>OY796881.1:54507246-55107246 GCA_963680785.1 Diplosoma virens | reverse complement strand
AGCAATTTCTTGAGTAGGGGGCCCACTTTTTGATATATTTTAGGAGGATCGGTGCGACCGCACCGTTCGCGCCCTATTAAAGCCATCGCTTCTTGAATGTTTTAGCATTTTAAAACATACTAAGAGCAAATACGACAAGCAATTTTATTTAGCTTCTTAAATTGATGTGTAAGACCGGGACGCAATTTTCAATTTTGTACCCATGAAATCGTAATCTACATATTTTCAACCGATTTAAAATCCAAAATTTTTTTTCTGCTCATAAAAATTTTATCACTCAGCTCTTGGAGCAACCAAGGAGCACTCCATGCTAGTTGTCATGGCAAAGCCTTTTTTTAGCGACTTTTCAAGATGATAAACAAACCAATCTGTTTCTTATATTGCGTTTGCAAATGTACCGAAAAATAAATATGATTGAACTGTAAAGAGCTAAGTGAGAATTTTTTGAGCGGAGAAAAAAAATTGGATTTTTGACACATTGAAAATATGTAGATTACAATTCCATGGGTACAAAATTGAAAATTGCGACCGGGACTGCGCTAAAAAATGTCGTAGCACATGGATGGTTAACGCGTCAATCGCGACGTCTTCGCTGGTCGGTCGCTTGATTGAACTTGGAATGTTTTACTTACAAACTTCAAGCAAAACAAACTTTAAGACTTAAAATAAAATCCGAGACACAAATTCAAAGTGAAAAATTTTTTTTAAAAATATCACTCTTTTTTAGCGACGAAAATCAAGAAATCCGAGACAGATTCAAAGGAAAGACGTTTTTTTTAGGATACATCTAACTTCACGCAAAAAAGTGGGCCATCTCCGTTATAGAGTGACAAGTGTATGGTTACGAGCCACAAGCTTCAAATTATTAATAACTGTGTTGAAATTTAAGTTTCATTTTTGTCAAAACACTTAAGTCTACTTGTGTAGATGGCGCCGGTAATGCGCCATTAGAAGAAATTTGATAAAAAACGGAAACAATTGAAGTTAACGAAAATTCAAAAGATTGTAATCGAATATTTAATGCGGAAATGATTGACAGAAAAAACAAAAAATTAAAGTAATCGTCGTGTTTACAGTTATCCTACATGAAAAGTTTTTTTCAGAACTTATTGTCGAATGCAAGTATGTTAATTTTCAATTTTTTGGAATTTGAAGCATAACAAAATACAGTAGAAGTTTCAATCAATTTTAAATTTGAAATTGTTAAATTTAAAGCTATATTTATATCCTACAAAACTTTTATACAAACATTATCAAAAACAACAGGGCGAAAACAATCTATAAAATTAATATGGGAAGCTAAACCTTGGTACTATTTTTTTTTGAACCGCACAGAAGTTAATGATCAATGGTAATTTATGCAATTGTTTTGAGCGACATGGTTTTGATATTCGGCCAAAAAGCTCTTTATCACTGGCTAATTGCGAAGTAAAAGCTGCGCCACTCCGTATCGAAAGCTTTCTTTGAAAACCATTAAAAATTTAACCATTTTTCTTGAGGTTGAGAAGCGAAAGGATATATTGTAGTTCTGACCATGGATCAGAAAATCATTGCAACCGGTATTTCGCTTTATTATTGTAAACACTTGTTATTAAAAAGTCGTTGATTACGGTGTGAAATTCCGCTACGTTATTCCAACACAGTAAATCCGACCTTACGTCAATGAAATAAGACACATGGTTTCCCAGATAGTCATGTATTCGGTTCCAATCTGGATTTAACCTGAAAAAATCTGGCAAATTAGATCAGTATTAAAACTTTTTATCTGTTTTGTCGGATAAATCCAGGTCTTCGTCAGATCTGGCAAAAATCTTGCGTTATCGGACACTGGACATTTTAAGTCGTGATCCGTTTAGCCAGGAACGCGGATTCGGAAATCCTTAATTCGGGGCAATAGAGCTGGACTCGAACTCCGACCCGGACTCACCAAAAAAGTAGCCAGTCCGACTTCCAGATTTCATGCAGCATCGACGATTTAAAAGTTTTGCAGATTATTGTTATCAATACTTTTTTAGAAAAAAATTGCTAATCCTCGAATGAAAAATGAAAGAAAAGTTAAAATATAATCTTTTTCATATTATTCTTCTTCGCTATTTTAAATTTAAAGCTATTTCTTACTCTGCTGCGCTCAAGGTCGTCACTTTTTTGTGATAATCAGTATTTAACAGGGGGTTCGGAAAGCCATTTTTCTGGGGAGCACAAAAAAAAAGATAGCTTTTTTTTAAGAAAAAGGTTTTACAGAATTGTCGTTTTGTATCGCGACTTTTTTTTTACCGCAAAAATCTAGTGATGACTAAAAAAAAGTCATTACTTCCAATCAGTACCCAAAATCTCCGTTTTGTCCCAAATTTTAGGTCAAGACTAAAAAAAGCGTTACACGATCCCTACTTTTGTCCTAAATTTAAGTTACAGACCATAATCTAAATAATAGTATTCACCTTCGATCGATTGATGTGAAAGCTTTCAATGCATCTACAAATTTAATGGTGTTGGTATTCCTGTCTTGCATCTGAGATTGAGTTTGTTAAGTTGTTTAAAAATGTCACTTATGTATGAGTTATGTATCACTTATGTATCACTTATGCCAGAGAGAGCATCCATTCTTCATCATCCAGACAGGAACAATCTTGTTTTTGGAGTTTACAAAATGCTTTTACTTCTTCTCTAAGTTAAAAGAATCTTCGAGTTACATTTCTTTTGGAAAGCCATTGTGTTTGAGTATGATAGAGAAATACCAAGTGGTCTAAATCCGTGTCGATACACAGCCTTTTAAAAACACGAGAATTAAAGCTCTGGCTTTTATGAAATTAATAAGTTGCATCAATTGTTCTAAACATGTTTGAATTAAATCAGGTAAACTTTTGGAAGCTTGGGCTTGCCTATGCAGCATGCAATAAACACTTTTGCTTCTGAAAGCTAGCTGCTTTACAAGAGCTTGAAAACCTGAATTACAGCCCAACATTGCCGGTACTCACTCTGTGCAACAGCCAGCTAGATTCTTCCATTGCTCAGATCCAAATGCTCAGATTAAAAAAAAATGAGACTTTTTAAAGAATGTCTGCTGCTCTTGTATTCATTTCTTGAGATGCAGAAAAAAACTCTTCCTTAAATGCATCATTGTAAACATATTTTACAAATTCCACCAACTGTGCACACGATGAGACGTCTGTGGATTCAACCAATTGGATTGCAAAAAGACCCAAGGGAGCAGCTTTGATTGCTGCACTATCTGACTTTTGATGTCATCAGACATATCTTTTATTCGTCTTTGAATTATGTTATTTGAGAGTGGAACTGCCGTTAATTTTTTTTCCGCCTCTTTTCCAAAAACTTAATTAGCCATTTTTAAAACACAAGACTTGATTAATGCTTCCCTAATATTGTTTTTTTGCTTTGCAATTTTCAGTGCTACCTCATACGATGCTTCAATAATTTTGCGGTTTTTTCTGCAAAACTCGCACAAAGCATTCAGTTTCATCATTTTTAAAGCTTTATTTTGGCGCTCAAAATAACTTTTATCTATGCTCTGAGGATGTACAATTCGCAAAGGTTGCTTGAGCTTCGCTGGTCTAAATAAGCCTACGCACTGTGGCCTCTCCACAGCATCAACAATCACTGATGTAAAACCAAAATTATATATAAGATTAATCACATTACTTTTTTTACGGCTCATGTCGCTAAAACTAATTCGGTTAAAATTTTCAAGAAGGATTTGCATAAAAATGATACATGCGGGTAATTGTAAAATATGATCGCGAAATTGTAATTACAGTGATTGGCGCAAAACAATTACGTAATAATAAAGTTAAATACATGTAACTTAAAGTATATGCATCGCAAGAAGTCCCTGTTACGTAACTGTCACAGGTTATGCCACTTATCGATCAGATGGACACGTAAAACTCGCTGTACATCAAGTTGGTAGCTTTTATTGGCTGGTGAGTGAAAAATGAAAATTGTAGACGAGACCACAAAGCGATAATTGTAATTCTTTAGCTAAAATTTCTAGCGAATTTCTTCGTAAAAGGATATCCCTTTAACACGCTTCGTTTCCCGCAAAGTTATTACAGATGTCAAAAGCTTATTTACAATAGTTTCACGCTATCGCTAAAAACGACGAAATTTTTTTCTGATACGATTCGGCAATTCTGACAAAATCTCTACTTCAGTCCTTGAACACGATTTAACTACAATATTTTTGACTCAAACAAATAAATGATTTCCACACAGAAATAAACGGTACAAAATGCAAAGTTCCACCTCCCTATCACTTGAAACTCGAACTCTGTAATATCACAATTAGGCAGGTTCTGTATATATGCATCGATGGATATTTCTCAAAAAGCAAGGTTTTTTCTACATCATGTTCAAACGAAAACGCGGGGCAAAGCATTTCCAAGAACGGCCCACAAAGAATTCATATTCGAACTAGTCAAATGGGTTTGTTTCGCAGATACTGAGATACATAAAGTAAAAATATGAAAGTTTACCGGTAAACAGTTTCAGCACATTATCTGATTTGTAGAACGACCGGTTCATTCGTCGAAATAAAAGGGGCAAATGAGATCGCAGGCAAAAGATGACCAACAAACATGCTGTGGAAAATTTTTGGAAAACTTGTACAGTTTTTTTTTTTTTTTTGTATAAAAATTTTAATAATAGTTATAAACACACACAAAAATCGAATTAAAAAAAACACATATTTTTAAGGTTATGACAAGAATTTTTTTATGTACCATTGGTTATCGATTGGACATTACGATGATTTTATAACGGAATGCGAATGTAAAGAAAAGAAAAACTAATATAAAGTGATAGACTTAAATGCTGTATTTTGAGGTAGAGGAAACTAAATATGAACAAAAGATTAACATGAATAGTTTAGTCTGTGTTATCTGGGAAATTTTTTTCAAGAAATGTTTTGAATTTCGTTTTGATTTTATATTTTTCTTCTATAAGAAGGGATGTAGGAATGGGAGAGTTCAGGAATGTGTTGTAATTTCTTAGATTGAACCAAAGCGAAAAGCGAGACATATAAGGACGTTCAACTAAATATACTAAGCAAGAATTACATTTAAAAAAAGCAACTGCTGGTATTAAAAGATCGCTTGTTTATTAACTTATGACAATAACAATGAATTTTGCATTGCCACTAATTTGTATTACAACTAACCTTGACTAGCGACCTAATATTGCATTGGAAAAAACTGCAAAAAGAAAAAATAAAGCAAGGAACCGCAATTCGCAGTTTAAGCACCACTGGCCTTTACAAAATTGAACTTATAAAATTCCTCCCTGGAGAGGAATTTCTAGTTTTTAAAGCAGTGAAAAATATTCGATTTACTTATCTAGGTGTTTTAAGCTAATCCTTATCAGTAAGGCCATAATTAGTCTACTGACCTTTCAAGCAAATGAGATAAAGACTGAAGCGCTTAGTGTTAATTGTACCTAAGTCACATAATGTCAGTATTGAAAAAATAAGGTTTAAAGTTTTTTAAAAGCCTGGCAAATCAGAGTAATGATGAAAAAACCTTTAATGCTTTTTTATTATATATATTGGTTACGTATCTCTCCCTATTTTAACAACGTTTTAGAATTTAATAATGACGTCATAAGGAGTTAAACTTGTTTGTAATCACCGACTGCTTAGCTTGAATAATTACTCACGGCACGTGCCCGAAATAGCGTAAACTTTCTTTTGCTCTTCAATCCCATAGAACGATGAAATACCGCTGACTCTTTAAAAGACAAGTCATTTTACTTCAACGTCTAACTGTGCCGCAATTTTTATCTTCAAATCGTATTAAAAGCTTTAGGTTAGCACAGGAATAAAATATCTAACGAATAAAATCTATAACTGACATGGGCAAACTACGGCCCGCGAGCTTGTTTAATCTGGCCCGCCTGCTATTACCACGAACGAGTACTTAAAAGCAATTCATTACTGATTGTTGAATATAGTTTCCCTTTTCCCTACAGAAAAATCACATTCCAATGCCCAAGCATACGAATCAATTGATCTTGTTGAAGTTTCCTTGTTTATGCCTGTAATTCTTTTCTCATAACTAAGCGTTTGTTACATCACAGTTAAAAAATCGTTGAAAATTTATTTGTGACTTCTAGTTTAATCACATATCACAAGATAAGATGAAAGAGGAAAACCCTGACATGGATATAACTTTTTTGCACTGCATCATCCATCAGGAGGCCTTGTGTAAGTCTGTACTGCAGCTTAATCATGTGGTGAAGGCAGTGATAAAACTGATCAACTACATAAAAGGAAGAGGACTTCACCATAGACAGTTTATAAAGTTTTTCGAAAAAATCGATTCTGATCACCAGGACTTGCTTTACCATTCTCATGTTAAGTTAAGTTTGGGAAAAGCATGTAAACGTTTCTGGGTACTTAAACAGGCCATTTGCTTATTTATGTAGTTAATCAGAAAAGGTGATGACTTTCCTGAACTAGAAGACGGAGATTAACTTTGTGATTTTTTTTTTGCAAGAGACATATTGACACACATGAATGACTTGAATACGAAGTTGCAAGGGAAAAATCTTTTCGCTTTCGAGATGTACACGAATGTTAAAGCTTTTAAATCTAAACTGACTTTATTTTTAGAACAATTGCTAAGCAATTCGTTTGTACATTTCCCCACTTTAGTGACTATGAAAGAAGCTTCTAAACATGTAAATAAATACAGCAAGTTACTGGATAATCTGCATCAACAATTTTGCCGTAGATTCCAAGATTTTATAAAACTCCAAAAATCATTTAATATTGTCTCAGCCTCCCTATTTCGAGTTGCTCTGACAGCACCACAGGAGTTGCAATTGGTATTGATTGACCTTCAGAGTGACTACCTTTTGAAAGAGAAATTTCAAGTCCTGAAGCTGAATGAATTTTACGCTTTATTAAATGATGCTACGTTCCCGAATATACAAAAAATGGCGCAGAGAATGTTGATTCTCTTTGGCTCAACATACATTTGTGAACAGACTTTCAGCTTGATGAATTTTAACAAATCAAACCACAAATCTCGATCAACTGATACTCAGCTAAAATCTGTTTTAACAATCGCGACAACTAAGCTATCCCCAGATTTTGATACTTTGGCAAAGAAAAACGTGGCTTAAAGACTGCAATTAAATGTAACATTACAGCAAGATTTTTTATCATTTATAACTGGTTTATTATTGTGAACAGCCTTTAATAAACTATGCTACAGCTTAACACTCTTGTCCGTTTCATACATTCACATAGTCCGGCCCGCTTGTCAAAGTTTAAAAAAATTTTGGCCCGCCGTCCAAAAAGCGTGCCCACCCCTGATCTATAATCACTATAACTTCATTTAATTTCGAATTCAATTCGCAGTGGGAAAACGGCAAGCATTCTATTGGTGGCGCAAGTTGTCCTGATCGTACTTTTTGGTGTTTTTGTTGATTATGATGAAACTACCGGTGTCGAATCTTTGAACAAAACAGAACACAAAGAAGAATCGCAACTTGATCGCTTGTACCCAAGTAAGCGCGTACATTCGATAGAAGTAAAAGCCAAATTTTAAAATTTGTTTACTTGTAACAAGAATTTCCGCTTCTATTTTATTTTGTTAGCTTAATCAAAATACGAAGTAATTATTTTTTGCTTAATGCGTGAAAGCGTTTTTCTTGTACAATAATTAGAATTTTTATCTGAAATCTTTATGCGTAGTTGAAAACAATTTTGCTTAAGTTACTCAATCATGCCTGCGTACTTACATAAAGGTTTAAACAAATTTATTTAAACATCGGCTAGAAAGTTTAAAAAAATTTTGTAGAGTACTGCAAATGTACAAAAAGTGATTTTGTACATATTACGAATGAAAGCAAGGTAAGAGTGAGTTGTTGGGGAAGGCGGGGCTAAACGTACATCTGCTCTATTTCTTGCAATTTCAAAGTTTCAATTTATTTTTTTTTGCTTTCCAATTGTAGTTAAAGCTATGTAATTAAATTTGGCAGTTTTGCAATTTTTCCGGATGTTTTACTGGTGAAAACGTGTTTGTCAGAGATTTGTTGTAAAATTTAATAAGAAGCTAAGTCGATCTGCTGATCAATCAATATCTAAATTTTGATGTTAATTGTAGTGTGACAAAGTAAAATTTAAACAAGGTTTATGATTAAAAAAATTTTTTTCCATAACGGCGTTGCATAATAATTGCTAAAAGCAGCATTTTGAGGCAAAACGGTTATAGCCTATGACCGATATGCCCCAAGCAATTGAAACTATAACAGATAAAAAATAACACAATTTTTCATGTAGAAAGCTGATAAATCGTGTGTCTGATTGACTTTAACATATCTTCAAACTTTTATATCTTCAAGTGCAGCTGCGACAAGCACTTCAAACGAAGAATTAACTTCTACTGTGGATGAGTACAATGAGCTGACTAGCTGTAGTGTTTCTAAACGAAGTGATAAAGATGAAAGAATTTTTCGTCATTCTTCTGACATATCACCTCTTTCCACTGCAAAGTAAACACATAAAAAGCGTGAAGCAAAACAAGGGCCACCGACATAAATGGTTTTTAATTAAAAAAATCTATCACTGTGAGTGGAATAGCACTGAAAAAACTAAAATAAGCCACCATTTAAAACCTCAAGCAATGAATAAAGCAAATAAAAATAATTAAGCAAAATATACCTGCTTGTTTTGCACACAACTTTATGAAGAGCCACCATCTGAAAATTGGCTTCAATGTGTCGAATGTTTGCAGTGGTGTCACGATAGATGTTTGGATTATGTTGACCGAAAATTTTTTGGGTGAAATTTTTGTCCTCTTTAATTTTTTTGATATTACCATGTATGTATAAAAATGTTTCTATTTGATTTTTTTAGTTACCACAAAACAGAAGTGCATTATTAATACTCGAAATTCAAAACAAAGATGAAAAAATTATTTTTAACTTTACTTAAGGCAAAACGGGCACCCTATGACGGTTATGCCCCAAGCCCGGGGCAAAACGGGCATGTAAGTAAAATGTACATTTTTCTAAAATAAAATTTTCATGTTGTTGGCACGGGTTTTAAATTATATTCGTGAGATAGTTTATCGTCATAACAATTATAAAATCTTCTCTTGTTAATTTAAGTCCAGCACCCAAGAAGTTACGCCAATTTAAAATAACTATGACCGTTTTGCCCGCCTTCCCTATAACGTTTTTGAAAATAGACGACCCGAAATAAATTGTTAGAGCGCTAATATATTTTATATCATAAACAAGTGCAGACCAATATACCATAGACTATTTGGAAGTCCATGAATATAGTTTGCCTCAGCACTTTCTGATTTATTTCGCGTCTAAAATTGCTGAAGTATTTGCTTTCAATATAAGCGGCTTAATTAATGCATAGTGGGGTATGAATTAATTTTGAAACTTTGTCACAAAGGGAAGCGAAACCTTTTTTTTACAAGAGAAAAGTATTTCGCGAAAAGCAATGTGATGGTAATTTTTTGATTTTCATCTAGAAAATTTAATAATGCCTTTGCATTTTGAGAATGTAGTTAAAAAACAAAAACACAATAAACAGTGTTTGACTAAGATGTCTGAAATAACAAAAAATTATATCTTTATTTTAAGTCCATTCTTTTTTCTAGAAAGCTGCCATCGAGAAAATATCTTAATTTTATTCCTCTATTCTGCAATGTAATTATTGCTCCACTTTTTGCAATTTTTGTATTAACTGCATCACGAAAAACGGTAAATACAACATGGAAGAAAGCCTCATATTTACTATTTCTTATGATGTCGTGAAAAGCGTCTTTATTTAAATCATTTGGTTCCTGCTTTTGTGTTTAATTTTCATGAGTAATCTCAAACAGTAAATATTATTCCGTAATAACGGAAGAATAGAAGTATTTCGCAGCAACTTCAATCAACTCGCTTCCGCTTTGGGTTTGATTAAGAAAAAAATAAACTAAGAATTCGTTTTGAGTGGACTTTGGCATTAAATTTTGCAAAAAAAAATTTGCAAAGATCTGTTTTTTTTATTGTTTGGTATTTTTTGGAACAGTAACATTGTCTGGTGTTGTTTTTCTCTCGTGTCCTATTTAGGTATGATACTTTTAGAATCTTTTTTTTTTGTTAATAATAATTCACTCATAGATTTATCAAACGACTTTTTGTGACAGCTTAACCTGCGATTTTGAAATAGAAAGTTACGGTGCTGTGTTGAAATTTTTAAGCGCGCTGGTGTCCAAAGAAAACACGTAAAAAATTTGAACAAAATAATTTTTAAGAACAAAATAACATAAAAATAATTTTTAAGTTAAAAGAAAAAACTAACCGTGTTTTTAACACATTAAAGAATAATTAATTGAGAAATTAATATAAGCGATAAACGTAGAAAATGTAAAATTTGTCTTTGCTAGGATTAAGTTAGGTGGAAAAAAACGCCTTAACCTTTATTTTACCGTTTATAGTTCCGCTAGTCGGATTTTTATAAATTTTACGTATTTTGCCATGGTTGTGATAAATAACCTTTTCGCAAAGTTTTAGGTTCGTAACAAGTTTTTACCGGAAGTTATGTCATGTTCCCTTTGTGGAACATTGAAGGTTTACTGTCAACGTTTTTTAGTTTTTATTGTATATAACTTAGAACTACGTTTTTGCGTTTAAAGTTACAGAAACACTCAAGTTGTCGAAAAAGTTTGACTTATTTGTGTTTTACGAATTTTGTCGGCAGCGTGGTCGAGTGGTTAAAGCACCGGACTGATGATCAACACGGTCTCGGTTCAAAACCCACTTGCGCCATTCTGTTGTGTCCTTGGGAAAGACACTTTACGGCACTTTCCCCTGCTTGCTGGTCTTGGGAAGCAGTTCTAAATTACAGTCATATCTCTATTAAATTACCAGCAGAGAGCAATATCTTGGCATCTCCGGAAGCAGGTCGGGGTAAATTGCTTTACCCTATGTATAGCGCCTCCGTCGCTTTCCTGCGAGTCAGGAAGATAAATATAGAGATAAAAATAAAAAAAAATAAAAAAATTAGCAACGAGTATGATAAGTTTTGAAACAAATCTTCCCACGCTCCCCATGAAGACGAATGTTGCATGTTGTGCACATACTTCTTGTATTTTTTTTTGCACACTTTACATCGACTTTGGGTTGTTGCAGGTCTAAGGAAGTGGTTCACTCCATTGAAGCGTACATTCAGTGGTAGTTCAGCAACAATATTACTTTCTATTTTACGGTGTTGTTAAACTTTGAGTAGGCATAGCATCACTTGCCTTTCGAAAATCGATGTAGGTTATTTTTTTATCTCCAATCTGACAGTGAAACTTCCATGCATCGACAACCGTAGTATTGAGAAGATTGACAAAAAGTGGCCAGTACCATTTTTTACCACGTATTGTTGGGCGGTAAGCTTTCAACAAGCGATCCATGAGATCGACGCTTCCCATCCCTTTATTATAAGATGAGGTTGCGGTACTTCTTTTACACTTCCCTTTACCCGGCGTCTAACCTTGTAACTGGAGTGTGACTTTTCTAGTTGCTTGCAATCGCCACACTGAATGTCACGCCACTTGGTAATATAAACAGTCCCAACACAACAATATTCAAAACATCCACGCTCCTGATTTTGAAGCTGTTTTGAGATGATCATCTTTTGATTGGCGCCTGCTGTTCTGTTTTCTCTTATCGTGCCTATCGCTCGCACATCAATCTTCGCTAAATCAGACATCAAACTATAACTTGTAAAAAGTTATCGAAGTACAACTCATGCTGCAAAGCACTGGAATTTGCAGTGATAACATCAACCATGTTGTTGATTACGCGAGATCCCAAAAGTTGATCTTGCAACTTTTTCTCCTTTCCTTGATAACTCATGGATTTTTTTATTTTTATTTTTATCTCTATATTTATCCTCCTGACTCGCAGGAAAGCGACGGAGGCGCTATACATAGGGTAAGCAATTACCCCGACCTGCTTCCGGAGATGCCAAGATATTGCTGTCCGCTAGTAAGTTAGTAGAGATATGACTGCAATTTAGTACTGCTTGTCAAGACCACCAAGCCCACCAAGATAAATCCATTTTTCTGATAAATTTTACCCTACCCAATATCTATATTTTGGATTACTTTTTACATGGGGATGAGACCGAATGCGTCTACTAAAGGTGATAGCAGGCTAGAAGCGTTTTGAAAACGACAAAGACTTTTCTAGATTCGTAAGTATGTCTTACACGGAAAACGCAATTTTTGTCGGCAGCGTGGTCGAGTGATCAACACGGTCTCGGTTCAAAACCCACTTGCGCCATTCTGTTGTGTCCTTGGGAAAGACACTTTACGGCACTTTTCCCTGCTTGGTGGTCTTGACAAGCAGTTCTAAATTGCAGTCATATCTCTATTAAATTACTAGCGGACAGCAATATCTTGGTATCTCCGGAAGCAGGTTGGGGTAAATTACTTACCCCATGTATAGCGCCTCCGTCGCTTTCCTGCGAGTCAGGAGGATAAATATAGAGATAAAAATAAAAAAATATTAAAAATGGCGACGTCACAAATATTCATATGCGAAAAGTATTTTTCAGTAGGTTGGTCAATATAGCAAAATAACTCCTTAACAACACACAAACAACATTACACTATCTATAATTAATAGTAAGGTGTTAAAACAGCTCTGAAAAATTTGTTCTTTTGTGGAACAATGGTAAGAAAAAGGTTAAAAGTGTTATTCTAACGAAGACTAACTTTACATTTTACAATAGATTATTTTTTAGCTTTTTTTGGTAGTTTATTTGTTTAATTTTAAATCACAATGACTTCGAAATATTCCAGCTACTATGTTTAATAAATATCATGTACTATTTCTAGTGTTCCAAGATGTCCACGTTATGATGCTTATTGGTTTTGGATTTTTGATGACTTTCCTTAAAAAGTATGGATTCAATTCAGTTGCTTTTAATTTTCTCCTGACTTGTTTTGTGATTGAGTGGTCTTTACTAGTAAACGGCTGGTTTAGAATGATTACTGAGCCTCTTGAAAAAATTCCTCTCAATATCAGCAGGTAACGTAAGAATCGGTTAAAAAGAATTTCGTTTCTGTTTTAGGTATCATGGTAAACGCTATTTTAATATCATAAATTTGCTTGTCTTGGAAGAGATATTATTTAATTTTTAAAATATATTGCTCTTTATTTTATTTTCGGCGTCCTAATTAAATTCACATGAAATTGACCGATCAGCTTTCAGTTATTGATTGTCAACAAAATTACGTTAAATTAATTCATGCAAATTTTGTTTGTCTAGTATATTACACGCCGATTTTGCCGTAGCGACCGTGTTAATATCATTTGGAGCTGTTCTTGGAGTTGCTAGTCCACTTCAACTTCTTTGTATGGCATTTTTGGAAGTCATTTTTTACAACTTTAATATATTTCTCGGAGTTGAAGTGTTTGGGGTAAGTTTTTTATGACTTGAATCGTGCGCAGATATCTCTATATATCTTTTGTTTTTGCAAACATTAATTTTTTTCGTCAATATTGGGGGAGCTATTGGGAGAGCTGTTGATTAACTTTAAAAGATTATTTTAGGCAGCTGATCAACAAGATTTTGTTTTAACGTTTTAAAAGAAACTTCTTTTTTATATGGAAAGTTTCTTCCGACAATATTTTTTTAAATTTTAATTGAAAAGGCTTTCAAAGAGTTCTGTAAGATAGAATGAACCATTTACTTGCATGCATGAGATTATTTTATTTGGTTATTAAACTAGCACTTAATAACAAATTTGCATTTTTTGTCGTTGGAATTGGCAGAATGTTGCTTGCTAAACATTAATTTAAAAATTTTATTATCAGCAATTTTAATAAATTGCAATTAATGGAAAAAATATAAAACGTAGTAGCTTGTGTTTAGATCCAATTAGTAAATAAAAAATTTATTGAATACTTTTTATAAACTGCAGATATCTTAAGAATTTTGTTTGACGAAGAGTGTTTTTAACGCTTGCTCACAAACAGTTATCAAGCGCTTTAATTACGAACTGGGACAAAAAAAAACGATTCGATTCTTGGTGAAATTCCAATGCGTGGCGCCCTAAAGACACAAAACAGCAGTTTGCTACGTAATCGAGTTTTATTTCGAACCTAACCACTTGCCGAATTGCAAATTCTTTGGCTTCGTTTTGTTTCGGTGGGTTGCAGAAACTATTGCAAAAGCTGAATTTTTTGAAATGGTTGCAGATTCTAAGCTCTTTTAATTTAAATGAAGCGAAATTCTTATGACGTTAATTCTTATGACTTGCCAGTTATTTGATGATTTAAAGTTTGTTAAAATGTTATTAAAGCATTCTACTGAAAAACCCAGATATAAAAGCTCACATTCATTTTTTCTTCCAATAATTCTAGATACCGGTATATTGCGAGACCATTGTGAAGAAAAGTATTTGGAGAACATTTACGCTAATCGTAGACGCGAAAAGTTGATGAACAAATGACCCGACGCCGATGGTATACGCTATATGCAAACTAGAGTAACAACAAATTGGAAATAGTAAAACTATACGGTCGAGATTCAAAACGGTTTAGTTTTACAACGTATTAGACGAGATTTAAAGCTTTACAAAAGTCCTACACATAAAAAAAAATTTTTTTTCTACTCAATTTCAATCGTAGCAGAATTTATGCAACAAAATTAGTCGAATTGTTTACATTTGCAGCTTTAGATTCTCGACTAATCACTAAACATTGTTAGCAAGAACTAAGCCTATTTCGAGTCAACCGATAACAGATAGATTACCTTCAGGCTATCAGAAAGAAAGTTTGAGAAACAAAAAATTATCACACGTAATCGCTAAGACACTATAACTCCTAAAAATTGAAGCGCAAGAAAAGCATTTAGAGAAAAGCCATCTTTAAATCATTTAATTTATTGCAAATCAAAAAACAAATAGCAAATCAGCTAATACAATATAACCGTTTTACTAAATTATGTGCTGGGGCTTATCCCTTTCAGTGATTTTGGTGGCAATTGCACCACTTTTCTTTTTCCTGTTTTTTTAAGTACTAGAGAGGTTTCAATTTGTGTTAAGTGTTTATCGTGACATTAGATATCGAGTTGTTCTTTTTTTAAAAAAATAAGTGGTCACACAATTCATTTTTGATAAGTTCTTCATTTTAGAGCCTTCTCAAAGTAAGTCAGTTTTTTTACATAATAAATTGGGTCTGGATATTTTTTTCACCGTTTTTTTTTTCAAGATAATGTTTTCAAATGTACGTTCTGACTTACCAATTCAACATTTTGAAAAATTGTGCACAGTTTATTAGTAATACTTTTCTAAATTTGGACGTTGTCAATCGACACCAAAATGCCTCAAGAAAAACAATTTTGGAAACAAAATCGCTTAGGCATGAGGGTGTCAATTAACACCATCGTGTATTTTTCAAGTTGTTCATAATAATGACAAACTTTCACCATTGAATTATGTGGCCTAAATCAGGCTGAATGTGATTTAGAAACTGAATTTGTTGTTTTTAGTTAAAACTCGTCTCTAAAAGAGTTATAAACTGTTTTGTCAATGGTTTTTGCACGCTTCGGCACACAAAGCGAGATAAAGATTTCTTTAAAATTTGTAATCAAAGGCGACGTGGCAGCGACGACCGTGAGAATACTTTTTATTACTGTATGTCGGTAAATATTTAATATCGTCTACTGTGGCTGATAGTAACAAAAAGTTTCATACGCGCCTTGTAGCTCAGGTGCGAACAATGCAACGCGGTCGCGTGGGTGGGATTGCCGCGTTGCAGCGACTGCTGTCGATATAGCTCAGTTCAGTCACTACTTTTGTCATTCTGTTGTGTCGTTGAACACAGCACTTCGCAGCAATTACCGCTGTTTGAAGATCATTGCAAGCTTTAAATTAGTCATAAAATTCAAAAAAATCCAACAATTTTTAACCAGCAGCAATAGCTCGGCATCTGCAAAACCAGGGTTGCTTGAAGTTTAACGCCTTTAAAGAAACAACTAAAACAGCGAGACAAAAAAGTAATAACCCATTGAGAAGATTGTTCAACAATTCATCGTTGAAAGTAATTTTTCTTTTGAATTGTGCTTGAAACTATCCGGCTAGTGCCTTGTGCGTTCTAATCAAACACAGTCAATTGCAGACCTTGTTTCGCAGCTAAAAAGTAAACAGGATCAAACCAACTACAAAGCGTCGTGTTTGCAGCTTGCTTCTATTGCAATGAGTGTGTTAAACAACTCTTTGTCCGCTTGACGCTTTAAAGCCTTCGTTCATGCAGCCGAATAGAGGCGCGTGAATCACGAAACCTTGACTTTATTGGTAATTTTCAGGCGATTGACGTCGGCGGGTCGATATTCATTCATGCGTTTGGCGCTTACTTTGGTCTGGCTGTGGCTCGCATGTTGTACAACAAGCGACAAAAGGAACACCCAAACGAAAGTTCCGATTCACATTCTGATCTTTTGGCGATGATTGGTATGCAGAGTATAACATTAGCAAAACACGAAAATGAAATATTGATAGATTTATACATGTGTGTGTGGTTAAATGATGAATTGAAAGATTTTAAACTCATTGGTTTTGTTATAGGTGTCCATAAATTATCGTTACAATTTTAAAAATTCACCATAGTCTAATTTTTTAAGATATTTTTGATTGGTTTGTTTTATAGCAAAGGGAAATGCTTCAAGCTTACGTTAGATGCTTTAGTACACCTCTACGTGTGCACCATCAGTCGCACGTACAATATCCAACCGATATTCAATTTCTTGCCATGTTCTTGCTAACATATCTACAGTAACTGTATCAATTGCTTCAATTATTCGATGTTGCAAATCATTAATGTCTCTGTGGTGGCTTGCAGGGTGGCTTTCTTCCATACTTGCGTCTAATGTTTCACTGTGCTTGGATGTCTGACTTGGTCTCTATAAACCAGGAAACACACTGGGCTTTTTTCTGCGGAGTGCTCATTTTTGAACTCTACTTTTGCTATTAAATTTTAAAATATTCTGCTTAATCACTAAATAAATTGTAATTTTAAACCTAATTATTTCCACAAGTATTTGTTAAGAAAGAAAAAACTTGAAGCATTTTCCTTTACCATAAAACAAATCAAATGAAAATATCTCAAAAATAAAATTTAACAAATTTTGAAAACTGTAACGATAATTTATGGACACCCTGTAATTAAGTTGCTGAAATTAAAACAGCAAAGGGCTAAAATATAAGCGCGTAAAAAACGCAACCTCGCTCCATCATACCATACTCGCAAGCCGTACATTGTCAACCTTTAACCTAATCAAACAGACGTAAAATAACACGGTGTTTGGATGGGAAATATTAACAAATGCAGAAAAAGCCTACAAATCGAAATCTAAACAATATTTTATGTTGGATTACTGCAGTAAACCTCAGTTAATCCAGGTTTTTGCATAATACGAATAAACACAGGAAGTACAAATTATTTAATGTTTCCAATTGAATAAACCGGATTTTCGCTTTTTTGGATAAAAATTGCTCAGTTTGTAATTCAGATTTTACTACTTAACTCTTAAAGCAGATTATTTTTTGTCAGCGACATACCTAAATATCATTATTGTATACTGATTAAAAGCGCTTATTTGATAGTTATATCAGTTCAACCTAAAATATTTATAAGCCAGTTGCTGAAATATCTGCAACAATCCAAAATTACCGATTTCTTCACAAAAAGCGTCGAATATAATATGCAAGTGTAAATTGTATTTGTTATTCTATAGTAATGAAATTATTTATTAGAATTCTACCACTCAGTCACGCATACGTTCCTTAAGGTGATTTTTATTGATATTGTACAAGCCTGAACTTTAAATTATAGGAACTTTATTTCTTTGGCTTTATTGGGCTAGTTTCAATGCTGGTCCTGCGATGGGAAACGAGCGCCACCGTGCAGTAGTGAATACCATACTTAGTCTATCAGCTTGTACTGTAGTCACCTTTGCAGTAAGTTCAGCAGTGGGAAAAGGCAAGCTCAATATGGTAAGCATTATATGTATTTGTTTAAGTGCGACTAATTTGATATTTACGTTACATAACTCGTTAGATTTAATTAAAACAATAAAACTAAAGTCGTGTGGGAGCCATGCACTCGTTAATCTTAAAGTTTACATTAAAGACCTAAAAAGGAAAACTGATTTAATTTTTCATTGATACAATTTTTAAAAGTTTATACAGTGTATTAATTTTTTAATATATCGATTACATTGCTGGTAAATCGCTTAAGCAAAATATTAATGACTTTTAAAGGCTTATTAGTTTTATTAGCTATAGTGTAAGTAACAAAATAATATTTTCAGCGTACCTGTTGACCTGCGCGAAGTGTTTTTAGCTATAAAACATTATCGTTTCCTTATGACTAACTATAGGCTAGATTGACTATTATATATTATAAGATGAAGATGGGTATTTTTTATAATCATTATAAGAAATAAACAAGCATTTCTCCGGATAAATTATTTTTTAGTTTTTTTTATAAACTTGAATCGATATTTAGTAAAAAAATAAGCGGTAATACTGCTCATTGAATTGTAATAAGAATCGCAACTAGTTTATTTAGTAAACTGAATGATAAAAATAGCATGACTGATCGGCCAGTCTTCTCATCGGTAGGTTATAACGAAGCTGTAAACAAGTTTTGCAAAATTGAGTTGGCAAATTTTTTTTTGTAAACTTAAGTTGCCTACTTGTAAGGTTCATGTTCAAAATGCCACACTCGCCGGGGGTGTAGCGATGGGGGCAAGTGCCGATTTGATTGTGTTGCCGGTGGGAGCACTAATGATTGGAACGACCGCTGCCATTGTTTCGACACTTGGCTTTGAGTTTCTGCAGGTAAGTTGGGCTTATCAAGTTTTGAAAAAAAAATGGAACTCAGGCTAAACTTAAAATTTAGCCGATGCTGTTGAAAAAACTACACCTCCACGACACATGCGGGGTGCATAACTTGCATGGGATGCCGGGAATACTTGGAGCGATTGTAAGCGCAATCGCAGTCGGACTGGCATCAGAAGAAGTCTACAAAGGAAGGTACAAAACAGGTTCTTACACGCTCGGCTCGACTTTCTAATACGCAAAATCCATTAAGCTACTCTAAAAGTTTACAATGAGCGGAGAAATCCAAAACAGAACGCTCGTTTCCACTAAAAGCGTGAAACGGAGTATTCATATGTTTATTTTATCGATTTTTTTGCTTCGCTTAGCGCTTGAAGCGCAGAAAGAGTAAAAAAATCAATACAACAAAGAATGCTGCATTCCACGCTTGTGGTGAAAACAAGCCTTTAGAATTGAGTTTGCTTTAATTAACCATAGGAAAATTATTCTAAGAACTTTATCGTTAACCAGTTAAATTTTACCTAGGCCATGTACGTATTTATGCGAGTAAATAAGTTTCTACTAAAAAAAAAAAACGTTGAGTTTAAACTTGAATGTCTACAGGCTGAGGGTAATATACTGTAATATTTTTTTCAATGATGATAATTTTGATTTGGGTTGCAGCTACCAAAACATCTTTGGGCATGAAGCATCGCTTTACCGAGTTGAATTAAATCTAGTTCTCTCCCAAATACTTGCCCTTATTATTGCTGTTTTGGTCGCTATATTTTTTGGTGTCCTAACCGGCAAAATCCTTCAACTTCGATTTTTCGATCATGTGCACCCAGACGATTTTTTCGACGACCAAAAGTTTTGGACTGTAAGTAATTTTGGTTTGTTCTGTGATGTAATAAATCAGTTTCAAGATCAATGAGATCCAATAAATTAAAAACTACTTGCGAACACAGCGTAGCCTACAAACTTTGCTGACAGAAGTCATTTTTGAGATACATCTGCGCTGTTTACAGTATAATCACAATTATATTTGAAATTTAAACTTGAGATTTGTAATTTGGCGAAAATAAGAAATAAGTTACCATCAATAGGTCAAAAATGTAAATTTAAAAGTATAATTTTTCAAAAGTTGCTAAGTTTAAAGTTTATAAACTTGTCAATTTATCTTGAAAAAACCAGGTCATATTCTTTTTAATTTTTTTTCGACTCTGGTGAAAATTTAATTTTTGATCTACAGCGCCATCGAATCAAAAGTTTAATTTAAGATTTTGAACGCAACTGTGATTGTCAAGATTTTAATTTTTTGTTTGTTTTTTGCATTTTTTTTGAAAATAGTTTTTGTTTTTTATATTTGACAATATTTTGTCACTGCAAAGCATAGACTATAAGCTGGTTATATAAAAAATAAATTTATCAAACAAAAATGATCGCAATCAAAAGTAAATAACACAGTCTTGCTAAAAAGTCAGGATCATTTTAGGCTACTTTGGCTGATATGTACGGATTTATGATTTGAAATTTTTCTTGTTACGATAAACTACCCGTACTGGTTGTCTTCGGACGAAAGCGATTTCGCCTTTTTTGAAGCCAATCTCCGGCTCCGGTTCCTTGGGGCAAAAGGCATCGTTTTTTTTTACGGAATTTTCTGATAAAGACAAATTTCTCTATACCAAACCACAAATATAAACTCTTGTGTTTAGATCGAAAACGACAGTGATGTCAATAAATTAACAAACGAGCAAACGAAGGAAGAAGCTCTTCCGCTCAAGCAAAATCAAGCTTAAAACACAACATTTTTCTTTTTAGTTCAAGATTCACTTTAACTAACTTTTTGTCGACTTATTTTTATAAAAAACTGATCGATTTTAATAAGTTTTTTAACGTTTAAGTTTCACTTGGAGTACTGTTCTATTGCTAGATCATCAAAATGGGCCTTTTTGCTGTGAAACCGTAAATAGTTTTTAGATTTGTTAGAAATAACGTTCAATTAGTGGTTAGAACAGTGGTTTCCAACCTTTTTATCGACAAGGCCTATTTTAAAAGTTTGATAGCTATCTGTGCACCCGTTTGGCTTCGTAATTACAAATGTGTCTTTTTCGATTTTAGTAGGCTTAAATTTCTTTTGGCTAAAGAAAATACGAGTTGTACTTCAAATCAAAGCATAATGTAGGTCTACTTTACTACAAACTCCACTACAAACTCCAAAAAATGACGCTGTCAGCCTTCTCTCGAGTAAAATCACGTATAAGCCCACTCATCGACTCTTAAATTTTCTTTGAACTTTTAGTTGGGAACTACTGGGTAGGCTAAGAAAAAGCAGATGAAAGGTTTTTATTGCTGATAAAAAACTTTTCAATTCTATAAATAGTTTTGCTTAGTGCAAAAAATAAAAGTATTAGGTTGGTGCAAAAATAATGTCGTTTTTTGACGTTCAACTTAAAAAGATCATAACTCCTTTCATAATAAACTTTATTAATCGAAATAAGAACCATTAGAATCGACACATTTTTGCCAACGAGAAACACGTTTATGTATCCCATTAGCATAGAAATCCGGAGTTCTAGAAGCGATGAAGTCATTGAATATGTTTGTAAGTTCAAAATTCTTAATGATTAGCAAATTACCTTAAAATTTTAAACTGATTTCTTTTTTTTTTACCAAGCAGCCACTGCGTCAACTTAAAATAGCCCGTCAAGTGACCAACTTAAAAGATTTTTGAAAAATATTATAACAATAAAGATTGTTTCAAAAATTTGCGAGAAGATAAGGATCTGTTTTTGCTCACAACAGTCGAAAAATTAAATTGCAGATATCCGTAAATAACTAAAAAACAGCTGACTTCTTATATAAAATCATGATTTTGATCAAATACACGGTACGCCAACCTTTTTCCATTTCAATGTGTTAAGGTTTCCGATAAAAAACAATTTTTCCAAATTATCCGAAAAACGTCACAATTTCGTCGTATTTTTTGTAATTTTTTTCCTTTTGGGCGTTATTTGTTGATGGCTTTTATGCTTTAAATATGCCAAATCAACGTCCTCAAACAAAGATGTAAAAATATACGAGTTTATGGCTAAAAATTGCAATAAATAAATAAATTAATTAATAAATTCTATTTGAATAAGAAACTGATGATGACCTTTAAGATTGAAATCGATTTTTCATTACGTTTCAGTTTTTAATTTCTACATTAAATATTTGCCCATTGAACTTTGACTCGTCGTCGTCGTCGTCATTTGAAGGGTATCCACTCCAGGTCAGACACAAACAGGACTGGGGCCGAGGGTTTATCCTTTTACTACCCCAGACTGCTGCACAGCCTGAATCAGATGCTGGCAGTGATGTCATTAAGCCAGCATCGAGCTTCGTCATCCAAAACCGTCAGACCTCGTGCTCCATGTGGTGCCCGATGTATAGGGCACGCTGTTAGTACATGGTCTGCGGTTTGCTCTGAGGCGCCACACTCGCAATTCGGTGAAGGAGCGAGACCCCATTTGTGCATGGACGAATGGAATCGCCCAACACCAGTCCGCAGGCGGTTGAGCTTAACCCAAGCTGTTCGGAGTAAGCCCATCCCAACAGGCCTGACACCGGTCTCGGGCACAAAAGCACGGAGCCTGGAAGCATTTTCACAGTACTCCGTTTTCCATTTGTGATTTGTCCATTCAGAGGCGCGGATGCCAAGTCTGGCAAGGTTGTCCAAAAGATTCCGCGCATTTGGCACAAACGGGCGTCTGGATCTTAATCTCACTTGGCGAGTATCTGAGGACCCACTTAAAAGATCATGCAAGATATGATCGGGGTTCAGAGATCCACGGTAAGCCAAAGAGAGTGTCGCTCCCAGTCGGCGAAGCTCAGCCGGCTGGATGCCTGAAAGTACAGGTAGGTGGTCCGTTGGAGTGGGACGCAGGCATCCAGTAACTATGCGCAAGGCGTCATTCAAGACACTGTCAATGAGACGAGTGTGAGCACTGCGACACCAGACTGGCGCACAATACTCAGCTGCTGAGTAGACTAGAGACAAGGTGGCTATGCGTAGTGTTTTAGCACCAGCACCCCATCCCGAGCCCACGAGTCGCCTCAGCAGTGTGACGCGCGAGGATAGTTTTTTGCGCAATGCCACTAAATGGTGACGAAACGTGAGCGATTTGTCCAGTTTTACCCCAAGGTAAGTAGGGGTTGGACAGAACGGTAAAAGTCTACCGTTGTTGTAGACCTTTAGCTCACGTTTAGCCTCTCGGTTGTTTAAGTAAAAGGCTACCGTCACCGTCTTAGTGTGATTGAGCTTCAACCTCCAAGTCTGGAGATACGCTGAAAGTGTGGACATGTCTTGGCTTAAAGTCCCCTGCAAGTCCTTCCAGTTTCCAGAAGAATGCAACATTGTTGCAAGTTGCATTGCAACAATGCTAGATCATCAGCATAAGCAAACTTTCTGGAAATCATGGAAGGAAGATCGTACGTGTAGATGTTAAATAGGAGGGGAGCCAATACCGATTCCTGAGGAACACCGTTTTTAAGACGGCGTAGCCTGCTTTGCTTGCTGTCACCGGTAGTAAGGATGAGACTTCGATTTCGGACAAGCTCCATGATCATTTTGACCATGTGCTTATCCGCAAGTAGTTTCAGCAGCTTGCAGGTAAGGCCACGGTGCCAGACAGTGTCATAAGCAGCTGTCAGATCGATAAATACGGCACCGGCCTTCTTTTTAGCCTCAAAAGAATCCGCGATGTTCTGGGTTAGCAGAACAACTTGATCTACGGTTGACTTCCCGCGTTGGAACCCAGCCTGCTCTTTAGGGAGCAGTGGATCGATTAATGGTTCAACGCGGGTGTAGATAAGCCTCTCGAGGATCTTGTAGGGGACACAAAGCAGAGATATCGGTCGATAACTTTTTGGGTCCCCCACGGGCTTTCCTGGTTTTGGGATCGCGACCACAAGTGCTCTTCTCCAGATCTTGGGAATTTTGAGTCGGAGCAAACAGGAAGAAAGGAAGTCACGTAACCAGGACTTTAAAGCAGCTCCAGCATGGAGTATAAGCTCGGGGCAGATGGAATCAGGTCCCGGAGCTTTACCTGGTTTTAAATGTTGACTTTGATTTAAATGTTCCCGGAACTTTGACTAATTTTATTAATATATTTATTGCAATTTGACTAGTTAAATAAAATCGTCAATTTGACTTTGCTGAAAAGAGTAATAGATACCTGTTAAAACCCTTAACATTTATAGCCAAAATTAAAAATTTTTGCCAAATTTTGCTGTGATTTGAAAATATTTTCTCTGATGGCCAATCTATGTGTAAAACCGTAACTGAATTTCTGCATCAAAGTTTTCAATCAAATTAAAACGATATTAAAACTTTTTTTTAAACAACAAAAGCAAGCTTGGAAGTCTTAGCAACACTGCTGATGTTAGGAAAAAGCCTTCTACATAACCATCTTGTTTTCTTATCTTTAACATTTATTTCATTTACTAAATGTATAACTATAAAATATAACCTTTTATATATAATATTTCAAAGTTAACATTTAATTAGAGATACAAGTACTCCACAACTTTTAAGATGTATCATTGCAAAAGGGGATAACAACAGGTTAAAATTTAAAAACGTCATAATTGCCAAATGCATTGACGAATTAAGTTTAAGGAGACAATATTTGTATGGTCAATTTTTGTTGAGTTGCAGAAAGAATGTCTGAAAATAATAAAAAGCATAATATGAAAGCTTGAAAATTTTTTCGAGTACGTTTAAAGTGAGAAGTATACCCGTGTCCTCGACTGCAAGCAGTTTGTTATTTAACGTGTCTCTGTTTTTTTAATTGAAGGCAAGTACCCTACTTGTAATAACGTGTCCGATTTAGGGTAGCAAAAAAAAGCACGGCATTTTGTAACCCTGCAATTTGAAGTGCAAGAGCAAGTCATAGAACAGAAGTTTGTCAAGTTTGTCACAATACCCCTTCGTGGTATCGAGATTAGATGTTGGGAGTATTTAACAGTGATAAGAAACAAACTCCAAATTCAAAATAATCTAAAATAAAAAACTTGCGCTAAATTGACTTCGACATCGTTTTTATAAGCTAAAAATAATTGCATAGTGAATATCTTTTTTTGGTCTTTTGTTAACGTTGATGGTAAAAACTTTGTTAATTACAAGTTAAGACCAAAAAAAGTTTTCACAAATAAATCTTCTTTAAAATAGGGTATATCCAAATTAATGCAAATTTGGAAAAAGAGTATCGAGACATTATTTTAAGTAAGTAACTTCATCGTAGAGTTCACCTTAAGGTCACAATAAGCCAGATGACTTTTCTTCGCAACATCATTTCGATGTCGAAAGCCAGGCGTCGAATCTTATAAACCGATTGGAATTTTGAAGTCAAAAGAAAGATGGTGACTTACCTGATTTTCGAAATTTATTTCGAAGAGAGTTAAAATTCCATACTATCTCCGAAAGCCGGAGCCAATAAGATTTGAACGTTTTCACTTTCAAACGAAGATGGGTAATATACGGGTTGATGCTTGCAATTTCGGTTGCTAGGTTTGACAGGCCGTCTAATTTATTTCGCCGCTCTGTATACATTAAGCGGTGAAATCTGTAAATGTTTATCGCGTTTCCAGAATCACTTCCATGCTGTATCATTTTAAACCTGAAAACAATCGAAAAGCTTAAGCCATGCACGATTTGAAGTCGCTACGAAGTTAAACTGAAGTTACAAACGTATTCTACCTGGTGTAGTTTTGCTTAGAGCGCCATAGTCGCAAGCCCTGTCGGATTATTCTCCTTTTCATGTCGTCGTCTTCTCCACCCCATCCCTGCGAAAGTCCGTGTTTGATTCAACATCCCGATGTATTAAGCGAAATTCTTGAACAGCTCTAATTAGCCTAATCTAATAAATATTTTTTGGTACTTAGTAAATATCAGCTTGTCGGTACTCGGCAGGACAGCTTAGTGTGATAACATGCTGAGTTCCTCGTAAAAGGACACAAGTTCAATGCTTCGTCTGTCGGATTGTTTTTTTGTTGTGCCCCCAAGAAAGGAAGGCACAAGGCCATAAATTTTTAAAGGAGATCATGCCATTTACCTACTACAATTTTCAATTCAACCCGATTCTGGAATCCCAGAAAAAAAAATTTCATAGATAAAACATAAAGAGCAAAAGCTGTAAAATTTGCAAATGCATTTAAACTTGATTTACTAAGTTTAAACAAGATTTAAAGTAAGCTAGTAGTTAAAGTTTAAAACAATTGTTATTACGTCCTATCAGTGCATAACATGACAAGAACAATGATTTTACATTCCAAATCGAATTCGCAAAAACGACTGCCGCAACAATAGCTGTGCCACCCCAAACAATTTTGCCCAATTTTTTTCAACAAATACACGAATTAAAGGTTTTGTAGCATTGCATGGATATGACAAAATGTCACACAGTGTCACAAACTTTGTTCGGGAATCCCAAAGGACCAGTTGAGCTAGGTAACCCGAATACCTGCGCTGAAACAAAGCTGTGTCTTAATTTTATATTATTCCGGCTCAAGAAGTAGTTTTGCTATGAGCCTGACGATTTATACGGTCGAATTAACGAAAGCTCGGATTGATTTTGTCGAAGACTTTTCTTCACAACAGACAGAGACCGCTGTCTCTAATAACAACAAATGTATTACAAAATCACGACCGACGAAATTCTATTCCACGCTTTGCCACACTGCAAAGCGAACTCAACGCTATAACTTGATTCGATCAACACAAAATAATTCTACCTCTGTAAAACAAAACTGCCAACCACTGGCACAAAATAAATTCAACAATTGTCCACCGACACAAAAATCTAACGGTCCACCTCCTGTGGCCAAACAAAATCACCTTCGCTCGAGCCGCCACTCGAATCGCTTCAAATTACCTCACAACGATGATGATCATCATAATAATAATTTCTCGCTACGCATCGGCTTTATATAGAAAACAAAATCACGTGACGTAAACTTTCTCGTAAATTCAAGATCCAGCCAGAAACCCCTGGAGAGTTCGTTACGCGAATCAAGTGGAATATACGCGAATTTTCCAGTAAAATGATGTTAGTCAAAAACATATTACGTCAATACAAAGAGAAACAAGAGAGAAAAAGATACATGTATCGAGCCATATAACAAATTGGACGTATATCGCAGACAGCGCTCAAAGAGCCGCATTTATTCTCTTATGATAAAACTACGAACTGCTTTTAACGGGGATACACTACATCGTTATGATTAAAATTATGAATGAAGTGTGACACACAGATATAGGCTTATGTGAAGATCTTTTTTTAGGTCATCGGCAGATGATGTGGTTAAAAATGAAGCAGAAACTATTGATTTTTTACGACGAAATAGTGAACACCAAAAAAAAGTCAATTGGTCATACGAGGATCCAAAATAATTTTCATCCTTCTGGAATTTTTTATTTGCGACTTTTCAACAAATACGCACGTCGTAGTTTAAGAGCCACAGTACATTTAACGTAAAGACGTTTTGGTCTTAGTTTTAAAATTGCAAGAAAAGTTTTCTACAACAGAGAAATAAAAATGGTTATAACAATAAATGAAGGAGTCTAAGCATAAAGCTGCAAAAGTCTAATTGTTGAAGATAAGTTTGGTCCATAAAAAATATTTAAAAAATAATAAAAAAAAAAGAATTTATAACTGAGATTTAAAAAAAAAATTAAGGACTGAATTAATACTGCAGGTTCCCATAACAGAAGACACTCTAAAAAAGATAGCAAAGATTGCGGATAGTAAGAAGTCATTCTAAGAAAGTAACCTATCAAAAAATCATATAGATTATTGGAATTAAAGCACAAGAGGAGAAATGTCTGGTGTTTTGGAACCATAGTCCTGCTTGAAGGGTTTCAGGCAAACTTATCCAGTGAAGAGACAAGGTTAAAAGTCAGTTGAAAAGTAGACATGTGACGACTGCGAGGTTCGACCAACTTTTTTGTTTATCTTGCTTTTGTTCATTTTCATTTGTACCGCACTATTTTCTTTGTGATTATTTTCTTGTCGCGTGCTTGTAATCGCCCTAAAGCCTTTTGTGTTCTTTCTATATATTTGCTGCAAAAAGACTTAACAAACAGAGATTGAAAATCAAGCTTGGAAGTTCAACATGAATATCCGGTTTTTGAGTGAAAGAGAGGAATAGAACACGCTAGGCAGTAGCCGGTCCTATATACTAAAAACGCTACATTGGCGACTACGACGTCATCTTATCTATAGTCTGATCAGGAAAAATAAAAATAATAAAGAGAAATAGAAAAAACTTCAGCATTATAAAAAAAAAAGATTGTTTTCAAAAGCAGAAGCCTTTTACCAAAAACACTACATTGGTGACCCACGACAATGCCTCTTCAAAAAGAATAAAGAACAATCTTGTACGAAGAAAGAAGAGTGAAGAAGAACAAGCCTCATTTCGCCAGACGTGAACCTTCAAGAACTCGTCGGCTACATTCCAGTATGTCCTAACCATTGGATACTCCTGGGAGCAGTTTTGTTCTCTAGTAGTGGGGGAAATGCCAATTGCCAAACAAGTTCACAAAAAAGAAAAAAAAGGCAAATTGCAACAAATCCTGGCACTTCAAACCCCCACTCAAGCACAAAAGTTATCGCTTGAAGACAAAACACGGATGCTCCCGGAGAAATGGCGCAACATTAGGACGGAACGTAGCCACGAGCAACGGGTCCTCATCCACGAGCTGACGAACTGTCAAGAATTTTGCACTCGCAGCACGTCACATGAAACTTTGGATCAACCGATCTCAACGGTCCTTCCAGTGCACGTTTCATCTGGGGGCTGGCTAGTGTGATGACTGTGAGGTTCGACCAACTTTTTTGTTTATCTTGCTTTTGTTCATTTTCATTTGTACCGCACTATTTTCTTTGTGATTATTTTCTTGTCGCGTGTTTGTAATCGCCCTTAAAGCCTTTTGTGTTCTTTCTATATATTTGCTGCAAAAAGACTTAACAAACAGAGATTGAAAATCAAGCTTGGAAGTTCAACATGAATATCCGGTTTTTGAGTGAAAGAAGAGAGGAATAGAACACGCTAGGCAGTAGCGGCCTATATAACAGAAATTCAACTAATCGATAAAATGATAATACATCCTAAATAATTCTGAAACAACTTATATAATAAAAGATAAGATCAAAACATGCAATATAAACAAACTTTAACATTTACCGGGAATTCGTTTGAAAATCCATTGACTCTTAAAAACTGTTTTTCAGTAAATCCCACTGCGGCTCCTACTGTAATGGAATCTTCAATTTGGTATTTAAATTTATCAATGTACGGTGCTATGTGGGTCACGTGAGTGTCTACGAAACAAATAAAAATATGAAACGTGTTTAGCAATATAGGGTTTTAAATTCCCCTTTTTGACGGCTTAAGAAATACAGACTTTTCAGCAAACTTTTCCAACAATTATACTCCATTTCACACTAATTAAAGAGCAACTTATCGTCAATTTTTATAATTTTCTGGTCAATAAACCAATCATAAACTTTGGCTGGTAATCAGCAGTTACACAATGGAATCAAAAAGCTGAAAAAAGTTAAAAATAAGATTTAAATGCAAAACACCTTGCTATCAATTGCTCAAAATAACTTTTAGAGTTCATTTCTGTCATAGAGTTAGACACACAAAATCGGCACAAAAAAGGAATGAATGGACACAAAATTTATGTTATAGTTGTCTTCCTTCAAGACTATTTTGGAGGAGCCGTTTTTTAACCTTCTATAGACAATCTAGATTCCCACTCTTGGATGACCCTTGTTGCTTGCAAAAGCTTCTTCCATAAACTAATGGTGTTGTGTTATGTTAGTACCTTGCTACAGTTAAAGAGATGATTAGTGTCATGTATGTAATTTAAACAAAGTGGGCATCCTAATACATAAGTATCAGGGTTTACTGTGCATTGGTAACTTCATAAGATTGGTGATTTGTTAGTTCTGAGCTATGCCAGTTTTGCATGTGACATGGTAATTTTTGTTCTAACGAATTAATGTTATGGGATGTGGTGTTAGTAACTTTGTTATTTTTTGGAATTGAGATGTTGAGATGATGGTAGTGTGTTTTTTGAAGTGTTTTTTACATTCTTTAACTATGGATCTGAGATGATGATGATCATTGTTATGAAAGAAAATAACCTTTGTGTTTCTAAATGTGCACTAAGATGATGTAAAGGGTGTGTTTGTATTTGCCTCAGTTGCTCAAAGTAAATAGCATGAGGCTTGAAATGGGTGCCCATTGAAAGCACACTGGTTTGTCAGGTAGGTGTTTAGTGTTTGTGTCTCAATTTGCCAAAAAACTAGTGGCAATGCAGAGATGTGTTCTGAATGGTTTGCAATTTAGTAATGATTGAGTTTGATAACATATGGATGCATTTAGAGTTCGGATAATCCAAAACAGGGAGAGAGATAACTTAAAAGTGTTTCTTTTGTTTACTTCATTTAGTGAAAGCAAATGTTCAGAAAATGGAGTGACATCAGTGAGTAGTTTTTTAAAAACTTTTGCTCTGTCTATAAAAGTGATAACTTTTTTTAGTTATGAAACAGATGCTTTGGTTTTGTTGTGTGGGTGGTTTTTTGTTGGATAGGTTTGCTATAGTGCCTCAAAGGGAGTTAAGTAAAGAAAGCCACAGCTGACAAGCAAAGCCAGCCCTAGTTATTCATCTTATAAACTACATTGTTCTCTATCTTAAGATCTCTCTGGCATGGGTAACTTGAAAAGAGAAAAAGTTGCCAGCCCATACGCTTTATACTACTAAGGTCATAGTGTATGGAAAAGGCATCAAAGTTTGAACTCACAAATTTCCTTCATTTTTGTCCTTTATTTAAAAATACCATGTAGTTTTTCTGCAGGCATATGTTGTTTAAATTTCTTTTTTATTGTTCCCTTTCCTGTCTCACACTACTTTTTTGTATTTTCTGTACCATCTGTACCATCAATTCTTTCTCTGTCCTCTTTCCATGATTCTCATTGCCATCACTTGAGATTTTTCAGTGCTCATCTTATCTACATGTACAAACCATAACATTAACTTTTAAAGCATTTTCATTTGAGTGAACTCTATTCTCTTACTATCATGCCTTCACACTCAGCACTCTACTCCACACCTCAATGCACTTCTTACATAACTTTTATACATACATCTTGAAAATATTTACAACAATAACCTTTTTTACATATCACATCCGCAGCATTCTTAAATTTTTTTCATCTAGCTTGTTTTCTTGCAGCTACTATCTCTTAAACTCTACTTTTCCTGAAGAAAAACTTTCAATATATAAATTTACTCATAGCAAGTATTTTTAATATTTTGGATCATACCTCTGGCCATGTATTACAGTTTTTAAGATATCTTTAGAAACTTAATTTAATAGGAACATATATTACTTAAAATTTTTTTTACTTTTTCAAAAATGTTTTTGGTTACTGAACACTTCTTGAATTTTTTGCATTGAATGATATTAGCTGCAAAGCCTTTCTTTGGATTCTACAAGGATACTTCATAACTAATTTTTGTTCGAATGTCTTACAAGTATTTTCTTTTAAGAATGCTCAATATTAAAATGTTAGTGGATTTCTGTTTAACTGAAGTCACCATTGTAAGTAAGCAGCATGGTTCTGGCCCAGTGCTTTGCAATGAGTGCGCCACAACATAATTAATTTGAATATAATTTTTTTAAAAAACTTTAATTTTTTAAAATTTAATCTTTACAACTGCTAGACAATTTGTGAATCAAACTCTAGCTAGCCCTCAATGTGCATTAATGATTGCTTTATGTATTAATTTGTGGCTAGAATAGTCAAGTGACTAAGAGCACTATTTGATTGTGCATGCAATCAACCTTATGAAAGTTTAGAACTTACTGGTGTCATTTAGATGTGTCCTTGAGAAAGACACTTTACAGCATATTTTTCAGTGTGGCAGTCTTGGCAAGCACCTCTAATTTTCTGTCATTTCTCTATATCAGGGTTGTAAAGTTGAAAAAAATTTTTCTGACTCTAACTCCAACTCCATCAACTGGTATTCAAAATTTTCCCACTCTGACTCCAAAACATCCAAAAAACAACTCCGACTCATGACTCCAACTCCAGAACAACTGAAAAACTGATTTCGACTCCAGAGCATATAAAAAAAGTAACTCTGACTCCAGCAATTCTAAAAAAATGACTACAACTCTGACTTGACCTAAAAACATATGACTCCAGCAACCTTGATTTAGTCGTACTTGTAAAACTCTGAAGAAAAAGGGAAAGCCAACCCTCTTTTTGAAATCTGTGATCTGAATTATATAATATGTATTAAGATTTGATACCAGTTCTTCAAAAAAGTGCTTAATAAAAATGTCCAAGCATGGGACATTTTAGAGATTTTCATTGGATGCCTGTAAGCACATCCATATACTTATTTGATTATGTTTTCTGCTGCTATTGCTATTTCTGCATGAACAAGAATGCTATTTTTCTCTCAGGCCTTTTATAGCCCAAGGGACAAAATAAAATATATTTTTAAAATTACGAGTGTATAAATGACATGTCTCCTTTGAACATTTAAACTGCAATTATCTTGATAAAAGTAAACATATTAATATTATATTTTTTTATTGACCTTTTATGAAGTATTTTGATTCACCAATGCATATTGTCTAATTGTGCACTATGTAGCTGAACAAGTTTATTGTTTGGACCAGTGGTTCTCTAAGTGGTTGATTGGACACACCTAAGGGGGCAAATGGGGCTCAATAAATAAAAGTTAGGGTTTAGCCAAGCAATAACCAACAGTGTCAAAATTTTTAAAAATGCATAGGTATTGAACTGAAGACCTTTTTTTAGTCCTTACTAACTTCCCCTCACATCTAATAAAAAAAAAGCATAGTTGCATGTAAGTGGAAATAAAAAAGCAAAGATTAAAGTTAAGTGATTATTAGTATGTATTTGATTAGGGGGTTGATAAAATATTTTTTTAAGTTGATGTGCAGAAAAGTTTGTCCAAGCCAAGATTTTTTTATCACTGAAACCAGGGCTGGGTAGTAGGAGTAGGAGTAGGAGTAAGGAGTAAGAGAAGTCAGAGTTTTTCCAAGGAGTAGGAGTAACAAAATATTCATTACTCTTTACTCCTCTACTGCATTATTGGTTTGCCATACTGTCTAGAATTTTTAGAACATCATAATTGAAAAATCGAGACTGATTGCAAGTGAAGATCTTTTTTTTTAGAGAGCACCATGATTTTCTCATGAATATTTAAAAATCTGCAACTGATTCTAAGTGGAGAAACTTGAAAAAACTTACTCTGGAGTATGAATAGAATTAAGAAAAAATATTTTACTCCAGAGCAGGAATAGGAATAGGAGAAAAAATCACCACTACTCCCCAGCCTTGACTGAAATGCACCTTTGCTAATTGCTAAGTAGGTCTACTGCTGTTTAAAACTTTTTTAACCTGTAAAAAATTGAATTTTTTAAGGCTTTAACTATGATTTAGTAGGCCTAAGTGCTTTAATATTTATGTCAGTGCTGGAAATTTGATATATTTTATTATTCAACTTCTCATTCAAAGTCACAAAAACTTTGCAAATTTGAGTGTGTCATCTTTAATTTTAAGTTTAGAAAAAGGTCATGTTAATTTTTGTCTTAATTCTCATTCTTGTTATTAGTATTTGCAGGGGCACTGAAAGTAAGAGGGTCCCCTGACCTTTTGACCCCTTTAAATTGCCCACCTTTCTTTTTAAAAAGGGAAAATACAGGTGAACAGATACAGAAACATGTGAAAACTCGCATAAAATGTCAGATGGATTGAAGTTGAAGGCTTTTATTATGGTTTTTATAAGGTTATTACTGTACACGTACTTTTACAATTCAGTAATTCCCTGTTCATTATCAGTTAGTTTGCATTGTGAGGTAATCAATTTGCATTATGATGTCCTGTATGTTTCAGCCAAAGTCTTCTGTACTATTAAAAATATAATACTATTAAATATACTATTTGAACTATTAAAAATTAACAGAGACTTATTTGAATGAAAAATACTTAATTAATTGCAGCAAAGACTTAATTTAATTGATTGCAACTGGGAATTAATAGATCGAAAATCATTGTATTTTTGATTTGGCATACTCATAGAAGTGGAACATTCCTGTTGCAAAAAAAGACCTTTTTTATTTTAACAACCTTCACTGGGAACTAAAAAAGATTTACACTCTCAAGCTCAACTTGCTGGATCAGTTACATATAAGGTGTGACAAAAAAAAACCAGACTGTATCAACCACACTCTTGGCACAATGCCAATCAAAAAGCCACTTGCTCACCATGAAACACAACTTCTTAGCTCTATTGTGTCACAATTTCTTTAACGCAAATCATTTCATTTTTGTGTTTCAGGCTTTAATGAACATATGTTGGAAGCCTGTGTCACAATTTTGTTACTTTGTGTCGTGCCTTCTTGGGTCTGGATGATTGTGCAGTCTTCCACTGCATGCTTTCCTCTTTGTTTCAGGATCGTATTGGAAAACCCAAGTTTCATCTCCTGTGATGATCTGCCTAAGAATATCCAGATTGTCTTTAATTTTCTCCTGCATGTCTTCACAAAATTTGACTTGGTTCTACTTCTGGTCTTTTGACAAAATCTTGGGCAACATTTTGGCACACATCTTTTGCATCCCCAGACCATGCAGCAAGATCGTCCACACTAATTCTCTGTTTAGGCTCAGTTCATCTGATATCATTTGTACTGTCAACCACTTCACACCAGCTGCTTCACTCTAGTGATGTTTTTATTTGTCCTCATTGTAAAAGGTTTTCCCATCTTGGGATCATCCTCCACTTCCTTGTGGCCTTTTTCAAAATGTTTGTGCCATTCGAAGATTTGCATCCTCGACATCACATCTTCACCATAAACCTCTATAAGAAGTTTAAAATACTCAGTTGAGGTCTTCCTCAATTTTACCAAAAACTTTAAGTTGATTTGTTGTTCCATTCAAACAGTTTCATAACAACCAACAGCACAGAGTACAAACAAACTTGACACAAAGTAACAAAATTGTGACAAAGGCTACCAACACTATCTTACATAAAAGCTTGAAACACAAAAACAGAATGACTTACGTTAAAGAAATTGCAACATGAAAGAGCTAAGAAGTTGTGTTTTACAGTGAGCATGTGGCTTCTCAATTGGCATTGTGCCAACAGGGTGGTTGCTACAGTCTGGTTTCTTTTTTGTCACACCTCGTATCTTAACTGGGAAAGCATATCTTAGACTGGGAAAGCTTTTTATATGTCAGCCCAGGCAAAAGTTCTTCATGGATTATTTTGTCTATACAAAAAAAGTTTTCTCATCAATTCAAAGACTTCAATGAAAAAATGTTCCACCAGTGCAACTGCAAAGAACACAGCTAAGCCTCAAGGGCATACTGGCAGTGGTTTCAATATGCTAACCACATCGAGTTAGCTAACACGGATACGGGTTAAGACAAGCTAAACTCTGCAGTTCCCATTACAAACATATAGTAAGAATGGTCAAGTCAATACAGGTCTGTCAGCACTTGCTTGTTGATTGACTTGACCATTCTTACTATAAATTCAAAGACTTTTTTGTCATCAAATTAATATAAAAGTAATTTTTTAATCTTCAGTGGAATTTTGAAGAACAGTTACTGAACCAAAGTTGGATCCCATTTTTCAAAGAAAATCTATCCTTTGGTTCATTCTTTATTTATTCCAAATTTAGGGCCAAAAAGCAACATTGTTTTTTGAAAAGTATTCATTGTGTATATGCATGCTTGTTTATTGGTTTGGTACATTTGACTAGCTGTAGCAGACATGTAAGTTTTATTTAGCCCAGAGTTGGAGCTGCAAAATAACAACTCTGACTCCTGCCCACCTAAAAAATGATTCCAACTCCAGCAAAACTAAAAAACCAATTCCAGCTCTGACTCCATTAAAACTAAAAAACAACTCTGACTCCTCCCTAAAATACAACTCTACAACTTTGATTTTAGACTCCAATTCCAACGCTGCTCTAAATAAAATAAATAATTTCTACTAGATACCAATATCTTGGCATTCTAATTGTTTTTGTATAGTGCTTCAGAGATTTTACTGGACATCATGAGGATAAATAGAAATCAAAAATGAAAAAAATGACGTATTTATGATGCTAGAGATAAAACAAAGTTTTTTTTAAATTTCTTCGCTTTGCTATTTTAAACTTTTATAAGCCTAATGTACAGAATTAAATGAAAATACAAGTGCAACAAAGTGTATATTGTATGTGAATCAAATAATTCTTTTTAAAATTTTAATTGAAGTGTGCTGCAAAATTTTGAAAGTTTTTAAAATGTGATGCAAGTGAAAAAAGTTTGCACAGCACTTTTCTAACTCATTTCAAAATTTGTTGTAAAGCGCCCTTTTAAAAAGCATAACAGAAATTACTTACTAGACTTAGATCCTTCTGCTAGCTAGTTAGAATGTTGCACATGGGGTTTGGCACTAAAGCCAATGCTGGGAGCTGTGCAGTTTCAAAGGAGCCATATTCAGAGCTAGAGCAATTTAAGAGACAGAGCCAGTTATTTGAAACAAAGCTCCAGCCAGTGATTTGGTACCCAAATTTTACTAAAAAATTTTTTTTGCGGTTACTAAACTCAAGTCTTATAAAAATTATTGGATCATTTTTTTTCTTGCATGAATTTTATACTCATCAATCAGTCAATCACAAGCTACTTCTCAGTCACTTTTAAAAACTTCTGCCACTATCTTAACTCATGCTTTAACAATTTTACACTTGTGTAACTTTAGCAAAACTCCCTTTCTTTGATAAAGAGATAAGATTTTATTCATTTTCAAACTTTCTGTTATTCATATTTTTAAAAAATCTGGACAAAAAAAACAAAGCTTAGGCATGGTCTGCATCTGACATGTACCTGGCATACACACTCATTACAGATGCTTGCCAAAATTTAAGAAATAAAGAATTTAAGTACATATTTAAATTCTATATGCTAAACATATATGCCAGATATAGACCACACCATAAAACAAACCAAAAAAATAGAGAATTAAAATAATTAAATAAGCTTTTAAAAATAAAGAAGCTATTAATGTCTTCTTTATAGGGTTTCAAGAAAAATATTGCTCAACCAAAATTAATGCTTAAAAAAAGCAGACACAACCACAAATAGTAAAAAACCTGGATAGTTTGCAGTGGTACTAACTAAAATGCAAAACATCCTCAAAGCTTTCAAGTCCAAAACACTACAGAAAGAATTTATTTCTGTTTAAAGAAAAACTTTGAAATTTATTGGTGAATAAAGTACCAGTTATTGATAAGAATGGCTTTTACAGCACGTAAGTAAAAGAGAAAATACCAATTTATTAGTAATTTCTCTTTTACTACTTTTACAAAATAATTGAGCAAAAAACAATTCTAATTACATACTCAAGCACACATCAATTCAACCAACAGACTCTGCTCTATGGAAAGTTGCTAGACCTGCATTAAATTGTCATTTTTAAAGGTGCAAAAGACTAGTCATGTATTTGAAAAAGCCATCTTGTAGTTTTTCCCCAATCTTTCTTTGTATTTAATGTATTGTGTGATTTTGTGATGAATGGCTAGAAATAAACTTTCAAGCCTAACTTTTATAAAAGAATTTGTTGAGATTCTAAAAATTTTTTGCATTATTTTCCAAAAAAATAGTTTCTGATAATTTCAGTTATGTCAACTATTAAAAATAAGTGTGTAAATCAAGACATTTTCACTGTCAAAAAGAGAGAGAAATTCTAAAAGAAACAAGTATTTTATTTAGTGCAAACAAGCCACATAAAACCAAATATAAAAAGCGTTGATTTAAAGATGGTATGTAATGTACATGCACTAAATCACTTGTGCATGAGTAGTTTCATATAGTAAGGTTATGTGAACCAATTCCCTTACCTCTGCATGCATAAAGAATTCGATCATCTTCAGCAATGACATCAACATCATGAAAGATGAACCAATCAATTGAAGCTACTTTTCTTGCATATTCAAAGGCTGTGTTCATCAATTGACCTGCAGCATTAATCAAAGTTTTTAAGACTTTTTGTTGTGATCTCACACTTTTGAAATTGAGAATTAAGATAAGATAGTGTTTTACTTTGCCAATACACACACAATATACAAATAGAAAAAAAGTTGGTCACAAGTACAGGAGAAACGCAATTATCTGTAATGCTTGGAAGATACAAAATTTATTCAGTTAATTGACTTTACAGATAATTGATAAATCGGTTTGATGATTTTTTTTCAGAAGTCATATTTAAAGTATTTCCATTTGTAGCATAAAATGCTTTTAAATACAAAAACAAAATTTTAATAAGATGTTTTGGTTGTTTAATTAGAGTAGCAACAAATAGATTTAGAAAAAAGTCTAAGCTATTTTAAAAAAGGATTTTTATATGTACAAAATGGTTAAATAGCCTAGACCAGGGCTTATCAACTTGCAGATCACAAATCCAAATGGAGTTGCATAAAAAAAATTTGGGTCGCAAAACAAATTAGCTTTTTGTACTTTTGAAATTGGCTTTTTTACAATAATATTTATTGGCTTTTTTACAAATTAGAAAAAGTAAAATGACATTACACCATTGTTGCTTAAGATTTAGTAGGCATCTAAGGCATTTAATTGACAAAATAAAGCCTGTATCAGAGTAAAGACCTTGGCTTTTTTTTGGAACAATTGATTTTGGAGATAAAAATTGTAAATCAGAGCCAGATTCCAAGTGAAGACCTTTTGTTTTTTAGAGAGCACTTGTTTTTTGTAATTTTGTTAATTTGCTTTAGGCTACTATTTCCATTTCTCATTGTTATTACATGGTTTTTCATGCACATGCGTGGTTTTCCATAAGAAAAAATTAACATAAAATTAGCCTACACATATTGGGGTCACACAAAAATTTATTTTTTAAAATGGGGTCGCAGAATAAAAAAGTTTAAGCCTTGGCCTAGATAATTATTTCAAAACACAAAAGATGCTGAAACGTGCTAATTTCTGTTAATACCACTGTATGGCATGGTCCAATTACCCAGGTTAACTGCCGTTTGTATTGATGCTTACCAAATAAGTTTAACAGTTTATGACTGATAATTTTTTGTTCTGCCAAACTTCTGAAATTTCTTCTTTCATACAAACTTTAAAAGAAAATAGCCAAAAAGTTTAGGGGACATGATTTTCTTATAGATAATTGTATTTTGAATAATCGCATTTGACCTGTATTTGATGCCATAAACTCAGTAAACAAGAATTCAGTGCCTAACTTTAAATTTTTAGTAAAGTGAGTGTGGAATTTGTTTATCTTTGCTAGTTTCCAAATTTGACCAATAACACAACATAAGCATAACATTACAAATTAGAAATTGGCTATTGATTGTCAGACAATTATTTTATGGCAATGCCACTCTGTAAACAGGCCAGGATAACAGCAAGAGTTTTCTCTAGCTGAAGGATGACTAAACATCATTTACATTAGTGAAAAGGCACAAAAGTTTAAAAGACAATGCCAAAAGATAGTGCCATCAATTTTTTATTGAAAAGCAAAACAAACAGTTATGTAATAATATAGAAAGCAAAGCATGTTAGCTAACATTTTAAGGAAACTATTAAATGTTGAAACAACTATTAGAATTACAATAGAAAATAACAAGTTCACAGTAGTCATACTCAAAGTACTGCAATTTTTGACTGAACAGTGAGCAATTTATTACATGTTAATAAGAAAAGAAATAGTGCTAAGCTTATTTTAGTTTTAATGATTTCAAATAGCTTTTAAGAGTGCTAATTACATGGGTTAACAAATTTTTACTTAAGTTTTTAATCAGAGATGCAAGTAAACTTTTCAAAATGATTTTTTTGTGCCAATTCCAAACTGGTCCTTGTTTTTCTCAAGAATGTCTGGTTTTCAAAATACAGTAGAATGCCAATTATTCGAACTAATTGGGACCAAGGGTGGTTCAGATTAGCAATTTGTTCAGATAATCGAACAGAATACAATCTTACAATAAGAACAAAACAAGAACAAGAACAAAATAATCTTCTATGATTTATTGTACATTATCAGCAGTATAGTAATCACTCAATTTTTTTGTTTTAAGTTGGCTACTCTTTTTGTCACTGCCAAGTCTCTCATCTTTTTCAGAAGCAGAAGCTGTGTTGAACAACACTCACTCTGTCGTTCACACCATGCCATGGCAGTTTCAAATGCAACAAATGCTTCAGAATATGTAGGGCCTTTGTTCTATCAATATATGATGTTATTAATTGCTAGCTAACTAGCCAACAATCTAGCACGTGCACAGCACATAGCCAACCAAGAAAAATAAACCTTGAAAACCTTGCACTGACCAAATGCATGATTGTGATGTCACAAAGAGCACAACAGGCATTCTCAGACTACAACTAAAGAAAGGAAGAGGGAAAGAAAAATCTAACAGATGTCATAGACGCAATGACTTTTGTTGAAGTAGTGTTCAGATAATCGGCATTCTACTGTATTTGCATTTTAATATTTTACATGTTTGATAATATTTATGAATAAAACCAAATTTTGTTTTGAAGTAGTTTGCTCAAAATATCCTATAAATTTCCATTATATTAACTTAATAATATTTTTGTGTACTGTAGCAATATTTTCAAGCAGAAAAAACTATAATTCTAACAATAAATGCCAAAAGATATTATGAATAAACACTATGCAAATGCTTATATTGCTATGATATAAAAGATGATATTAAACTTCTTGCATACACTGGCACAACTCTTGAAACAATTGTTCTATGCAAACCCACTGAGCATTTTGAATCTGCCTACCACATACAATATGACATGCAGAGTTTTTTTGTTATTAAGAAGATTACTACAATCATCTAAAAATACTTTGAATACAATTTTTGTTTGTAAAAATGGCTTTGATCATCATGGTACAGCATCCAGCAATAATTGCCCATCATTTTTTCATTCTAGGAACCTTGGTAACATGCTCCATTGCTTGTATATTCTGGTGAAATCGTTCAATGACCTTGCTAATCATTGACCACATCTAGGTTTGTGGGAAAAAAATCTAGGTGTGAGAATGCACAACCTATCACTTTGTAAGCTTCAAGAGGTTTTTAATTTTCTCCTGAAATAAAGGTGACATTGTATTGCCCAAAAAGTTTGAACACAGCCACTTAAAAGCTTTCCAAGCATGCTGTTTGATGACAGTTAGTGTTTTCTCAAAATTTGGATCCTTCAAAACTTTCTGACTATGTGAGTCAACAAAAATGCCTTCTTTCATTTTTGCTTCCCTTAATCTGGAAAAACATCTGAAATCATTGCAAAGAAATGGGAAACAATTGGAATTGCTGTTCCCAATGGTGCTTTAACAAAATTCCTCATAAATCCCAGTTTTATTAATTCTTTCTTTAATTCATATCTCTATAACTTGGTAATATTTCTAACTTTCATTTTATTAACTATGCCAAACTTTTTCAATCAACCAAGAAAGTGTCTTAGTTTCATTAAGAAATGTGGCATTTTTTGCAATCATGGGTGACCTTTGATCAGCATTTAGCTAGAGAGAAGGGCTTGCTGTTGTCATGGCCTGTTTTACAGAGTGCCATGTTTAGTCCTGCAAAGAGTAAAACAATTACTTACCAGAACAATTTAGGGGTTTACCATAGAAAACTTCATGATATTACCAGAATGAGTGAATTTCTTTGCAGCATTTCTTATAATCACACACTGATGGCAACATGAAAAATTTATACTATTTTTTTTGCTTCTACTTTTTTAAGTTACTTGTGTGCAAATTGCTTCTTTAAGGTGATTTTTTTTCCTATTTTTTCATACTTCAAAAAAATAACAATGTGCAAATAAATTATTTTATGTCTGTTTTTCTATCTTAAACATAGTTTCTTATCAATTTATTTCCAATTTTGATTACATTTGAAAACTTGGAAAGCATTATACCAGGAAGTTGTAGCAAAGTTGCTTGAATTTAATCAGCTTTGAAAGAAAAGTTTTTTATTCATCTGGGCTAAATGAAATGTTGCTTTTTTTCTATTTAATTACATAAATGCAATGATGACAATTATAATAGTATACTAAATGAAAAATATTAGCATGGGATAATGTAATAAACAAGTAACAAAAAATATAAACAAATAAAAAGTATCTGTATACTGTATATCTAAACAATCATTATGCATAATGTAATAGACCATGACCCAACAGTTGATTAAATGACACTTGTTTAAAATGACACTTGATTAAAATACAATTTGATCAAAATGGCATTTAATTAAAACAACATTTGATCAAAACTACATTTGATCAAATAATGAAGAAAATTTACAACTTTTAATTTTTCCCAGTTTTGTCAACTTTTTGTGTCCAAAATATAGTAATCTCTAAAAAAAGTCTTCCCTTTGAATCTGTCTCTGATTTCTCCAAGGGGTCTCCAAGGATGGGGCCATGGCACACTGCCCCTCCTCTAAATATGCTACTGACTACAATGTAAAAATAATGCAAAAAATGAAAGCAACAGGCATTTAAAGAAAAATAACTGTGAGTTGAACCGTTAATTAAAACAACACATTTCCTGAAATTTAGGTTTAATCAACTTAAGACGCTGCAAAGAAATATAACACAATTAAATACAAGTTAACAATAAACTCAACATAAAGAAAAGCTGAACTGAGAGATTGTATAAAAGAAGCAACTTAAATAACTGGGTTAAAAAGATTATTTCTTGATTACTGACTGTAACAATAAAAGCAAACAATAAAAGCGAAACAATTTAACTAATTACAGTCTTTTAGTCAGTATAGTTCGATTCCATACTACATCAAACTGTCACAAGAGACCTACTTGTTGCCCCATAAAAATGCTTTGCCAAGGACCTGGTTAAGAAACCCTAATTTTGGCTTGGACCTGGCAAAAAATTATAAAAAAAAAATTGTCTTCTTACTGATGGCCCCTGCTTTTAATGAATCTAATTTACAGTAACAAAGAGATTGTTTAATCACTGAAACATACAAAAGTATATCTTTTTTTATTTATCAAATGTCATTTCGATCAGCTGTTGTTTGGATCAAGTGTCATTTGGGTCAAAATTCATTTCAACCAAGTGTTGTTTTGATCAAGTATGATTTCGACCCAGTGTCATGTTAATCAAATGTTGTTCAATTAAATTTTGTTTGATCAACTGTCACAGTAATAGAATAGATAACTAACATTGAAAGTAAAATATTAAAAAACATTAAATAAACATATTGTATTAGAACAATGTAATAAATGTACAATAATCAACATACGGCAAGAACGTTAATTATATACTGTATTTAAAAATAACAATTAATTACTAATCTAACAAGGTTTAATAAGTTTCATGTGTTAATGTTTGTAAAGCTGCCTTCAGTAATACCATTAATGCTGTTCCAAAATTTCACTCTTTGATAGAAAAATAATTATATGAACACAAGGTAAAAAAGTAAAAAAATTTGTCAATTTGTTTGGTTTTATGAAAATAAATAAAACAATTTCTGTTTTTTTTTTGGAAGATTTAAAAAACCTACTTAATACCTAATTGGACATTTAAAATTCAACGTTATGCAAAACAACAAAACAGATTTATTTGATGTAAATATATTGTAATTCTTAAAATTTGATTAATTTTAGCTTCTGCAATAATAATTTACAAGATGAGCATAAAATTAAAATGCTGTACTAAATCCTACGTAGAATAATTTAAACTATAGCAATGAAAGCAAATGTTTTTTTTATCACATAATTAAGTTGAAAGAGAAAAAATAAATGTCTTTTTGGTGGTTGCATATCAAAGATCTAGAAAAATAATTTTTAATTTTCACTTAGCTTGGTGAAGCAGAATGAGCTTTGAAGCTACATTCAACTTCAATTACAGGGTGTGCAAAAAGTTTCCAGACTTCTTTTCATTGATTTAATAAATAAACAGATAAATCATAAAATTAATGTTTTAGAGAATTGTTTGTATTTTATGCATTAAAATTTACAAATTTCTAAAAATTAATCATTAAAAATGGAGAAAAGAAATACAATCATTGAATTACGCCTTGCTGGAATATCAGCCCCTCTTATTACTGTATAAGGCAGGGGTGGGCAAACTGCGGCCTGTGGGCCGCATGCGGCCCCTGACAACGTTTTGTGCGGCCCGCAGAGCTCTTTTTAAAAAATACATACCCTCACTTTGAGCCACAGTTGCATAGAATTATGTCGGAATTATCCCAGTTTCAGTTTCTTATGTTTTAATGCTTTTAGAGAACACACCAAGATTTTGGGAGAGAAATAGTGAATCACAGATTGAATGTAAGTGAAGACCTTTTTTTTTAGAAATCACTACGATTTTGGGAGAAAAATAGCGTAATTTGCGACCCGCGAACAAATTCAACATCTAAATGCGGCCCTCAGTTAGCTTCCACGGCCGCAATGCGGCCCACAAGCGAAAACAATTGCCCACCCCTGGTATAAGGCAACTTAAAGTTGCTAAATCAATAGTCTATGATACAATTAAAAGATACAAAAAACTGAAAAATAACAAAGACCATCCCAGAACTGGTTGACCAAGAACAGCATGTACTCCAAAGAAAATCAAAGCCGTATGGGAGAGGATCAGGAAAAACCCACAAAGAACAATGAGGGGGATGGCAGAAAGCCTAGAAATATCTCCAAATTCTATGCTTTCCTTAGTAAAAAAAGAACATATAAATATCTTAGAAATTCTGTCTCCAGCACTGATCAAAATGAAAAAGCAGTTCAAAAACGAAGTGTTTACCTTTCAACAAGATGGTGCACCATTGCACACCTTGAAAAAACTCAATCATGGTGCAGAGAAAACTTTCCCTCATTTTGGGATAAAGAAATATGGCCTCCTTCCTCTCCTGACTTAAACCCACTTGACTTTAGCATCTGGTCAATGCTCAAAAAAACACATGCCTCTCAGAAAACGTTCTGCCACTTGAAAAAATCCTTACAAAAGCCATGGGCTGATATTCCCCAAAAAAAGATTCATGTTGTGGTAGAAGCATTCAGATCAAGACTGGAGTAATTGATGTAAATGGTGGTCAAATCAAGTAAAAATAGATTTTCTGATTAAACTTATATTTTATTTTTGCTAACACAAAAATTCATTCAAAAAGTGCATTTAATATTACACAGGGTGTCCCAAAAGTAACCAAACCCAAATTTTAATAAAAATTGGAAATCAAAAACAACAAACTTCTTAAACATATTTAGTATTTACAATTGTTCAAAATATCTATCTTGAACTTCAATACAATCATGTGTTTGCAACCTTGCTTCCTATCTTTTTTTAACGGGCTTGTAGCAAGTTGTTGTATAGTAATTTTTAATAACGAAGACACGTTTGTTAGAATCTAAAGTCCTTTGTTGCAGTTTCAAAAATGTGGGTACCAGCAGCACACACTGAACAGGAATTAAGCAATGATGTTAAGCAATAGTAAGAAAATACCATACAAAGACATAAAAAAGAAATTACATTTGTTAGTTTTGATATAAAATTTTATTTAAGTTTACAATTCAGTGACTTTTGGGACACCCTGTATATATTATATTTTAAACTTGTCTGGGAACTTTTTGCACACCCTGTAGTTACAAATAAGCCATCCAAACTATTTAAATAAAAATAAAGTAAAGGTTTGGCACTGTTGTTGCTTTACTGATGAATATCTGGGTCATTTTTACATAAGCCTTTATTAAAATTTTTGTTTCAGCTCCAAATATGTATGATATTATTTTGCATTATATAAACTTATCAAGACAAACAAAGAAATAAATTACAATGACAAAGCCTATGCAAACAACATGCACAACAAATTTGAAAATACTTTTCAAAATCAAAAATTAGATAAAAAAAAATTGCCAGCTAAAATTCCTACCACCTTTATTGAAAACATTGTCATCATCTTGCTCTGAAACCAACACAAAATAACACAGTTGTTGTCGTTGCAATAGCTGGTGCAAATAATAAAGAAAATATCTGAAAAAAAATATTTCAGAAAAGAAGCAAATTTAAGAGATTTGCAATATTACAACACATAATTGAAAATTGCAGTTGAACTTTTGCACAATGTAATATAATGCAATAGTATTGCAAATCTAACTAAAAAAAAAGTTATCTAAATCATAATGATTGAGAAGTTTTTATTAAGTAATATTTAAAAAGTTAAAACACAGAAGCTGAAAAATCATATGAGAGCTGAACAAAACTGAATGTACAAATACAGGGTGCGCACAGTATTTAGAATACAAAGTCAGACTTTCACAAAAAATAAATTTTCTCAAAAATGGGCAAATCAATTACAATGAAATTTTAACACATAATAGACTGATGTATAAAATTGCAATTTATTTAATAAAATCGCCTTTTGCATCAATCACAGCTTCAATGCGATCTCAGAACCTCAAACAGGCCCTCACGATTTGGGCTTTCTTCATGGCCTTGAATTCCTTCTTGATCCGTTTGATCAATTCATCCTTCGTGTTGCATGGAATCTTGTTAGTGCATCTCTTAATCACGCCCCACACAAAAAAGTCTATCGGATTTAGGTCTGGCGAGTTTGGAGGCCAAACATGAGGTGAGACAAAATCAATGAAGTTGTTGCTCAGCCAAAGTTGCGTTTTTCTCTGTGTATGGCAGGGCGTCAAGTCCTGTTGCCACACATATGGCCTTCCATTAGCCACCTTACATATTCCGGGCAGTATGTGCATCTCCAAAACCTTCAGGTACTCAACTGTGTTGACCTTCAAGCCCTTCTGGAAGATGTATGGCGGCATGATGTGGGACAAAATCACTCCAAACACCATCACAGTGGCTGGAAACTTAGTCTGCATGACTTTTGGAACATCCTCAGAGCACACAGCCAACCAACAGTTGTTTTGGTTGTTTACTGCTTGATCCTGACAAAAATTTTTCTCATCAGAGAAGAACCAAATCATGTTGCGTTGCAGAGGATGTTTGAGTTTGTTGAGAAGTTTTTGACAGTGCTTCAATCGCTTCTCCTTGGCTTTGGCTGTCAGTAATTGACCTTTTTTCATTTTGTAGGACTTGTACCTCAAGTCTTTTGACACACATCTTCGTATCAAGGCTTCAGACATCCTTGTGTCTTTGGCAATCATGCACATCGACTTGCCCGGATCTTTATCAATGGCATTTTTAACACGGTTAGTGAATTTGACTGTTCTGAGGCAGTCAGACCTTCTTTGGTGATTGGATCTTTTTGCCACAGCTTCATAATCACCTCCAGACTTTTCAAGTTGATTTCTGACTTTCCACACCCACGTCATTGTCAGATCAAAGAATTTTGCAATGGTAGCATTGTTGTGTCCGGCGCAAATGGCAAACAACACAGCTTTCCTTTCCATTCCTGTGAAAAGGTAAATTCTTTTCTTGGCTCCATTTTTATGGACAATGTACAGCATGGTGTAAACTGTCAAAGAAAATGAAATTTTTTACATGCGAATAGCTTGTGTGCTAATTGCATGTGTTTTCCTGCAAATTCTAATTACTGTACACACCCTGTACATGCAAAACTTTAAACAGAATGTACAGCTTTTTTAAATGTGTTTTTAAAACCTAAATTTCAAGCTAATCCTTATCAAAAAAAGAAATACCATTTGAACATTAGTTTGACTATTCCAATTTTCTGTATTGTTTCTCAGATTCTTAATATTTTAAATTTAGCATTGCAATAATAAAGAATGATGTATGTACATATAAGTGCAAAATAGTAAACAGCCAAAAGTACATATGAAACACATATGTCAGCATAACATGGTATACTTACAAATTCAACAAGAACCATACCGTAAATGTACTTCTCGGTCACGATACGGAATAATTATAGCATTGTAACTTCTACAATTGCATTGTTTGGGTCCTAAATAATAACCTCCTAATGAAAGAGCAGGATAAAAGGCTGCTAATTCTTCAAAAGTCATTGGCCAATTTCTGTACATTCCATCAACTTTTAACATGATCCTCTCATCTAAAACATGAAGTTTAATATTAATTAGGTTTGTATTTATAATATCTAGAAATTATTTGAATCAGTCACTTTAGCTAATTTCATTTGTATTCCAGTATTTGTTCAAATTTAAACATAAAGTGATAGTCAGCTCTGAAGTCAATTTTTTTGTGCAGTTGAAAAACAAAATATTTAAAATCCTCATAGTAGCTACTACAACCTTAGAATGTTATCTGTTTGTCAAAGAATCTTTTTGAATTTCAATTGTAACTATTTTCCTGCATGAAATAAGAGTGCATCAAGTATTTGTGGAAAATTGTGATGGCTTTGCTTATGGAACTACAATTTTGCAAATCAGTCATTCATTCACAATTGTTTACTTTGAGAAGAAAAATTCAGTGTTCACACAAAAAAATTTTTGGAGATTATTCATAATTTAGTGCCTAGACAGAAAAGGCTTAAAAGACTAAATATTTGAAATTGAAATGAAATAGCAGTAATTCTTTGTTCAAATATTATTCAACATCTAGAATAAGTTGAGTTACACAGTTGTTTTTATAAAGTATGAGCAATAGCAAATAAAGTTTACTGCATACTACCTTTTAGGATATTTGAAATAATGTTTGTGTGGCAGAAAGATAATATATTTTAACTTAATTAAGCAGAATTCTGCTCGGACTAGGGATTGTGAAAGTCAAAAAAGATGATTTCAACATTTAATACTCAAACATTACTTATTCAAAATTCTATAACTCCTAATTTTACTTATTTAAAATATAACATATTTACTCAGAGCCCACAACCTTGACTCTAGCTCAAAAAGGCTCTTAGGTGCTACACCTTAGATGGGTATGCGACAATTTGGCAGGAGACGATTCAACAAAACAAATTTATGGGCAAGCAAATTGGTTAGTGAGCCGATTGGGCAGGAAAATAAATAATTTCAATTTACTTTCACTAGTGCTGAAGCAACAACAAAAAAGTTTTGTTATGTCACTACAGCAATTAAAAAGACAATTGCAATTGGTCAGCTGATAAGACTGAAAATTTACATTTAAAAATGTTAAACACGTTAAATTTTGGGATGTTCCTAGCCCCTAGGTTTTTTAACTGGGGGCACACTTCCTGTTTAAGAACCCCCTAGGGGGGCATGAAAAACTGGCTGCAAACTCAATTTTAGCCAAACCTGGAGGCCAAGATTCCAAAATTTGGAAAAAATCATAATTTTTCCAACAGTGACAAGAAAATTTTTGGTCAAAACTAGAATTTTTCAAGCAGCGTCATTAAAAATTTGGGAAAAATCAGGAATTTTTCACGACAATGACTCATTTCAGAAAATAGTTACCAAAGTATAGGTGAAGACTATAGTCCTATAGACGAAACAAACTGTAAGACTAATAAAAAATAGTTGAAATAATTATCATGGTATGATAGCTTAATATAATAACTGCTTTGACTTAACCATCATTTAGTATTTTTCTGATATGCTGATCTGCAAAAAAATGTTTATGCATGCAGACAAGAATAGATTTACAAAAAAATGTTCATAGAGTATAATGCTTACTATGACATCATAACTTTGGTACACTCAAAAAAACTTCAATTTCATAAAAGATATATGTTACATTTAAGTACATTTTTTTAATTTAAATATTCGAAGGCTATTGTAAATTCAAATAGAAAATATTTGGATAGGAACATCCCTAAATTTAATGTATTTAACAACTTTAAATGCAAATTTTCACTCTTATCAGCTGAACAATTGCAATTGTCTTTTCAATTGTTGTAGTGATGCAACAAAACTTTTTTTGTTGTCACTTCAACACTAGTGAAGGTAAATCAAAATTAATTATTTTCCTGCCAAATTGGCTTGCTGACAAATTTGCTTGCCAATAACTTTGTCCCAACAAATTGTCTCCCACCAAATTGTTTTGCTTCACCTCAGACATGGTGACCAAAAGCAATTGTAATCAGGTGTAATTATTCATCTCAACTTTCCTGTTATTAAGCTAACAACTGGATTTAATTTATGCTTGTACTTTGGAGAACAACAAAAAAATTTTAAAAAACAAAGTTTTAAAAAATTTATGAAAGTTCACCAAAATTACAAATAAAAATTTAAATAACCAAGGAGCATTGCTAACACTCCCAAACAAAATTACACAAAATTTTTTTATAAAAACGTTTTAGTAAAATTCAAAATTGAGCTAAGATATTAAAAGGTGGAAAAAGAAAAATGTGTCAAAAAAGTCCACAGACTGGCTACAGGTCTATCAATATGTTGTGGCTGTTAATAGTTGATATTAATAAAATTTTACCAGTAGAGATTCAGAAAAAAATCAATTTATTAACTTTTCTTTTTATTGCATATATCATTGAGCAATGATGTTTTTAAATCTCAATATTTAACAGCTGCAACTCTTACAAATTGTTATAGCCAGTTCACATTTTTTTCCACCTGATTTTGAGTTGTAAAATGCAAAAACTAGTACCAAAAAACCTGAAAAAAATTTTATAAGAAATGATTGAATGCCTTGAAAAAAATTATGTTAAGTTTATTTATAGCTAAACCTGTGTGTAAATATATGGTTATCAAATCATGCAATGTGATGGACTGCATGATAATTTCATTATGTCATTGGATTTGCTTTTTGCTTGGCATTTAGCTGACATTAAAGAGAAAGCACCATCAAAAGTTAATATTCTTGATTTTTGAAAACATATTTTCTATTTTTTACTTATACATCTTGTCTGTAATTATTCTAAAAAAGTGAAAAAAATTTCAGGAAACTTGTTGAACTTAAATTCACCAAGTCATTTAGTACAGTTTAAGTTTTCTGCATTGATGGCAATATATTGGTGTCACATTAATTGAAATAATTTATTAAAACTTTTCAATTTCTTATTCCACAAAAAAATGAACAGTAAAATCAATGGTTTTCAACATTTCCTAACCCATCTCATTACATGAAGCTGTTAAAAAAATTTTCTAAATCTGTAACCAATAAATAATTATGTCAATTTTTCAGTCTAGTTACAGGCTTCTCAAACTTTTTTGTTTTGTGACCCCATTGTAAAGCTGGAGCACATTTCGATACTTTTTCAAAATTTGCAAAGCATTTAGACCAGATTTCTTGATTTTTGCCCCCAAATTTAGCTGTTCTTTAAAAATAGTCTTCACTCAGAATTAAGCTCCAATTTGTCAATTTTTGTCCCAAAATTTCTTGATTTGTCCATTAAATGTTCAATAACTGCCACAGGCTGGACATCGCTAGACTAAATTTTTTCAAAATTTTGTGCAGTGCACCTGGAATTCTCAAAGTTTTGTAGCATAAAGCACAAAAAAAACATTTTGTTTTGCAACCCCAAACTTTTTCCTGCAACCCCATTTGGGCCTGCTCTAGGTCTAGTTAATGATTTCAACATCGTTTCATAGAAAATGTGGCTAAAATACTTTCTCCATTACAAGATTACCTTAAAGGTAAAATAAAAAACCAAAAATATCATTGAGTTGCAATGCATTGCATGCTTTTAACGCTTTCAGGACAGTGATACATATATGTATCATGACTGTGATTGTAACATAACAAAAGCACTTTTGTGAAAGCATTATAATTATAAGTTTTTAGGTATTTGTGACATCATTATTAAATCATTGTCATTTTATTCTACAATCAAATTATTATATCCCTCAAAGAGTTAAGAAAGTAAAAAAATCATTGCCAATTTGGTTTGTTTGGCTCATCCTAAAGCTCATGCAAAATTAAAATTAAAAACAGATGCCTCTGCTACCTCACTTGGTGGTGTACTCGAACAAATTTATGACAACAAAATTGAAGAATTAGAAGGAATAGAATTGGGGGAGCCGTGTCAACTTTTCAAATCAAATGAGTATTACAATTAACAAAATTGAAGTATTAGAAATAGATGCCAAAAACATTACTCCACATATGACCTCAAACTTCTTAGTGTTTACTCTTACATTAAATATTTGGAACACATGCTACTGTATTTGATAACCATTCATGATCTTCACAAATAATAAACCCTTAGTTAACAGCTTAGCCTTCTAAAGGCCTGTTTCCACTACGAGCGTGGAAAAGAACATTCTTTCTCTCTTTTATTGATCTTTGATTGAAGCGAGCGGTTAAAATTGAAGCGAGCGCAAAAAAAAAATCAATAAAACAAACAAAGAATGCTTTTTTCTACGCTTGTAGTGGAAACGGGCCTTAAAGATCATTCTCCTAGAGTCAATTGTCTTATTACAGTCAATTTGATTGTAATATTTAACCTTTGCCTGGCAAAAACAATGTTGTGGCTGATTGCCTTATTGGGAGTTCTTGTAAACAACATTTTTGAAGAATATATGCCTATTTCTCTAAAAGCATTTGCTGATGCTCAGCAATATAAGTCTCAATCAGATGCATTTACATTTCCTACTAACTCATCTATAAATATCAAATCTGTGCCTATAACTAAAACTGATTTCAGCATTTAATTGACACCAGTTTACCACATGACCACATACTAATCCACCTAGTTTGGAACAGACAATAATATCTTATTACCAAAACATAAATCATTTAGGCATAAAGGCCACTCAACATTTCATTTGAGCCAGATTTCTTTTCAAAAATATAAAATCGAAAATTCATGATTTTGTTCATGCTTGCATCAATTGTCAATAAATGAAAACAAACCAACACATTGTTAAACAAATCATTTCAATACCTATGCCTAATTATTATTTTGAATGCATTAATTAACATTGACATAGCTGGACCATTGCCTAGCTCTATTGGCTATACACATGTTTTGGTTTGCATTAATCTATTCAAAAGATGGACTGAAGCCTTTCCAATGCCAGACATGTCTATTGCTTCAATTATTCAAAATTTAAATTTTCAAGTTCGAAGATTTGCTGCACCTGTAGAGATTCACTCTGATACAGGAAGCCAATTTACACATATACTTTTAAAAAATATTATAACTTTCTCAGAACAATTTAAAAAATTAGCAGCTTACATTATCCAGCATCAAATGGACTTGTTGAAAGAGCCATCAAAACTATAAAAACAGCTCTAGCTGGAAAATTTGATTTAGCTCATTGGGCTTTTTGCTGTTGTTCTGCCATTGTTCTTTCACATAATACCATGTTTTAAAAAGATTTGGAAGGCAGTGCTGCAGAGTTATTATTCAGACAGTGTTTACAACTACTTGGTGACCTTATTTCTCCTACACTTGAGGACCAGAATGTCTCTGCCTCTGACATAATTAACAATATGCTATCTTTTGCAGAATCATTACATCCCACCTCAACAAGAGTGGAACAAAATAAATCAATTTTTCTTTCTAAAACATTAAACAATTGCACCCACATATTTATTAAAAATGATCCAATTCACCCAAATCTATGCCCTGGGTACTCAAGTCCATATCTGGTTATGCACAGCAATAGTGATGCTTTCAAAGTTATTAGGAATGGCAAATTAATCTCAATCAGGATTAGCAATGTAAAACCTGGCTTTATTCATAATATTTTTAACATAACACCTGAAATTGCACCTAGTCATGACACTGCTCAAAGCTCCATGTGGTGTCACCACAGCCATGCCCTTGCAAAAAAAATTATTTTTCCCCAAAGGTTGCAAGACTGTGTTTTTAAAATGAATTAAGTTCATCATGTTGCATCATATACAATTGCTGTACTATATCTCTTCTTTTTTTAATTGCTAAATTTTGTCATGAGGAGTAGTCTGTAATGACCTTGCATAGATTACTCCAAATTCCTCAATAAATAATGAATGGCAACACTTTATCGATAAAAAGGAAAGGGACTGATTGTTTTTAAAAAAAAGGAAGAAGAATGAATAACTATATTACTGCATTAATTTTTGCTGTTCTTGTGTGTTTTTAAAATTCAATTTGAATAAGAAAAACAATTAAAAGGAGTGTTTGATATTTGTACAATTAAGACTTTTACACATGCTCTCATTTTTGAATAGACGTTTAGTGGTACAGAATTTGAAGATTGCATGAAGTAAAAGATTTTTCTTCCCAAAGCTTTTCATCTGACACTCTTCAGGGGAAATCATCAGAATAAAGCAGAAATGAAACCAAACTGAATTATAGAGGGGAAAGCAGAGTTCCCATTGGCTGAAAGAAGTTAGCCAATGAGAGAAAAGATTAAGAAATTTTCAAAGAGTAGACAAATTCTTTTTGCTTGCACAGAAAGGGATTGAGAGATTTAATGAAAGTTGCTTCAAGAGCAGAAAGGTGAAAAGAGCGACCTTGAGCAAGAATAGAAAATTTTTCGTTGCTGTAGTGAAGAGCGCATTGGGCATTGTCAAGAAGATGTTGACCAATGAGGAGGATTTGTAAAATTGTTGTGGGCATGTGTTGGCCTTGCAAGAGTGGGAAAGACTTTGGCAGTTGGGCAAGGCAGGAGGATTGGCGATGGATCTAGGAACGTGTTGTTTAATTCGCTCTTCTAGGTGTTGAGACGTGCGACCAACATACCGACTATTGCAGTGGCACACAAACTGGTAAATAACATTGCTGTGATGATGGGAAGGTAACACATCTTTCTTAATTGCTGGTAAGAGCTGTCGGGTGTTAAAAATAACACGTGGTTCAATGGAGAAAAAGCAGCGTTTCACAGCAGATGTAATCTGCTTTTCGAACTTCATCAAGATATTTCCAATCCATGGGATGTATAGGTAGACAGGGCACTTTTCTACTGTGTGAACCAGGTTAGAATTTAGTTGCTGAAGTTTTCGTTTGAAAGCTGAATTGATTGCATGTTCCGAGTAGCCATTTTCTAAAAGAATTAAACGAAGTTTGCCAAGCTCTGGGTCCAGTTTGCTTTTAGAACAAATCATAAAAGCTCTGTGAACAAGAGTACCAATTAGATTGATTTTCTGTTTCTGGGGGCTAAAAGAGTTCCAACATAGATACTGGCCAGTGAAGGTGGGTTTCCTGTATACTGAAGTGAGAAATTCTGAATTATCCTATGAAAAGGAATCTAATCACTCTCTTCCCTTTCTCAACATGTTGGTAGAAAAGCATGATTATTTTTTTTAGGCATTTTTTAAAAATACAAAGTGACATGTAAGCAGTTTTATAAAGTTTTATAAAAGTTTGAAACAATGTTACAAATTTTGTCAGTGATCTCTAAAAACCAATTCAAAAATTTTTGATAGTTTGATAAGCACAATAGTTTAACTCATAATAAATATATATATTTAAGCTTTTTCAACTTGTTTGTTTTATGTTGAAACATTTAAAATATAAAACCAAAGCAAAAATTTTTATAAAACAATAAAAAACTGTATAAATTAATTTCAGATAAACAAAAAAATCTGCTGAACAATTTTTCGGCTGATTACTTTTAAATACTGCAAAGCATTTTTCTTGATGTACTACAACAATTGATCGAATAACATCGTATTGTACCAATAGTTTATTGAACAACAAATAATTTAACTCTTCAAGTTTATATGATTGAACCATCTTTTCATTATTATAAATTAGATTTAGTAATATCAAGGAACAACTTTACAACTGTGATACTACAGTATATTACTTCATTACCATAAATTCTTGAGTGTAATTTGCCTTTGAGTATCATAAAAAAGAAATTTTTAGGGGCTTGCACCTCTGAGAAACCTAAACCTTGTGTATAATATGCACCCCTTTTCTAAATTAAATTGAAGAGCTTTTTTTAAATAAAGTATTTTTTAAATTGAAGAGCATTTTTTAATAAAAGAGCAAATTGCAGTTTAATTGTTGTTAATTCATGAAGTTCTTAGTGCTAAGAGCGCAAGTCACTAGTGGCAAAAATGCCCATGGGTAAACACCAACCAGTAGTTGAACAAACACTTCCACACTGCACCTCAAACAATACAACTTTTTGTACTTAACATTGAACCTCAACATTCTTTAGAAAATATTTTTTATTTTAACCTCAGATATATAGGGTTTTTCAATCTACAGGGTGGGGCATAAATATTGCAACAACAGTTAAATCCTAATTTTTTGGTTTGAAAACCATTTTTTTAACTGTTTCTTGTCTTTTAAAGGTTATGCAGATTATAATTAATAAATATTTTCAATTGACTAAATTGGATTAACAATGAAGTTATTATCGAAAAGGGAGACTATTATTAAAATGCATCATGCAAGATGCTCCAATTCTAAGATTGCATAGAGTCTTTCTGTGGATAGATCAACTGTTTAAAGAACTATAAAGTGATATATAGAGAGCAGAAAGCTTCCTTTTTGAGGCCAATGCTCAAAGTTACTTTGAGGATCGACCTCGAAAAGGAAGACCTCAATCACAACAAACTCTATTAGCTGTAAAAGCGGTCCAGGTATGGATCAGATGGAACCCAAGGAGGTCTTTGAGAAAGATGACAGTGCAGAGTGGAATTAAACCCAGAACAATGAGAAGAACTGTTCATGAAGGCCTAGGAATGTCTTCATTCACCTTGCAATGAAAGTAAACCTTCACCACACCTAAAAAGCAAAAAAGATTAGACAGAGGCAAAATTTTGTTGAATGAAATGAAGAGAGGCACAGCTGGGGAAATCGTCTGGTCTGACAAGAAGTTATTTACTGTTGAAATGGCCCACAATTGCCATAGCAATCGAGTTATTGGGAAAAACAGTCCTGCGATTCCAGCTGAAAGAAATGAGTCTGTCACACCATGAAATCGGCCTCTGTCATGGTTTGAGTGGCCATTTCTTCCACCTGGAAGTCTCCCCTCATTTTTGTGGATCAAAAGTGCAAAATTTATGTCAAATCTTACATCAATGTTATTTTAAAACCCATGAAAGATTCTGCTTCCAAGCATTTTGGCAGTAACAAACTCTGGATCTTTTAGCAGGATGGGGCACCAGCTCACACTACAAATATCACTCAAGCATGGTGCAGAGACCATTTACTGCATTTTTGGCCCAAAGAAAAGTGGCCTCCTTATTCACCAAATCTCAATCCAATGGACTTCTCAGTTTGGTCAATATTCAAAAATAAAGTCAGTTCAAAAGTTTATCATTCTGTTAAGAATGTAAAAACTTTCCTTGCCCGATCTTGGGACCAAATTCCTCAAGAAATGTTGCATGCTGCAGCAATTGCTGCCTGGACATGATTTGAGGCTGTAGTTGCACAAAGAGGGGATTATATTGAGTAAAAGTTATTTTCAATTGGTGATTTATTTGTATACGAGGTGTGTTTGAAAAGTATCGGGACTGTATGCTTTGCACAAACAACACTTGCAACAGTGATAAAAGCTTTGTTTTTTAAGATGGCGCAATGTCTTGTGGTTGTAAAAATGTAGTTTCAGCATTCTGTGACAACCATATGCTTTTTTACAGGCTTTTCTTGAAAGGTGCTTTACTGTAGTTCGTTTTGGGATAATTTATTTAGTAAATATTTTTTTCTTTTTTTTTCTTCTTTTGTTAACAAATAATGAGCATTTAACAAAGAATCAACTTGAAGTTTCTCGTTCGACTTGGAAAAACTCCAACTGAAACATTCAATTTGCTCCAAGAAGTTTACGGAGATGCTACGATGTCAAGAACTCGGATTTTTGAGTGGCACAAGAGGTTCAGAGAGGGAAGAGAGGATGTGGAAGATGATCCTAAGAGTGGAAGGCTAACAACAAGCAGAACAAACGAAAATGTTGAGTGTGTGAGAGAAAAAGTGCGCAGTGACCGCCGCCTTACTGTTAGAATGATAGCAGATGAGTTGAGCATGAATAGTGAGAGGGTGTGGAGGATCATTACAGAAGATCTGGGGATGAGGAAGGTTTGTGCGAAAATGGTACCAAGGTTGCTGAATGATGGGCAAAAGGAAAATCGTGTGCAAGTGTGTCAAGACATCCTGAAACAACTTGAAATTACACCAGATCTGCTGAGTAGAGTTGTTACCAGTGATGAGTCGTGGATCTTCGAGTACGATCCACTCACCAAACGGCAGAGCCTTGAATGGAAGAGTGCATCCTCACCAAGACCCAAGAAAGCAAGGCTGTTCAAGTCCAAAATTAAAGTGATGCTGATTGTTTTCTTTGATGTTCATGGAATTGTTCATCTAGAATTCTTGCCACAGGGCCAAACCATTAACCAGAATGTTTACAAAGACATCTTGTGACGTTTGATGCGTTCGGTAAGGGAGAAAAGAAGAGAATTGTGGGAGACAAAGTCATGGCTGCTTCATCATGACAATGCTCCTGCTCACAATGCCTTAAGCATACGACAATTTTTTGCAGAAAATAACATTGCCGTGCTGGAGCAACCACCCTACTCGCCAGATCTGGCTCCCTGTGATTTTTTCTTGTTTCCTAAGCTCAAGGGAGTCATTAAAGGAACCCGTTTTCAAGACTCAAAAGCCATAACAACAGCCGTAACGAAGGAACTACGAGCTATCCCAATGGAATCTTTCCAGAAGTGCATAGAAGCATGGCAGCAGAGATTAGAAAAGTGTATTCGAGCTCAAGGAGATTACTTTGAAGGGGACAAGTTGTAATTTTTACGTGGCATTTCAAATAAAATAATTATTTACACAGTCCCGTTACTTTTCAAACAGCCCTCGTATGTAAGGATACATAAATATAATAGTTAAAAATTTTTGTATTTTATATATTTTTTACACTTTATTGTTGTTGCAACAATTACGCCCCACCCTGTAATTCATCATCCCCATAATATTGGGTCTCCATATAGGGTGTCTGATAGGTTTATATACCTATCTATATATACATTATGGAGACTATATTATAAAAACCTAATTATGGAGACTATAGATTATGGAGACCTAATTATAGAGGCCTTATATTATGGAAACCTAATATAGAAACCCTGTATTATCTATACAGGGTGCAGATTATGTATGGAAAGATAGAAAAGTTGAAATTATTTTTTAGTCAAAGGACCAATTGATTTGATGTTCTCAAATTTTATAGACATATATATAGACATAATAAAAAACATAGAATCATTCAATGTGAGATCCTTTATTTTTCACAATTTCATGTAGACGACGTTGGAAGTCAGAGCATGCTGACACTATAGTCTCGGGGGGGTATTAAAGCCCAAGCTTTCTTCAGGGACTGCTTCAGCTGGACAACATTTTGATGGAGCTTAGCACAGGCCTTGCTCTCTAAAATGGACCATATAGAGTAGTCCATTATGTTTAAGTCTGGACTGTATGGGGGCCAAATCGACTTGTCCCAGATCCAGGAAAATTGACTGTGAGCCACTCCTGTGTCTTTTGGGCAGTGTGGCTGGGTGCTCCGTCTTGCTGGAACACAAACAACCCTTTTCCATAGATGGAAAGGGCCCAGGAATAAATTTTCTCTTTTAAAATTTCAATGTAAATGTCTGAATTTATTTTTGTATTGGCTTTAACAAAAATAATCAGGCTTTTGTGTCCATCTGTGGTGATGGCTGCAAAAACCATGACCGACTGCGGCTTTTGACTTTTGAAAATCATTTTATGGTCTATAGGAACAGCAGAGAGATCAATGGAGAGGATGCAATCATTCTGCTTAGTCACAGCTGCCTCCATCATAAAAATTTTTTCATCGGTAAAGATGATAGGTGGATGGTCATGGAACTTGAACTGATCGAGAATTGCTTTTGCCTTTTTGTGTCTATTCTCCTCAGCTGTAATAGATAGAAAATGGCATTATTAGAGTTTATAACTGCAGAAGTTAAGGTCCTTGTGAACCCGGTTTTGAATAGTCTTTTTGCTTACTTTGGCTTCTCAAGCCATCTTTCTCATGCTTCGTCGAGGATTGCACTTGATCTTGCATTTCACTTGCTTTATCAGTTCCGGTGTGCGGGCATTTCAAGGATGTCCACTTTTCGGGAGGTCGACTGTCCTACATGTTACCTTGAATTGTCGTAAGGTCAACCAGACCAGTTTTCGAGAAACATTAAGTGATCGAACAATTTTTTTGGTACATCTTTCTGCTAAGTGAAGTGCTACTATTCTTTTGTGACATGCAATTCGAGGAGTATCCATCAATATTAATTAAATCAATAATGTATAATAATAGTGCATTAACTCTGAATTATTATCAGTAAATTACATGACATAAATTAAAATACTCATGAAATAATAGTTGTTTAAATTATGTTTCCATACATAATCCGCACCCTGTATATGTATGTAGACCCTATCAGAAGACCTCATACAAAGATATATATATATAAGTTTTTGCAAAACGAAATTGATTGCAAAAAAATAAATTTGATTGCAAAAACAACAAATTAGATCAAAAAATCCTATAATACGTACTAAAGATTTTGTCCTTTAAATTTTGAAAAAATGCAAATTATACTCATGGATTTATGGCATAAAGTTTGGATAAACAGTCGTCACACTCAACTATTGTTTGATAAACTGTTGTTTAATAAAACTGTTGCACATCTCTAGATTATTTTAATAATTATTATTTACCTGGAACAGAAACTGGAATGGTTCCTTTCAATAAAGATGACTCTGCAGGACACAGGTGAGTGAAATTGAAATAACTTCTTTTGGGAGAATAAAAAATAAAATGATTTTCTGAAGGAATGGTTCTCACTTTATTGTTACTTTTAAATAATTGCTTTTTGTCTTTTTTTATGCAATTGCAATTTTTAATTTGTTTTTTAAAAAGTTGAAATGAGGAATTCACTAAAGTGACTAATTTTTTTACACACGAATACTCAGACTTAAATGTTTTTTCTGGGAAGACAAACTTGTTATGAATACAAGCAAAAAGTAAGAGAGATGCTGAAAAACTGATACAAAAACATAAGCAAACAATTATCTTCAAGTTTAACTTCATCCTGAATGTATTAAAAAAAAAGTATTAATTTATTTACAATATTTTTTACAGTTGCTTTATTCAACATTTTAAATAATTCAAAGACAAAGTTGTATAAAAACTTATGATTGGTATCAGTAACCAAGCTTAGTAATAGCCATAAGTAAACTTTTAGCCATAAAAATAATTTAACAAATGTTTGAGCACCTTAATCTGCATGCCATTTTTCATAGCCCATATTAGAAAACTAAATTAATTTCACATCAAATATGGCTTGAAAATGTCAATAACAGCAGACAGTGTCAATGTTTCAGTATCAGCATAAAAATTTATTAGTGCTGCTATAACCAGTACTAGTTCAGAATAACATAAACAGCCTAAACAAAAAGTTAGTTTTTGTGATACCTAAACTCAACCTGGTACAAGTAAAGCAGTAACAACAGCAACAACAAAGAAATAATGAACTAATTTTATTAGCAATATAAGGCTGGGTTTGAACTAATAAATTTTTTTGTTTATGTAATAAGTAATTTTTTACAGATTACTTAAGTAATTCTAGGAAATATGAAAAAGCAATCCTTAGGTGGCAGAAATTCATAATGGTCTTTATTTCCAGGTGGTTTTAGTAGGGATGTGCCGAAGCTACTTTGCTGAAGCAGAAGCTTTGGCTGAAACTTTAATATTTGTTAACAACATTTGATTAGCCTAGCTCTCCATATCGTTAATGCTAAGATCTGAACCATCAATGATCAACATGATGATATTTACACACTAAAAAAGATGCAATTGTTTATAACAATCATATAATACAGTATACACTTTAGCAATAATTAATTAGCTACTGATTAATTGAAAAACAACATTATTTACAACACACGTTTTTTGAGCACTCAGACACATGAAAAGTTTTTAAGTTTTATATTAAAATCATAGAAAGTTACAAATTTGAAGTTTAGACACTGATAACATAGCACACACTACTATTGATCTGAAGGTCAGGCATCTTATTGCCATATTCCTTGCTTAGTGCTACCAGAACAGAAGGAAAGATGGAACAAAGTGGGGCTAACTGTAAGTTAGTGTAAACAAACATTTTTCAAAACAGATAAATAACACATCACAATAGCAATAGCATGTAATTTTGTAATAAGCTTTGCATTTGATATAATAAATGAATTATATCAGTTATCAAGTGTGAGGATCTTATAATAATGCCAAAGCTTTGGCTTCAGCAAAAATTACCTTCGGTCTAGGCCAAAGCTGAAGCTTTGGCACATCCTTAGTTTTTAGCATTAACTAGCACATGTTTCCACACTTCTGATCACTTTCTAATACATTCTTTCCAGCAGTTGAATCAAGACATTATGCAATATTTAACTGTATGGGTATTAATCTGTAGTTACAAACTAGCACTTGGCTATGTTATCTACAAATTAGTTCAATGGGATTAAGTTTTCTAGTTCACAATGACAACTTCATAATCATAATAATGATTAACCATTGTGACTGACAAAGCAAACTGCACAGGCACGAATTCTTTTTTTGTTTCAGTAGCTATTTTATGTAAGACATTGCTTTCTAAACATTTTACTATATTAAAAACAATTTACTTAAAAAGGTCAAGTAAAGAAAAAAATTACTTCAAGTAACAAATAAAGGTTTTCAAGTAAGTAGTTAAGTAATTACAGTATTAACACAGCCCAAAGCAGTATTAACAAGAAAATAATTCAAACTTCATTCAAAAATATATCTAGATATTCTAAATTCCTTTAGTTTTTTATTTGCAATCAAGCTAAATTGACGTTGATCAAGTGATCAAGCTATTACAAATAAAGAAACAGCAGCCAAACGATAAACATTATTACATGCACAACATCAATTTTGCATGTTTGATACATCTTTATGAAATTTTAAATATTTATAAGCTAATCGCTGTACTTTCATTAAATTGGCAGATTAAATAATATTTATTTCAGTATAAACAGAGTATTATAAAATTTATTTTTTAAATGTCATTGAAGTTTTTAAATTATACAGCAGTAGCACCAACCACAGCTAAAAAATTTGGAAGTAGGCTGTATCTACCAATCTAGGCCTATATTATAAAATTTCGATTTGTTTATTTTCCATATATTTTAACAAACTACGCTGATTTCCAACGGATAATATATCGAAAAAAAGCACATAATAAAAAGCTCTAATTGAAAATCTTTCAAGTTGCACGCAGGCCTGCCAACTGAACTAGTGGAAAAAAACAAAAGACAGCAAAAAAGAACCTCCTGCGGTCTGCTTTATGTTTTTTGAAAACACATGTGCTTAATTTAATCTGCACTGGGAACAAAGGAACAAAATTTTGATAAAACTCCAAAAACATTTTTAGACATATTCGCAAAAGCATGGTCTGATTAGGCATACCATATTTCCGAAAGGGCCAACCAGGATGCTCGTTAATAGAAAAAAATTTGTCCCTAATAAATAGGGATCTCTAAAACAAAGGTCTTTACTTTGAGTCACCCTCGGGTTTTATGATTTTCGTCCCAAAGAAGAAGTGTTCTCTAAAAAAAAGGTCTTCACTTTGAATCAGTCTCCAATTTCTTAATTTTTGTCCCTTAATAGCAGTGTTCTCCGAAAAAAAAAGGTGGTTTTCACTTTGAATCAGTCACATATTTTAAGAATTTTGTCCCTAAAAAGCAACGGTTTCTAAAAAAAAGTTTTCGCTTCTAATCTGTTGCTGATTTCATGATTTTGGTCCCTAATAAGTAATGTTCTCTAAAAAAAGCAGGCCTTCGCTTCAAATCTGTCTTGGATTTCTGGCGGAATTTTTGGCGGACCGCCCGGGTCAAAGCCCTAAAAATCGGGATCTATGGTAAGCCTAAGTCTGACTATAAGACCGAAAATAAATATAAACTTCGCTCAGATATGAAGTTGTGTCTAAATTCTATTTTAGATTGTTATGTCTAAATGTTTTCTAACATTTGTGTCAATAATAATTTTTTATCGAGAGCTTGCGTTTTTGAATAAAGTTCTAAATTTATAGAAAAAAATAGGTAAGTAGTAGCTTGAAGTCCTGTAGAGAAATCCAAATTTTTGAAAATTTTGGGTTTAAAATCAAACTCCAAATTTTTTAAATCTGAGGTCCAGCACCGGACGTTAACTTTTTTAAAATTAGTGGTCCGAGATGCCTTTTTTGCGTCAATTGTCACATTCTCATATTCAAGAAATGTCTTGTCGATTAGTGTGGTGCAGCCAGAATTTAAAGTGTTGATGAACGGATGGTTTGATTATCATTTGAAATTTTCGTTTTTTCTAAGTTATAAAAGAGTGAGACCATGAAACTGTGAGACCAAAAAGATAAATAGGACGTAGGACATAAAATTACAGGTTTGCAGGATAATCGAACGTTGGGTGTAAGTGATCTGAAAATGCATCTCCATGGTGCCTTGTTAAGACGGGTACGAGGATTATGGTGGGCAAGAAATTCCAGGAGAAAGGATGAAGGTAATCTTAAAGCACGTTCGAAGTAAGAGACAGATTGATGGGTGAACGTAGTGGGAAGAGAAATGCTTCTAAATCTAAGAAAAGAATTGGACTAGATGACAGACACCCTGTGATGACCCTGCAAGAGGGTCTATGCATTCTCTCCACACAAGTGATATGAGTGGAGGACAAGAAGAGACCAGCCTAGAAAAACATAGGTAAGGGCGAACACAGGCTTGAGATAACGCACAAAGGGATTCCTTAGAGCAGTGGTTTTTAACTTTTTTCATTCCGCCACCAATTTCCAACTCAAGGTAACGTAACTACCCCCTTCAACGAACAAAATCTACCTAACTTTCTTCGCAAAATTCTGGTGATCTCTAAAAAAAAGTCATCACTTTAAATCTGTCTTTGATTTCTTGTATTAGTGTTCTGCAAAAAAAGTTTTCGTTTAAAATTAAGAATTTTGTTTATCAAACGCTTCCGCGACCCCCAGAAAATAGTCAAACAACCTTCAGGTTGAAAAACACTAAAGTGGAGGAAGCTGAAGCAAGAGAGTGGAAGGTACGGAATTGGTTGTGAAACTTAAACTGATTTGAAAATACAATATCGTAGCTAGCTATCAGATACGTCCACGGAGCGGCTATCCGCGAATTTTGACGGTTCCTAATCTTATTTTTAACCCAGTTTGCTTGAGCAGCGAACCTGTGTCCTGCTGATCACGAGTCAGTTCGGTCAAAGGTTAACCTACAGCAAGAAAGGTCGGTTTTGGTTGAACGCATGGAATGTTGAAAATTGATTGATAAAAGAACGTGACTTATTTTCGGAATGATATAACTTAATATACAAAACGAAAATGACGAAATCGTTCGTCTGCAAAATAAAAGAATAAATAACAACACGACTCAAAACTAAACACGCTACTAAACTAGAGCTTAAGCTTACTGAACTAGCGCTTACTAAGTCAGAACACAACTGTACAGACAAACGATATAAGGCAGAAAACAACTATACAGACAAATGATATTGTGACGCAATAGTACGAACTAAGCCATAGCATTTGTACAATTGAGAGGAATGCAGAAGTGGATACATCGAGACGTCTCGAGACACGTTTTTCGAAGTCTCGGTATTGGATCTCGGTATTCGAACTCGGTTTACGAAGTAAAATAAAAGGGTAGAAGTCACATTCTCAATATTGGTTTTTAATTTTATTTAAGATTTTTGAAATTCCCCGAAAAATTCCGGGTAATAAAAAGTACGAGAAGTCATAAACCATAGTTCCGTCAAAGATTAATTATTTACAGCAAGAAAGGTCGGTTTTCATTTAAAGCATGGGATGTTGAGAATTGATTGAGAGAAATGCAGAGGTGGATACACCAGGACGTCGTCTCGAGACACGTTTTTCGAAGTCTCGGTCTCGTCTCGGTCTTATAACCCCAAAGTTTTGTCTCGGTCTCGATCTCGGACCACTGTGTCTTAAATCCAGGTCGAGACATTGCAGCGATGTGGGCAAAGCTCACAGGTGTTGTAAATACGAGTCATGATTTTTAATATAATAGATTATTTATATATTTTTTTAGCCATTCGGCCGTCATGATCCTTTTTAAATTTGCATTGCTGTGAAATTGAACCATGGCAATCTTTATCAGGGATGCGAAGCCGGAAGATTTAAGATCTGACTCCTAGAATTTCTAGGATGCCGACTCCAACTCCGATTCGCGACTTTGACTGACTGATAAGAGCAATAGCATTATGCAAATACGATTTGCTTAAAATTGGGGTAGCCATATTTTTGAAATCATGAATCGGGACGTTCGTTAGCAGAAAAAACTTCGTCCTCAATAGGAATCTGTCTCGAATTTTTTGATTTTCCTCCCAAAAAAGTAGTGTTCTCTAATAAAAATAGTCTTTTTGGCTGCTTTCTGATGGCGTTAAAAAAAGTCCTGGTAAGTCGCTTCCACATCAGGTAAATTGAGCAGCAACAAAGTCTTTTTGAATTTGTTTGTTAAAGCGATGTAATCACTCCACCTAACACTGCAAAAATTCTGTCGTTTAACCAGGGATTACTTAATACCATGATATAATATTGTTTTTCAATGTAGGTGATTGGAAAACCGATTGAGCTCTGCTTATGATTTAAAAAAATAAATTACGTTTTAATTGATTTAAAAATTACTAGTAGTTTTAAAATAGTCTACATTGCGCATTACATGAATTTTAAAATCACTCTGCCCTAGTTGCGCTGTACTTTATATGATTTCAAAATTGCATTACGGAAGTTGCGCTGCGCTTTATATAAAATCAAAAATACATTGCACTTATTTCGCTGCGCTTCACATGATTTTAAAATCACATTGCGCAAGTTGCGCCGGGCTTCACATGATTCCCAAAATACATTGTGCTTATCGCACTGCACTTTACACGACCTAAAAAATGCATTGCGCAAGTTGCGGTGCGCTTTTTTAAAGTAAGAAAAAATGCCACCTTTGATCATTAATAAAATCCAAAAATTGAGCCTTGAGGGATATCTCTACGAAGACGGAAAGGAAAGCTGAGAGAATTACAGATACGGACTTTTGAACTTTAAAATAGACCAATAAACAGGAGCTTTGAAAGAAGGGCAGAATGGCAGACTAAATCAAATATGCTTTCGCAAAATCAACAGTGGCAAGGACATTAGGCTGTGTGCGCCTGGTTTAGCTAGGTGGAAGGAGTCTGCGATTGGCTGTGAGAGAAAACAAACCTAGCCACAGTCAATTAATCCACCTGGTCTGAAACAAGTTTTAGAATGTCATTATAATCGAGAAAATAGGTGAGTTGTTCCAGAACCAATACAGGACGGAGGAAAGTAAGTCACAAAGTTTGGCTGATTTAAGAAGAGGTTTGAGGAATGGATTGTTTTCACGCTAATTAGAGAGTGTGTATACTAAAACTGATCAAAAACACGAAGAAGGAATCATTGTAGGTTAGATTGAGGTAGGTAAATTAGACGCCAATAGGCGATTTGAGTAGCCTAGATGATTGAGAAGTTGTGTTGGAGAGTAGGGAGAAAGCAGAAGAAAGTTCTGGAGTAGTAAAGGTGAATAGATAGTGGGGTAAAGGGAGATTGCAGTGAATGGATCTGATTTCATTCATATGGAGATGTTCGCAACTGTGGTAAGATTTTGGGGTTTGAATTTGAACAGAGAAAATGGGTTACAGATGTACAAAAAAACGTTTTGCAGTATCAACCGAAATGTCATAAGATAGGTTTTGGAAGAAATGAACAAGTTTTCTGCCATGACTCAGCTTTAACCTTAAAGCTCACGATGAAGGTATTTCGTATAATCTTAATTTTTTTATGGCGGTCTCGTCAGAACGGTGCGCCCTTGCAAATACCTTCCAGCATTTCGCAACGGCTTTTGCAACTTCAGGACGCCACCAAGCTTTGGCAGGGTGGTTGATGTTGCCGAAAGAAATGGTAGAAGTGGCAGCTTCATTGAGAAGTTTGGTAAAAGTGTAGGTGGCTTTATGGAGAATGAGCGTGGTTATGAATTAAGTGGGGTGTGGATGTCAATGTCGGAAAAGTAGGCTATTTGTCTTAGACGGCTATGTTGTTGAATGAGGGAAGGCGAGAAATCAAATTAGTAATAATAGCCGTACTTGGCGGGGGGGACAATTGTCTCCCCAAGTTTCCAAGATTTGGGCAAAATTCAAATTTTTCGGGCAGCAGTGACAAAAAATATTTCGTCGAAACCAGAATTTTTCGGGCAGCGATATAAAAAATTTTGACAAAGTTAGGAATTTTAGGGCAGTGTCAATGATAAACTGCAAAAAATAGTTTGAGAACACCTTGATTTTGGGATGAAAATTGAGAAATATGAGACTGATTTGCAGTGAAGACCTTTTTTTTTAGAGAACACCTTGATTTTAGGACAAAATTTGGTCTACGTCCCAGAATTTCAGATAATTTTTTTGTCCTATCCGTAAAGTACTAGAAAATCATGATTTGGGCAAATGTTTAAAAATGTGGGCAAAATTTTATTGCCCCCAAAATTTTTTTGGCTGGTACGCCTATGGTAATAGGGGAGGTAGGAATTGTATTTAACAGATCGAAAAAGAAGGTTATCAAAGCTAAAATCTGGCAGGACCTGCCATGCATACACATTTAGATTAGCGGTTTTCAATTGGGGCTGCCAGAAGGGAATTCTTGGGGTGCAAACATCTCTCGTCCGAACTTGTCTTCTCTACAAAAACCAATACATCAAATGGTGCAAGGGGTGCGAAAATGATTTTTCCTTCCGAAAGGGATGCGGGCTTCAAAATGAATTGAGAACCGCTGATTTAAATGCTGTAGGAACAGACACAATAGAGAAGTCAAGAGAAAAGCGGTTTCTAGTGGAGTAAAGCAGTAGAGTGAAATGGTCAGAGTTGTATTTTTCTGTGAAATTCTGATTTACATTTTAGTAACGTTAATAAATTATTATGAATCTTTTATATTCCGTGTTACCATTCAAACTGACCAAAAAAACAAGCCCAGTTAAACCTCTATTTTTGTCCCAAAAACGTAGTAATCCCTATAAAACAAAAAAAAGGCCATCATTTTCAATCAGTGGTCCAAATCTCTATTTTCGTCCCGTGTTTGGTACGGGCGATTGGCCCCTTTCCCCGCTTTCGGCGCTTCTGAAAATGAGCATATTGTAAATTGTCTAAATGTTTATAAAAATAAACGCAAATCTTAGAAATAAGCAGGAAATGGTAACTCAAATTGTAATGCTGGTAGTGGTCGGTAATAACATAGTTTTGCCAAAAATAAATTATAGACGCCAATTTTTTAGATTGTGTAACGAGAGACTACCGTGGTTTAACTTTAAATGTTGATTAAATCAACGCTTTTCAATTAGTGAGAGCTAAGTTTTTTCAGGTCTATTTTTTTGCTGAGGTATTTCAATTTAATAGGAGCAAATAGCAGCTGTTTTATTTTATTTTGTAAGTTTTATTTTTTTGCCATAAAATCTGATAATGAGTTTTCCCACTTCAATCTTTATAGTGTCGTTTTTTTACTTTGCAATTGCTATGGTGCATAAGTTAAAGCAAAGGTCGAAAAAAAGGCTAGGCTTTGATTGATTTTTTTTTTTTAGCATCGTATAGAATAAAAAAATTTTATTGTGAAAGGGGTTATTTAAAAAAGTTTTGTGTTAAAAATAAGTTTGCTATATTTGGGTTGGATTAAATTTAAGAAGTTAGAGGTTAGAATAAGATTAGATTTAGAATAAGACTAGACGATATTTAAAAACCTCAAGAAATGCATTGCCAAGAATATTAGGCTTTAATTACACAACTGGAAGCTCGAGAAGTATGATATTATATTAAGGTGACCAAAGTCATTTCCTTTATGTTTAAAAAATTAAAGATTTAATATTAAATTTCCAGTCAAAATGTTTATTAATATTGATTGTGCAATATTTCAGATTTTAAGGTTTCTATTGACATCTTTATATTTTAAGATCAATCCTCAATTATTTTGAAATTAATGACTTAAACTATTTTTTTATTAACTGATTAGGGTCTCTTCAAGAAGTCACTGTAAACAATTTTTTTAGGTGAAACTAACCTGGTTTCCCCTGTAGTTACTATTGCTTTTTGAAGAGATCCTTTTCCTCTTATTTTCTTTTATTCCATCCTAGTGCTGTAGGTAGGATTTTGGGTTAGTTTAACCAAAAAAATTACTTACGGTGACTTCTTAAAGAGACCCACTGATTGCTCCACTGATTGCTTATTTTTCTGTTCACGTTCTTGCTTCTCAACCTAACCCAAGTTACTTCTCGTACACTTTCTCAACTACAACATCAACACAATAAAGAAATCCACAGTGCTGACAAAAGTAACTTTAATTCATTCTGTTGACAATGGCAACATAATATATTTAGTATTGCTGTAATTGCACATTACTATGATTATATAAATTACAACTTACTGTTGTAATTATAAAAGTAAGTGAAGATTTAACATAAAAATGAGTTTAAATTATAAATTTTTGCAGATTTTATCATAATAGATATTTAAAAAAAATGCAGTACTTTCAGATTTTTTTCTTTGTGCTTTTTTGTGTTTTATCACTTTGCAATTTCAGTCTAGGCAATTCAATACTTTTGATCATCAGAAGCCAAAATAACAAATATCATGCTCAAGTTGCTAATGAAACTCATGCTAGTATAAATGCACAAATTGATAAATACAAGTTAGATTGCAAAGTAATTTTGTTACACAATGAATGGGAAACTGAATCAGCATGGACAATTTTGCCATTGATGCCAGAAATTGCCTCAAAATATTCAAATGATTTTGATTGGTTTGTGTTTATTGAAGAATTAACAAAAGTTGATTTACAATCTCTTGTGAATGTTGTATCTAAGTATGATTTCAATAAAAGTTTGTATTTTGGAAGATGTCTACATGATAAGTCACCCACTGTTATTCATCATTATGCTTTTTTTGATGGAAAAGTTACGGAATTTAAGTATCCTGATTTTCATGCTGGATGGGTAATGAGCAAGACTCTGGTAAAAAAAATTGGTTCTGATTGGATATCTAATAAATTGTCTAATAATTTTCAAATTGACATTCAACATGAGTTAGCAATGTATTTGGATAAACAATATAACTTGAAAATGATATGTGCCAAAGAGTTTTGTGGTAAGCCTTCAAAAGAGAATTGTGTTACATGGGTTAATTATGACATACCAAATTGTGGAAACAGGATCACTCTTAATGATGTATTATTTAGTGTAAAAACAGCTCAAATGTTTCATGGTACTCGAGTCAATGTTGTAAAGAAAACTTGGGGTAAATATCCAAAAAACATTATTTACTATAGCAATGTGACTGATGCATCAGTACCAAGTGTAGATTGTGGTGTTCCCAACACTCCAAAGGGGCATTGTGGTAAAATGGAAGCAATTATTAAGTTTGCTCACCTGCAAGATGATCTCAAAGATTTTCTGTGGCTTGTTATTGCTGATGATGATTCAATAATTGGACTTTCTGCTTTGCTTAAAATGTTAAACTGTTATAATCCTCAAGATCCACTTGTTTTAGGTGAACGTTATGGCTTTGGTCTAATGTCTGGTTATGGATACAGTTATATTACTGGTGGAGGAAGTATGGTTATGAGTAGAGGTGCAATTGAAACATGGTCAGCAAAAGGTTGTAAATGTCCATCTATTGATAGTCCTGACGATATGGTTCTTGGAAATTGTTTCTCTCATGTTGGTGTGCCTGTGACACATTCACCAAGATTTCACCAAGCACGACCAAATGATTATTCTAGTGATTACATTGATAATTTGCAACCGATTTCTTTTCACAAGCACTGGGAAATAGATCCATTTAAAGTTTATGATACTTACTTTTCAAAAGATGATGCAGCCAACTTTTATATGCCATATGAACCTGCTATAACTGAGGCACCAGAAGTTGTAGCTGTGCCTATTCCTCCTACTCCAACAGAAATACCTATCAAAGATGAACTGTAATTTTATTTTATTTTAGGGTTTTAATATTTTTTGGTGTTTAGTATATAACTGAGGATAAGTAGAAGCAATTTATTTGTATTTTTTCTCTAAAATTTGTTAAACTGCAATAATTTTCTTAAGAGACTATAAATGCAGTAATTATTGTTTGGAATTTTTATACATGTATAGATCCACTGTTTAAGATGGTATTTAGATTAAATCTTGCCTAGAAAATTGTATATCATATTCATCGTGTATATTTTGGCTTTTATCTAGTTATGAATACCTTTATGTGGGTAGTAATTGTGCTATTTTTGTTTGCACTGACAAAACGTCTTATTAGTTAAGATTCACCCATAGATGTGATCAAGATGTAATTAATGTCGAAACTTAAACGCTGATTTTTTTTGATTTGCCAAAAAATCAACATTTATGCACAGGTTCTTGTATTTGACATTTGTAAAATTTTTCATCGTTTTCTAACTTTGCATGGTATTTTGGCAGTGGGCTATTTGATTAGGTACCCTGGTTCTTTGTTTATGGATACCAACATAAAGTTAAATTGGAATCCTTGTTCTTAAATTTTCGAGCTGATCAATTTCACCCTGTTCTGCTTGATCATGCAAAATTTCTATCACTTATCGAGGTTTAATCAAAAGCCACGTTTACTTTATCAAGAATCATCATGCAAGCTCTGACAACGTCGTACCACACAAATAAAAATTTTTAATGTGAAAATAGAAATTTCAATTTTTTATGTGCATATGTTTACAGTCTCGACCCAAAAACACTTAAAAAATTTACACTATTTAGATTTTTGAAGTTTTTTTACCAAAATTTTCTAGGGTATATAGCATTTCTTTTAAGTTATGCAAACTAAATATTTTCAAATTTAATTTCTACCTTTTGAAGTGTTATGCAGCCAGTTTTTTTCGTTATCCTTGCTTTATACTAATGATCATTAAACTCTTGCCCACAAACCTAAATGATTGTTTACTGTAAACAAGTGCTTTTCGGCCTGGATTTTAAATAAATTTTTTATTTTTTTTTTTAGTCATTATTTAACTTTCAATAGTCAAGGTAGCCAAGCAGCTACGGGTTTAGCTTCAAGTCAATACTATTGCTATTACCATGACTTGAATAGGCTATGCTATTAGCTATCTAAAAACTTTTGATGTTATTTCCTTCCTTTATTTTTGTGTAGAATAATCAAACTATAATTTCTAAGATCTTGATCAAAGAACTCAGCCTAGAAATGGTTATTGTACGTAGCTCACTTTGTCAGATCACAAAGTCCAGCACCTTAAGCGCGTGTCAAACTCGCGACCTTACGATTGCAACCTTAAGCAGCAGCCACACACGTCATTGCTGACGTTTTTATGGAGGAATTTCGACGAATGTGGCTTGATAGTTATTAATTTTTCATTTGTGCGTTTTTAAATTGCGATTGCATTTTATGAAGTTATTATAATAGTCTTTTATTAATTGGTGGAATTTGTTTTCAATTGAAAACTTTTGTGTTAACATCTGAACAACATATCACCAACAAGATTTTATTATTTATTTTGTATCTTTATCGTTAAATTAATCATAGTTTTTTTAGTTTTACAAAAAAGAAGAAAAAGTTGCAAACTAAGAAAGCCTTCCTTTCCTTTTTACACTGCTATTTTATTATCTAATATTTGTCCGTATTTTGAAGATCTATTACTATCAAAACTTGCTTTTGTGCCACTGTGTTATAAGGTTGATAATATATCGTTATAACTTTAGTTTTATTTCGCCTCTTTCCCTCTCATCAACAGCTTAAATTGAAAAGAATCTACGCTTTGATGAGATCAAATTACTTGTAGATCATAATTATTGTTGTAGAATCCCTTTTACTCATACAGTATTGGGTGCAGTATGTTTAGAAATCGCAGTAACTTGGTGTTATTAATTGGTGTTAATTTTTTAACAGCTGAAACAGGTGTATTATGTAGTAGAAGTTGATTTCTAGTTTGAAAAATGGCCTCCGAATCAGGCAAAGACGACGGGTCCAGCGATCAGCTGTTTACCATTAAAAAATGGAATGCAGTTGCTGTTTGGTCTTGGGATGTGGAGTGCGACACTTGTGCTATATGCAGAGTACAAGTCATGGGTAGGTAATCAAATTTTATTTGTCATTTTTTAGCTTTGAAAAATGTTTTTAACATCTTTCTCTTGTCGCAAGAAAGTTTTGGAAAATTTTTACTTGAAATTTTTTCGTAATGCTAAAATTTTTAAACATTACGTACAAGAAGTATGCAATCTTTTGGCTGCTTTGGTTTTTAGCGTCATCCACTAAAGTAAAGATTAATTTTGTGTTTTTGTGATTTAATGTTCGCTAGATTTTCCACTCAGCAAAAAATAAACTGTATGCATATATGCATCTCTATATATACATGTAGTATGATTTAATACATTTTTTACTTGGTCTGAAGATATCTTTTGTTTTATAGATGCTTGTTTGCGGTGTCAAGCCGATAACAAACAGGAAGGTTGTGTTGTTGTATGGGGAGAATGCAATCACTCTTTTCATAACTGCTGCATGTCCCTATGGGTGAAACAAAATAACCGCTGTCCTCTTTGTCAGCAAGAGTGGGTCATTCAAGGGACTGGCAAGTAAATCATGTGTATTTCGTTTTGGCCGTATCCGGACTTTTTTCAGGCATACTTGGGCGTATTTCAATTCTGCTTCTTTTTGTTCGATTTTTTGCGAAATCATACCTGAAACGAGTTATTGCTGCGCATCGTATCCACTATTGTTTAAAAACTTTTTTTGTCTTGTTGATGTAAACGTGTTATTTTTGTTTTTTTAATATATAGTATCACTATGTTTTCTCTATGGGTTGTATTAGTTAATGGTTTGTAGTTGTGGTTCGATCAAGATATTATAAAACTTGGGAGACTGGGTAAAAAATGTTCATTGTATTCCAGCAATAAGACAGATATACTTGAGATTAGAAGATTGATGATCAAATCGAACAAATTACTTTTGACGTATCCAATCTAATACGTTGTTCTTTGTAAATACGGTCAATTTTACGCCCCCTTTTGTTTGTACAGCAAAGAATGATTTTAAATACATTGATCTTTATTAAAACTTTATAAAGAATTTCAGTAAGTTAATAAGCTATTAAAAAAAAACACGTTTTAAAGGTTTTAGATCAGTGTTTCTCAAAGTGAGCCACTTGGCTCCCCAAGGAGGAATTTGTAACCTGAAGGGAGGAATTGATGAGGAATGTGAATGAAATATTAAATTTATTCTTGTGAATGAAATATATTAAATTTATACCTGAGTCCGGAAAGAGAGGGATGCGTCAAAAACTTTGAGAACCACTGTTTTGAATGTTTTTTATCGGCAATATTCCTTCTAAAAAGACTATTCTCATATATCAAATATATTTAAAGTGTGTGCAGTGTTCAAACGCCGTGTGCAAAAATAAATGCAAATAGCAGGTGTAACTTGGTGACTTTGCATTTGTACTTATATTCAAACACATATATAGTGAAAAGAACTTTCTTTAAGCTTCTTCACTTCCGTGCGCGGCAGAATGAAAACACTGCAAAGCTTTTTGGGCCTCTAAGAGAAACGCAAATTTGTCAATGTTTTTGTGCTGTTAAATGTTTGCAATCTATTGATGAATAAAAACAAAACTAATTCTTTATTACGAGTTTACGGACCAGGGAAATACATCACCATCGAAGCGGCGGCGAACTCTAGTAGGCCTACCGCAATGCACAGCCTGCAGCCTTGAATGATAATTTATGCCGCCGGGAACATATGTCAACCACATTATTAATTATAAATTTAGCCTGATAACGATTTTCTCTTGTTATCGCAACCTTGTTTTGAAAAAAGCAACTTAATATCGAAACAAAAAAACTAATTTCATCATCAAAAAGCTTGGTAAAAACTAAAAAAATGTCTTCACTTATATTCAAAAACGCGAAAGTCATGTCTATACTTTGACTCTGGTTTTAAAATATTTTTTGTCTTTATCCTAGTTTTTTAATGAAAGTAAAATCGTTGTGGCCTTTAGTTAAAACTAATTCTGTAATTATAAAATTATTAAATTTGCAAAAAAACGGGCCATTAAACTTTTCGGGTGATTTTTTTATAAAAACGATCCAGAGATGTGTTCACGTTTTTTTAGTTTAAGAAGTACTGTTGTTAAAAAAGCTTTACGAAGGTGGTCGGGCATCAACGCAATTCATCGTTATAGCTACTATTTAGTCGGCTGACTCACAGGAACATCGTAAGTCGGCTGCATAACTCAGTGTAACAGCACTCTGACTTGCGAGCGAAAAGACATGATTTCGATGCTCAGTCTAACCCAGTAATTTCTATCGTCATCATCAATCCAGTTAATCCGGTTTAATTCCCTGTGACTGGAGATTGGCGGATACATCCCGCTACTTCTGCAACTTTTTTTTATTTTTATCTCTGTATTTATCCTCCTGACTCGCAGGAAAGCGACGGAGGCGCTATACATAGAGTAAGCAATTACCCCGACCTGCTTCCGGAGATGCCAAGATATTGCTGTCCGCTAGTAATTTAGTAGAGATATTATTGTAATTTAGAACTGCTTGCCAGGACCACCAAGCAGGGGAAAGTGCCATAAAGTGTCTTTCCCAAGGACACAACAGAATGGTGCAAGTGGGTTTTGAACCGACTTGCGCCATTCTGTTGTGTCCTTGGACTCTTCTTACACCTTCTCTCCACCTGCATCGATATGCCGTATCTTTCCTCAAACCAATCCTTCTTATGTTCCTTCAGCTTCTTCCTCCATTTCATTTTTTTTATCTCTATATTTATCCTCCTGACTCGCAGGAAAGCGACGGAGGTGCTATACATAAGGTAAGCAATTACCCCGATCTACTTCCGGAATGCCAAGATATTGCTGTCCGGTTGTATGTAATTTAATAGAGATATGACTGTAATTTAGAACTGCTTGCCAAGACCACCAAGCAGGGAAAGTGCCGTAAAGTGTCTTTCCCAAGAACACAATAGAATGGCGCAAGTAGGTTTTGAACCGAGACCATGTTAATCATCAGCCCGGTACTTTAAGCACTCAACCACGCTGCCGACGCGGCCATTCTCTGCACCAACGACAAGCCACCTCAACGTGGTGGTGCAGTCCCCTTCCCTGCACTGGGGAGGGCCGAAATGGCTTGTCAATTCCCCGAGGGTCTCATCCTGGGGCAATTCTCCCTTGGATAACTCTTCTCATTTTTTATCCCTGCTGTCCAATGTGCGGTCACATATGGACAGCATTCTTAAACCCAATTGACCGGCCCCCTATCTCTTTTACTTTCTTTCGGATAACTCTTCTTAGTCCCTCCTTCCACCCCAAACCTCTTCATTACTCATCCCACCCACCGCTGACACTTATCTTTATGCTTCTCATCAGTGGTGATATTCACCCCAACCCTGGCCCCATAGAGCCCTGCTCTGTCTGCTCCCGTAGAGTCACCTGGGGAAACAGATCGGTACAATGTACCAACTGTTCTCTCTGGGTACACCTCTGCTGATCTTTTCGTAAAATCACTCTTGGACTTGCCCAATGTGCCCATCCTCTTCTCAACCCCTCCCCTCCCTCTCACACCCTAATCCTGTATCTTCATCCTTCTGTATCTCCATCCATTCACACTCCAAATCCCCCACCCTTACTCACAAACATCCACAAAACCATATCTTCAAAAATACCCCCCCCAAAACAACCACGAATAACCCCACCTATCCTCCTAATCCCCCAACTAATTTTTACTTACCCTCCCTCAGCATCATCTATACCTCCTCCTCAAACCCAACATACCATCTCTCCTCTCACACAATCCTCTCCATCTTTCCTCTCCCTCTCGAAACAACCTCCGAATCTTACAGTGGAATGCTAATGGAATTCGCAGGCTTGTCCATGGGAATGGGATTCCCATGGGATGGGACAGCACACATTTGTATTTGCCATGGGAGAGTAGCCATGTCATAGCAACTTGATTACGTCAGAGCTAACCTTAGTTTTTATACTTTTTTATCTTTTAAATGTTTTTTACTCTCTTTTTTTCTTCATATACTTGTATCTATTATCTACTTTGTGGTGGGACACTGGAAAATAAATACAAATAGTCTTTTTTATATAAGATTACGTTTTGTGCATAACATTATATCTTTACCTGTTGTTGGCAATTTATGAAAAAGCGAAGTGGTTTTTACTTTAGGTAATCTATGTGCATGTATTTCAATATCTCTGTGTTTAATGTAACAGTTTCAATCTGCTGCAGATGTTTGTTCAGAGTGTAAAGAACAATTCTGAGTGAAGACCTTTAGACCTTTTTTTTTTTTTTTTAGAGAACACCTTAATTTTGGGAAAAAAGTGGAAAAATTAGAGATGAAATCGAATTGAAGACCTTTTTTTTTTTTTTTAGAGAACACCCTAATTTTTGGAGAAAATATAAAAGAGAATCTATTCTTAAAATTTTGAATGCCGTCACTGCATATCGTCCTATTTAGTAGACAATAAACCTAAATTTTTATAAATTTAATTATTTTTATTGAACTGTATTCCGATGGGAATCCCATGGGATGGGATGGGATGGGTAGGCATAATTTGCTGTGGGATGGGATGGGATGGGACAGAAAAATATGTCCCATGGACAAGCCTGGGAATTCGCGCTCGCCATACTGAACTCATACAATTCCATCTCATAATCAGTACGATCTCATCTTCATACAAGAGTCACACCTATCCTCTGACTCCACTTTCCGCATCCGGCTACAAACCCTCCAAAAGAACCATTCTATGACAAGGAGAGGAACCGCCAACTCTACGGGAAACCTAGGAGGTGGCGTACTCATACTTGCCAAAACGGTCTAACCTACACTTCACTCTCCACACAATCCCTCTCCTCCCTCGACCCCAGCTCCGGTTATTTAGCTATCGCAGTTAAAGTAAAAGGAGCCTTACCTATACATCTTTTCAACGTCTATGTCCCTCCTATCCGATCTTCTTCTTCCGACTCTCGCCCAAAATCCTTCTCACCCTTTCTCTTACCATCATCCCCTACCACTTACATCTTTGGCGACTTTAACAGCCATCATTCATCCTGGGACTCCCACTCATCGGAAGACCAATCAGGCAAAGAGCTGTTTGATTGGCTCCACTCTTCTGATCTTTTACCTCTCAACAACCCCGAACATCACACCCTACTACACTGTGCCACCGGAAACCGCTCTTCCCCTGATCTCTCCCTAGTTCCTGCCCGAATAGCCTCTAAATGTACATGGCAGACCCTTCCGAACCTCGGCTCAGATCATCTTCCTATCTCTATCACTATTCCCACTTCCCCCTTAATTAACTCTATCCACCGCCCCCCTCATTCAACTACAATAAAGCTCGCAGGGACGATTACCTTACTTATATTGATACCCACTGCCCTCCTCCCTTTAACTTTATAACACTTTCTCTTTCTAAGCCACCCACACCTTTACCAAACTCCTCAATGATGCTGCCACTTCTGCCATTCCTTTTGGCAGCATCAACGCCCTGCTAAAGCCTGGTGGTCTTCTAAAGTCGCAGATGCCGTCGCGAAATGCCGAAAGGCATTTGCAAAGGCACACTGTTCCAAAGAAGACCGCCAGCACTATATTGCCACTTCCAGATATACCTCCACTGTGATTTCTAAAACTAAAGCTAAGTCATGGCAGAAAACTTGCTGTAGCCTTTCTCCAAAAACCGTCCCAGTGAAGTCTTTTCTCTACTTCGCTCCATCTCTGGATCCCCCTCCCCAACTACTTCTGACAACTACTCTGACTCCGCGGAGTTGATCCGCGCCCCCATCGCGAGGAATAACTCGGGTAAATTTACCACCAACACCACGCGGCCATTCTCGGTCGACCGAGCCACTCACGTACAATGTGGTGTATCTCCGCCAAACACAAAAAGGCAGGTCTGGTCCATACGGCCATACCAAAAAGTAGATAAAAAAAATAAGAGAAAGAATAATTTTGTATATAGCGATTGAATGCGATTTACCTGCACCGATTTGGGAAGTCATTCTGTGAGGGCCAAATTTTAAAAACACTTTACTGTACCGAAATCTTAAAAGCGAAAATACTGAAGTATTTTTTGAGTTAATTAAAAATTTAGAAACTAACACCTTTGATAAACTTTAAAAACCTATAAATTTTTTGCTAATATTTTTTAAGCAAAGCAGGCTATTTTTGGTTCAGTTTTTCATTGAAATTGCTCACCTTCTGAAAAGCCCGGTACTACAAACTGATCGAGTTTAAAGTTTTGAACTTGTTTAAATAAAAAATGCTGTTCGCTTTGATTTTTTTATTCGAAAATATAATCGAAAGCAATTATTACAATAAATAATTCATAAACAAAAAAATTTGTAATCTTTTTCTATTTGAAGCAATCAACTTTATAACAAAGTTTTAAAAGTAAGTATTCTTTGAGAAAAAAATTGCTGAAAAGTTTTTCTAAAGCATTATTAAATTTGAAAATCAAATGAACAAAGTTAGAAGGTTACTTACTGAATTAGTTAATTACTACTAAGTTGCATTTTTATAAGATTAAAATGGAGGAAACAAGTCGAAGAAAACATAAGAAGAATTAGTTTAAGGAAAGAAGATACGACAGGTTGATGTACCGGTAGGTGGAGAGAAGGTGTAGAAGTAGTGGGATGCATCCGGCCACTTCCAATCACCGGGGATTAAAACTGGATTGATGATGATGATAAGTACTGTATTTTAAATGTTGCAGTTACTGGTAGTCAAGCCATTAACAACGGTAGTTTTTCTGAAGTTTTTGAAGAGAGAACATTTTTGTGTTTTGCTACAAATTTTACAAAGAAACCGATTGCACACAACACTGCAAAAGCGAAAATAACAGCGACTAAAATGCATAGTATCCAAAAAGGAGAATCATAAAACGTAGAAACTGTTGCATTTGGAACAGTTAATTCTAGTTCCTTTGATGGAGTTGCAGTTGTCGCTTCTTCATAATATTTTGTTTTATGAGTTCGAGCTTGGCTTTTAGAATTGAAATCGTTTGTTTCAAATTGAGGCAAAGTAGGATTTTTTATTGAGTGGCTATTTCTTTCTGACGGAGTTATCGTTTCAGCATCTTTACACTTTCCAATCTTTCTCACCTAAATTTTTTCAAAATAAGTCAGTAAATGCATGCTATTTATATCAATATTAAAAAAACTCCTGAACAACATGAGCTCTTATAATAACATACAATTACACAAATAGCCGTACCTGCCAGGGGGCAGGGGGCAATTTGCCCCTGTGACTAGTGTGTCCTGTGACGCAAATAATATATCAGTTTGTCTTACACTAGTTGGGAATGTTAGAACTTAACAATACAGTTGTAAAAGGATGAATCAGCCAATTTGCTACCTAAATTGGTGCTGGTGCCAAAACACTGCGCACAGCTGCCTTATCTCTGGTCTGCTTAACAGCTGAGTACTGTGCAGCCGTCATGTGTCGTAGCGCTCATACTCGCTTCGTAAACAGTGTCCTGAATGATGCCTTGCGCACAGTCACTGGATGCCTGCGTCCCACTCCAACCGACCACTTACCCATACTCTCAGGTATCTAGCCAGCTGAGCTTCGCCGACTGGGAGCGACAATCTCTTTGGTTTATCGTGGATCTCTGGATCCTGATCATATCTAGTATGGTCTTTTAAGTGGGTCCTCAGATGCTCGCCAAGAGAGATTAAAATCTAGACACCCATTTGTGCCAGCTGCGGGGAATCTTTTAAACAACCTTGCCCGACTTGGCATCTGCGCTTCTAAGTGCACAAACCATAAATTGAACGCGGAGTACTGTGAAAATACTTTAAGGCTCCGTGTTTTTATACCCAGTGCCTGCCTGTTGGAATGAGCTTGCCCCAAACAGCTTGGGTTAAGCTCAACCGCCTGCGGACAGGTGTTGTGCGATTCCATTTGTCCATGCACAAATGGGGTCTCGCTCCTTCACTGAACTGCGAGTGCAACGCCTCTGAACAAACCGCAGACCACATTCTAATGGCGTGCCCCATACATCGGGCACCACATGGAGCACGAGGTCTGACGGTTTTGGATGACAAAACTCGATGCTAGCTTAACAACATCACTGCCAGCATCTGATCCGGGCAGTACGGCAGCCTGGGGTAGTAAAAAATAAATCCTCGGCCCCAATCCTGTTTGTGACTGACCTGGAGTGGATGTTCTTCCAAACGACGACGACGCTAGATAAATTGGTTACTCCGACGTGATCTATTTAACTGGACATGATATTGACATATTTATTTATAACAACTTGAAACTAAATAAAGACAACGCGATCAGCAACATAGCAAAGCAAAGGAAGAAACTAGAAAGAAGTCAGAAAATAGAAGAAAGAAACAACGTTTATGAAGAAATAAAAAAGAAAGACTTTACAAACCTTATCTTTTTTTGCAAACATAAGTTATTATTTTAATTGCTACATGTGAGGCTATTTTATAAGTATATGGATTGTTTTTCAGTAAGTAATGCTTCTTTTAACAATTGTTATTATTAGTTTAATACTTTTAATTTCTTTATTTTGTGTCTGTTGGTGGGTCTCTAAGCTAGGGCTACCAACCGTCCGGAATGGCCGGGACAGTCCCGGAATTGACGTCTGGCATCCCGTGTCCCGGAATTTACTGAGAGCTCTTTGGATTGTTTTGGGGCAACTTTTTGGGCTTTGTCCTGCCTATTTTGGCAAAAATTCCACAGGAAATCAAAGACAGATTTTATGTAAAAACTCCTTTTTATCTTGTTTTTTCCGACATCACTAATTTTCAAGAGAAAAATAATGAAATCCGAGACTGATTTCAAGTGAGGACGTTTTTTTTTTAGAGATCACTACGATTTTGAAACAAAAATCGAGGTGTTTCATTTGTTTGGCCCGCCAATATTTTTGATGAGCCAAAATGGCCCTCGGCTTAAAAAGGTTCGACGCCCCTTTATTAAGGTGTCCTGGAATGGCGAAACAGAAAGTTGGTAACCCTACTCTAAGCGCACGCAGTTAATAGCGCTCCTTAGTAGTGATCCACAAACACAACATTCTTTAGAAGTTGTTGCGACATCAACAATTTCTGACATTTCACACCCACTTGAGTCTTTTGCTTCCTCCCCAATTGAAATTCAGAGAGTGCCAAGACCCAGGGAAGCAAGATTCACTTTTAGGTTGAATTTCAATGCCAGCTCACTGATTAGCAATCGAACTCAAATTAGCCTCACAAACTTTAAACCAATTACGTAGTTGGATAGTTTAACGTGGTTGAGCTATTATTTAATGACCACAATGTTACTATGGAATCTTGCAAATACGCTGCCCTAACAACAATAATAAGCAAAGACAAAAGAGTCCTTGCCAAAGTGACCGATATATTGCAGCACTTGAATAAAATTAATCCGTACTCGCAATTTAAAAAGGCTTTAATTAAACGTTTCGCTGTCAATCATAATGATTCCTTACGTTCATTGCCTTATGATTGTGACAGTGGTAAAGGTACAGTTTTCGAATTTTATTGCGTTTAAAAACTCGATTCGGTTATCACTATGATCCACAGTTTTGCTTGGTAGCTCATTTAATGCGCCAGCGTATAGTCTACTTGATAGCGTGGATCCGCAAATACGGTTAAATCTTTATCATTATGAAACGTGCTCTGTTGACGAATTTGCTAGTCACGCAGACCAATTGCTGATTCGCACCAGAAAAACTGAAAGCGCAACAATTTTATCATCATTTAATTCGGCTAAGGAAAAAAATGCTAACCAATGTTTGATTAACAAACTAATAGAAAACGTTTAAATTCTTTACAGCGCAACGTCACTTTTATAATCTCTGACCGAACACATCCTGCTAGCAGAAACACGCCAACTAAGTTAAACTTTAGGCGAGAAAACTCCTTTCTACCTGAAAACCTCCTTTTGCCTCCAATGATGATTTTATTTTCGAAAATAGTCCCATGTGTTACTATCACAAGAAATATGGCAATCGAGCTTACAAGTGTGGCGGTGCCCCATGTGTCCTCTTGCGGACGTTTTCGTTACAAAAAAACACAAAACCACATCTACACCATTTTAGTTTTCCATTGCTTTGTGCAGACTTTTTGCTTTTTCTTGCGGAAAAACATTTTTGGTTGAAAAGCTCCATTTTTGGTTGACATAAGTGCTTCAAGATTTTTGTTTCCTTTGAATTATGTTAATGATTGCAACATACACTGACTTCTTTGAAAGCGTTGGGAAGTGGAGTGAGAGATGTGCTGAGTATTTATAAAACCCAAATAAACCTTGGTTTTTCTCATCTGATTGAGTACGAATTTTGCATCAGCGATATGCCTTACGGAATTTTAGGAGCTGATTTTTTTAGCTTGTTATAAATTGATAGTTGATATTTCCGCGCAAAGACATCGATTGAATAGTGACTTTATTGACACATTTGCTGTTTAAAGTGGCAATGAATTGGACAACATGATTCTGAAAGAACTGAAAAACGAGTATTCTGAAGTTCTTGATGCAGCGCTTCGTGAACAGTGTTGTAAACATTCAGTAGTTGCGTCAATAGAAACCACATCAAAAGAGCCAATTCTTGTAAAACTCGCAGATTTTGCCCCTAAGAAGACTTAAAAGGCTTTTCTTTTAACGACTTCGTGCCAGGCCAACAAATTGGACTTCTTGGCGAGTTTATTTATGAAAACTTTAACACTAACATTCTAGGCGATGCTGATTCAATAGTAACAAAGTTTGACCACTACGTTACATCTTTAGGCTTCACGCCACCGCGGAAAAAACAAAAGAAAGTTACATAAAAAAATTCTTTTTTTGCCAAAAACCACTTATGTTTACGTGCGAAATGACAGTCATCGCCGTCCCTTGCAACCTACTTATCAAGGCCCATTTAAGGTCATCCATAAAAACTTGAAATACTTTGAGCTCGACTTACGCCGTGGCACAGATAAAGTTTTCATTGTCAGACTTTAAAGTGCGGCACTTAGTAGGGGGGGGGCTTAGTTTTGAAAATTTAAAAAATTAACAATGAGGCCCTCAAAATTTTATGGTATAATATTAAAAATTAAGAATAAAACTACTCTTTTTACTTTACTCGCAAAAAAACTCATATATACCCCCACAAAATTTAGTATACTACTTTCTTCAAAGTATCGTCAATATTTTACTGTACTGTCTTATTGTCCTGTTGTTTTACTGTCGAAGAAAAATTTGAAACTTTTTTTATAAACGTACTTAATAAAAGGCTGTTTCCTCCCTCTAATAGAGTACAACGGCAGCTCAAATCGAGACACCTATTTTTGCCTGCTGCACTGAAATTTTAAAAGACTTTTTTAAGTCGGACACCAGTGCAGCATGCTCGGCAGAAACCAAATGGAATACGAAATGGTAAAGTAACACCTTCCGCCTACGTACTTTTATCCCCGACATCAACTCCTAACCATTGGGAATGTACCTATACCCTGACCATCCTGGGTTAGGCTTAATCACCTCCGCACTGGCGTTAGTTTATTCCCTTTGACAATGTACAGATGGGGCATGGCCTCCACAGCAGCCTTTGAGTGTGGCGCGGAGGAACCAACTGCGGACCATATCATAACATTCTGCCCCATTTTCCATCAGCTATGTAGGGGGCTTGGTCTGGAATCAGTTGATGATGAGGCAATGACCTGGCTGAACAATACCTTCCCTAACATCTGAAAAATCTTCCAGATATCTTTCCAGAGATGTGAGAATAAATCAGTGATGAATAAAAAAAGCCTTCACTTTCGCTTGGTCTGGAATCAGTTGGTCTGGAATCAGTTGATGATGAGGCAATGGCCTGGCTGAACAATACCTTCCCTAACATCTGAAGAATCTTCCAGATATCTTTCCAGAGATGTGAGAATAAATCAGTGATGAATAAAAAAAGCCTTCACTTTCCAATCTTGCAACTGTATATATCTAAGTAAAAAAAAGCTTGCTAACATATGATTTAAAACTGCTGATAACGCTGTTTTAATTAAAAACATTTAAATCAGTGATTCGTAATGTTTTTTGGATAGTTTTCCCGTTTAGCAAATAAGATGCCCGGATGCAATTTTCAATTTTGTATCCAAGGAATCGTGATCTACATATTTTCAATCTATCAAAAATCCAAATTTTTTTCTCTGCTCAAAAAATTCTCATTCAGCTCTTTACAGTTCAATCCTATTTATTTTTCGGTACATTTGCAAATCAATCATATTTATTTTTTATTTTTTTTTATTTTAATCTCTATATTTATCCTCCTGACTCGCAGGAAAGCGACGGAGGCGCTATACATAGGGTAGGCAATTACCCCGACCTGCTTCCGGAGATGCCAAGATATTGCTGTCCGCTTGTAATTTAGTAGAATTAGATATTTGGCGGATGAATTAGATATTTCTTGGTACATTTGCAAATTAATCATATTTATTTCTTCGTACATTTGCAAACGCTATATATGAAGCAGATTGCTTTGTTTATCATCTTAAAAAGTCGCTAAAAAAAGCTTTGCCATGACAACTAACATGGAGTGCTCCTTGATCGCTCCAAGACCTGAGTGATAGGATTTCTATGAGCAGAGAAAAAATTTTCGATTTTTGATCGGTTGAAAATATGTAGATTACGATTCCTTGGGTACAAAATTGAAAATTGCTGCCCCGATTACCTTTGAACCAAAATCATCAAAAGTAGGCCATGACGTCGTAGAATAAGATAAAAACTAAAAAACGGTTGTTGCTTGTCGATTAAACAAACTTTTTATTTATAACATAAAGGCAAAAAAAAAGGTTTTAATTTCTGAACTTGTAATGTTTGCCCTCATAAATTTTTAGTGAAGAGCTAGTGAAAACCTTTTTTTGATCTTTCGTCTTCATTTTTGTTAAATCAACAAAAATTTAATTCAAATAGAATGTAGCCTAAATTGGACCTGTAATAATTTGCCCCTGAATGTTCAAAATTTTACCCTTAAGAAATGTTAAGAAATGATGCCCTTAAGAATTGATAACTAAATAAGACTAAAAATATATGAAACTGTTTAGTAAATTGAGGAAAATATGGTTGTGGGCCATGGTTTCATTAATTTTGGCGATCGAAACATTTTTCCTGCTCGAAAGCTACAATTGCAGTCAAAATACATTATCGTTAATGAAAGCTACAAATCTGCATGAAATCAGAAAAAAAGATGAAAATTGAATTCTTACGAAGATAATTTTCTGCGTATGACATGCTTGCATCTTCATTTGACATTCATTTTCATAGGTTTTTCCATCACTTCCACAAATGGTTTCATTAAGCAAGCGTGGATCTTGAGGGAAATTGGCTTCCCTGATGGATCGTCGAAATCGCTTCTTTTGATGTTTCTACAAAATTATATGTTTAACTAATCCGGTATTCATAATAGTTGAACTACGGATAGTTTTTAGTCATAGGTTAGGAATTCTTTGAATTTTTGACAAGGAACAGCTTTGGTACACTCGAAGAGCGGCGATTTTAGATAATCTTAATAAGAAAACAACATTAAAAACTTACTTTTAATAAACTGGGCTCTTCTTGATGCTTATGTTTTTTGATAAGATGTCTCGCTTGGCCGAATAGGTCGTGATTTTCATAAATAGAGTCTATATCTTCCATTATCATCAACTCTTCTTCAATCAAGTCTTGTTTCATTTTGTTTTTTGGCGGATGAATTAGATTTGCATTTTCTTTCTTAATAAAGTCTTCGCTCTTGGAAAACTTGTGGTGACTATTTTCCGGTTTTAAATTGTCCTTCCTTCTATTGTGCAAAACTGAAACACTTAATAATTGTTCATTTTGCTTTTTCTTCGATAACTGTTCCAAATGTCTTTGAGAAAAAATCCAATTTGCAGGATTAGCACGGAATAACGATGGAGAAATTGCTTGTAGAGCAGCTTTGTTCATTTTTGAAGAAGATGGGTCCGTCTTTAAAAGAGGGGCTAAAAAAATATTTTATATTGTAATAAATAGCTGTAGTGTCCGGTCGTGTAAAGAAAATCTTCAACAACACTCGTATTTTTTTAGCTAAAACCTTTCATTTGCAGCAGTCTAATCGCGAGCTAATCAGCTTAGTGTCTCAAATTGAATCAAGAGAAATTTATAATTACTATACATGTAAATTCTGTTACGCCAACGCTCTCTGCTCAGCTACGATATTTTTATGACTTTTATTTAATTTCTATTTATTTAAAACACATTACTCTTGCTTTTGTTTTTATGGTGATCTAAAACATGGCTTCTCAAACTGTGGGTCGCGTAAAAAAATTTTGTGATCGCAAAACAAACTGGCTTTTTGTACTTTGTGCCGCGAAATTTTAAAAATCTCAGTAGTGCCGTGAAACTTTGAAAAAATTATGGTCAGTGCACATGTAACCGACAAATCAGAGAATTTGGGGAAAAAATCGACAAATTGGAGCTCGATTCTGAGTGAAGACCTTTTTTTTAAAAAAACACCTAAATTTGGGCACGAAAATCAAGAAATTTTGTCTAAATGCCCCGCGATTTTTGAAAAAGTCCCAAAATTTTCCACAGGTTTAAAATGGGGTTGCAGAACATAAAAGTTTGAGAAGTCCTGATCTAAAACACGAATTTTTTCTGATTATTCTATACAAAGCGTTTAAAACTTGAAAGATTATTATTTGAATAAAAGAACAAAGTCAATTTATCAGAATCGCCAAAACGTATTTGTAAAACTTGTGACCATTGTGAGTCACACAACTTTTCCAAGCGTTAATAGATCTTTAAACAACTCGTTAAACCACAACATGTTCCAAGTACGCGCACTTTAGATTCTCGCCAAAATTTAATAAAGAATCTAAGACAAACCGAACGTGTAGGCCAGGTATACTTGAGGTGCAGACCAGGTCATAACAGCTTATAATTTACTCTAACACAAAAAACCTGCTCTGCAAGCAGCTTCGCACGTGCATCGAAAGTCGTTCAGGCCTTCACCAATGCAAACGCCTCCGAAATTGCAACTAACATAATCGCAAGGACTCGAACCTCCGCTTTCGTTTTCAAGGTATTCCTCCGTGACGTCATCTGCAACAATTCGATCGAAGCTCACCATATTTATTAGCGGCAGTGTACAGAGTGCAGTTATATAATCCGTATGATTTAGGAGAGCCGGCATCGTGGTCTAGTAGTTAAGAGCGCCATGATTGCGATTGACACGGTCGTGGTTCGAAACCTACTCGGGTCATTATTTTGTGTTCTTTCAAAACACACTTTACAGCACTTTCTTCTGTTTGGCGGCCTCGGCAAGCAGTTTAAAATTTCAGTCACATCTCTATAAAACTAAAAAGCAAAACAAAAATTTTAACCGGACACCAATGCCTTGGCATGTACAAACGCAGGTCAGGGTAATTGCTTGACAGTTCTCCTATATGCTGTATAGCGCCTTCAACTCTTTTCTGCGAGTTAGGAGGATAAATATAAGATGAAATGTTATGCTCTAATGTTGGATCTGCATTGTTTTGTCCTTCTCAACTTTTCGGTTTTAACCAGTAGGTTCAAATTACAGTTTCATCACTTTATAAACAAAAAAATAAAAGAACAAAATTTTTATTTTTCCAAAAGATCAACTCAGAGTTAACGCTTATCTAATTGTAACGCTTCCATCGATGTTTTAAAACTCAAGAAGATAAAAATATACTTATTAAAACTAAAGTATGAAAATAAGTTTTTATTTAACATATTTAAGCTGCCATTTGTTGTTTACCTTTCAACTGCCGAAAATCAACTGAATTGAACTTTGAATTTTCACTCGAATACTCAAACGCCGAATTTTGAACAGTGGTAAGTTGGCCTTTTTCTTTAAAGAAGAAAACTGATAAAACTTACTGTACCTTTGAAATTAGATGGTATTGCAATAGAAGTACGAAAAATTGCAGTATATTTAAAGTATTAAAAACAATTACAAGAACGAAAAAAAAATCAGATATTATGCTTTATTACTATCATAAGCAACGGTATGGACATGTCGTAAGAAGAGACCAAGAGTATGTAAAAAGAAAGATGATGGAAATGGAGTTACCAGGAAAGAGGAGAAGAGGGAGACCAAAGAGAAGATTTTTAGATGTGGTAAAAGAAGATATGGAGGAAGTTGGTGCGAAGGAGATGGACATTGAAGACAGAAAAATGTGGAGAATAATGATAGGCTGTGGCAACCCCTGACTAACGGGAAAGGCTGAAAGGAGAAGAAGAAGATTACCATAAGCAACGTTTCCTCTAAGAGCTTGCTTAGTGTGCGCGGAATGAAAGGCCGTGTGAGCAGTGGTGGATATTCAAATTCAGGGACCCGAAGCAAGGATTTTCAGAAATCAATGTTTAGTAAAAAAGAAAGGAGTTTTGATCTTGTCATTGAGTTTTATCTCCCAAAATCAAGGTGTTCTCTAAAAAAAAAAAAGTCTTCACTTCGATTCCATTCCCTGATTTCTTTATTTTGTTCCCGAAAAAAAAAGGTCTTCACCTAGAATCGATCTCTCTATTTCCCGATTTTTATCCCGACTTTTCGAGGTTTCGTGCTACTTTCGAGGTGAAGACCTTTTTTTTTTTTTTTGTAGAGAACACCTTGACTTCGGGAACAAAATAGGGAAGTCAGGGATGGAATCGAAGTGAAGACCTTTTTTTTAGCAATCACCATGATTCTTGGAATAAAAACTGAAAGGTGAGATGAAAGCTATTTGAATATCTACCACTGTGTGGAGCTTGCTTTTTATTGAAAACTTTAGCTTATCTTGCCAATACAGTACTTATGCAGTGCGCGGCAAAACGAAAGTATTGCGCAGGGGTTCTCGGTTAGCTGCGCGGCCGCATAGCCACGCAGCTTAGAGGGAACGTTGATCATAAGAGTTTGTTTTTATAAAATTTGACTATAAGATAAGCACCGACTTTGATTTAAAGACAAAATTTTAAATGTGCATTTACTTTTATCCTTAAGATGTTTAGTTTAACTTAGTTATATCATCTAGTTTTAACCCATTACTTCCCAATGTTCCGAAAGTGGAACATTTTTTCAACGGCTATTTTGACATGTTTAGGTTAAAGTTTCAGGTTTTTTTTTATTATATTTGTGAAGTAGAAGGGTGGTACAATATAATAAGCATTTTAGCTTTTTTGAAAATAATAGACGTAAGCTAATTGAGAGGTCAAAATTTGCCGTGTTTTTGACCTAATTAGCTTGCGTTACTTTATTTCGTCTCGCAAAGCACACGCAAATTCAAAATTCGTTTCAAAGACATTTTCTAGCTTAGTATGTGTCACTGAATAAACGAAAATTTTTTTACGCCAGGCAAATGAAAATAAAGTACTGTTTTTTTAAATGTATTATAATGTTCCACTTTTGGAGCATTGGGAAGTGGCGATTATACAATTGACACACAATGTCTTGTAGAGTTTTTCGGACAAACAAAAAGCACACAATCAATGCACAATGAACAAAACTGCTAAATAACTAACATTGCACAATGCACAAAACTGTCTACTGTAAGCGTCACAAAGGCCTTTGTATAAGACTGGAAGCATTTAAGAACTGATAAAAGTCTTACATTAAAAAGTCATAAAGTCTGATAGAGGCACAAAGCAATAATTAGTAGATAATACGAGAAAGTAAGCCAGTGAAATTTGGGATGAATATATGGTTTCTTGCATTTTCCCAAGGCTATCCGTTCCGTTTTTGTGTATACACTGGCAAATACATGCATTCAAGTGAGCCTTTAGGAAAGCGAGTTGTAAATAAAGTAACTGAAGTACTTGAAAATTATTCATATCATGCAATTTTTTTGACAGTTTTTTATTTGAACAGCCCTTTGCAGAGATTTGGCAAGAAAGGGTATACGAGGTACCAGAACTATTTACCAGAACAGAATACAAAACTGCCCACTGACTCTTCCAGCGGTAATGAAAAAGAACAAGCGCAGAGTATTTAAAACCTACAGCAATGGAGAGGTGGTCTTGTGTCAATGGAATGACAACAAGCCAGTCTGCATTGTGAGCAATTTTAAAGGTACAGAGCCCACAAATACGGTTCGAAGGTGGAGTGCCGCAAAGAAAAGCAAAATAAATATAACGCAGCCCCGAATGGTGGAAGCTACAACAAATACATGGGTGGAGTCGATCTCCTTGATCGCTTTCTTAGTGAATACCGACCCCGACGCGTAGCAAAAAGTGGTGGTGGTGTTTATGTGCAAACTTTTTAAATATGTCCGTTGTTGCTGCTTGGAGACAACACAACGAGATTGGTGGGATCATGAATCACCTTCAGTTCCGAAGAGAAATAGTGCGAACTTTACTTGGGAGAGTACCAGACAAATCATGTAGACTAGGAACCAGCCGAATGCCGGTAGACAGTATTAGATTCTCAGGGTCTGTACATATTTGCGTATCAGCTGGAAAACAGGGACGTTGCAAGCTATGCAAAAAAAATACGATGACCATGTGCAACCAGTGTGAGGTTCTGCTTCACAAAAAGTGCTCCGTGATTTTCCATGACAAACATGTCTGAAGTTTGCGAAGCTACAAACATATATTATTATGTACTTTTTGAACTATCTCTGCACTGCAATATCCGTTTCTACGCTTTTCTTATCTGTTGAAAATTACATAAATTTCATAAAATGGGTGTTTTGATAATTCCGGTGTAGTAGATAACGTCAGGTTTGATTTCAATATGTTCCGACGCAAGAAATGACACAATAAACGAGTATTGGGTTACCAAGCGAAACATAGCAAATAGCATAGTCGGAACTTCCCAATGTTCCGAAAATGGAACAAGTAATTTTAAAAAAAACAAACAAAAAAATTCAAAACTTTTTTGGTCAAAAGTGATCAGTTGTGGGAAAAAAACAAAATAAGCTAAAAAAAATTACAAAAATATTCTTTGGTCTATGCTTGGGAATTAATGGGTTAATAAAGTTTATTATTTTCGATTTTGCCGTGGAAAACTTGGTTTCAATTTTTTGGGCCGCCTAGTTTAATTCAGTAATCTTAACGAAAACGACCATATTATAGCAGTAGCAGTACAGCGTAAGTGACTGTTTTGCCACCAGACCCACTGCTATGCAGATATCTAGCTAAACTCTTGACTTGTTTGATCATAAAGTGAGTATAATTGAAGATTTGAGTTTGAAAATCTTTTGGCATTACCTTGGCCACAGTGACCTCTGTGCGCAATCTCTATGTTGATTTTCTTTACACAAACTTCCAGGTCAAGTTCACATTTATTGCGATAATTGTTTCCGTCACTGCCACACACAGGATCGTCTGTTTCACTCTGACATTCTACAAAAGATTCCAAAATACATGCATAAATACTTTTAGTCAAGGTAGCAGCTGTTTAATATTGATACTGAACAACAAAATGATTCTTAAGCGTGTTTGATTGGATTTAATAACATAGATAAATAGAAACAAAACAATTTACCGTGCATGCACACACAAAATCCACTTTCTGAATCTGGATCGCAAGTTGCCCCGAATTTACATGTCACGCCATTAATACACACAAAATTTTGTTTGTCATCAAACTGCTCGTTCTCGGAGCCGGATTCGAACCCGATTATTAAGGATTGAGGTTTAGCAAAGGAGTCATTTTTGATTGATTTTACTTCTTTCGCATGAATAACACCTAAAGTTTAAAATTTATTTTTATTTAATTGCACTTTTTAGTAAATGCAAAAAATATAAACTTCCTATAAAGTGTCACTGAAAAATGATAAATTTATCAAAATCCCGTAATGCCGTTGTTTTCAACAAAACTCGTTCACATTTGACTCTTGAAGACGGAAACAAAGAAATGACTATTTGCGCTTCTACTAAGCAATTCGATGATCACAACTTTTCGAAACTGAGAAAAACCAAAAACACAAAAAGCAATTCTTTTCTAATGTACATGAAACCTTTTTTACTCCCACTTTTTACGCCAAAGCGAGCATATGTTTACGGTACTCGCCTTTACAACATTATTCTAGGACACTTACATGATTTTTTCTCTGTAATTTGCAGCCATATTAAAAACACACTTGTGGAAAAATTTATTTGCTTACAAAGCATTATAAATAAATCTGATTAAACTCTGTTAAATCGCTATATTAAAATGCGTTGTTACCTTGATCACATGGACCACTGTGGGCGATTTCAACGTTGATTTTTCTAGTACAAACTTCCAGGTCAAGTTCACACTTGTTGCGATAATTGTTTCCATCACTGCCACACACAGGTTTGTCTTCGTCAGTGTGACATTCTGAACAAAACAAATCTTGATGCACTGTCGGCTGCAGCTGTATTTTTGCAATTTTACCAACTAAAAACAATTTTTTAGACGGAATAATGCCATGAAGAATGACTATCATTAGCCTATCTTAGTCTTACAGTATAACAAATCTTGATGCTAACCAATTTGGTAAAAAATAAAAATAAATATGAGCAATATGCAAAATTCTTATTTGGTTATTATCAAACTTACTTTATAGTCATTGGTAACTGTAATTGTAATATATTTAAAAAATTTACAATATTCAATATATATTTAATCCTATTTTTAAATTTTTGCAATAAGCAACATATTTACTGATAAAAACCATAGGCATTAACGAAAAAAATTTTTTTAAAGATTCTAACGAGTGCTGCAAAAAAGCTTTTACCATGCATGCACACACACGGCCCGTCCTCCGAATCCGGGTCGCAAGTTGCCCCAAATTCACACGTAACACCGTCAATACACCGAACAGTTTTTTCGTAATCAATGTCACCGGACCCGGACCCGGAACCGGATGTAGATTCGAAACCAGTCCAGATTCCGGAGCTGGAACCAGCTCTCATCTCAAAATCTGATGAATGAACGATGCCAAAACCATCGTCTTCAAATGGCTTTGTTGCATTTTCTAAATTAAAAACATACCAGCATTGTTTATAAAATCTTTGCTATAATAAAAGTAGAGATTAGTAACTCAAACACAATCGGTTCTCTTTTACTTTTGCATCATCGTTTGCATGAACTTAGGGTCAAAATGCTTGAATCGTCATATTGAAACTTTTTTTCTTGGACATGGAAGGAGATAGGAAAACAAAAATTCTTAAGAAAAGGATTGCACTGCTTATCTTCACCAATCACGGACGAAATTACAAAAAACAGTTTGTTACATAAAAATATTTCGCTGGGCGCAAACGCTAAATTGATATACAACGTAGAGCAGTTTCTCAACTTTTTTATCGTCACGGCTGGACTTTTTTTTTGGTCTTCAAGTAACTTTGAGGCACAAATTCTATTCCTCTGGATTGTTAAATCGGTTAAGAACCCTCAATGTAAGCAGAAATTACTTTTTACCGCAACGATTATATCACTTCAATTCATTTTTCGCACCATCTCTGTGTGACTCACGAACTCGCTGTGGACCACCAATGGGCCATGGCGCACGGGTTAAGAAACCATGAGGTGGAGAATGGAGATAGCAAGACCAGAAAGCTAATATTTTCTTTTCAGTTAAAAGCTGTCCGACACTACAGAAATGCTTATAAGCTTTCCCACAACGTTCTGATTTGCAAGCAACTCAGCATAGGTCTTTAATTACGCCATTATGACGTTATAAAACTTGAACAATTTTTCTAAATTGAACGCTTAGCCGTAATTTTACAGTATAAATTGTAAGATTGACTATTAAACTAAATGGACATATACATATTGATTTCAACTTTTAAACTTACTTTTTCGATATGAAACAATTCTTAAAATCAATTTTACCCAAAAACCCAACTTATTTTTTAATTTGTTCTAATTTATCAGAAAAACAATTGTTTCATAAAAAATCTAATAATACAGTTGAATCTCGCAAATCCTAGCGCTCTAGAATTTCGTTACCAATTTAGTTTTCATTCGTGTACACTGTACAGCATACTTTGATCACATGGGCCGCTGTGGGTGATTTCAACGTTGATTTTCTTTGTACAAACTTCCAGATCAAGTTCACACTTATTGCGATAATTGTTTCCATCACTGCCACACACAGGATCGTCTTCCTCACTATTACATTCTACGCAAAACAATTAGAAGTATTTTGATTTTTATTGACTGTTGCAACGTTAAAAACAGTTGAATCGCATGTTTTTGTGAATAGATTGTGTTCTTTTTAATTAAATGAGGATTTAGAAAAAAATCTATTCTCTGCAATTTTTACCATCTTTTGAAATTTGACAGAACAACTACATAAAAGAAAAAGATTTTAACTTAGAAACATATCCTTATTCATCCATTTGTCAATCAAACTAATTTTTACCCTGAATGCACACGCATGGTCCATTTTCCGAATCTGGATCGCATACTGCCCCGTATTCACACGTCATGTTTTCAATGCACAATGAATCTTTTTCGTCATCGAAGTTGCCGGATCCGTACCCAGATCCGGATTCGAATCCTGATCCGTGGAATAAGAATTGAATATCACCCGAAGCATCAATGTCGAATGCTTTGGATGCATGACTAATATCAAATCCTGAAAAATATTTGTTAAACTTTTGTCATCTCTTTTTTGCATGTTTTGTAAATTCTTTAACGCAAAAGTAAAATATTAAACAAATTATAGCATAAAAAGCAAAAGATAAATTTTTTCCACTGTTCATTCTTTCATTTTTAACAAAAGTTCTAAACTGCATTGAAATAATATTAACATAACTGCAGGTTGCAACTGAAGTAAAACTGCAACTAAAATTTAACTTTACCTAGCATAAAGTGCAGTTTCGTCAGAGCTATAACCAACACAACGAACGTCTTCATCCTCGTAATTCAAATTCTTATCAATAAACAACTTGATTCACCAAAAATAAAACCAAAGCACTATTGTTAAATAAAACCTAAACCAATTAAAAATATTTTTGTTGTAATTATAATATCAAAAGTCAACTAAGTCTTACGTGAAATTTAAAAACTTAATTTTTAGATTACATAAAGCAACAAATTAACGTTACTAAATAAGTTACATTATAAGCGATACTTTCTTCCAAAACGCAAGAGCCTAATTTTTTAATGTTTTGAAATTATTTTTCTGCTTTTCGCCATAAAACTGTCGAAATATTAACATAAGCACACAAGCATATTGGTATGCTATGAATGCAAAACATAAATTCATTAAAAAAATCTGTCAAAGTTTAATGGGCCAAATATTTAATATAGAAATTAAAAACTAAAACTAACTAACTTATAACAAAAAATCGATTTCGACCTATAAATAATTTTACCTTATACGTCCCAATTTTGGCCGAACATTCCGGATTTTTAGGGCTTTGTCCCGGCCATTTCTCCAGAAATCCCGCCAGAAATTCAAGATAGACTCCAAGTGCAGACCGTTTTTTTGTTTTTTCAGAGATCACTAATTTTTAGAGAGAAAAAGAGGAAATTCGAGACTGATTGCAAGCAAGCAATCGAAAAAAACTTTTTTTTTTCGCAGAACACTGCTTTTTAGGGACGGATTTTTTCTGTTAACGAGCGTCCCGGTTTGCCCTTTCGGAAATATGTTATGCCTACCAATAAAAGTCATCTTCAGTTTCCGTAAAAAATCAAAGTTTTTTTGATTTTACAATTTAAAAAAATTGTATTGAAAAAACTCTGCTCTTTCTAATCGGGCCCTGACTCTGAAGACACAAAGTCAAATTTCATTAAGGTTTTACTTTGTTTTTAGAGTCAGAACCCGATTAGAATGAGTAGTGTTTTTTTAATTTTTAAAATTTTTAAAATTTTGATTTTTTACAGAAACTGATGATGATCTTTAAAAGTCAAAATCGATTTTTCGTTATGAGTTAGTTAGTTTTAGTTTTTAATTTTTATATTAAATATTTGGCTCATTGAACTCTGACTGATTTTATTAATGAATTTATATATCGCTATTTGACCAGTTAAATAAAATTTTTGTTTTGACTTTGCCGAAAAGGGTAATAGATTTCTGTTAAAAGACTTTTAACATATGCTATAAATGTATTTCAAAAATAACAATTATGGAAATTCCTAACTTTTTTTAAAAATAAGAACAAAGCAAAATTTAAAAGAATTTCACATTTTTAAGCCACTGAAGCTGAACTTGTTAAAAACTTTTGTGAAGATTTGCATAACATGCTAAGCACTTGAGGATCAAGGAAAAAGCTTTTTTCAGCTTACTAATGCAGAAATTGAATTAACGAATGAAAATAAAATGCAAATCGCGTCCAAACGACGTGGCTCTGACTACAAATCAAGTTGCTCATCTTTTGGGTGAGCCCAAGAGCAGGGCTTTGCAAACTTTAACGCTGACGGGCCAAACGCACACAACGAAATTAAACCGTATGCCGGAGTTGCTGTGCTCATAGCCGTACCATCCCAAAAAAATTTTGATGTGGCAATACATTTTTGCTCAAAATTTTTGCGATTGCCCGAATCATGATCTTGCAACATTACGCAGAGATGCTCGAATGTCACACAGGTTTGATGTGAAGACTTTTTTATTTTAATTTTTTGGTCTTCACCTGCAGAAACGATTAGTTTCCCTCTCATGAAAACCAAAAAAAAGGTCTTTACATTAAATCTGTCTGACATTTGGCCGCAACCAATCATTTCAGCTCCATTTTACATCTAAAAAAAACTAGTGAAGACAAAAATATAAAAAGTCTTCATATTAAAACTTAGTTGTTTTTCCTCACTGATCTGGATCGTTCTAAATTGGCCCGCGAGCCGCATTTGGCCCACTAGCCGAAGGTTTACACCAATGCTCTAAAACTAATAATTATCAACAATTTGTGTGTGGCTCGGGCCATCACTCAATTTCAAAATCAAAACTTTCAGCAGGTCACAAAATTTTAGTTTGCGTACCGCATGTTGCATTTCCCAGCCCGGGAAAAACAAAATGAATCTATTATCGAAAACTTGCGGTTTTAAATGAATTTCTCGTCTGCTTGTTTATCTAGCTTTGTTGCGAATGATATTCTTTTCTCTTTACTGTATTCGCCATAATTGCGAAGTGTGATTTACGAAAATCGCCCAATAAAAGGCGAGTGAGTTCAAAGTCAAAAATGATTTGACCAGCGCAAGCAAAGCTTTCAAGGTTCCCAACAACAATTACGTGTGACTTGGCAAAATAATCATCTTTGTTTTTTCGTCTTTGAGTGATGTATTGACAGGGCGTTTGATCTGAACATTGAACGATATGCATTAATAGCGATTATGTATGTTGTGTCAGATCAAGAGCTCGTGTTTAATAATTAATTAAAAAAATTTGCAGAACGCCAGAAAATTTTCGCTTTGTCAAAAGCATAAAAACGATAAATTAAAACTATAAATTGCTTTTAAAATGAGTTAGAAATACTTTATTGAGAATGTTTTTATTTTATATATGTTTATGCAAAAATGGAAACGGTTTATGTTAAAGAAGGTTTGTTTAAAATTTTTCACTTGGCAACACTGCAACCTTATTGATCGCCAAGTGAAGACTTCAAAGGTTTGGTTTTATGTACACAGTGTATTGATGTGCATTTTGATTGCAGCCCTAGTTGCAATGAAATTTACTTTGAAGATAAGATTTAAAAAAAATAACATACTTAACCTGTCACCTTTTGATTATTGCAGTTGTTCAAAGTTTAATTGCATGACAGGAATCAGTAAAAACCTCTTTGCTTATCAAAATCAAAGCTGTCATAAACAAAGGTTGGCATTTACAAAAAATTGTTTTGTTTGCCATGCAAAGATTTTTCTTAATAATAATTAGCTTTCAACTGCCGACTAATTAAAAAGCCAGACTTTGATCGGTATTAAGTTTTTAACTTTGTTCTGGAAAGTTGAATTTAAAAACTTTTCGCTTTGACTTTGGGCAACAATTTTTACCTTCTCTGCAGCCACAAGAAAAAAAAGAGCAAAACTCTAGCTAAAGAAGTTTTTCGTTTTTACAATGACTAGATAGGCCTGCATGCCTACCAATCAATAAGGCTCTTGCTTTGTTTTTAACCCGCTTAGCATTACGAAATAGCTTCCTATTTTAATGCTTTGAAAATGCTTGTGTTATCCTTTTATTCGTCAGATTTTCTAAATTCTCAACGTTAATCTTATTTAAGTAGAAAGAGCGTCCATTGACACGTGGAAATTTTAAGATAAAATATCAAAACAAAGATTAGGCTAAAATCAATAAAATTAAGAAAGTTTTTAATTTCTGGTGAAATTTATTTATTGATTTTGAAAGCACAGTTTTTCAAATATCAAATTTTGACAAGTAGAAGTAGAAGTGAACAAGGCTGCGGGCTCGACGCATTTTAAATCAAGTTCACTCATAATTTGCTAATCCGAGTTCGAGCTCACCATTTTCATTTATCGAGTTTGGTAATTTTCTATCTGCTGTATAATCGAGCGAATTTCAAAGTAACATAAAATAATTCAGACAAAAATAAAAGGAAAAAATTTTGCGAAGACTAAAAACATCTTTACTTTAGGCCAGGGATGGCGAATCTTTTTCATAGTTTGAATCAAAAAATGATAGTTTAATCAAGAATACAATTAAGTGGGCTATTGGTTAAAATGAGTCAGAAAAAAGTCTAAATTTTCTCGTTATTTTCCCTTTTGACAAATAAAGAATTTTTTTTGGTTTTTACTGATATTGTGGTGCCAATTCCAAGCAATCAAAGGGGCACAAAATTGATAAAAATTAATAGAAACACATCAACTTAAAGTGATGACAAAAAAACACTTGTTAAACGTAATAAAAATACTTCAGACAATAATATAACATAGCACTGGTTTAATTTTCTTGGAAAAGAGAAAATTACACGTCATAATTCAGGGATTCGGAACAGCAGATGGGTCATTGAATTTCAATAAAGGGATCAGTTGTTCGCCATTCCTGCTTTAGGCCAATTTGTCACTTAAAAACTGTTATGGTGAAATATATTAGTAATTTACGTAGAAGCGAAAATCAGAAGAGGACCTTTTTTTGGTCTTTCCTATATTTTTCGCTTTTTATTTTGATTTTTCAAACTTAGTTTCATAAATATCGACAAAAACATGGCCATTAGTACAGTCTACCTTGATCAACTTTTTCCGAGTTCGGAATTTTTTATTGTTCGAATTCAACAAAAAAGACCGAGATTATTTTGAGTTCGAGTTCGCATTTTTAGTAACAATTCATTTTTAATTTTTACTCATGGCAAAACAATTCAAATTGAAATGAATTTTAACGATTGAAAGCAACAAAAAAATAAATTGTAAAATTATATAAGGTTAAAACATGCGTTATGTTTAGGGTTGTGGAGTCGGAGAAATTTTTTCCTACTTCAACTCCGATTCCACCTATTTAAAGTTTTTCAACTTCAACTCCAACTCCAGAACCATAAAAAAAACGACTCCGACTCCACCCTAAATGTGCAACTCCGGCGGCTCCAATTCCGAAACCTTAAAGGCCTAATTTAGCGTAAAACAGAGCCTGCATAAACAACAACTTCGAATCCAGCGCACCTAAAAAACAACTCCGACTTCTCAGTTTTAAAAAGCGACTGCAATTCGCCAAATCTAAAAAACAACTCCGATTCTTCTCCTTCCCTAAAACAAGCGACTCGGGCGACTTCGACTCTACAACCCTGGTTATGATGAAGAGCCTGGCCATCTCACCCAAGTCACAGGAAAATTTCTTGACGTAACACCTTAACTAATTAAAAATACTTTTGCCGTAATTGTAATACAAAGACAACATGATTACTTGAAAATCTTTAAAGATAATACCGCTTCTTTGAGTCTAGAATACGTATAACGTCATTGCTTCGTTTATAAAATTTGCAGCGCAATCGCATATAACTGAAAATATATTTTTTTAATTGTTCCTCGGTACACCAATATTAAAATATTTACATAAAGTTGAAGATAAATTTTGTGAGATTAGCTACTATTTAAATTGTGATTATTTCACTAATGAAAAAGCTATTTAAGGTTAGTTTTTTAAAACTTTAATGTTAACTAAGTTTTGCAGAAGATTTGCAAAATGGAGGCTTGTGGGATCAATGAGACCAGTGATAGCTTTAATAGAGTGCGAACGGTGCGGCCGCACCAATCCCCCCTAAAGTAAATCAAAAAGTGGCCCCCCTACACAAGAAATTGCTCTATTTCTTCATAGTAGCACCAGGACGTCCATGGCATGTTAAAAAAAGCAAAAAAAATTTTTCACAAAAAAAACGGCTTCCTAGGCTTGCTGACCTTTTGTTTTTTTGAGGTTACAATGTCTTGGGGCAGTATAAAGTGCCTCTCTATGCTTTAAATCACTTAATACCGGCCCCCTTAAATTGAAGGCCTTTTTCTTATAGATCACTTTTTCTCACCATGCTTTGGATCACTCAATGGTGGCTTCCCCTAAATTAAAGACCTTTTTTTTTGTAGAGATCACTTTGCTTTTATTTACTAAAAATGGCTTCAGCTGTCTTTTTTTAGTACACTAAATAGTGGCCCCATTAGGTTTCTTGCACCAGGCCCTCTTTTTTGTAAGGCCATCACTGAATGAGACAGCACTTTTTTTAGTCCAATAAATACGTTGTTGCTAAATATAAACTATATTCTACAGTATTTATTTTGTTCAATTCATATAATTTCATGTACGTAGGTATGATTTTTATTTCTCAGCTGCAACAATACAAACCAAAGCACAAAAACTCAATAAAAACTGACAAAAAGAAAGCAGTAAAAATCGATATACGCGGTACGTTATAGGATATGCAAACAATACATTATACAGATATTATAAAAGTCATTATAATCTGCATGTTCACTGCAGCTTAAAAACAATAAAACACAAACGAAAAAAACTTGAAAGCGACAAAAACTGTATGTAAATACAGATGTAGTCCAAGCAGTGCTAATTTGCGTGGTAATTGTAATCAAAGTTAAAACCGTGTTTTTGGACAATAAGCTAAATGCAATTCTACGTACACTTTCCTATCTCAACTTATGTAATTAGCTCAATGCCAACATTTAAAACAAAGAAAATTTAACTTAGAATTTTTAGTGAAACAATTCTCAATAATGCACTAAAGAACATTCCTTAGTTCAAATCATCAACACAAAAAGTATGCGACAAGTGTGGAATGGATAAATCGTAACGTGTGTATTAATGAATGTTAAATTAATAGATAAAAATATCACAAAATTTTTTGTAAATTTTTACGGATAAAGAAGAAAAAGTATTGGAAAATCGTTTGGTTAGGGCAGCAAGACTAAACTGTGCTATTAGTGCTAAATTTTGCTGAAAATTTAACATCTGTGGGAACTCGTTTTCTAACTAGGCGACAGCTGTTAAATCTTTGTTTCGTTATACATGTACATGTCTGTCACACTTCATTCATAATAATTTTAATCATGACTATGTAATTTATTCCCGTTAAAAGTAATTCAAAGTTTTATTATGAAATAATAATCGCGTGGCCGGTGAAGCTCTACTCTCGTATTACTTGATTTAATGTCTACGATTCGCCTTCGATTGCTTGAATGTATTTTCTTGCCTTTTTTCTTTTCGGCCGACAGCAATGACGTAATATGTTTTGTCCAGCGTCACTATCCCGCTAGTAGTGGAATGTTCGCGCATATACGATTTGGTTCTAGCAAAAGCGTTCTGCCTAGAGGGTTGGAGAATGATCTAGCTTATTCGAGTAACTTGGTCAGCGCGTGGCGTTTGTCTATATACAGTATATGTGTTCGCTCGTTCGCGGAGAGAAAGAGCATAAAATGTCTGTCCAAGTAGAGTCATTTGGAGAGAAGTAGAGTCTGGGCGCAGAGTGTGGCTAGAGGGCCCGTTAGATGTTGTATCGGTTGACGAGTGTCGAATTTATTTTGCGCCAGTGATTTGGAGTTTTGTTCTACGAAGGTAGAATTATTTGTATTGATCAAATTAAGTTGTAGCGCCGATTTCGCTTCGCAGTTTGGCAAAGCGTGGAAGAGGATTTTCGTCGATTGTGAGTTGGAATTTTGCAATACATTCGTTCGTATTAGAGACAGTGGTCTCTGTTTGTTTGTGGAGAAGAGTCTTCAACGAATCAACCTGAGCTTGGTTCAAACCAACTGTATAAAAGCCTCAGGCTCTTAGCAAACTACTTTTTGAGCCGGAATAAAATAAGATTTAGACACAGCTTTGTTTCAGCGGCTACCTTGTTCAACGGTCCTTTAGGATTCCCAAACAAAGTCTGTGACAATGTGCCATTTTTCTTTCGTTTTGTCCCAAATTTCGTTATTACATAAAAATAATTTTTTTCATTTCATAGGTCCCACACTTTCCTTATACCGGAAATAGAAAACCTATTTGTTATTGGAGGCCGTATTTTATAACTTTGAAGGAAGGAGAACGCATAAGTTGAAACACCTGAAAAATTATGTAATAACTTTAAATCTGTCTCGTTTTTCTTAATTTTCGGTGGCAAAAGAAATGATCTTTTAAAAAAGATCTTCACCTCTGACCCGTCCAGATTTATTTGATCTTCGTTGCCAAAACAGAGGTGATTGGTTCTTTGATAATCAGTTTTTTTTACTCACTATAAGCACATGCCTTAATGACTTTCATAGCGATCGTTTTTGTAAGGCGTACAAGCGTAATGTTTTTTTATGTGTGTTTGATTGTTTTATGGTTAATTTTATATAGACACTACTCTCTGAAATAAAGGGTTTGAATTGAATAAGCTTACTAACAGTTAATGGAATTAATTATTTTATAGACAGCCGCAAATTTTTTTACATGTACTCGTCGATTGAGCTAAAAGACAAAGATAATGTTGTAGCGTTAACGAATTTTTATTTTTTGCATTGTTTTATTCAGAAGGTAACCCCGCTATAACTACTTATTGCGTAGCTACTTGTTCTTATGCTTCTTTTATCTTTCTAAATTAAATCAATTAAGTACAACTTTTTTATTGAATTTTTAGTTCTGTAATAAATAATGGATTTAGTACGGTTCAAATGGAACGGCCGCATTGCCCCCCCTAAAAAATGTCAAAAAGTGACCCCTCGATGTGGATAGACAAACTTGCATACTTAGCAGATATATTCAGCCGCTTGAATGATTGTAGTACATGTAGTTTAGTTTAGTCATGGTAGTCGCAGTACTTTCTCTTCAAGGTTATTGCATCAACATATTTACAGTGTGCAACAAAACGTTTATAAAAAAGTTGATTTTTTTTGTAATAGATGTCTGCCAAAAAGCGACATTGATATGGTTTCAAGTTTGCAAGATTTTGTGGCAAGTACCTCTGTTGACACTAAATTGTTTTTTGTTATTATGAGTCAACACTTAAAAGGATTAGCCATTAATTTTGCCTATATTTTTCCCAAAATAAGATTCTCAAAAGGGAAATTTTTGGATCGTTAATCTCTTTACCTAGAATATGAAGTCGTGCAATCTTAATTCTGTTATAAAAAGAATCGCTGATTGAACTTGTTTGCGATACCAAGTTAAAGATTACATATAAAACTTACCACTTTCAAAATTTTAGGCTTCACTGAAAAACCAATATACACAACTTAATAACAAAGCAATTAAACTGCTGCTAATTCTTTCTACAGCTTATCCATGTAAGAAAAGCTTTTTGGCTTTATCTTTTACCAAAAACAAGGAGAAAAATTGCGTGGATATTCAAGCTGTACTTCGCCCAGAGGCACCGGTAAAATTTTTGGCGGAGGGAGGTCAAGATTTAAAACAAAAGCACCTTTTTTTGGTTGAATAGAAAAAAATTCCAGTTGAGACTAAACTAAATAGAATCGTCCGAATACGTAATCGACATATAGTTGAAGACTAAAAAAAAGATTGTCACTCTGATTTGCACTCTCATTCTTTCGCTATGACTGCAATGATCACTGGATGACTAGCAAGGGTGCAAAGTTGAGAAAAAAATGTTGATAAAGTACTAACAATAAATGTAAAATATGAAAATCATATGTATGTAGCCTATACAAGAAAACCGAAGGTTCATTAGGTGAACGAACTTCCGTAAATAGGAGATAAACTTTCTTTTTCAGTCTTCAACTAACTTTCCAGGTCATGCATCTGCGTACCTGTTCGAAATACTGTACAGTCGAAGACAAAAAAAATGTTGTCACTCAGATTTTACCACCTATTCTTATTCTTTTTCGTTTGTTTTCAAATATATAGGGTTGAGGAATATGTTTGTAGCGTTTTTTCTTTTACTTTACAATAATTTTTTACTATTGGGCAAAATGTTTCATTCATTCGATAGAGCTCTTTCTACTGTAAAAACTGTGCTGATCGTCTTTTTGAGTATTTTGAGACTTTATTATTTGTGAGGCTTACATATGGAATATCCAAGGGGTAAAAAGCAACATTTTTGACACCTGCTATTCTTCGCTTTTCATCGATGCCAAAAAGCTGCTGAAGCAGCCCTGGACATTTGCATTGTATGCGGGGAAGGTGTCATAGGCGAATCTACGGCAAGAAAATGGTTTGCGAAGTTCAAAAATGGCAATTTTGACATCGACGACACGCCCCGCAGCGGAAGACCTTCTAAATTTGAAGAAGACCATCTCAAAGCACTTTTGAAGGAGGAAAGTCGCCCAACAAGTCGTAAATTGGCCGAAAAAATAAACTGCGATCAAAAAACGATTCTCAATCATCTTCATTCAATGGGATTTGCCGAAAAATTGGGAGTCTGGGTGCCTCATGAGCTTAGCGAAAACAACAAAGAAAATCGCCTTCAAATTGCTTCTCAACATCTCGCCCGCTATCGAGCAACACGTGGTCACAAACAGCGCTTTTTGTACCAAATCGTCACGGGAGATAAGAAATGGTGCCTATACCCAAGCGGAAATTTTTCTCCGTTTTTCTATGGCCATGTATGATTTTTAGCCGATTATCTCCAATTATGTCAGTGCCGGCAATACATAAAAACACCATGCATAATCATATATGGCCATGTTTGTATTGCCGTATTTATTTAGTTAATTTTTTTCACTTCAATTACTATCTACGATTATACATGGGCCGTTGCTGATCGAATGTTGATATATATATATTTATCTTCGAAGGCTCATACATGGCCGTGGATAAAAAACCATGTATGATCATGCATAAACAATCATGATTATCATTGGATCAAACCGTTTCAAATTATGTTCCAGTATAAGTTTAGATTAAACAGAGTCTATTTAAAACTTTTAAGATTTTAGGTTTAGTTTGGTTCGAATTCAATAAAACAAACAGTTAATACAGTCGGTGTGAAATATGTATATCAGAAATATAAGGCCCCGGAATGAAAAAAAAGAAATGGTATTAAAACGGTGCTTTCGATCTTTCGTTCAGCCTGGTAACAGTTTTCAAAAATTCACATAAATAAACTCAAAAAACATTCAAACAAAACACATTGAGCTGTGCTTGAGTGCAGTGACGTGCGGCCAGGGCATGCAAGTCATGCTTTGCATGACCAACGAACTTTTTCGCCATGACCTTTATTTCTGAACCTAATAACGAACACCGCTGCTTTGGGACAAAATTAGAGAAAGGTGAGGTGATTCGAGGCAAAGACTTTTTTTTAGAGAATACTACAATTTTAGGATGAAAAGTGAAAAATCTGGGACAGATTTTAGGCGAAGACTTTTTTTTTTAGAGAACACCATGATTTTGGAAAAAAAGTAAAAAATCCGAGTCTGATTTCATGTGAAAACCTTATGTTTTTTAGTAAACAACATGATTTTGGGACAAAAATTGGTCGATGTCTTAGAAACCCACACAATTTTTTGCCCAAACCTACCCATAAAATATTGCTTGTCCTACTCATTAACTACCTATAAAATACCCAATTGCATGACCAGCTTTGGCATAGCAAGTGTATGATTACTTTTATAGGTCACCCCACGCCACTGCTTGAGTGCAATATTATTCTATGATTGTACTGGTGTTTTTGTTTTTCAAACTATAATGTTGAAACTCTTTTTCAAACTATAATGTTGACTATTAATTGAATAATTGCTATCGCAAAAAAAAATGTCGGTGTCATAAGTTTTGAACAAAGTTACATTACTCGTCACAGTTGAAATTTAAGTTGATGGTAATTAAATTGCTTTTTTAAAAAATTTTTCCTTTTTGTAACTCTTACGAAAACTAGACCTAACTGATTTAACAAGCCGTACAACAATTAAAAGTTAAACAATTAAATATTTTATTAATGAATTAGTGTACTTAACCAAAAGAAGAAAACATTCAAAACAGAAAAGGATTTCTGTAAAATTAAAAAAATCGATGTGATCAAAAGCAATCAACTCTAAATAAATTAGTCAAATCCAAATATTTTTTTATAATGAAGAAAAAAATTAAGGTGAGTTCCCTGCGATGTGGAACTACAAACACAATTTTTTTGTGTAATGATTTGCCTTTCTTTTTATGTTATAAAATTTCTTGCCTAAATTGTTCACAAAAGGGAGTGAATTAAAAAAATTATTTGATCAATAGCAAAGATCGAAGCGTTGTAAGCACTAATAAAACCAGCTTTTAGCAGATTTGCTGTTGTACAATTTCTTTCTCAGTAAACAGTAATAATCTTGCGAAGTGGATTTGTAAAATTCAAGCTACTCTTCTTACTATATTTCCTTTTGACAGCCAAAAGTAGATTTGATTTGAATACAAAAAGATCCGTTTGTTTTTTCAAATCATTTATTCGAACACAAACAATGGAAACACAGCAAAATGTATCAGATTAAACTAGCGTTTTGAAAATGGCTAAAATAATTGCGGCGCAAATGTTTATGCAACTTTTTCAAAAATCTTAATCCCAAGTTCATACTTTGATTATTGCAAGTGTTATAATTTATGAAAAAAAACAAAAAAAAAACAAGCTCAAATCTATTTATTTATATACCGGTAACACGAATGAATATCTAAAAAACAAGATTTAATCCGAGTGTTGGGATTTTTATGGAATCTAAAAATTATTCATGTACCACTAGTGGTATGCTTATTACAGATTGAGAACCACTGACTTAGAGAGACAAAGACGAAGGTATTTTTTAGATTCATTTTCAAGTGGCTATACAGTATCTCAACCCGCTTCAGGATATGCTAATAATCCAGAGATTTTTACTAGTGCGTCATTTTTAAACTAAAAGGCGTCCAAATATAATAGGATAAACATATTAGACCAGAGGTTATAAAATTTTTCGAAAAAGTCTAAGGAGATGTTTGCGACTCCAATTCCGACGAATCAATAAAATTAAAAAAAACGACTTCTTCGACTTTACAACCGTGTCTGGTACTTTTTATTGTTATAGCGAACAGCTAACTTTTCGTTGTGTAAAAACCACAAATAAAAAGTTCTTCAATATATTTAAATTTTCAACTTCCTTAACTCAAATCATCATCAAGTTATCAAATTCCCTGACATTTGTTAGAATTGGTTAACACTGTGCGTTGAATACTCAAATGCTGTTGTAGTGATTGTTCCATGCCATGTAAGTGTCAGATTCAGATACAGTTTCTTGGGGAATTACCTGTAGGACATACCTGCGAACGTTTTGCGTGGGGCATATTACAACAACATAATACTACAATAAAGGAGTAGTAATAGGCAGTGAACACAAAATATATCTGTTTATCTACGAAGAGCTATCAATAACCATCTATGGTCTTCACTGATTATCTATGATCTGCTCAGGGGTTCATCTCTGATCATTTCTATTCGGATATAAACATCTTTAAATATATCTGTTTATCTCCCAAAGAGGTATCAACGGCCATCAATGATTATCTATGATATGCTATGGGGATCATCTCCGATCATCTATGTTCGTATGTAACATTTATGTATACAATCAGAAATGTATCTACGATTATCTATTGAAAGCAATCTCCAGTCATCGATGACCAGACATAATTTTCTGAGAAAAACAATGAAAAGTATATATGGTCGGAGATAAATTTTCCGATTGGGTATATAAATATGAAGCAAAGAAAGGAATGGGTGGCTCCTGGAGATACGCCAAAGCCGAGAGTTAAGCTTGACCTCCATCCAAGGAAGATCATGATCCGCGTTTGGTGGGACTGGAAGGGCATGGTGCACTGGGAAATGCTCGAAAGGAATGCGACGGTCAACAAGGAGCTTTACATAGCCCAGCTACATTGAGTGAATGAGGCTATTCTACTGAAAAGATCCCATTGACAAGGCCAAACCATATTTCTTCACGACAACGCCAGGCCTCATGTTGCACAAGTCGTCAAAGCCGCACTCCAAGATCTCGAATGGGAGGTCCTTCAGCATCCGCCGTATTTTCCGGACCTTGCACCCACGGATTACTATCTTTTCTGCTCTTTGTCGAACCATATGAGGGGCTTTACCTTCGACAATAAAGAGGACCTTAAAAACTGGCTCAACAAATTCTTCGATACCAGACCCGGGGATTTTTGGCGGAACGGCATCAACAAATTGGTCGAGAGGTGGGAGGAGGTCGTAAACAGCAACGGAGAACATAATTTATAGCCATAACATTTCATTTTTGTTTAAATAAACATCTTTGATAAAAACGCCACGAACATATTCCTCAACCTAATATTTCGAACAGGTCTGCAAATGCATGATATGGAAAGTTAGTTGAAGACTAAAAAAGAAATTTTATCTCCTGTTTACTACAATTTGTTCACCTAATGAACATTCGGTTTTCTTGTATATCTTCAGAAAGATTTTTATATTTTACATTTATTGTTAGTATTCCTTTTCTTCGATTTTGCGCCCTTGCAAACTTATTGTTTTTTTGCTATTGTCAAGTCATTGTTGTAAAAACTTTGTTAAATTTAATTCCGGTCGTATTTATATAAGTGATAGAGAAGTGGTGTGCGGTGACATCTGAGACTGGTCATGCAATTGGCACGTTAAAAACTGGTCATGCAATTAGGTATTTTCTGGGCAGTTAATGGGTGGGACATGCAATATTTTTTGGGTGGCAGAAAGGATTCTGTGTGAGATTCTAAAATCGATTGTTTGTCCCTGAACCATTGTGTTGTAAAAAAAAAAAGATCATCGCTTGAAATCAATCTTAGATTTCGTACTTTTCGTCCTAAAATTCTAGTGTTCTCTAAAAAAAAGTCTTCGTCTCGCATCGACCTCACATTTCTCTAATTTCGTCCCAAAACAATGCTGTTTTAAGTTAAAAAATATATCGGTTATCGCACAAAATTCGTCATGCAATGGCTTCAAAAATGGTTGTACAACGCATGACTTACATGCCCTGACCGCACGCCACTGGATTAAACCCAATGCTTTTGTACTGCAAATTCAAAGGACACTATTTGCTCCCTTGTGCGCTCCCGCTTCTGGTGCTCCTGACTTTGTCTTTTAAAAACTTCAATAGAGCCACTTTTACTACGTATTATATCAAGAAGCAACAGTAAAGTTCACATTAAGAAGAGTTCTTCTGATGCTTAATGCTCACTTTTGTTTTATTAAAATTCTTTTTATTAATTTATCGCGTTTATTACAATTGTGTTATTTAAAAAGATTGCCGCAAGATTGTTTTGAAGCATTACTGATCCGCAAGCTTAAAAGGTAGAGAAACACTGGCGTAGAACACAAGATATAGGCTACCAAAAAAAGCGGGTTCGAACCTCGCAGTTGCCACAATGTTATTTCGTATCTTTCACGTAACCAAGTTCTTTCACGTATCTTTAACGTAAATGCATTTGTCATGTGCCCAGTTTTTGCATGAGAAACACTGCACTCAAATCTCTTTTGACTTGCTATTGGAATAGGAGTCCATACATACCAGTAATACCATTCTTGTTTAGCAAGTGCAGTTGGTTTTTTCTTCCCTTTTTATCTTGTGGGCGAACTATTTTTATAAAACAAACTGTATTGCATATTCTTAGGTAATCGCACCTTTTTGCTGGACTTTGCTTGTGCGATTGCTGTTTTAACTGGGGTGTCAGTCAGGATTTCTGACTTTCGTTTCCGCGACCTTATTCTTTTGTTATTGTTGCGCGGTGGGCTTTTGAAAACGGACAAACTTGAACTGGCGATATACTTCCTGATCTACTACACAACGGACTGCTCAGCGCTACCGATCCTTGCTTGGAAGAATTTCCAGCTGCATCTGATGATGTAGAAGGTTGCTGTTCTACAGTGCCATTTGCAATCTCGTTATTTTCTTGACTATCGTCATTTCCAAAGAGCTGATGTTTTAATAAGTTTTCTGAAGTCTTGTTTGAAGTTATTCCTGCTTCTCCAGCTGCTGGCAATAAAAGTTCATGATCAGTAACATATCCTGGCAAAAAGTCCGAGTCCGAAAATATTTGACCGTTAAAAGGATACATCCCGGTCGATTTAAAGCCTGCTTGAATATTTCATAGCGTTACAGCATTTGTATATGCAATTGCAACCAAAGCTAACAAATCATAGATGGTCATTCCTTTACCGGGTTACGAAGAAGCCATTCATCAGCCGCTGTATTAAAATATTTTTTAAATGGTCCGTATATAGATCGATCCAGCAGTTGCAAAGGATGAGTACAGTGCGACGGAAATGAAAGCTTTACAATGCCATTTTCTTTAGCGACGTTTAATCCTTTAATGCAGGGCTTCTTAAACTATGGGTTGCGACCCCAAATGGGGTCGCCTAAAATAATTTTGGGGTCGCAAAACAAATTCGCATTTTGTGCTTTGTGCCGCAAAACTTTAAAAATCCCAGTAATGCCGCGGAACTTTTGGAAAAAGTTATGGTTATTGCACATGTAATCGGCAAATCAGAGACTTTGGGGACAAAAATTGACAAATTGGAGCTTGATTCTGAGTGCGGACCTTTTTTTCAGAAAACCGCTGAAGTTGGCGACAAAAACAGATAAATCGCAGTTCGATTCTGAGTGAAGACCTTTTTTTAGAGATCACCTTAAAGTGCTTTTCAAAAAGCTCGAACCGATTCCAAATCCAAGGCTACTAAAAATGATGTAATTTTAATATAAGTCCATGAGAGCATGAATCTGAGTGTACGAAATTCGAATTTTCAAAACCATTTTCCCAATTCGTTTCTATGCATTGCATATAACCTTGCTTACTAAGCACAAAAAAACAATTCCAAGTCAACAATTATTGATTTGAGGGCTTGGGTCAAGTCCTTGTTCTTGTAAAAAAGGGTCAAATCGAGTTTAAGCAATCATGAAATTCAAAAATTAAAAAAAATAAAAAGGTTCTTTCTTTTATAGTATAGAAGTTATGAATAATAGGTTCTTTCATCATCAGAGATATAAAAATACAGAGATTACGTTAAATTAAGAACACGCTCGCTGAACGTTATGACATTCATAAGAACGTGTTCGCGCAAACCGGTGCAAACCTCCTGAATCCCATCACTGAATTTAAGTCTGTACAAGATGTTTTCAAGTAAAAAAAAAATTTTAGTCATAAGCATATGCATGCGTGGAAGGAGTTTAAAAGTGCCTTTAAACTTTTAAACTCCTTCCTCCCACTTTGAAAAATGAAGGCTATGCAGACCAATTAAAAGACAATAGAACAGTAAAAAAGTATAGAGAAAAAAAAGGCTTTCACATTATTTTAACTTTCATACTAATTGTGTTTTTAGTTTGTAAACCCGGTGCTACAACAATTGATTGAACAACAATTGATCGAACGACAGTTGATCGAAACGACACTTGATTGAAACGACACTTGATCGAAACAACATTTGACCAAAACGACACTTTATCGAAATGACATTTGATCGAAACGGCACTTGATCGAAATGACAGTCGATAAAAAAAAAAGATTTATTTTTGTATGTTTCTGCAATTAAACAATCTCTTTGTTACTGTAAATTAGATTCATAAAAAGCAGAGACCAACAGTAAGAAGACAATTTTGTTTTTATTTTTTATAATTTTTTGCCAATGTCAAGGTCAAGGTTTTTTAACAAGGTCTCTGGGCAAAGGGCAGCAACAAGTTTTAAGGGGGCAACAAGTAGATCTTTTGTCATGTCATTGTATAACAATGCAAATGAAGAGCTTAATAACATCGACAACTGGTTAGTGACAAACAAGCTTTCCCTAAACATTGATAAAACAAAGTGCATGCACTTTAAAACCCTCAACACACCCACTCATAACTTAACATTGAAAATCAGAAACACTCCAATTCAAAAATTCTCATCCTTTAAACTATTAGGAGTTATTCTGGACGAACACTTGTCATGGAAAGATCACATTTTATCTCTTAAAAAAAAGTTACAAGCACTATTGGTGGTAACTATGAAAATCAAGCCATGTTTAAGTAAAGATTCTCTCCTAATTATATATCATTCTTTATTGATTAGTCACATACGATATTGCATAAACAATTGGTGTTCTGAAAACTCCACTCTAATTAGAAAACTGCAGAGTATATGTAACAGATTTTTAAAAATGACATTTAATCTACAACACAACAATGACGTCACAGAAGTTATGAAAGACGCTCAACTTCTTACAATAAATAATCTATACAACCTAGAAATAGCACAAATGATGTTTAAATATGAAAACAAACAACTTCCACCAGCATTTAATAACTTTTTCACACAAAAATCTTTAAAAATGAAAACCAGAAGCAACAGCCAAATAATATCAAACTGCTTCAGAACTAAAGTAAGTCAGCAATCTCTGAAATTTGTTGGACCTAAACTCTGGAGCAAAATACCTTCAGAGATCAGGCACAGCCATTCAAGCAACACCTTCAGAAAAAAACTCACTCAACACTTGGCACGATTTCCAAATTCTTTGTTAAACTAATACAAATAGTTTAGTATTAGTACCAAACCTACTCTACAATAGAATAACCAACTTTAATCTAGACTACAATTACTGGTAATCTGCTTGATTAGAACGAATATTATTATTGTTAATATTATTATTATTATTAGTTTTTTTTTTTTTTTTTTTCGGCCGTTGAGCCTTGTCTGGCCTTGTCTTTGTTATTTTTCAGAACACGGGACTTCTATCTGGAGAAACTGCGTCTAATGGAGAAGACTAGACTTGTGGCTACTATCTCAACAGAAAATGTTCAAACAATTCTTTTATGTGTGTGTGTATTTTTTTTTTTTTTTTTCTTTCGTACCATGTCTCCATGAAATGGTCCTTTTTGACCCGTGACAGGATTTCTTTCGGTGGGTTTGTTTGCCTGTCTGACCCTTTTTGGTCAAAGGCTTGTTGTGCTTCCCACCATATTTTTGCCGCCAACGCAACAATGCCTCAAATACATGGTACGTCTTGCTTTGTCGCGCTTTTCTTTTTTGTCTCCTAGTATGTTTTTCCCTATCTTATAATTCTATTTGTTTTATGTATTTATCTGCTTTTCTATGTAAGGTGTTGCAACCATGCACCATTCTTATAACTACTATATCAAATATTACTGTCTGCATGCTATAACGTTTTGTTGCTTCTTCCTTTTTCTTCTTCTGCTATAGTCCTATATGTTTGTTTATTTCTTTCTGTTTTTCTTGTGGCGGAGCAGAAATAAAAGATACTGATACTGATACTGATGTTATGTTTTATGAGATGCTTATTGCTATCATTTTTTTGCATTTTTTTTACTCAGTCAGTTATTTAGAGGGAGGAGCATTGTGCCGTGGCTCCACCCTTATAGACCTCTTGCAGAAATCAGAGACAGATTCAGAGAAAAGATCTTATTTTTAGAGATTTATAATTTTGGGACAAAAAATCAACAAAACCGGAGAAGATTTAAAGTACTATGTTTTTGGAACAAAAAATTGACAAAATTGGAATAGATTCAAAGTTGTAAATTTTTTTTTCATTATTTGATCAAATGTCATTTCGATTAAGTGCCATTTCGATCAGGTGTCGTTTGATTAATTTGTTGAGTCACGTGAAAATCTTTCATGATAACTTTTTCTGTCTGCCACTGATTTGAGTTATTTCAAGTTTCGTATCAGAATCAATTTTTTCCAATATTTCGTAGCCTATCTTTCTAGATGGCATTGGTAAAATGGTAATGAATGTGACGTCATTATGACGTCATTTTGCGGGTCCCTAATTTGGATTTTGCCTCAGGCCCCTAATTTAAAATATCCACCACTGTACGGCACTTTAATTTACTCTGTTTAGTGTCTTGGCCAGCATTTCTAAATTACAGTCATACCTCTATTAAATTAGAAGCGGAAAACAATATCTTGGCATCTCCTGAAGCAGGTCGGGGTAATTGCTTACCTTATGTCAGTGGTTCCCAACCGGTGTGTCGGGGCATACTAGTGTGCCGTGAAAGGTTTCCAGGTGTGCTGCGAAAAATTTTGCAAAAACTACTTAGGGACGTCGAGTTTTGCGGTTTTTGTACGTGAGATTCGGAGGCAAAGAAAAAGTGTGAGTTCAGGCGGACCAGATTACCATGATCTTAGGACGAAATTTGAGAAATCATTGACAAATTTTCAATGAAGATCTTTCAATTATTAACCAATATAATGGGTGTGCCGCAAAAATTTAAATAGCTAGTGCGCCGCCCTATAAAAAAGGTTGGGAACCACTGCTTAATGTATCAGCGCCTCTGTCGCTTTCCTGCGAGTCAGAAGGATAAATATAGAGATAAAATAAAAAAAAATAAAAAAAACGTATGTCTTGTCAATTTCATTAATTTTAAGATTTCAAATTTGAACGGATTCGGATAAAAACACTTTTATCCGTGACATCCCAAGCTTTATCTTCAAGGCAATAAAACCACTAGGAATAAAACAAACTACAGCAATAAAAATTGTAGAAATTAATTTAGCTTTGATATGATAGTGTTATAGTAATCATACTCATATTATGTTATATTATGTAATAGTGTTAGTTTGGTTTTTAATGTTTCTGATTGATATAATACTGGAAACAACTTGAACAACAAAAACTTTCGGGTCTTTTCAAGAACTGAAGAAGTCACTGTAATCGATTTTTATAAGTGTAACTGACCCTCCAGGCTGGAATCCCAATGTGGTTACTATCGCTTTTTAAAAAATTCCTTTTTTTTGATTTCCTTTTTTATTTCTTCTCGTGCTGTAGGGGGGCTTCCAGTTAATTTCACCCACAAAAAACAATAACACTGACTTAAAAGAGACCCACTTTTTTTAATCACCTAATTTTTGCTGTTGCTTTTTGTATGTTGACATGATTAATTTATTCAGATACTTGAACGCAATACAGATAATTTTAGAAGTTATTGTTACTAAAGATTACCTTTAAACCATCAAAAAAAGATTTTCCATCATACCGCTTATTGTAAATGACTATAGTAGATTAGATAGTAAATTGCTTTTTTATGCTGACAGTAGCTTTAATGTAATGGTTATAGAATATTGAGTTTATTTATTTTTTTGTGTCTTGTGTTTAAACTTAAAGAATATTACTATTTTAAAAGCATTTGGCAAAGTTATAAATTTATTATTAATCTTACAACTTTAATTAAAATAAATAAAATATTAGAACAATTATATATTTTTATTTAAATTTTACTATGTAATTGTATTCTTTAAACAAAAAGATAGACAAAAAATGTTTCTCATTCACTGTGCTTACTTTTTAATTTTTTAAGTTTTGGGTAATCCCCAAAGCCTGCAAGATAATAATGGCAAAGCAGCATTTTTTGAATTTATAAATTTAAATTATAACAGTATTTTTTTAATTTATTTATTATTTAATCAAAAAAAATCCACCAATAACTAAATGAGAAATGGTGTTATCATTTTATTATGCTTATGTACAATAAATTTTCTTGACAAGAATATATCACATTGGTAATGCAGCATAAAAACTAAATTAGGTAAAATATCTTATCTGACAGCAATGTTTTTGTATAACCAAGACCAAGTCATCATCGAAGAATTGGAAGGAATAAAAATGGCAAAGCTGTGTCAACTATTAAAATAAATCAGAAAAGAACAAAAAATTATGCATTAAAGTTGACTTAGGGTAGTTTTTATTAATGGCACTAGGGCTACTGTGCACTTTTTGAGGTGCAATGGAATAAAAATAATGATCTAATTAAAACAAAATTTACACCAACTGCATTAAACATAATAAAAAGACATATGTGACAAAGTAAATTATAAAAATATGGTTGAAAGCACTGAGGTTGGGAGAATATGGCGGTATGGTAAATTACAGTAATTCAAGCAAGAAATTAATGTAAAAGAATGACATGCAAACATAAAACGGTGTGAAATAAAAAAAAAAAAAAATCATAAACAACCTTTACATTAATGGGAATAAACATTACATATAATAAGACATAAGTGAACAATCTCTATTTAAATCTTTAATGATGCAATTGTATTTGAAAATAATTTTTTGTCTTCTAGTTCCAATTGTTGTTTTGTTTTACCTTTGACTTTTTTGATCAGTGCTAACCTGAGATCTTCCAAAGTGTGGTTAGGTTTATTGAAATGTTTGGCTACTGGTTTGTTTCTGTTGTGTTTAATGTTGCTCCTATGTCATTCATCTGTTGTCTGATTGAATTGCTGCTGGTTTCTCCAATATAGAATACTTTTGGGAAGAGATTGTATGAAAATGCATTGACAGCATTAAATGAATTACAGTTAAAATTTCCTAAGGATTCTGTTGGGACCAGTTATTGTTGAATCAATATTAATGTTGGGACAGATATGGCATTTGAAAGATTTGCAGGAAAAGGTGCCTGTGATGAAAATTTCATTTGGTAAAGAAGCAGTAAGTAAAAGTTCAAGATTAGGAAGGTTGATGATATGCTATAAGTAGAGAAGCAGGGAAGGTTTTGTTAAGATGGAAGTCTTTGTTTAGTAAAGGTTGCAGATTTTTGGCAATTTTGTTGATTGATCTAAGATAAGGGTGGTAAGTAAGGCCTAGTGGTATGCAATCTGATTCTGATTTAGTTTGATGTTGAGAAGGGTTCTTGGGTAATAAGCATGGTCTCAGTTATTTGGTTTTCTTTTGTTTAATTTGTTTATTTTCATAAACATGAGGGTTATTCATGATTTTTATTTTTTTCTTTATTTCACACTGTTTTATGTTTGCATGCCATTTTTTCAGATTTATTTCTTGTTTGAATTACTGTAATTTACCTTATTGCCATATTCTCCCAATCTCAGTCTTTTCTAATCCATATTTTTTGTATTTTATTACATCACATATGTCTCTTTATTACATTAAATGTTGTTGGTGTAAATTTTGTTTTGATTGCATTAGTATTTTTATTTCATTGCAGCTGACAAAGTGTGCTGTAGTGCACAAAAGTTTGTGCCATTAATAAAAATTAGGTCAACTTTAGTGCACAATTGTTTGTTCCTTTCAAGACCAAGTTATGTTAGTTGTCTAGTAATTACATTAAATTTTTTGTTTTTGCCAATTTTTTTATTAATCAGAAAAATAAATAGCAAGTTCAGTGATAATTATTGTAATATTGAATTCAATATTGCTTTTTAATTATATAGGTATATAATTGTTTAACAAAAGTAAAAGTTGGTATCATTTTGTGTATTTTGTGTTGTTCTGATGTCGACAGTAGACCTAACAACTTCCAAATCCCATGAAACTTTAAAAAATGGAGTTGGACGTCGCAGAAGTTCTGACTTAGTGGCTGCTTGGGAAGTTGCTTTAAGTGATGGAGTGCACAAAATTGAATTTGAGCATGGCACTACAACTGGAAAACGAGTTATATTTGTAAATGGAAAAGTAAGTATTTTTTTCTATAGAACTTAAATTTATTCAGTAATTTTTATTGTTTATTTTTTAATTAGTAATGAAATATAAAGCTGTTTTGCATTATTTTCTTTAACTTCTAATTAAGCATAAGAAAATGTCTTAATCAAGATTTTCTATGCAAAAATCAAATCTCAAGATGGCAAATAAAATTCAAAATAATTTTGGCATTATTTTTTGCCAAATGTGCTTGCTGCTAGATTACTGAAATAATTTTTTGTCTGCTTTTGAATTTACAGTAGCTTCTAAATTATAAATACAAAACAGAAATTATTATAAATCTTTTGTATCAAAGAAACTTAGTTGTTCTTACATTATTATTCATATTGTACTTCTATCAATGTTTAGGAAGTGAAACGAGAAAACTGGATGTTTAAACTGGTTGGAAACGAGGAATTTGTGTTTGGCCGAAAAAAACACCAAGGTGTTTATTATTTTCAAAATACACAATATACATATACAGTAATTAAAAATGCTATTTAAAAACCTTCAATTCTGTTAATTATTATCTATAATTGCTTTGACAACTGAAGTTATTGAGCAGTCACTGAAGAGCCACAAAGACTTACATAATTTATAATTATTTATATATAACTTTTTACAATCTGTTTGTTGCTGCTGCAATTCTCAAAAAAGTAATTTTATTCAAATGGGAAGATTTAAGTACAGTATAGTTCTATCACTGATTGGTTTTCGTTATCAATAACTACCTGCAGTGCTTGTCATTCTTTATATGCATCTTGGTGTGAAAGTTTTGGTTCAATACCTGGCCAGGCATATCTGTTGCACCGTTTTGGTTTTTCTGAATAATGGCTTTGCTGCACCAATTTAATGTCGTAGAAAAGAGCAATGATTTTTACTAACATTTAAAGTTGTTGCGCTCTGATTATTTACTTTCATCATCATATTAATTTTTTTTCTGTCTTATCAGAAAAGTCTTAAATTGTTTGAAAATTTTTAGCTTTGAAAAACTGTCTGACAATTAACCTAACTTGTTTTCACAAATGCCAAGATATTGTTTTCTGATTGAAAGTTTTTTATTTGTCAGCAGCATGGCCAATTGGTTAAGGGTGCCATATTGATGGCAATTATGATTGACACAGTCGTGGTTCAAAACCTACTCTTGTCATGCTGTTGTGTCCCTGGAAAACAAGGAAATAAAATAAGTTACTTTAATTGGTGGTTTTACAAAGCAGCTTTAATTTCAGTCATATCTCTAAACAAAAAGTAAAATATGAAATTTCAATGAGCCAGCAATATCTTGGCATTTCCGGAAAAAGGTCCGGGTAATTGCTTGACTGGTGCCTTAAGTATAACTTTTTCTATACTCGTAGGCATACCATATTTCCCATGGGGCAAACCGGGACGCTCGTTAATGGAAAAAAATTCGTCCGTAAAAGGTTGTGTTGCCTAAAAAAACGAGGTTTTTACTTTGAATCAGTCTCGGATTTCTTAATTTTTGTCCTTAAAAAGTAGTGTTTTCTAAAAAAAAGTCTTCACTTCGAATCTGTCTTGAATTTATGGCGGGATTTCTAGCGAACTGCCCGTGACAAGGCCCTAAAAATCGAAACTGTCCCGCCAAAATCGGGACGTATGGTAAGCCTATCTTTCGACGTTTTCCTGTGAGTCAGGAGGATAGATCTGAAGATGAAAATAAATAAATAAATAAAAATTTTTTTGTTTGATTATTTTTTACCGTTTTACTTGTTATTGCTTAAACTCTAAATTATTTACAGGTAGAATTTCAATAGTGGCATCTTCTGGTTTTGCGTATGAATATAGCTTGTCAGTGGATGGTACCACTCTTGAAAAATTCCAAAAAAATAAAGATAAAGCTACAAAATCTTGGACCATTCTTCTAGACGATGAATACAAAAGAATTGTTTTGGGTACATATTAATTTATTTTTCTTTTAGTTTTACCATAGATAACATATTTTGAACAACTTCTGTATTTTTTTTGGTTGAAGGAATTGCTGAAATGCACAGTTATATATTTATAACCTTTTCAATGCCTTTGTAATTTTCTATTTAGTTAGTGAAATAAGTGTTAGTAGTAATGCCTACAAATAGTATGATCAATGCTGTAGTATTCGGTAGTAATTCAAAAAACTTCGTAGTTTTTTCTAAAAACCGTTGGAATTCAATTATTCTAAAATCGGTTCAACGCTTTGGCCGGTTTACTATTGCTTTATCGTAAATTTTGTTTTTTTACGTTGTTATTTTCGATTTTTAGCAGTTTGATGCAACAAGTCGGATTAATTTATATGTCTACTTTTTACTGTAATCATTTGCCAATTAACTAGTGAAATATTTCTTCGATTAAAGTAGTGTCACGTCTGATTAGTTAATTTTAAATGAAAAAGACAAAATAGTTCGTTTTCAAATTGTTTTATTACAAAAAAAAATATTTTCGCCATCCAATTGCACCAACTTATTTTAGAGAAAGACTCGTTAGATGTATGGTGCAATGGAGAAAAAGTGGAAACGGCGGTAATTGTATTTGTTTTTATTTCGTGTTTCTATTTGAGTAAACTTGCTCTTTCGAGATTTTGTTAGTTTTTCTTTTTTTACTGGAACATCCAAACGCAGAAGTTAATTGTCTATGTTCATTGTACAAACCAGTTGCATAAAATGCTATCTTCTATTTTAACATTGAGCGGACAAACGATTTGGTCGTTTTAAAAAAGATGAACTGTAATCTAACCAGAAAGCGATGTCGTAACTGATTCAAAACTACTGTGCAGTAATTTGAGGTAATTGTTGCCTCTTGTTCTAAGTATAATTTAACCTTTGCTATATCACTGTTTGAGGCTTTGATAAGACCATTTCACAAATATAAGCATGATTAAAATTTGTCGTTCTTTTATTCTAAAATACTAAATTGCTTTTGCGATAAATTTAAATTTTCTGATGAAACAGTTAGCTGACATTTTCACCACCATTTACTGTGCTGTCAAGCACTGTTTCATTTAGTTTAACGCTTGCCGTGACCACACCTTTTAAAATAGGCTGGTGCTTAAGTACGTATATAATATTTAAACTTCTTGTTAGGTAGCTTCAAAGAGCATAGCATGCCCAAGCGCGCTTGAGATCTGCCGAAAGAAATGCCGGGCGCATCCAGCTTTTTGATTTTGCTTGTTAGTTTGAAGAAACATTATGAATGAAGTTTTGTGATTTATTGATAATTTAAATTATCTAAGAACCACATCACTTTAAATTATCAGTGTTCTAAGAGTAAAACTAAGTATCTAAATCTTTATTGGTTGTGACTGACATGTTTAGTACTCGTATGGTTATCCAATTAACTTTTTCAGTTTTAAAAACTTTATAACTTTGTTTAACAGTTCGAATACCGTCTAATTTTCATGAAAATAATTTCTGCAAATAACGCTTATATTTTATATGAAATTATCGGAATGAGTATATCGAAGGCATTGCTGAAACAAACTGAATCTAGTTTATTGCTTTTAATTTTTGTTTTTTACCATCGTATATTCAAATCCTAGCGCCAACTTGAGTGTGTTTTGATGCAGGGCGAATTCTCCGACGATGGATGCGAGACTCATTTCGTCATCAATAAGCACAGATGCTTCATCAAAGCGCTTTCTAGCGGCAACAAGCGTGAAGGAATCATTCACACCCTTCATGTGGATAACAAATTAATTCCAGATGCGGTACAACTTCCGGAATCTGCCAGCGTTTAAAATTTCATCAATTTCAAGCTTTCATTTATGATAGTTTTTGTTTTTTCTCAAATTTCTGTTTTATTTTACTGTGTTTTTATGCCCTTGACTGTCATAAATTATTATTAGATTGGTCAAGCCTCTTTTACATAATCAATTGACGGAAACGCACGTTATAGTTTGTTTTTTTCTTTGGGTCAGTCACTTCTTTGTACTGATTAATTGTTCTAAGCTTCAATTGATGATGTATTTTTTTGTACTCGATTCAAAAGTAGCAAGCATTTTTTTTAGTTTGATTTGAGTAAACTCGTTATATAAACTTGAAGCTTTAAATAAACTGGAATTGTTCCTAAGCTAAAATTGGAAGCTTTTTTGTTAAAACGTCAAACAAAACATTTTATTTTACTAGCGTCATAAAAAAAGAACCAATGAAAATTCAAAGTTCTGCCATTGTTTTGGTCGGCGAGAATCAGTCGCTTTCATTGAGCTTGCGATTTTTAGACCTTGAAGTGGTTCTTCTCACTTTAGTATTGTTTCGTTTTATCCTTATGTTCTATCGAATCTTCTTAATTTGATCAAACTGAACCGTTTAAAACCGTATCATTTTTATAACCTCATAATTAAGAATAAGCATGAAACGGTATTTATTTCAAATCAATATTTACTTCTTTAAAAACGTGTTTTGCATCCTTTTAATGCGCACTTGATATTGCTTTTTTCTCGGTTCTTGAATGACTTGTATCGATAAGATGTTGCGATGGTTAAAAATACTTACCGTTCGTTTGGACACGGTTTCAGTTTCTAATGTCTGATTTTAAAATAAACATTAACCTTATTGTTTATTTACGTCATTTTTATGTGTTGTTTTTATATCATTTAGCTGTTTTTTGCGCGGGTATTTCTGTCGTGTAAAATTCTTACGCCTATTATACGGCAAGTAGATTTTGTGCATTCAAGAATGCATGTTAAGGTTTTTGTACAATAAATGTTTCAGACAGATAAAATTGTCAATGTTTTTATACCTTTCACAGATTTCTTAGGTTAGTTCTAATCACACAGTATTATATGAAGCGACACAAATGTATTTTTGCAACAACTTGCAAATGAAGGTAAATTTACATCATTGACAGTTAGTGGTTTTGTTTTATGTTATAAAGTTGGAAAACCTCGTTTGTGACGTTATAAGATAAAGTTGAGTAGAACAATTGCAGTCAATATAAATATGCGTTGAAAAATCAGAAAAAACGTTTCTACAAACGACAACAATTAGTTTGAGTCGATAAAAATTGCTGTTGGACGTTAAATATATTAAATGAAAAAAAATTGTACCAAACGTAGTCGTGGTTAGCACTTGTTTTTGCCTGTCTAGGAATATTGATTCGAAGATTTCCTTCATTGAAAATATAAGTAAGATGATCAACATCGAAAAACTATGGTAAATAAATTGTAAAAAAATCAACAGTGCCTTGGGTCTGGATAGAACCCCTGTTACCAAAATTGATTCTTTTACATGTTAAGAAAATAATTGTCTTTTAAGTTTGAAAAATAAATTTTTGTTTTATAGAACTGGGATAGACTTCTTATTGTTTGCCGAGATTCTTACAATTGAAAACAAGTTTTTTATCTCCGAAAAAGATTATAAGCTGCAAATTGCTTCCATGACTTTAGCTCCGGCATTTGCCAAATCCTTGTAACTGGGCAGCAAGATTTTAAGGTTTTCATTGGATGCAAGAGCGGATAAGATCCGTCGATTTGAGTTTTCATCAACTCCTATAGCAAGTAGGATGACATTTGTTATTGATTTCAATGAGTTTGCGGCTCGTGTTATTCCCTCGATATCCTCTGATGATCCTGCAATAAATCCGATTGTCAATTCCAATTTAGCAAAACAAAATTGATTATTGCAGTAAGCTGCAATTAGCATTGAAGATAAAACAACACATACCAACTATGGGCCTACAACAAAATTTAAAACCGTTATAGCCTTAGATCAGTATGTTGTTTAAAGAATTCAAACGAAGCTGTGGTACACGTTTACTAAAAACCAACAATTTGACTTTCTTTGCAATAAACAGTTTGGGTGGAAAAGTTGATTGCAATCGGGGATCGTATGCCGATTTAAAAAACTTTTGGGTAGTTGCCATTAATTTTTTATAGGCTTAGGATGGAGCTTCGTACCCAAAACTAAGCGTGACAACTTAAAAAGATCAAGGTTATTGCTGCGCAACAGCAACGCTCCAAATAAATACATTCAACATTTTTTTCCTCAACTACACTAAAGGGACATTTCATGTCAACTCACACCTCTCTTTTGCCGAACATCTTCGATTTTGCTGAAATTTGGCATGTTTGTAGGTTTGGATGAGAAAATGTCTCACACCAAATTTCAAGTTTCTAACTTGAATAGTTTTTAATATATGAAGGTTGAAAATTAGACACAAAATCGCGGCTTGAATGCCCCTGATCGAGCAAAAGTGGCCCTCCTGGCTTTATTTTTTTGTTCGATTTCAAAGATGCTAATATCATTGGAAAGCTCTTTTCAGCAGCTTTTCAATGATATTTATATCTCAAATGTATGTATGTAAATAAAAAATTTATCTTTTGTCGTGATCTTTTGACCTTGACCTCGCATGACTCCAAAATCCCCACTCTAGACAAAGAAAATTTTTTAATATTTTTGTTCCTCACATAAAGGACTATCAGCATGCCAAAAATCAAAGTGGGATCTCTTTGGATTTTCAAAATATTTTTTAATTAGAAAAAGATTAACAAAAAACTTGCAAAAAGGATTTACTGTATTTGAAAATATCGACAAAGTTGCGAAAATATTTATTGCGTAAATATCAACAAATTTGCATCATTAGGCACACCTGTTCAATAAAATGCAAATATCTTAAAAACCCATGGAGATCCCACTTTGATTTTTGGCATGCTGATAGTCCTTTACGTGAGGAACAAAAATATTAAAAAATTTTTTTTGTCTAGAGTGGGGGTTTTGGGGTCATGCGAGGTCAAGGTCAAAAGATCACGACAAAAGATAAATTTTTTATTTACATACATACATTTGAGATATAAATATCATTGAAAAGCTGCTGAAAAGAGCTTTCCAATGATATTAGCATCTTTGAAATCGAACAAAAAAATAAAGCCAGGAGGGCCACTTTTGCTCGATCAGGGGCATTCAAGCCGCGATTTTGTGTCTAATTTTCAACCTTCATATATTAAAAACTATTCAAGTTAGAAACTTGAAATTTGGTGTGAGACATTTTCTCATCCAAACCTACAAACATGCCAAATTTCAGCAAAATCGAAGATGTTCGGCAAAAGAAGGGTGTGAGTTGACATGAAATGTCCCTAAATCTGAATAAATTATTATGAAAGCCACATTTGGCCTGCGGGCCATAGGTTTCCCACCCCTAATTTACAGTATGTTCAAGCAGCTAAAATAATTTTCAACTTGACCTTTTAAACCTTGCTAAAAAATTGTCTTGCATAATCTCTACATGATAAAACAAAAATTATCTGTTACCCCAGTAAATTAAATATAAGCTTGTAGTTAGAATCAGACTTGCTTAAAACTTATTTTTTAGCTAAAAAAAAAGCCATAATAACAATTTTTGTTTAAGCCAAGATTGTGCAGCACTGAAACAAGACTTTTACCAAAATGAAAACGATTTCTCATTCTGCTTTTAAATCCTCTTTTGCATAGAGTGCAATCGTTTTTACGCAAAAAATTATTTTCTTTTGCAAGTGCATGAGTAATATAATAAAAGGAAATATTAAAACTTTTGCAACGACTACAGCTTAGATAAATCAATAAAAACAAAAAATATTTTATTTCAATTCCTCTCTATTTACCTTCTGATTAACAAAAAAACGACGGAGACGCTATACATAGGGCAAGCATTTATAACCGGACCTACTTCGAGAGATGCAAAGAAATTGCTGTCCGGTTGAAATTTTTTATTTTAGTTTTTTAGTTTTATAGAGATGTGACTGAAATTTTGAACTGTTTGACTGCCAAGTAGGAGTAAACGCCGAGAAGTATCTTTCCAAGGACACAACAGAATGGCGCGATTAGTTTTTTAACGGAGACCGTATCGATTATAATCACGGCGCTCTTAACTAGGGCTTCTCAAACTTTTTTGTTTTGCGATCCCATTTTAAAAAGATAAATTTTTGTGCAATCCAAATATGTGTTGGCTAATTTCACATTAATTTTTTTCTATGGGAAACCATGTATGTGCATGAAAACCATGTAATAACAACGAGAAATGAAAATAGCAACCTAAAGCGAATAAACAAAATTACAAAAACAGATTTTGTACATTTAATGAGCTGGATGTGCTAGATGATTCTTGCGCAGAACCCATTAGGGGTCGCGACTTACGGTTTGAGAAACCGTACTCTTAACCACTCGACCGCGTTGCCATCAACATTTGGCTTAAATTGAATATGTATATTTTTTCTTTTAGTTCAATTCCTTAGTTAATCCAACATGGACCAACACGTTTACCTTCCGAAAAAAATATGACAACACTTCGAGCATTTTCTCGTCTTCGTGTACTTCGTATAGGGGAAGTAAAAAAATGGTCTTGAACAAAAGAAAGAGCTTTCGTCACGTTAGAAGCAGAGTTCTGGCCATGAGATGGATTGATCATGAGAGGCAAGACACGGAGGAGATTTGAGGTTCTGCTGAATCTAAACAAGAATTTTATAGTTTTTGAGATTTTGTACTGTTTGTTTTTTTTTAATTTTTGTCTCTACATTTATTCTCCTAACTCGCAGGAAAGCGCCAGAGGCGCTATACATAGGACAAGCAATTACCCCGACCTGCTTCCGGAGATGCCAAGATATTCCAATCCACATGAAATTTTAATAGAGATATGACTTTAATTTAGAACTGCTTGCCAAGGCCACTAAGCAGGGGAAAGTGCCATGAAGTGCCTTTTCCAAGGACACAACAGAATGGCGGGAGTAGGTTTTGTTGATCACTATCCCAACGCTTTAATCACTCGACCACACTGCCGATAATATGTCTCTATTAAAAATATGCGGTATGCAAAATAGAAAAAATACAATCTGAGATTTTTTGTTTTGTCAAATTAAACTCATATCAAAATATTCATTCTTAACTACTAGTGTTGACCTCTCTAAAGTATGCTGGTAGGCTAAACATTTAAAATTTCTTAAAAATTATATTTAGCGTAATACTAGTAAGACAAAAAGCACATCACTTTTAAGTAGGCCTACTAAAAACTGTAAGAAAATTTTCCAACAAAACCAGTGCGATTTGCTTTTTTTACACAACGATTAGAATGACAACACTTAAATTTTTGTGCTGTATTATTTCAATACAAATGATTAATGAAATTTTGAACATATACGCCAACACATTTATCAGTATATGTCTGAAAGAGTTAATAGGATGTTAATTAGGAAGCAATCAAAATAACAATATCGAACTGTGTAAGGATGCAAAACTCAGGTCAATTAGAAACATTTGAATAAATACTTCGTATTGTAATGTACAAAGTTATTGTTTAGGCGAGCAAATGATCAAGAGCTAATTACATTTTTGAAAAAAATTCAGAAAGGACAACTGTCTCTAAATTCTGGGTAAATTCACATTTTTTTGACATTCTTTATTGTTTATAAATGCGTGAAAATTACTCTCAACTATCGCTACGATCAGGTGGTGAAGAGAAGAAAAAAAATCATTATAACTTGGAGTTTGAAAACATGTTTAACCCGAAAATTCTTCTTGAGAGTCAGAAAAGATACCTCAAATCTTGCAAAATGTTTCATTGTGCCAACATTATGGGTGATCAACAAACATAAATGTTATCATAATAAAAAGGTTTTTGAAAATTAGCAACAACTTGAAAGTTATTGAATTGTAAACCACTGGAGTCTTAAATGCAACAAAGCAATCGACGAGTTTAAACTTAGTACTTTTTAAATTAAACAAAGCGAAAAATTCTAAAACGGTTTTGGTTTAAAGCTAAATTCCTTAAGATAAGCTAGAAAAATTTCTATTTCACTTTAAACTAGACCTACTTTTTGCAGCAATAGATAAATTTTTGTAGCAATCGATCAATTTTTTAGCAATAGTTTTTTTACAGAATACAAAGCAAGCAATTTCTTACATATTAAATCGAAAAACGACCCTCGCTTCGGTGTGATACCGGACTGCTGCCACCCTCGTTCCATTGTCAGGTTTTAATGGGGGGGCTGCCGACGAAATGTCGACAAACAAATCTTCGACTTCTGTCAAGTAACGATATGAAGAATCGTAAACGTAGATCAGATCAAGTGGAGGTCCTCTGCATTCAAGGCGGAACTCGACTGAAGTGGGAGGACTTTCGTAATAAACAAAGTCGCTGGGTACGTCAATGTTGTGGGATATCTGAGTGGTTAGCGCTCTGAATAAAAAACCTGGTCATTTCGATAGATAATTTTATTTATTTATGAATGTTGAGATGATAAAAAACTTTTTGAATGAAATTTTTTGGCTGTAAATTTTATTTACAAAGCTATTTTTATCAATTTTTTAACAAATCTTTTCAGTTTCGGTAGAAAAGTTATTTTTTTGTAACATAAAATTGCTATTGAAACCAGTCATATTGGATTTATCATCTTTTTTAATTGATTTATTTATTTTTCTCTTTAATAATGTAAATAAATAAATCAATTAAAAAAGATGTTAAATCCAATATGGCTGCTTTCAATAGCAATTTTTTGGTATAAATCTTTTTAGTTAATTTAATCACACTTGCTAATATTTATTCGATTCTAAACAACTTTTATGCGCAGAAAAGTTAATTCCTTTACATACATCACTTCAACGGTGTACATGACAGATGAATTTAATCCAGAGATTGTAAAAGAGTTCTGCAATAATCGTGGAAAAGTCCTGATAACACGATTCGACTTCGCATATAGAAGCCGAACTTTATAGGCCTCGGCTTGCGGGTCAGTCTCCCACGTGATTGTTGCGCTGCAGAGAGAGAGAGATCGTAGTTAATTTGATGAACCGAACGTGAAATGACTCAATGCCAAAGCATTTCTTGTTCATAGTTGTGAGCGAGCCGTGTTGGCGAAAAGCTCAAAAAGCTTTTCAATGATCACGTGGTATGAATTCAAATCCTGTTCTCGTCGTTTTTGTTGTGCGGTGTGTAAAGGCTGTTTTCCATACTTGGCCGAATTAATCAGCGATTATAAATGGGGCCATATCAAATAAAAAACTAAAACAATAATAAACTGGATAGAGAATACTGTTTTTTTGAAGGCAAGTTAGTGAAGTAGAAACGTTTTCATCGCTTTTTTTTTTGATCGTTAAAAAATAATTGATATACTAATGATGATAATGAAAAAATGAACACTAACTTGTATGTGGTAGGAACTTTTACCGATATGACTACATCAAAAAAAGAAAGAACTAAACATTAAATGATCTAAAACAAAGTTTTTTCATTACAATACAAATTCATTTTTATACAAACAAAATTTGAATTGGCCAATGCGTATTCTCAAGCAAACTATAAGAGTAATTCACCTATGGTCTGTGGTTTCAATCACTCGCACATTAGCAAGTTTGTTGATGACCAGAGTGGTAACAACTATACTTGTTGTCGGCGTAGACCAACCAGCCGAGTTGACTGCAAAAACTGTAAAAAAAAGAACATTTTCAACCATTTGCCTAAATTCGCCGAATAATGTTGGTAATTCGAAGCCATCACTTGTGAAAAGAAAAAAATAATTGCTGTTTATTTGATTGACAGGTAACAAAGCAAGCAAATTGAAGATTTGGCCATATTTAAAAAAAGTTAAAGTTACAAAATCGTTATTAAACCGTTATTAGTAGCCTTTACGCCAAAAATGTTTTAAATACAAAAACTTGTTGCAATGGATTGAAGAAAAATATATCGAAAATTATATTCTTACTTCCAACATTGTATCTCTGACCCCTTTGAAGCATCCTAAAAATGTACGCGTTTTGATTAGCGTTTACTGAAATTGTTTTTGTGGTATCATCACCAGTGTTTGTTAGAACCAGAACATATCCGTTCACATTCTGTATTCTTTGCCATTGGACAAGAAAAATTGAAGTGAGAACGTCAGCTGTGCGAAATCCTGTCACTCTTTTGTTTAAAGTTCCCACTGAATAAAATAAGAAAATTAATTTTACTTAAAAAAAAATTCGAAATAATCTTTCATTTACTTTGTTCGTTTGATAAAACTTAGATAAAGAAAATGTTTTGGAGCATGTTTAAAAATAAAGAATATACTAGTTACTTCTTGTTAAGAACAGTGCTGTCAAAACCGTTTTCCGACAAGTTTTTTTGTTTAATGGCAAAACTTACCTTGTTCGCAATTCAACTCAAAAGCGGAATTACTCCCACCAAAGTCAGTTCCCAAGAACTTTTCACCGGTTTCCGGTCTGACGCACCAGCAGATAGTGGATGACCCGGGTTGACATCGTTTGGTGACGTACATTCCTCGAGCGTCACATTCAGGGTAAGTGGGGCCATTTTCAACGTTAGGAAAGGAACGGTAGAAAGACTCCACACTTTTGCGCGTCATAATACAACTACAAAATATTTAATTCTATAAAAGCTAATTAGAATTTAACCATCAAAGAAACAAAAGGCTTAGATTTGATTCTGACTTCGTTGACGCTGAAGACTGTAGAATGAAATCAGAAACTTTTCAATTTAACATTTAACATTGCTAATGCAGTGTTTCATGTCAAAAACAAGACGGTTTTTTCAATACTGGCCTTCTACGGTCATAACTTTGAGTCCTGTAACTCGACCCTATCTCTCAGTTGCATTGAAGAAATTTTAATTTTTTGAAAAGAAATACCCAAAATTTTCTTCGATATTATAAATTAAAAATATTGTTAAGGATTTTTCAATTGATTACTTACTGCATTCAACAGTAAATAAATAATTTACAGATGAATCCCGATTAAAAGCTTGCAAAATTTGACCGATTTACAGCTTTTTCAAAACTAACGTTACCTTCTCGTATCCCTATGTCAGTTTTAAACTCATAAGTCAGTCGGACCCATGGGTGGAGGGGTGCAAAGTGATGTTTTTACCCTTATCATCTTCAGATACAAATGAAATATAACGTATTTAATATAAGAACCCACACTGCAAGAAAGCACTCAAAAAATTGCAACTTTGTTTTAAACTTTTTAAAGGTATTTTTTTCCTAGAAAACTCACTGTGTTCGGGCGGGAGTCGTCGTCGTCGTTGTAGTTGTAGTTGTTGGAATTGGACGAAAATTTGTCAACGGGATTTCTACAACCACTGTAGCTTGGGAATTTTCTAAGTTATTTTGGCTTCCTCTGGTTCTAACTTCTTGTAAAGGGCTGCACATCCCAGGTCTACCATATAGTCTTGCAGAAGCAAGAGCATAGTAGTACGTCGTGCCTGGGGAGAGTCCGACGACGTCAATAACTGGGGCTGCTATTTTTTCATTGATGTAGATCAATCTTCGTGTTTCATCGTACAGAAAGAAGATGTAACGCTACAAAAAAGATTTTTGCATAAACCAAGGGTCCAAGAATCTTTTGCTTTTGGCAGCACTGTTACTGAGTTAGTTTTAATGAAAGATCAGCCTGTTAAGGTAGCCTATATGAAATTATTAAGTGAAAATAAAAAGGACTTCACCAAAATCAAAACCTAAAGGTACTTTTTATACCTTTAATTGCAAATGAAGACCTTTTTTTGATTTTTATCTAGTTTTTGTTGATGAAAATTGTTTTTGCTGTTTTTTTTATTTTTTTAAATTTTTATCTCTGTATTTATTTTCCTGACTTGCAGGAAAGCGACAGAGGTGCTAATACGTAGGGTAGGCAATTACCCCGACCTGCTTCCGGAGATGCCAAGACATTGCTGTCCGCTTATAATTTAATAGAGATATGACTGTAATTTAGAACTGCTTGCCGAGACCACCAAGCAGGAGAATGTGCCGCAAAGTGTCTTTCCCAAGGACACAACAGAATGGCGCGAGTGGGTTTTGAACCGAGACCGTGTTGGTCACGAGCCCGGCGCTTTAACCACTCGACCACGCTGCCACTGGTTGAAAACTGTAGTGCAAATTGTCAATGTTATTCATTACGTGATCCTTTACAAAAAAAGTTTGCTGACCGCTTTTATGATATAATTTATTTTCTGCTAAAAAGGTAGAAATTTTATTATGTTTAATTTGTAATTAACCAAGTGGGTGAAAAATGTGAGCAGCCGTGCAAACTATTATTTAAGGCCGTTTGTGGCCGTACGGCCGAAGTTTGTGGATCGTTGACAAAAATAAACAAAAATTGGAGAAAAAGTTTTTTTGTGTAAAACTTGAGATTATTGGGAATGAAAATGCTGTCTTGATGAGAGTTTGTTCTTAAATTTAAAAGCAACAAAGACTTAAAGGAATCAATAGTTTTGTCTAAATTACAGATTTCATGATATCATTTTGAAATGCACAAACAAGTTTGCGATTGTTACCAATACAAAAATACTATGGAAATTCTATTATCAGAAATGAAACACTAAGAAAGTAGCTAGAAACAATAAAAAACATTTAAAAACAACATGCGCTTGATTATCCTCAAAAGTACGAATGTAAAGTTCTAATGTTTTTGTGATAATAATCTGACGCAAAATACACAAAAAAAGAAATGGCAAAAAGTGAAAAATATTGCACTCACCCGGGCGTCTTCCTGAGTTCTCCATGTCACACGAAATCCGTTGTTTGTGACGTCAGTTGTACTGATGTTAGACGGTGGGGATATGGCGTTGCTCGATTCAATATTCGATTGCAAGGAGACAGACACCGAAACTACGTACTGAATTCCTGGAGTTAAATCGGGAATTGCAATAATAGGATCTCTTGAAGTAAAACTCCATTGTTCCTCAGTGGATTGTCGAGCTGTTCGAACCTGGTAAAGTTTACGAATCAGAAAAAAGCAACGAAACAATAACCAGATAAAAGCTGGTTATTGTTTCGTTGCTTGTATTTGCTTTTAAATGTTTTTTTGATTTTGCCTACGACAAAAATCACTAAAATATCAAGTGAGGAGCATATTATGCATTTGTATTTTTTGACTTGGCGACTTAAAATAAACCCGTTACGTGACGCTTGCTTTGTGGCGGAAAAATCGTTTCAAAACAATTTCGAGTTTTCCTGTTCTTTTGATGATGCGTGACAGCGTCTATTCAAATACCAAAACAGCACCCATTTTAATAACTTATCTCTTTTTTTAGAAGAAAAAAATTAAACTTCAATGGTTAAAGACAAAAAGTTTAAATTAGTTTTAAATAAAAACTTGGTAAAAAACGCAAATTTCAAATCGTATTTTTAAAAATTACGTTGACTATGTATTCCAAAGCATTATCCACTCTGTTCCAAGTAACAATCACATTCCTTGAGCCAATGGAAGGTATCGAGCGAACATTGTTCGGTCTGGCCGGTTGAGCTGCATGGTGAAAAAGTAAGATGGTGACAAAGAGAGAAAAATAAAAATACCCAGGGTGGCCCAAAAAAAACAGAACCCATACAAATTTTATTAAATATTATCAACATCAATAGAATTTCAAGAAACTTGGTCGACTTAAATATCAATCTTTGTACCATCATTCCTCAAAGTTTCAATTATTTTGGTTGCTTTACATTAAAGTTATGTATTGTTTGAAATATGCTCCAAATGGGTGCAACAGTATTGGAGGCAAACTTGCAGACGTCTTTCAAAATTGTCAATCATTCCAACACATTTCTCTTTTAGGATTTCTCAAATTTTTGCTGTATTTAATGCCTTTAGTTCATCAAGGTTTAAACTAATGGCACTAAATACAGCAAAAAATTTGAGAAATCTCAAAAGAGGGATAAGTTTGAGTGGGTGACAATTTTGCGTGACGTTTGCAAGTTTGCCTCCAATACTGTTGCACCCATTTGGAGCATATTTCAAACAATACATAACTTTAATGTAAAGCAACCAAAATAATTGAAACTTTGAGGAGTGATGGTACAAAGATTGATATTTAAGTCGATCAAGTATCTTGAAATTCTATTGATGTTGATAATATTTAATAAAATTTGTATGGGTTCTGTTTTTTTTTGGGTCACCCTGTATCAACAAACTCTTCGAGGTTGCCTTCTTATCCACGATTTATAAATCGCTAAAGATGGAATTTGTTTTTTTACTTTTTTTAGTAAACCTTTTTACTTTTTGCATCTTGTTAAAACGCCTAGGGATAAGCTCCTAATTAAATTGTTATCTCCTTTTTGAATAGAGTTTCTTTTTTATTTAATTGGTTGAAAATAATGCTATCAGTCAGTAAACGACTTACCACAATAGATTAACATGCTCTCTACATTTCGTCATTAAAGTGATTAAAAAACAACTCTGTTAATTAAAAAAAAATCTTTTAAAAGTTTGTAAGTAATAATATTCATCAAGCTTAAAACTAATTGAAACGTCATCAACAGCGGACAATGTCACTGTTTCGGCCTTTAGAATCTCATTAGTGCTGTACGAAGGTTTCACATACAGATAACGACAATACTTGGTTCATGCAACGTCTGGTTAAGCAATTTAGGGACACCTGTCCGGTGAGGGCACAGTACGGAAGGGATGCAGACTCCTTCATGCCACAGTGGAAGGTTTCGAGGACACGAACATCCGGGGATTGCAACGCGAGAGCAAACTGGGTCCAGGTCAACGCATGAAGGGACGCAGTTGCCCGAGGTGTCCGTGTACCTACGACCTCCAGCGCATTCTTTGTCTGAAAATAAAGAAATGATTGGAAAGCGAGAGCCCTTTCAAAACTATTTTTTCTACTTTGCGGGGAAACACCGTTGTTGTACCCCTTTTAACTTGTATTGTTGGAACAATATATTAATACAGGCAAATTAACAAATGTAATCTTTAATTTTCTTGAAATGCATCATTGAACAACGACTACAATACTTCGTAAATTGATTTCGTAAAGAAAACACATATAAAAGAAAGATCAGAGTATTTAATTTCATTAATTTATTAATGTAATTTATTTCCTTCTTAAAGTGCAAAAAAATTATACAATGCACCAGTTTTAAAATCAACTCCATGACTTTCGGTCGATTTGATAATGCCCCCCAGCGGTAACTCGTAGATGGCTTGTACTTTGGCAGTATAATTTGTTCCGTCTTGAAGACCAGTTACGTTTACAAACGGGGAGTCGATCTGCATTTCTTGTACCACTACATTGTCACTGCGTCTGCCAAAAAAACCAAAGCCTAAATTTTTGATTCTATTGACTGAAGTTAAATGCAGACAGAGGTTTGTTTTCCAACGTGCCCCAAACTAACGTTCATATAGTGTAAGAAAAAAAGATTAACGACAAAAAAGAACAAGGTTTGAAAATTTAGCCCTAATACATCTTCGTAAAAATGAAGGCTAAAATTAGTTTTGATTTTGAAAATGAAAAAAAGATTTAAAATAAAAGAATAAAGTCTACGAAAATTTTCTATTTATCAAAGCCAAACTAAGAAAAGTTCAAAACAACAAAACAAATAAAGCATTGATCAGGTGACTTTTGATAGAAATCGTGCCGACCGAATTTTTAAGAAAAATTGCTTTCAACTTATCTTTTTATTATATTTTAATGCAATCTCGTTTTTTTTTAATTTGCAAAAGTTAGGTGAAAACAAAAACACAAAAAATTCGATAAATAACGCTAAAATGTATAATTTAAAGCACTACTGTTACACTTCATTCTTAATTATAACTTTAATTTTATAAACTACAGTTAAATTTTAGTATTTTGTAGTAATTTTGAACTTTCAATTATGACATCATCTTGTCCATTGTTACATAGTGATTGCGTTAGCGGTATACCATCCCCCTACTTAATTCATTTCGTTTGCAAGATCTTTTTAAAAGTAATCATAAATAGGGTCGTTTTTTTTTGTTTTATTCAAAGCAGGGTGTCGAATCAGATCCGTAAACAGAATTAACCGCTATTATTTTTTTGAACTTAAACCGGAGCTGAACCGAAACTGAACCTTTAAAATTAAAATTTATTGAACCTGAACCAGAACAGAGTCGTTAAAAATAAAATTTGCCGAATCTGAACCTGAACCGGAACGTTATTTTAAACGGTTTGACGCCCAGATTTTAAGGCATTGATTAACTGAAGTTAAGAATTGTAAAGTTTTGCGGCATTATTACTTAGGTTTTCTGGTGTGCTTGAGGGAAGATTGGTAAAATCGATTAATGTTTAACTAGTTCTATTTTATAGCTACATAACGTGGTTTTATACTTGTCATATGATTGTATTTTTGACGTCATAAAGGCTTTATTCGATTGCTAAATTTAGCATTGTTTTGGAGTTTTGTTAAACTTGAGAGTCAAGTTTTAACGAGAATTAACCGAGTTGGTTGATTTGTGAATAATATATTCTTTTAGTTAGAAACTATGGTTTCTTGCTATCTGTAAAGATAAGTTTTCGAGAGAATTCATTTGTGGTTGGCCAGAACTAATTGTATCAAGAACTTCAGTCTCGCGGCAAACTATTTCTTCAGCTAGTATAAAAAAAAAATAAACACAGCTTTGCTTCAGCGTTGTAATTGAGTTACTAAGTTCAACTGGTCCTTTCGAATTCCCGAGTAAAATTGTGACAAGTGCTTTTTAACCTTTTTTAACATTACGGACTAAAAAATTTGGTAAACAAATGCTGTGGCCCAGGAGTAAATCTTCACTTCAATATGAAAAAAGTGAACAAAAAAAAAATTTTATACAAGTTATTTTTCTCTACATACACTCAAAGATGTCTCATCATAACTTGTTGTTGTCCTTAGGTATGGTAAACGAAAGCATCACTGGAAGCGGTGCTTTTTTTTTGATGGAAACGAAACTAACAAAAAGTAAACTTCTTCCGCTTCCAACTTACAAGCAGGTCTGATAAAAAAGCAATCGAGGTTCGGCTAATGTGCTTTTCAGAATTTTAAGACTTGTAAGCTACAAGTGGTCTGAAACTATCCAAACAAATTAGCGATGATTAAAATAAAAAACTTTCTCACGTAGTAAATGCTTTAATATTTTTTAGAGGGCCTGATTTAATTTTGGTCAGTTAAATTTCAATGTAGTTTGAAATAGACGCAACTGGTTGTGCTTTTTTTTTTATAAATTAAAAGAGTCAGCCCATTTAATTAAAAAGTTGTAATATTTTTGTCGTAATTTATCTTTTGTTTCACAGTTTATTGTTGTCAAGTTGTACATTAAAATTTATTTTCTTTTGTGGTATGACTTTTCCAAAAATAGTGACACCTGTGGTAGTGGATGAGCATTGTTTGTTGGATGAGTCCCATGGATCAAAATTATCATGAATTTTTTTGGATCATTTTACGCCGGGGACTGTTTTTCTTTTCTCCAAGATTTTTGCTTTATCTTTAGGTTTGTATAGGCATTGGCACCTCGATTGAAAAAAATATTTGTGTCTTGGTTGTTCCAGGGCAGGGGTTTCCAACCCGTGGCCCGCAAAGCTTTTTGGTGCAGCCCACGAGGGAATTTTCAATCAGATGTTCAATCATCTTGAATTATCGCAGTGCTTTTAAACCTCCTCAACCTGTGTTGCGCAAGAGATTCCCAAGTATGCCGCAAAACCTTTTAAAAAACACTAGTCCAGCGATGCTCAACATGCATATAGAATTCATTTAATCGAAAAAATAAAGCTTTCAAGCAGAGTAAAGATATTTTTTTTTTTAGTGAACACATGGTTTTGGGAATGAAAATTGCAAATCAGAGGCTAATTTTGGGTAAAGACTTTTTTTTTAGAGAACACCTGTTTTGAAGACGGAAATTTTCGAACTAACTCACATGACAACATCACTTTGATTACTCATTGTGGCCCGTGATAAAATTACACACAAATATTTGGCCCGCGACGAGTAAAAGATTGGACACCCCTGATCCAGGGAGTATTTCGGGGTACTGTTTTATCGCAAGGTACAAAAATAATTTTTTGCATTCTGTTTAGGAATGCATGGAACTTTCATTGCTTGGCTTATTCCGGAAAAACAGAAACGCAAACCATACAAAAGATCTTCATTTTAATTTAAAGAACAGCTAGCCTACCACAGCTAGTGTCATTTTCAATTGATAATAACAAATAATTAAAACGGCCACGGTTGAAAACCTACTTGTGCAATTTTGTTATGTTCGGGGAAAGACACTTTACGGCACTTTCCCTTGTTTGGCGATTTCGGCAAGCAGTTCAAAAGTCAGTCATATCTCTATAAAACTAAAAACCAAAATAAAAATTTCAACCAGGCAGCAATAACTTGGTATCTTTGGAAGAGGGCCGGGTTAATTGCTTGTCTTAAGTATAGCGCATCGACGCTTTTTCTGCGAGACGGGAGGATGAAAATACAATTGACAATAAAAAACATTAAAAAAACTACTGGAATGGGTAAACGTTGTAACTCCGAGGGCCACCACCTCTTCAATAGTGAATAAATATATAAATAGGGTGATTGTTTGATGAAATTACTTGACCTGGTCAACGGAGTGCTCAATGATGTTGACCAGAGCAATTTATTACAAAATTCAGCACATTTTTTTCAAATTTAGAACTTTCCTACAGATCGTATTAAAAAATATTAAAAACTCTCCTACACACTATATACACTCCTACAGTATATATAGATCCCCTGATATTTAGATCTAAATATAGAGTTTTTAATATTTTTTAATGTTTTAAATTTGAAAAAAATTGTGCTAAATTATTGCATAAATAAAGTTCATTACAACAAGAATTTGTTTGCTTCATTTAGGAAAAAATACTTAGGATCAAATAATAAGTTTTTTTTGGAAGGGGAAAGGGTTCGATCCAAGTTAACATGGACAATAATCCAAAACAATCATTAAAATTAATGCTCAAAACAAATTTTATCACTGTAATTCTGTACCGATTGCGGCCCAGGAGATACTTGCAAAAAAATTGGCTCCTAGCGTGTAAACGTTGGGAACCTGTGATGTAATCCTAACTGTTAGTGATTTAATAATTGGATCATTTTATGTCACTGCACTTCTGCCATATCAAACTAAAAAAATCGAAATAAAAGTCTTATTAATCGTGTCGCGAGCTATATTCTGGGCATTCACAGGTGATATTTTGCATAGGTCTGAACTATACTATTATATACCATTGTATCGGCTTTAAGTCTCCGGGAAACTGTATCGTTAACATAGCGTTATTACTATTGTGTTCTAATTCTAAATCTACTTTAAGACGGTTTTAAGCTAATTATTTAAAAACTTTAGTTTCCAGCTAACGTTAAAATCATTTTTTTATCATATTTAATGTTCGTTAAAACTTTTAAAGCAACTTTTGGTAGGCGTACTAAATTTTAAGGTCGGTAACTTGCTGTAGATTAACTGTAACGACCAACATTTAAAAATCCATGTCCACTCTCTGGGGCTAATGCGGTAGCCTATTTAGGCTAAAATACAGTTACATGATCTATCTTATTGTTGTACTGTAGATCTAGTTTTTCATTATTATTTCTTTTGCTTTTCTATTAAAGTTTGTCTTCTAACTAAAAAAAATTAACATACGTAATCAAGTTACTTGATTTTTTAAAAGTCGGATTAATTTGGTGTAAATGTTTTAACGGCAAGGGTGTGTGGGTAAAAACATTTAAAATAAAGTAGTTGCTATTTGCACCTACCAAAATAAAATGTCTCATTAAAAAGTGCACGCCCACTCGAAAGAATTTCGCGGCCCAACCGTGGGCCGCACACCACTGGTTGAGAAGCTTGGATTTAAAGTACACATCAAAACAACCAGTGTGTACCTGTATATTTTTAGCAGGTAAGAAATGGCTCCAGGGCTTATCATCCAGCCGATAATTTGGTGTGTAGTCGCCCAAGCGCGACCGTTAGGCAATGCAATTAGACTAGTGGGTGGCGGAAAACGTCCTAAAACAAAAAATTCGGTCGTTTATTAATTCCACGTAAGTTTGATTAAATCCACTCCTCATTCAATAGCTATTGCAGAAAATCTTACCTTCGGTGCTGCTCTCGGGATTGTCAATTTGAGCCCAAGTTCCTGATGAGCATACTGCAATGCAAAAATATAAAAGTAAAGAAAGTTGTTTAAAATCAATGGAAGTCTTGGAATGACTTAAATTGAATGAATTTTTGGAAAAATTCACAAAAGTTCGTGGCAAAATTCTGCTCAATGATCGGTACCAGGAATTGTATTTTGTACTTATTTTTACCTAATGCATGAAAACACCAACGTGATTATTATCAAAAATGTAGATTTTATTACCTATTTTTATATTTTATTTGGGGGATTCCAAAAAAAATCCCGGTTTTTTCGTAAACTCGAATTTTTTAAAAAACCATGTTGGTGCTAGTCTAACGTGCGATCTCATGCGATGAATGATCCAGGATAGCCGATACGTTAGATCGCACATTCGTTAGATGAGATCGCAGATTAGACTTAGAGTAGCACCAACATGTCTTAGGTTTAGCAAAGTTTTACGCTATTTTTTATTTAAAGCCGTTCTATTTTTCGTGATGAATTTTTTAATGTTTTTTTTCTAAATATATTGTTTAAACAAAATAAAGTCATTGCATCAAATGAAACACTCCAGTAAAAACGTGTATCTGATTTACAATTAGAATTACGTTATCGTAATTACGCATGCTTATCTTTGGGTCAGTTCATTTAGTAACTCTGTAGGTAGGTTACTTCATGCATTTTATTTCAAGTACTAGGCACTGAGATCCAAGATTGAAATTCTTTTTTTAAAGAAAACTGGCTGTACGGCTTGGTTTGTATCAGATTCATACAAGATTTGTACAATACAAAGAATGCACTATGTTGATAAAACTAAAGACTCGTTTCACTACGAGCGTGGAATGGAGTATTCTTTGTTTCTTTTATTGATTTTTTTGCTTCGCTTAACGCTTCATCGCGGAAAGAAGTAAAAAGATCAAAAAAACAAACAAAGAATGCTCCATTCCACGCTCGTAGCGGAAGTAGGCTTCAAGGCCGTGCCTCATGACCAACCTTGGTTTTATCAACATAATGGATTCTATGTATTCGTTGCGCGGCAAAGCCGGGAAAACTTGTAGGTTACTTAAAATCGAATTATCGCCCGTTTTGTAATCTAGTGGCATTGACTACTGTCCGTGTTACGCAATGATGGCTTTAATAGGGTGCAAACGGAGCGGCCGCACCGGGCCCGCCAAAAATACATCAAGCAATGGCCCCCTACACAAGATATTGCTCTATTTCTTCATATCAGCAGCAGGACGGTGGCATGTTAAAATAAAGAATTTTTTTAGAGATAACTTTGTTTTGAGACACTAGAAAGTGGCCCCTCCTAAAACGATAATTTTTTTAGAGATCACACAGTTCACAATGTTTTAAAACAATTAACAGTGAGCCCCCCTAAAATAAAGACTTTTTTAACTTTGTTTTGATACACTAAAAAGTGGCTTCCCTATAACAATGAGCATTTTTTTACAGATTGCTTTGCCTTGGAACACTAAATTGTGGCCCGCTTTACTTTTAGTAAAGGAGGGCTTTTTTTAAGGCTTTTTGTAAGGGCATCACTGGCGTTACAACTTCTGGTTAGTTCAAATCTTAGTCCGATACGAACATTTACAAGCTCTAATAAGAGCGAAACTTTAGTCTGATGCTTGGGGCTCAGTTTTTTTAACTAATCTAAATCTTCACGTAATTATATAAAACACGTTTTTGTTAGCAAAGAGAAAATCTGCAAACATGCATTTTCACATTGCTTTGACGTGATGAATCAATTAAATTTTTACAATATCTACTACCTTATTTGGAAAGAATGGCAATTATGATATTTGTTTCCTGTCTATAAAACCAAAATTAAATAACAATCACTGATAGACTGATAGCTTTGAAATGGAAATATATAAAAGTTCAAGAAGACATAAACGTGGCTTTCTTTAAAAAATTATCACTAGTAGGCTATAAGCATTAATCGACATTTCAAATTGATTGTTTAAAAGTATCGACTTTGACCCAATAGAATAAGACTATAAAATGGAGTACAGTTGGAATGCACAGATTATTTAAAAAAAGGTCACTTTTCTAATCAATCAAATCATTTATTGATTTAATTCTTTATAATTAACATCATAGCTTTTATTGTCATCAGCATTATAACAACATTCCTCTAGTTTTTTTTGCGTCATTTTCTTTACTATAATGGCTTTTACCCCAAAAAAAACAACTGAAAAGATAATTTAATTATTCAAATTTATTCGAAAATTTATTGACATAAATAATGTATTGTAAAAAGAAATTAAATTTGCTTTTTATATCCTCAGAAAAAATAAGCAAAATGTATTAATAAAAATCCTTTGGTCTGCTCAATTCAATAAACAGTTTCTAAAAAACATTTTGGATCATGTATTGAATACGCCTTGATGATCGTGTTTGATGCGTTCGATGCATCATCCGACGTTTTATATTAATCCTCCAAATTACCAAAGAAAAAGAAAAAAAAAAAAAAAAAAAACGATCGAGGGGCACGTTAACATAAACGGTCAAGCAAGTACCATTATGACCAGCTTTCGGAGACATCGACTTTTATTCTATTGACTCAAAAGACAACATTGAAAAAGCTGAAGTAAAGCAATTATTGTTCAGTGGCGTGCGGTCAAGGCATGTAAGTCATGCGTTGCATGACCAACAAATTTTTGTGCAATGACCTTTATTTCTGAACGAAATAAAGTACACCACTGGTTTGGGACGAAATTAGAGAAAAGTGAGCTGTTTTGAGACGAAATTAAAGACGAGAAATAAAAAAGCAGGGAGAGTTTTCAGGTGACGATCAGTTTTTTTTAGAGAACATTCTAATTTTAGCACAAAAAGTGTAAAATTTGGGACTGATTTCAAGTGATAACCTTTTCTTTTCTTTTAGAGAACATCATGATTTTAGGACGAAAATTCGTCTATGCCTTAGAACCTCACACAGAATTCTTTCTGCTACCCATAAAATATTGCATGTTCTCTCCATTAACTACCTATAAAATACCTAATTGCATGACCAGTTTTTGGCATATCAGTTGCACGACCAGTCTCAGAGGTCACCGCACGCCAATGTTATTGTTATATCTTGAATTAAAGCAATCAAACAATTACTCCGAACTTGCTTTTGAAGATGTCAAGCGAAAGATAATGCTGTGTTCAGTGGAAATTTGGATTTGGATTCCAGGTGTTTATAAAACGATAAGTGATACAAAATGCAATTTAGAGGCGTTCGTTAAGACAGTCAAGCAGAAGAAAGACTCAAAAAGTGTCTTTTGAAAACCATAAACAATAAAAACAGAAGGAGGAGAATCTGATCGATTTCAAAATGTCGCTCTATACCATTTGGTTAAGTTGACAATTTTTGACATTTTTGAATTTTTTACTCTATTTTTTATTAGGTTGTTATGACTGCAATTTAAAAATCTTTGTTTAGACAGTGAGGATGAAAAAACGCTGCAACTGTTTTTCTGAAGGTGCAACAACTTAGCTGGAGGTGAGAGTTGAACCTTAATCGTCTCGATTGTGTTCGCCATTGTAACATCGCTTTCGACCGGATAGCAGACAAACAAAACAATTTAAATTTCCATTTTGAGACGACGATAATGCGGTGAAACTGTTCCATTCTGAGTCAAGTCGTTTTTTTTTACTTTATGAAATAGACAGAAAGAGATAAAGAAATTGCAGCAATTTGTTCAAATGTGATATGAATTACAAAAACTTGTTACTATTAGGCAAGCGTCCGTAAGTCGCCTGCGTAGGATTTATTGGTAATCACAATTAACCCATATTAACGTTTGAAACCAACAAGTCTAGTTTTCAAGTTTGGTTCTTCATTATTTTTTATGATATCTCTTTGTTCACACACGAAAATATGTATGTTGTTATTGGTATCAGTATTTCACTTTTGTGTCATGTAACCTACTTTGACCACTAAGTAAGAATGGTCAAGTCAATCAATAAGCAATTACCGACAGACCTGTTTTGCCCTTGTTTTTTTTTTTTTTTTTTTTTTATGTCATTGCAAAAAGCTTCAGTATTAAAGTGTTAGATCTTGTTAGGATTTTGTTGCTTGTTGCTGACCTTAGTTGAAATGTTGAAAACTTAAACAGCTGGCACAACTTTTTGCTTGTGGTTTTTACACTATGACCATATCGTGATATGTTATTTAGCAGATTAATAGCAGCTACGGTGTATTTAAAATAACATAAAAAAAACATTAAACCAATCAATGACCGTCAAATAAAATTAAATGAGCACTGACATTTTTGATAGCTACCCGGAAAAAAATCTGCAGCAAAGTTAAAGAAATTTTGTAAAATTTTGCAAACATTAAATGCGCCAACTGAAATGATCGTAGAAGCCGCTGCAGTTTTTTACAGGGTAGTTTTTTTATTCTAAAATCAGTGTTCAAATGATCAGACAAGCATAACTTAGAGATCACCAAAAAATGAAAAAAAGTTAGGCCAATAAAAAAACTACTTACCCAAAATTGAAAAGAAAAAAATGAATCCAAGGTTCATCATAATTTTTCAACAAAATAACCGTAATTAACTTTTCACAATTTTAACGTTAATCTATTGCTGAAGAAGTTGATTAATTTTTTAAAATAAGGCTGAGATGTTTTACTCGGGTAGGGGACCATGTGGCAAAGCCGTTTTGGCGCGGGCGTTTTAGCGCTAGTCTATTTGAAACTAGCAGGAAAGTTTGAATAAAACAGTATAATCAATCACCCTAACCGTAACCTAACCCCTAAATCCTAAAATTTTCAAGATTTTACAAATAAGAAAACGACGCACTGCCACAATGACTGGCGCCAAACCGGCCGCGCCAAAACGGCTTCGCCAAATAGTCCCATCCCGGTTTTACTCAAATAAAAACTTAATAATGGGTTACCGGTAAGTTAAGTAAAAACTCACGTGTACAATGTTTGCTGAGCAGAATAAGAGTTTGGATATTTCTATTCTTGTTTAAATCTCTCAACATTTTGATTTAATAATTAAGCAGAGCCAAAGTAGAAAAAACTTTGTTCCAAAATTAAATAAAATCCCTTTAGAAAAATTTAATAACGGGTTAAAACAGGGGTGGGCAAATATTTTAGCTCGAGGGCCTCATTCGGAAGTTGAATTTATTTGCGGGGTCTTCATTAGGAATCTGTCTCGGATTTCTTAATTTTCGAGCCCCAAAATAAAGTGATATCTATATAAACACCCCAAAAAGTTTTTTATTTTAAATCTACTTCGATTTTTTATCTTTTTACCTGAAAATCAGTCAACTCTCACGGAGGTCTACTCTTCAGCGAAGTAGGCCTACTATGTACCAATTTGGTGCCATAGTGTACACACAAGTATTATTGACGATATTCTTATTGATGCTTTGCGCATTGCACTAGATGCCTAAGCTCTTAAACGGCAAAGTCCAACTAGTTGGACTTCTTTCGGCCAAACACAGCATTTTAGATCCAGAGTCCTTCTTACATGTTCATCTGGTCAGGCCATTGGATGCGCGGTAACAGAGATTGAAATCCAGACGTCCATTTGTGCCTGCCGCACGAAAACTATTAGCTAATGTATCTGAAGTAGATATCCGTGATGGTCAATGGAAAGACTTTACATGGAACATGGAGTACTTAAATAGATTATGTAAACTTAATGATTTCATCCCCAGAGTTGGTTCCAGGTCTCTTGTACTGGGCCTTATGGGCCTAATGTATTGGACCTACTAAATGTATAAATGGGGTCTTACTCCTTCGTATAATTATGAGTATGGTGCACACCAACAAATTGCAGACCACATCACTTCTACATGCCCTACACACCGGGCACCACACGGACGTATAGATCTGTCAATCGTGGATGACGAAACCAGATGCAGGCTCAAGAAACATCATTGCCATTATCTGATGAAACAAGCACAACCGGATGATCCCAAACGACGACGACGACGAGTGATTGTCAAAAGCAATGACCAAGAATTTGGTTGAAGACAAATAAGAAATTAATAATTTATCTAATTATTTGTTTGAACTCTTCGTGGGTCGCACAAAAGGTTATTGTGGTCCACATGCAGCCCGCGTGCCGTAGTTTGCCCACCCCTGGGTTAGAAAATAGTTCATTATTTAATTCCTTTGACAAACAATGGCAAACAAAAAAAGTTATAAAATATTTTCTGTAACTATTTTCTTAAAAATTACTTTTATGTGATTTAGTGAAAAAAAATAAACTGATAAATTGCGGAAAGAAATCGCCGCATTAACGCTTCTGAGAGCAATAGTTTAAAAACTTTTCTGAACAAGAAGAAAATTTTAATTTTTCCAATTTCAAAGATAGCCATCAAGAAAGAAGAAATATTATGGTTGGCTACAAATTTTTCTATATTTTTAAACAAAATATTCAAAGAATATATCACTAAAAAGTGAAATGAGATTGCTCATACATACTTTGTTCATTGTAAAGCTGTTCTGATTCTAAATTTTATGCTAGATAGTGAGATACTACAAGTTAAACCACAGATAGTAATAATACGCTAAATTTATTAAATGAGTAAAAATTGTACCAAACGTAGTCATGATTAACACTTAATTTTGCCTGTCGAGAAATATTGATTTGGAGATTTCCTTCATCGAAAATACATGTAAGATGATCAACATCGAAAAACTATGGTAAATAAATTGTAAAAAAATCAACAGTGCCTTGGGTCCGGATAGAACCCCTGTTACCAAAATTAATTTTTTTACATGTTAAAAAAATAATTGTCTTAAATAAAAGTTTGAAAAACAACTTTTTGTTTTATAGAACTGGGATAGACTTCTTATTGTTCGCCGAGATTCTTACAATTGAAAACATGTTTTTCATCTCCGAAAAAGATTATAAGCTGCAAATTGCTTCCATGACTTTAGCTCCGGCATTTGCCAAATCCTTGTAACTGGGCAGCAAGATTTTAAGGTTTTCATTGGATGCAAGAGCGGATAAGATCCGTCGATTTGAGTTTTCATCTACTCCTATAGCAAGTAGGCTGACATTTGTTATTGATTTCAATGAATTTGCGGCTCGCATTATTCCCTCAATATCCTCTGATGATCCTGCAATAAATCCGATTGTCAATTGCAAGACAATTTAGCAAAACAAAATTGATTATTGCAGTAAGCTGCAATTAGCATTGAAGTTAAAACAACACATACCAATTATAGGCCTACAATAAAACTTAAAACCGTTATAGTCTTAGATCAGTATATTGTTTAAATAATTCAAACCAAGCTGTGGTACACGTTTACTAAAAACCAACAATTTGACTTTCTTTGCAATAAACAGTTTGGGTGGAACAGTTGATTGCAGTTGGGAATCGTATCCCAATTTAAAAATTTTTGGGGTAGTTGCCATTAATTTTTTATAGGCTTAGGATGGAGCTTTGTACCCAAAACTAAGCGTGACAACTTAAAAAGATCAAGGTTATTAACAGTGGTGGATATTTAAATTCAGAAGCCTGAGGCAAGGATTTTCAAAAATTGATGTTGTCTAAAAAAGAAAAAGAGCTTTGATCTCGTCCTTTACTTTTTTCTCCAAAAATCATTGTGATCTTTAAAAAAAAGGTCTGCACTTGTGTTTCATCTCTGACCTTCCTATTTTCCTCCCAAAACCAAGGTGTTCTCTAAAAAAAAACAAAAAAAAAATAATAAAAGGTCTTCACCTAGAATCGATCTTTATATTTCCCACTTTTCGTCCCGACTTTATAATAAATCATCTGCACCGAATTGAAACTGTATGTGCTATTTTCGAGAGCGGCCCGAGGCAACTGCATCATTCGCCTCACCCAATATCCACCACTGGTTATTAATGCTGCGCAACAGCAACGCTCCAAATAGATATGTTCAACCAGAGATGGATATTTAAAATTAGGGGCCCGAGGCAAAATTCTAATCAAAATTCCCATAAATTGGTGTTCTTTAAAAAAATTTTTGATCTCGTATTTTCCTATTTTTCTCCCAAAATCATCGTTACTTCTAAAAAAAAGTCTTCACTTCGAATCGATCTTGTATTTCCCTCTTTTCGTCCCAACTTCATAGAGATCTTTAAAAAGATATATACAGCAAAATGAAACTATATACGGTATTTTCAAAAAGGGGGCTTGAGGCAACTGCCTCACTCGCCTCACTGTGTTTAACATATTTCTCCTCAACTACACTGAACTAAGCTGAATTAATTATTATAAAAGCCACATTTGGCCTGCGGGCCATAGTTTTCCCACCCCTAATTTACAGTATGTTCAAGCAGCTAAAATAATTTTCAACTTGATTTTTTAAACCTTGCGTAAAAAATTGTCTTGCATAATCTCTACATGATAAAACAAAAATTATCAGTTACCCCAGTAAATTAAATATAAGCTTGTAATCAGAATCAGACTTGCTCAAAACTTATTTTTTAGCTAAAAAAAACCATAATAACAATTTTTGTTTAAGTCAAGATTGTGCAGCACTGAAACAAGACTTTTACCAAAATGAAAACGATTTCTCATTCTGCTTTTAAATCCTCTTTTGCATAGAGTGCAATCGTTTTTACGCAAAAAATTATTTTCTTTTGCAAGTGCATGAGTAATATAATAAAAGAAAATATTAAAACTTTTGCAACAACTACAGCTTAGATAAATCAATAAAAACAAAAATTATTTTATTTCAATTCCTCTCTATTTACCTTCTGATTAACAAAAAAACGACGGAGACGCTATACATAGGGCAAGCATTTATAACCGGACCTACTTCGAGAGATGCAAAGAAATTGCTGTCCGGTTGAAATTTTTTATTTTATTTTTTTAGTTTTATAGAGATGTGACTGAAATTTTGAACTGTTTGACTGCCAAGTAGGAGTAAACGCCAAGAAGTATCTTTCCAAGGCCAAAACAGAATGACGCGGTTAGTTTTTCAACGGAGACCGTATCGATTATAATCACGACGCTCTTAACTAGGGCTTCTCAAACTTTTTTGTTTTGCGATCCCATTTTAAAAAGACAAATTTTTGTGCAATCCGAATATGTGTTGGCTAATTTCACGTTAATTTTTTTCATGGAAAACCACGTATGTGCATGAAAAACCATGTAATAACAACGAGAAATGAAAATAGCAACCTAAAGCGAATAAACAAAATTACAAAAACAGATTTTGTACATTTAATTAGCTGGATGTGCTAGATAATCCTTGCGCAGAACCCATTAGGGGTCGCGACATACAGTTTGAAAAACCGTGCTCTTAACCACTCGACCACGTTGCCAACAACATTTGGCTTAAATTGAATATGTATTTTTTTTCTTTTAGTTCAATTCCTTAGTTAATCCAACATGGACCAACACATTTACCTTCCGAAAAAAATATGACAACACTTCGAGCATTTTCTCGTCTTCGTGTACTTCTTATAGGGGAAGTAAAAAAATGGTCTTGAATAAAGGAAAGAGCTTTCGTCACGTTAGAAGCAGAGTTCTGGCCATGAGATGGATTGATCATGAGAGGCAAGACACGGAGGAGATTTGAGGTTCTGCTGAATCTAAACATGATTTTTATAGTTTTGAGATTTTGTACTGTTTGTTTAATATGTCTCTATTAAAAGTATGCGGTATGCAAAAGAAAAAAAAATATAATCTGAGATTTTTTGTTTTGTCAAATTAAAATCTTATCAAAATATTCATTTTTAACTACTAGTGTTGACCTCTCTAAAGTATGCTGGTAGGCTAAACATTTTAAATCTCTGAAAAATTATATTTAGCGTAATACTAAGCCTTTACAAGCACAAAAAGCTAAAGCCATCACTTTTAAGTAGACAAAAAGCACATCACTTTTAAGTAGGCCTACTAAAAATTGTAAGAAAATTTTCCAACAAAACCAGTGCGATTTGCTTTTTTTACACAACGATTAGAATGACAACACTTAAATTTTTGTGCTGTATTATTTCAATACAAATAATTAATGAAATTTTGAACATATAAGCCAACACATTTATCAGTATATGTCTGAAAGAGTTAATAGGATGTAATTAGGAAGCAATCAAAATAACAATATCGAACTGTGTAAGGATGCAAAACTCAGGTCAATTAGAAACATTTGAATAAATACTTCGTATTGTAATGTACAAAGTTATTGTTTAGCCGAGCAAATGATCAAGAACTAATTACATTTTTGAAAAAAATTCAGAAAGGACAACTATCTCTAAATTCTGGGTAAATTCACATTTTTTTGACATTTTTTATTGTTTATAAACGCGTGAAAATTACTCTCAACTATCGCTACGATCAGGTGCTGAAGAGAAGAAAATATATCATTATAACTTGGAGTTTGAAAACATGTTTAGCCCGACAATTCTTCTTGACAGTCAGAAAAGATACCTCAAATCTTGCAAAATGTTTCATTCTGCCAACACTATGGCTGATCAACAAACATAAATGTTATCATAATAAAAAGGTTTTTGAAAATTAGCAACAGCTTGAAAGTTATTGAATTGTAAACCACTGGAGTCTTAAATGCAAAAAAGCAATCGACGAGTTTAAACTTAATACTTTTTAAATTAAACAAAGCGAAAAATTCTAAAACGGATTTAGTTTAAAGCTAAATTCTTTAAGGTAAGCTAAAAAAATTTCTATTTCCTTTAAACTAGACCTACTTTTTGCAGCAATAAATAAATTTTTGTAGCAATCGATCAATTTTTTAGCAATAGTTTTTTTACAGAATACAAAGCAAGCAATTTCTTACATATTAAATCGAAAAACGACCCTCGCTTCGGTGTGATACCGGACTGCTGCCACCCTCGTTCCATTATCAGGTTTTAATGGGGGGGCTGCCGACGAAATGTCGACAAACAAATCTTCGACTTCTGTCAAGTGGCGATATGAAGAATCGTAAACGTAGATCAGATCAAGTGGAGGTCCTCTGCATTCAAGGCGGAACTCGACTGAAGTGGGAGGACTTTCGTAATAAACAAAGTCGCTGGGTACATCAGTGTTGGGGGATATCTGAGTGGTTAGCGCTCTGAATAAAAAAACCTGGTCATTTCGATAGATAATTTTATTTATTTATAAATGTTGAGATGATAAAAAACTTTTTGAATGAAATTTTTTGGTTGTAAATTTTATTTACAAAGCTATTTTTATCATTTTTTTAACAAATCTTTTCAGTTTCGGTAGAAAGGTTATTTTTTTGTACCATAAAATTGCTATTGAAAGCAGTCATATTGGATTTATCATCTTTTATAATTGATTTATTTGTTTTTCTCTTTAATAATGTAAATAAATAAATCAATTAAAAAAGATGTTAAATCCAATATGGCTGCTTTCAATAGCAATTTTTTGATATAAATCATTTTAGTAATTTAATCACACTCGCTAATATTTATTCGATTCTAAACAATTTTTATGCGCAGAAAAGTTAATTCCTTTACATACATCACTTCAACGGTGTACATGACAGATGAGTTTAATCCAGAGATTGTAAAAGAGTTCTGCAATAATCGTGGAAATGTCCTGATAACACGATTCGACTTCGCATATAGAAGCCGAACTTCATAGGCCTCGGCTTGCGGGTCAGTCTCCCACGTGATTGTTGCGCTGCAGAGAGAGAGATCGTAGTTAATTTGATGAACCAATCGTGAAATGACTGAATGCCAAAGCATTTCTTGTTCATAGTTGCAAAGAAGCCGTGTTGGCGAGAAGCTCAAAAAGCCCTTCAATGATCACGTGGTATGAATTCAAATCCTGTTCTTGTCGTTTTTGTTGTGCCGTGTGTAAAGGCTGTTTTCCATACTTGGCCGAATTAATAAGCAATTATAAATGGGGCCATATCAATTAAAAAACTAAAACAATAATAAACCGGATAGAGAATACTGTTTTTTTGAAGGCAAGTTAGTAAAGTAGAAAGGTTTTCATCGCTTTTTTTGATCGTTAAAAAATAATTGATATACTAATTATGATAATGAAAAAATGAACACTAACTTGTATTTGGTAGATACTTTTACCGATATGACTACATCAAAAAAAGAAAGAACTAAACATTAAATGATCTAAAACAAAGTTTTTTCATTAAAATACAAATTCTTTTTCATACAAACAAAATTTGAATTGGCCAATGCGTATTTTCAAGCAAACTATAAGAGTAATTTACCTATGGTCTGTGGTTTCAATCACTCGCACATTAGCAGGTTTGTTGATGATCAGAGTGGTAACAACTATGCTAGTTGTCGGCGTAGACCAACCAGCCGAGTTGACTGCAAAAACTGTAAAAAAAAGAACATTTTCAACCATTTGCCTAAATTCGCCGAATAATGTTGGTAATTTGAAACCATCACTTGTGAAAACAAAAAAATAATTGCTGTTTATTTGATTGACAGGTAACAAAGCAAGCAAATTGAAGATTTGGCCATATTTTAAAAAAGTTAAAGTTACAAAATCGTTATTAAACCGTTATTAGTAGCCTTTACGCCAAAAATGTTTTAAATACAAAAACTTGTTGCAATGGATTGAAGAAAAATATATCGAAAATTATATTCTTACTTCCAACATTGTATCTCTGACCCCTTTGAAGCATCCTAAAAATGTACGCGTTTTGATTAGCGTTTACTGAAATTGTTTTTGTGGTATCATCGCCAGTGTTTGTTAGAACCAGAACATATCCGTTCACATTCTGTATTCTTTGCCATTGGACAAGAAAAATTGAAGTAAGAACGTCAGCTGTGCGAAATCCTGTCACTCTTTCGTTTAAAGTTCCCACTGAATAAAATAAGAAAATTAATTTTACTTAAAAAAAAATTCGAAATAATCTTTCATTCACTTTGTTCGTTTGATAAAACTTAGATAAAGAAAATGTTTTGGAGCATGTTTAAAAATAAAGAATATACTAGTTACTTCTTGTTAAGAACAGTGCTGTCAAAACCGTTTTCCGACAAGTTTTTTTGTTTAATGGCAAAACTTACCTTGTTCGCAATTCAACTCAAAAGCGGAATTACTCCCACCAAAGTCAGTTCCCAAGATCTTTTCTCCGGTTTCCGGTCTGACGCACCAGCAGATAGTGGAGGACCCGGGTTGACATCGCTTGGTGACGTACATTCCTCGAGCGTCACATTCAGGGTAAGTGGGGCCATTTTCAACGTTAGGAAAGGAACGATAGAAAGACTCCACACTTTTGCGCTCCATAATACAACTACAAAATATTTAATTCTATAAAAGCTAATTAGAATTTAACCATCAAAGATTTGATTCTGACTTTGTTGACGCTGAAGACTGTAGAATGAAATCAGAAGCTTTTCAATTTAACATTTAGCATTGCTAATGCAGTATAAAAAACTATAGAGTGTTTCGTGTCAAAAACAAGACGGTTTTTTCAATACTGGCCTTCTACGGTCATAACTTTGAGTCCTGTAACTCGACTCTATCTCTCAGTTGCATTGAAGAAATTTTAATTTTTTTGAAAAGAAATACCCAAAGTTTTCTTCGATATTATAAATTTAAATATTGTTAAGGATTTTTTATCTGATTACTCAGTGCATTCAACAGTAAATAAATAACTTATATATGAATCCCGATTAAAAGCTTGCAAAATTTGACCGATTTACAGCTTTTTCAAAACTAACGTTACCTTCTCGTATCCCTATGTCAGTTTTAAACTCATAAGTCTGTCGGACCCATGGGTGGAAGGGTGCAAAGTGACGTTTTTACCCTTATCCCCGCATCTTTAGATACAAATAAAATAAAACGTATTCAATATAAGAATCCACACTGCAAGAAAGCACTCAAAAAAATTGCAACTTTGTTTTAAACTTTTTATAGATATTTTTTTCCTAGAAAACTCACTGTGTTCGGGCAGGAGTCGTAGTTGTCGTCGTTGTCGTTGTAGTTGTTGGAATTGGACGAAAATTTGTCAACGGGATTTCTACAACCACTGTAGCTTGGGAATTTTCTAAGTTATTTTGGCTTCCTCTGGTTGTAACTTGTTGTAAAGGGCTGAACATCCCAGGTTTACCCTGTAGTCTTGCAGAAGCAAGAGCATAGTAGTACGTCGTGCCTGGGGAGAGTCCGACAACGTCAATAACTGGGGCTGCTATTTTTTCATTGATGTAGATCAATCTTCGTGTTTCATCGTACAGAAAGAAGATGTAACGCTACAAAAAAGATTTTTGCATAAACCAAGGGTCCAAGAATTTTTTGCTTTTGGCAGCACTGTTACTGAGTTAGTTTTAATGAAAGATCAACCATGACCTCCTAAAGATACGGCCTGATTTGTCACATTTTGCAGACGGTTGCTAACAGTCTGACTTTAAGTGCGTTTCTCCTTATCGCTAGACAAAGCAGGTTTTGTTGAAAAGCCATTTTAAGTTTTTGTCTTGAAAGGGAAGGTTGTATAGAGTTTTTAACTAGACAGTAATGAATAAAATGTACATTTACTACGAGCTGTAGTGAGCTATGTTAAATATATTATAAAATTGAATGAATGAATAAATTAGTAATTAAAGTTTTTTGAATGTTTACAAATTTTGTAATATTGTTTAAATACTCTGATTAGGTGTAAATGTTTGACTGAATCTTTTGCAAAGGTTTGTTAGTGTAACAAAGTTTTTTTTTTATATATTGCGATAAGATTCTAATTAAAATTAATTATATAGTTATAATTTTTAAGATTTGGCTCATTTATTGGATTAATTCTCAGCTCAATTTAATGTGTAGCTATAAGCAGTTAAGAATTAAATTGTGCAATGGTACAAAAATGTATAGTTTTTGGCTGTAAGTCTGATCATGATAATCAGAATGAAAAAGTGTCTACATTTTCCAACAGACCAGAATTGTTAGAAAAATCGATAAACTATGTTAATTGACCAAACTGGAAACCTTCAAAAAGCTCAGTTGTGTGTGTTAAGCACTTTAAAAATGAACTAATGTATGGTCAAAGAAAGTTTTAAAAAGTGTGTTAAGCACTTTAAAAAAGGGATGTATGGTCAAAGAAAAAGATTAAAATGGGAGTTGCAGCCAGTGCCCACAGTTCATAGTAATGAAGCTTTAAAAAGACTTCCAATTACTGCTTTTTCAAAGAAATTACCCGAGCCAAGAATGTTTCAAAATATGAATTAGAACAGTTTTAAAATAAATATGTATTCAATCTTTTGATGATTTGTGGTTAAAAAACAGCCCCAGCTGGTTATTAATGCCACAAAACAAATAATTTTTTTATTACAATATTGTTTTTTATGATAAAAGTGGTTTTCCATCTGTAAAGGAGGCAATTAAGATTTATAAAAACTTAAATGTGCAGCTTCAACTTTATGGCAAAGTGGTGTCTCTTCCACCATGGTTTGTTAATGAAAGAAATGCAAAGTTTACTAGATACAGTATGTTGCAAAACTTCCCTTCATACCTCAATAGCTTCAGTGAAAACAAGATTATTGCTAAAATGAGCAAGCTACAACACCATTCTTTAAAAGGTCGCCCTCCATATTCTTCTGATATGATTTGCTTTACTTTGTTGCTTCGTTGTACTTCTGAACAAGCTTATTCTTGTTACTTAAAATCTTACCCTTGCCATCAATATCTTTATTGCGCAAACTAAGGAAAGGTACTATTGACAGTTTAAAAGCTGTAAAATTTTTTCAATTCTAATCAAATTTCAAAAGACATAATTGTAATGGTTGATGAAATATATTTACAGAAAAATGTTCAAGTATTGGATGTTCATGTATGTAGGTGGGGAATGTATTGGATGTGACCAACAAAAAAATTTTTATAAAGGCATTGTGGTTTTTATGATACAAGGTATTAAACAGTCTATTCCTATTGTTGTAAAAAGTTGTCCAGAAGTTACTATTAAAAGTTATTGGCTGGCTGAAGAGATAGCTGACTGCATTCAGCAGTTATCTCTTGATGGTTTTAGTGTCCAAGCTGTTATATCAGACAATCACTCATGCAACGTTAATGCTTTTAGTAAGTCAAAAAAACTGATTGCCCATATTTTCTAGACTTGTCTTGTGGTAAGTTTTCTGTTCCTTCTGTATTTCTAACAGAATTGGTGTACCAAAGTTTTGCTTTGTTAAATTTGCATGACAGTTCTATTCGCAGCCAATATTATCTTTATATTCATCAGGCTGCCCTGTGCATGCTCAAATATTATTTGGACAATATTCAAATTTTATGTGATGATCACTTTAGTAAAGGATTGGAAATTTTATTCAATATATTAGTTAATATTTTTTTACAATAACAAACAGAAAATTGTTAATAATTTTATTATTAAAGATAGCATTTCTGGATTTAAAAGAAGACAAAGAGAAAAGCACTAGCTTCAGGTGAGTGATCAATGCTTAAAGTAAGTGTTTGTTTTTATCATAAAATAATATCATATATAATAATATCATATTATTTTATTGTATGATTGTTTATAATAAAGTGTTCATAAATATATTTTACTATCTAAAATACTGTATGTAGTAAAACATACTTATTGCTGAAATTAGCAAGCTATTGAATTACTTACAGAGATTGTTATAAAATGCTCATAAGTACGTTTTACTATCTAAAAATGCTCATGTGATTGACCTTTTCACAGTTACAAAAAGAAACATCTACTCCTTATAATGAAGACTATTTAAAATTTATGAAACTTTTTTAAAATTACCTATTTTTTTATTGTCCAAAATTTATGTATACTAAATATGTTCTACTGTATATGATTTATCAAACATTGTAAAAGCTATGCATAATTTTTCATTGTTTGTTATTATTCATCTATAATTATTTAATTATTTTTTAGATTGCTGCACAGTGTCAAAATTGTGCCATGCAGGTAGAATATGGCTATTGGCAAAGGTTCTGCATTAACAAAAAACCTAGTAACTGCAAAAGGTTGCCTCCTGGGCGCAGTTGGAAAACCTATATTCATTAATGACACATATTAAATATTATATTGATTAAATTTTCGGAGTTTTTAACTTATTTCTAGTGTCAACTTGGCTTTAATTGCATAAAGTTGTACCTAAACTACAAAATTTGAATAGCAGCGGTAAGGAGAAACGCACTTAAAGTCAGACTGTTAGCAACCGTTTGCAAAATGTGACAAATCAGGCCGTATCTTTAGGAGGTCATGGATCAACCTGTTAAGGTAGCCTATATGTAATTATTTAGTGAAAAAAAAGGACTTCACCAAAAATCAAAACCTAAAAATACTTTTTATATCTTTAATTGCAAAGGAAGACCTTTTTTTGATTTTTATCTAGTTTTGTCGATGAAAATTGTATTTGCTTGTTGAAAACTCTAGTGCAAATTGTCAATGTTATTCATTACGTGATCCTTTACAAGAAAAGTTTGCTGACCGCTTTTATGATATAATTTATTTCCTGCTAAAAAGGTAGAAATTTAATTATGTTTAATTTGTAATTAACGAAGTGGGTGAAAAATGTGAGCAGCCGTGCAAACTATTATTCAAGGCCGTTTGTGGCCGTACGGCCGAAGTTTGTGGATCGTTGACGAAAATAAACAAAAATTGGAGAAAAAGTTTTTTTGTGTAAAACTTGAGATTATTGGGAATGAAAATGCTGTCTTGATGAGAGTTTGTTCTTAAATGTAAAAGCAACAAAGACTTAAAGGAATCAATAGTTTTGTCTAAATTACAGATTTCATGATATCATTTTTTTATTTTATTTTATTTTAATCTCTATATTTATCCTCCTGACTCGCAGGAAAGCGACGGAGGCGCTATACATAGGGTAAGCAATTACCCCGACCTGCTTCCGGAGATGCCAAGATATTGCTGTCCGCTAGTAAGTTAGTAGAGATATTACTGCAATTTAGTACTGCTTGTCAAGACCACCAAGCAGGGGAAAGTGCCGTAAAGTGTCTTTCCCAAGGACACAACAGAATGGCGTAAGTGGGTTTTGAACCTAGACCATGCTGATCATCAGTCCGGTGCTTTAACCACTCGACCACGCTGCCGACTGACAACCACTCGACCATTTTGATATGCACAAACAAGTTTGCGATTATTACCAATACAAAAATACTATGGAAATTCTATGATCAGAACGGAAACTTTACGAAAGTAGCCAAAAACAATAAAAAACATTTAAAAACAACATGCGCTTGATTATCCTCAAAAGTACAAATGTAAAGTTGTAATGTTTTTATGATAATAATCTGACGCAAAATACACAAAAAAAGAAATGGAAAAAAGTGAAAAACATTGCACTCACCCGGGCGTCTTCCTGAGTTCTCCATCTCACACGAAATCCGTTGTTTGTGACGTCAGTTGTAATGATGTTAGACGGTGGGGATATGGCGTTGCTCGATTCACTATTCGATTGCAAGGAGGCAGACACCGAAACTACGTACTGAATTCCTGGAGTTAAATCGGGAATTGCAATAATAGGATCTCTTGAAGTAAAACTCCGTTGTTCCGCAGTGGATTGTCGAGCTGTTCGAACCTGGTAAAGTTTACGAATCAGAAAAAAGCAACGAAACAATAACCAGATAAAAGCTGGTTATTGTTTCGTTGCTTGTATTTGCTTTTAAATGTTTTTTTGATTTTGCCTACGACAAAAATCACTAAAATATCAAGTGAGGAGCATATTATGCATTTGTATTTTTTGACTTGGCGACTTAAAATAAACCCGTTTCGTGAGGCTTGGTTTGTGGTGGAAAAATCGTTTTAAAACAATTTCGAGTTTTCTGTTTTTTGATAATGCGTCTATTCAAATACCAAAACAGCAACCATTTTAATAACTTATCTCTTTTTTTTAGAAAAAAAATTAAACTTCAATGGTTAAAGACAAAAAGTTTTTAGTTTCAAATAAAAACTTGGTAAAAAACGCAAATTTCAAATCGTATTTTTAAAAATTACTTTGACTATGTATTCCGAAGCATTATCCACTCTGTTCCAAGTAACAATCACATTCCTTGAGCCAATGGAAGGTATCGAGCGAACATTGTTTGGTCGAGCCGGTTGAGCTACATGGTGAAAAAGTAAGATGGTGACAAAGAGAGAAAAATAAAAATATCAACAAACTCTTCGAGGTTGCCTTATACACGATTTATCAATTGTTCAAGATGGAATTTGCGTTTTTACTTTTTTTAGTGTCTTTTTTCCTATAAACCTTTTTACCTTTTGCATCTAATTAAAACGTCTAGGCTTACGAGTACACCAATGAGCTCCAAAATAAATTGCTATCTCCTTTTTGAATAGAATTTCTTTTTCATTTAATTTATTCAAAATAATGCTATCTGTCGGTGTTTAAGTAAACCACTTACTACAATAGATTAACATGCTCTCTACATTTCGCCATTAAAGTGATTAAAAAACAACTCTGTTAATTAAAAAAAAAAATCTTTCAAAAGTTTGTAAGTAATAATATTCATCAAGCTTATAAGAATTTGAGACGTCATCAACAGCGGAAAGTGTCACTGTTTCGGCCTTTAGAATCTCATTAGTCCCGTACGGAGGTTTCACATACAGATAACGACAATACTTGGTTCAATGGTTCATGCAACGTCTGGTTAAGCAATTTAGGGACACCTGTCCGGGGAGGGCAAAGTACGGGAGAGATGCAGACTCCTTCATGCCACACTGGAAGGTTTCGAGGACACGAACATCCGGGGGTTCCAATGCGAGAGCAAACTGGGTCCGGGTCAACGCATGAAGCGACGCAGTGGCCCGAGCTGTCCGTGTACCTACTACCTCCGGTGCATTCTTTGTCTGAAAATAAAGAAATAGTTGGAAAGCGAGAGCCCTTTCAAAACTATTTTTATCTACCTTGCGGGGAAACACCGTTGTTGTACCCCTTTTAACTTGTATTGTTGGAACAATATATTAATACAGGCAAATTAACAAACGCAATCTTTACTTTTCTTAAAATGCATCATTGAACAACATCTAAAATACGTCGTAAATTGACTTCCGCAAAGAAAACACACAAAAAAGAAAGATCAGAGTATTTTATTTCCTTAAATTAGACAAAAAAATTATACAATATACCAGTTCTAAAATCAACTCCAAGACTTTCGGTCGATTTGATAATGCCCCCCAGCGGTAACTCGTAGATGGCTTGTACTTTGGCAGTATAATTTGTTCCGTCTTGAAGACCAGTTACGTTTACAAACGGGTAGTCGAACCGCATTTCTATTACCACTACATTGTCACTGCGTCTGCCAAAAAAACCAAAGCCTAAATTTTTGATTCCATTGACTGAAGTAAATTGCAGACAGAGGTTTGTTTTCCAACGTGCCCCAAACTAACGTTTATACCGGTATAGTGTAAGAAAAAAAGATTAACGACAAAAAAGAATAAGGTTTGAAAATTTAGCCCTAATACATTTTCGTAAAAGTGAAGCCTACAATTAATTTTGATTTAAAAACCGAAAAAAAGATTAAAATAAAAAAATAAAGTCTACAAAAATTTTCTATTTATCAAAACCAAACTAAGAGAAGTGGAAAACAACAAAACAAAATAAAGCATTGATCAGGTGACTTTTGATGGAAATCGTGCCGACCGAATTTTTAAGAAAAATTGCTTGCAACTTATCTTTTTATTGTATTTGAATACAATCTTGCTTTTTTTAATTTGCAAAAGTTAGGTGAAAACAAAAACACAAAAAAATTCGATAGATAACGCTAAAAAAGGATAATTTAAAGCACTACTACAGACGAAATCGGTTAATCGCATATTTAATTTGCTAGACATTTTTATGCGATTATCCGATATATGCGCTTAACCGATTTATGAGATTACCCTTCGACACGTTGTAGATTGTCAATTTGGTTTGCAATGTTTTTACGCAATTAAGACATTGTACAAACACCGGCAAGAAAATACGCAATTTTAATGTTTGTTTATACTCAACTTTATATACTCAAATCTTCAACTCAACTCAACTTTGTTTTCCCGATTTTCTCCCAAAAACTCTACCGAAAAAAAATAAATAAATAAAAGGCCTTCACCTGCATTTTGTCTCCAATTTCGCTATTTTTCTCCCGAAATCATAGTGATCTCTAAAAAAAAGGTCTTCATTTCGATTTCGTCTTCGATTTCGCTAAATTTCTCCCTAAATCATAGTGATCTCTAAAAAAAGGTCTTCATTTCGATTTCGTCTCCGATTTCGCTATTTTTCTCCTGATATCATGACGATCTCTAAAAAAAAAAGAAAGTACCTTGACTCGAACTTGTATTTCCCACTTTTCATCCCAACTTTATATTAATCCCAACAAAAAATTGCCGTTTCGTAAGACGGTATAGTTTTTGGTTTTTTGATAGGCATTCTGAAGGGGCATGATATGCCGTCCAAACATCCCCCTAGTTGTGCCCCTGTTTCATGACACACCTTGAAGATTATCGCACTTTTTTGTTTTACTTCTTTTGTTTTGTATTTCGCCATTGTGACAGATTAAGTTACCGCTGTTTACTTTTTCGATCCCATTATAGATTGCATTGTTGTTTCGCAAATGTTTCCCCCCCGGGAAATAATGCAAATAAGTGAATGAAGATAGCAACTGTGACGAAAATCTTATACGATAATCCGATTTATTCTTTTAAGCGGTATGCGATTAACCGATGTTTTTACTTAATGAGAGATAAGATTTGGTTCGGGATTTCAGATTTGTATGCGATAAAACGATATATGCGTTTAAGCGGTATGCAATTAACCGATTTCGTCTGTATTACACTTTATTCTTAATTATAACTTTAATTTTATAAACCTACAGTTAAATTTCAGTATTTTGTAGTAATTTTAAGCTTTTGATTATGACGTTATCTTCTGCATTGTTACATAGTGATCGCGTTAGCGGTATGCCCCTACTTAATTTATTTCGTTTGCAAGATTTTTTTAAAAGTAATCATAAATAGGGTCGTTTTTTTGTTTTATTCAAAGCAGGGCGTCGAACCAGATCCGTAAACAGAATTAAGTTTACTTGATTTTTAAATCAGATGCTCAATCATCTTAAATTATTGCAGTGCCTTTAAACCTCCTCAACCTGTGATGCGCAAGAGATTCCCAAGTATGCCGCAAAACCTTTTGAAAAACACTAGTCCAGCGATGCTCAACATGCATATAGTATTAATTTAATTGAAAAACTAAAGTCCTCAAGCAGAATAAAGATCTTTTTTTTTTTAGTCAACACATAGTTTTGGGGATGAAAATTGCAAATCAGAGGTTAATTTTGGTTGAAGACTTTTTTAAAGAACACCTGTTTTGGAGACGGAAATTTTCGAACTAACTCATATGAAAACATCACTTTGAACACTGCAACGATTGTAGCTTGTGATAAACTTACACAGGAATATTTGGCCCGCGGCGAGTAAAAGGTTGGACAGCCCTGATCCAGGGAGTATTTCGGGGTACCGTTTTATCGCAAGGTACAAAAATAATTTTTTGCATTCTGTTTAGGAATGCATGGAACTTTCATTGCTTGGCTTATTCCGGAAAAACAGAAACGCAAACCATACAAAAGATCTTCATTTTAATTTAAAGAACAGATAGCCTACCACAACCAGCGTCATTTTCAATTGATAATAACAAATAATTAAAACGGCCACGGTTGAAAACCTACTCGTGCAATTTTGTTATGTTTGGGGAAAGACACTTTACGGCACTTTCCCGTTTGGCGATCTTGGCAAGCAGTTCAAAATTCAGTCATATCTCTATTTATTAAACATAAACAAACTATTTGGTCAGTTTATCGTGCAGGTGAAACAGTGTGTAGGAGAGTTTTTAATATTTGTTAATAGTTTTAAATTTGAAAAAAATGTGCTGAATTTCCTAATAAATTGCTCTGGTCCACATCGTTGAGCACTCCGCTGACCAAGTCAAGCAATTTCATCAAACAATCACCTGTTTATATATTTATACACTATAACCCTGTTTACGTAGGCTACTGTATTTATTCATTATGGCCTGCGATTGTTTATAAAAGTGAAGAGGTGGTGGCCCTTTGAGTTACAACGTTTGCCCACTACAATAGTTTGTTTATGTTTTTTATTGTCAATTGTATTTTCATCCTCCCGCCTCGCAGAAAAGGCGTCGGATGCGCTATATTTAAGACAAACAATTAACTCGGCCCTCTTCCGAAGATACCAAGTTATTGCTGCCTGGTTAAAATTTTTAGTTTGGTTTTTAGTTTTATAGAGATATGACTGAATTTTGAACTGCTTGCCAAGATCGTCAAACAGGGGAAAGTGCCGTAAAGTGTCTTTCCCCGAACATAACAAAATTGCACGAGTAGGTTTTTAATCGTGGCCATTTTAATTAATTGTTATTATCAATTGAAAATGACGCTAGCTGTGGTAGGCTAGCTGTTCTTTAAATTAAAATGAAGATCTTTTTATGGTTTGCGTTTCTGTTTTTCCGGAATAAGCCAAGCAATGAAAGTTCCATGCATTCCTAAACAGAATGCAAAAAATTATTTTTGTACCTTGCGATAAAACGGTACCCCAAAATACTCCCTGGATCAGGGGTGTCCAATCTTTTACTCGTCGCGGGCCAAATTTTGTAATAAATAGGGTATTCAAATTATTGCATAAATAAAGTTTATTACAACAAGAATTTGTTTGCTTCATTTAAGAAAAAATACTTAGGATCAAATAATAAGTTTTTTGGGGGGAAAGGGGTTTGATCCAAGTTAACATAGATAATAATCCAAAACAATCATTAAAATAAATGCCCAAAACAAGTTTTATCACTGTAATTCTGTACCGATTGCGTACCAGGAGATACTTGCAAAAAATGGCTCTCAGCATATAAAAATTGGGTACCTGTGATGTAATCCTAACTGTTAGTGATTTAATGATTGGATCATTTTATGTCACTGCACTTCTGCCATATCAAACTAAAAAAATCGAAATAAAAGTCTTATTAATCGTGTCGCAGGCCATATTCTGGGCATTCACAGGTCATATTTTGCATAGGTCTGAACTTATTTTTATTTTATTTATTTTATCTCTAGATTTATCCTCCTGACTCGCAGGAAAGCGACGGAGGTGCTAATACATAGGGTAGGCAATTACCCCGACCTGCTTCCGGAGATGCCAAGATATTGCTGTTCGCTTGTAATTTAATAGAGATATGACTATAATTTAGAACTGCTTGCCAGGACCACCAAGCAGGGGAAAGTGCCGTAAAGTGTCTTTCCCAAGGACACAACAGAATGGCACGAGTGGGTTTTGAACCGAGACCGTGTTGGTTACGAGCTCGGCGCTTATAACCACTCGACCACGCTGCCGACAAACTATACTATTCTATACCATTGTTCCCGCTTTTAGTCTCCGGGCAACTTTATTGTTAACATAGCGTTATTATTATTGAAGTCTAATTCTAAATCTACTTTAAGACGGTTTTAAACTGAGTATTTAGAAACTTTAGCTTCCAATTAACTTAAAAATCATTATTTTATCATATTTAATCTCCTTTAACACTTTTAAAGCAACTTTTGGTTGGCGTACTAAATTTTAAGGTGGGTAACTTGCTGTAGATTAACTGTAATAATCTTCATTTAAAAATCCATGTACACTCTCTGGGGCTACTGCTGTATTTAGGCTAAATTACAGTTACATAATCTATTTTGCTGTTGTAGATCTCATTTTTCATTATTATTTCTTTTGTTTTTCTATTAAAGCTTGTCTTCTAACTAAAAAAAAATTAACTTACGTAATCAAGTTACTTGATTTTTTAAAAGTCGGATTAATTTGGTGTAAATGTTTTAACGGCAAGGATGTGTGGGTAGAAACATTTAAAATAAAGTAGTTGCTATTTGTACCTACCAAAATAAAATGTCTCACTAAAAAGTGCACACCCACTCGAAAGAATTTCGCGGCCCAACAGTGGGCCGCACACCACTGGTTGAGAAGCTTGGATTTAAAGTACACGTCAAAACAACCAGTGTGTACCTGTATATTTTTAGCAGGTAAGAAATGGCTCCAGGGCTTATCATCCAGCCGATAATTTGGTATGAAGTTGCCCTAGCGGTACCGTTAGGCAATGCAATTAGACCAGTGGGTGGCGGAAAACGTCCTAAAACAAAAAAATCGGTCGTTTATTAATACCACGTAAGTTTGATTAATACCATTGTTTATTAATACACGTAAATCCACTCCTCATTCAATAGCTATTGCAGAAAATCTTACCTTCGGTGCTGCTCTCGGGATTGTCAATTTGAGCCCAAGTTCCTGATGAGCATACTGCAATGCAAAAATATAAAAGTAAAGAAAGTTGTTTAAAATCAATGGAAGTCTTGGAAGACTTAAGTTGAATGAATTTTTGGCAAAATCGACAAAAGTTCATGGCAAAATTCCGCTCGATGATCGGTACCAGGAATTGTATTTTGTACTTATTTTTACCTAATGCATGAAAACATCAACGTGATTATTATCAAAAATATAGATTTTATTACCTATTTTATATTTTATTTGGGAATTCCAAAAAAAATCCCGGTTTTTTCATAAACCCGAATTTTTTTTATAAACCATGTTGGTGCTACTCTAACGTGCGATCTCATGCGATGAATGATCCAGGATAGCCGATACGTTAGATCGCACATTCGTTAGATGAGATCGCAGGTTAGACTTTGAGTAGCACCAACATATCTTAGGTTTAGCAAAGTTTTACGCTATTTTTTATTTAAAGCCGTTCTATTTTTCGTGATGAATTTTTTAATGTTTTTTTTCTAAACATATTGTTTAAACAAAATAAAGTCATTGCATCAAATGAAACACTCCAGTAAAAACGTGTATCTGATTTACAATTAGAATTACGTCATCGTAATTACGCATGCTTATCTTTGGGTCAGTTCATTTGGTAACTCTGTAGGTAGGCTACTTCATGCATTTTATTTAAAGTACTAGGCACTGAGAGATCCAAGATTGAAATTCTTTTCTTAAGAAAATTGGCTGTACGGCTTGGTTTGTATCAGATTCATACAAGATTTGTACAATACAAAGAATGCACTATGTTGATAAAACTAAAGACTCGTTTCCACTACGAGCGTGGAATGGAGTATTCTTTGTTTCTTTTATTGATTTTTTTGCTTCGCTAAACGCTTCATCGCGGAAAGAAGTAAAAAAGTCGTAATTGGTTCCTGATTATTTTTCATGATATCGCTTTGTTCACACACGAAAAAACGTATATTGTTATTGATATCAGCATTTCATTTTTGTGTCTTGTAACTTACTATGACCATATTGTCATATATTATTTAGTAGATTAATAGCAGCTACAGTATATTTAGAATAACATAAAAATAAAAACGTTAAGCTAATCAATGACCGTCAAATAAAATTAAATGAGCACTGATATTTTTGATAGCTACCCGGAAAAAAATCTGCAGCAAAGTCAAAGAAATTTTGTAAAATTTCGCAAACATCTAAAAGCGCCGACTGGAATGATCATAGAAGCCGCTGCAGTTTTTTTACAGGTTTTTTTTTTATTCTAAAATCAGTGTACAAATGACCAGACAAGCATAACTTAGAGATCACCAAAAAATGAAAAAAAGTTAGGCCAATAAAAAAAATACTTACCCAAAGTCAAAAAGAAAAAAATGAATCCAAGGTTCATCATAAATTTTCAACAAAATAACCGTAATTAACTTTTCACAATTTTAACGTTAATCTATTGCTGAAGAAGTTGATTAATTTTTTAAAATAAGGCTGAGATGTTTTACTCAAATAAAAACTTAATAATGGATTACCGGTAAGTTAAGTAAAAACTCACGTGTACAATGTTTGCTAAGTAGAAAAAGAGTTTGGATATTTCTACTCGTGCTTCAAATCTCTGAACATTTTGATTCAATAATTAAGCAGAGCCAACTTTGTTCCAAAATTAAATAAAATCCCTTTTGAAAAATTTAATATTAGGTTAGAACAGGGGTGGGCAAATATTTTAGCTCGAGGGCCGCATTCGAAAGTTGAATTTATTTGCGGGGCCGCATTGTAGTGATCTGTAAAAAAAAAAGATCTTCATTACGAATTTGTCTCGGATTTCTTAATTTTCGAGCACAAAATAAAGTGATATCTATACCCCCAAAAACTTTTTTATTTTAGATCTCTTCGATTTTTTGATCTTTGTACCTGAAAATCAGTCAACTCTTACGGAGGTCTACTCTTCAGCGAAGTAGGCCTACTATGTACCAATTTGGTGCCATAGTGTACGCACAAGTATAATCGACGATATTCTTATTGAGGATATTCTATATGCTTTGCGCGTTGTCACTGGATGCTTAACCCGCTCTAACGGACAACCTGTCCATCCTTGCTGATATCCAACTAGTTGGACTTCGCCGCCTAAGAGCCACTCTTCTTTCGGCCAACCGCAGCATTTTAGATCCAGAGTCCTTCTTGCATGTTCATCTGGTCAGGCCATTGGATGCGCGGTAACAGAGATTGAAATCCAGACGCCTATTTCTACCTGCCGCACGAAAACTATTAGATAATGTATCTGAAGTAGATATCCGTGATGGTCAATGGACGGACTTTACATGGAACATGGAGTACTTGAATAGCCCATGGAAACTTAATGATTTCATCCCCAGAGTCGGTTCCAGGTCTCTTGTACTGGGCCTATTACATGTATAAATGGGGTCTTACTCCCTCGTATAATTATGAGTATGGTGCACACCAACAAATAGCAGACCACATCACTTATGCATGCCCTACACACTGGGCACCGCACGGACGTATAGGTCTGTCAATCCTGGATGACGAAACCAGATGCAGGCTTAAGAAACATCACCGCCATCATCTGATGAAACAAGAACAACCGGATGATCCCAAACGACGACGACGATGAGTGATTGTCAAAAGCAATGACCAAGAATATGGTTGAAGACAAATAAGAAATTAATAATTTATCTAATTATTTGTTTGAACTCTTCGCGGGTGGAACAAAAGGTTATTGTGGTCCACATGCTGCCCGCGTGCCGTAGTTTGCCCACCCCTGGGTTAGAAAATAGTTCATTATTTAATTCCTTTGACAAACAATGGCAAACAAAAAAAGTTATAAAATATTTTCTGTAACTATTTTCTTAAAAATTACTTTTATGTGATTTAGTGAAAAAAAATAAACTGATAAATTGCGGAAAGAAATCGCCGCATTAACGCTTCTGAGAGCAATAGTTTAAAAACTTTTCTGAACAAGAAGAAAATTTTAATTTTTCCAATTTCAAAGATAGCCATCAAGAAAGAAGAAATTTTATGGTTGGCTACAAATTTTTCTATATTTTTAAACAAAATATTCAAAGAATATATCACTAAAAAGTGAAATGAGATTGCTCATACATACTTTGTTCATTGTAAAGCTGTTCTGATTCTAAATTTTACGTTAGATATGCACAACAATGGCCAATACATTATTAATGCTATATGTTCGCCATTGCAAGGTAAAATTTAAATTTTCATACTTTTATCACCAATACTCGTACATTCAAGAAACTGCTGATTTGCGGTTGTTTATTCGAGTATTACTCAACTCGTAAATCTAAGTAACTTATAGATGATTGCGTAGCCCTACGTTAAAAATAAAAATATTTTACCCAGTAAAACTAAACTTCTGAGATACTACAAATCGAACTACAGATAGCGTTTTTGGCAGCATGGTGGATTAATTTAAAGCGCCGTGATTATGATCGACATGACATAGTCTCGGTTCAAAACCATATCGCGCCATTCCGTTCAGTTCTTAAGAAAGACCTTTACTGCAATTCACTCTACTTAGCGGGCGGTCTTGGCAAGCACTTCTAAATTTTAGTTATATCTCTAATAAAAAGAAAACTAAAAAAACAAATTAAAATTTCCACCGGACAGCAATACCTCGGCATCTCCGGAGCAGGTTGGGGCAATTGCTTGCCTTATGTATATAGCACTCATTGCCTCATGTATAGAATAACTATACTGTAAAAATAAAATATATAATTATCATCTGCTTGCATTTTACCGCTTAACATCTTACTGTTTCAACTATACATTGAAACTATTGGCTAAGTAACCATTTCATTTTTTCTAGATTTTTTTTCATCTCTTGTCATTTATAAAAGTTTGATTTCCATTTTTAATCACTCTACATGTTAGATTTAAAAAATAACTTGCATCAAACTTGGCTAAAATAACCGTTAAATAAATAAACTTAAAATTGTTGCAACAAAAAGTTATATTTGGGCCGAGCAGTTATTTTTTTAAATAAAATTTCTTCATCTTTATGAAGATGTACAGACATTTCATCACCTAACATTTATTTACCCGACTATTAATCTCACAAACATTTAATCACCAGACGTTTAATTACTAAAATTAATTACACAAACACTTAATCACGCAAAAAAATTATAACGACATTATTTATTTATGTGATAAATACGCAATACCGCTTTGGGACAAACGGCTGTAATCCAGAAAAGCCTTGCACAAATCTTGCGTGTTGCGTTTGCATATCTTCTTCAAGTCCTTTAATAAAAGTCCATAGCGTTGGGTGATGAAACGCGCTTACATGTTCACGTGATGATCGGTGTGGCGATAAAATGTCTAAGTGATGAAATCTCGTAGTGTTAATAGGTCTACGTGATTAAAAGTATATTGGTTTAATGTCCGTGATTAACAGTCTCGTGATAAAATGTGGCGTGATAAAGTGTGGGTAAACCCTTTATGAAATGGTGTGAAATCATGATTTGGGGAATCATCAAAGAAATTCGGGCAAAATTGTTTTGCCCCCCAAAATCTTTTGGTCTGGTATTGGGCATGGTCATGATCGAAGCGATAAATAGTTGAATCTTTTTTTTGCTGAAACCACCAAGAATCAACTAGTAATTTGTTTTATTAAACCAATTTAAATTAATTCGTTTAAACTTTTTCTTATATTTTTCAAAATCTTAAATTTTAATCTTAAATTTGTTTTTGATAACGCGTTTTATAAAGTTTAAAGAAATTTTCATATTTTTAAAAATTGGATTTTTTCCTTTTACATTTTATATCGCTTACAGCAAAAACTTTTCGGCAAGAAAAAACGAGCCAAGAAAGTGACAAATTTTTTAAAATCCGTGCAAAATCACATCTATTTTTGTCAAATTGTTGCTTGCTTCAAAAATTTTCAACAATTTATTTCCTCAATACAAACATTAGTTTTTACTGACACTGATATGCTTTAAGCTTTCATCAATAGTTCAATTTAATTTATTTTGTGTTAAAGTTGTTGTAATCCCACTAAATCATGTCCATTGAAATCACAGCTACGGCACTTTAAGTCTAAAACTCTAAGCTATATGATACACCACGAGTACTCGACCTTTTGCCCATTGCTGACTGAATTTTAGCCTGTAAATTTTTGCTGCAATCTGTTCAGTAATCAAAGTGAAGATCTTTTCTTGTATTTACTTTGATTTCAATATAATATTTTTCTCCTCCTTGACAACTAGAACTGGACTTAATGTTTAGTTAAAGATCAAAAAAGCATTGTTTTAATTTTCAAATGCAACTTTTTTTTGGTTCTTTAACTAAATTTCAGGTTTGCAATTTTTTTCAGCGAGACAAATTCCAAATATAATTGGTTTCCACAAAAAATCCCAAGTGTTTTTCCTAGATAAGGCAAAAAAACCTCTTTCTGAACTTAAAATTTTTTATGTTTCAAATTTTCTTTAGCGGTAGTGCATTAATTCAAGTTCATTGAGCATCTGATTATAAATTTCTTTTCGGGCCGCACCAAAAGAATTCGCAAGCCGCGGATGGGGCAGCTTCTGCTTTACAGAAAAATGTTCAAAACTTGTAGCCTATTTGTCAAAACTCACTTTGCCATTTCAGCAGAATTTCCCTTGACCTATTTGCAGAGTCTTAGATTATTACCAACGCTGGGTAAGTCATAGACTGATTGATCTCTATTATATTTTCTTTTCTGACTTTTTATTATCTTGTTAAAGGTTTTCATTTTATTTAACGAGATGCTGCGGCTGTACTTTTACTTAGATGTTTTCTACATTATAGCCTTTTGACGTAAATCTTTATTTTCTTGTTTGTCGTTAAATTGTATCGTTTGTTTAAATAATGCTTTCTCGTTGTAGTAATAATTATGGTTATGCAAGAATTACACGTTTCGCTATTAAGTTAAGCACAGAAGTTATCACCGTGAAAACAAAACTAGTCGATCAAAAATACTAATATTGACAGAAAACTTTCTCTAAAATTGTAATGTTAGATCTACCGGTAAACAACTTACGGCGGGTTATATATAGTTACAATGCTGCCCTGATTATAATTTTTATACTTTTCAGCTACCCTTCCAAAATTAATCTTTCTTATTTCATTATGAACTAATGTTGAGCAATTTCGGTACCCCCCCGTGATTCTGTTATAGACAGCATAAGCATATATAGTTATGTATGCAACTTTGTTCAATCTTCTTAATATAAAAAGCTTTCTTTTCATTCAAATGAATAAGATAAAAAAACTATATAGTCGTTCTCATCACAAAATGCTATAATTTCAGCTTATAAATTGCAATGAAATTGACTCAAGTACTTTTTTCGCAGTGAAGTAGTTTACTGGCATTGCGGAACACAAACTGATCTTTTATTGCACGGTATCTATTTCTAACTGTGACGTCATCAAAACATTGCGTTGTAAACAAGAAATGGCTTATTGCAGTTAACTTTCCAAAAAACCACGAGTCATGTTCGCAGGAGATTGCGCATCGGTTATGAGAAACAAATAAACTTAAAAGCTTTTTTTGTTTGAAACCGGCTACTCCGACAAGGAAGTAACATTTAACTTTATTGAAATTAATCACTTACCCTCTTTACATTACGACAAACTGACACAGTGTTTTTGTGTCGCAATTGAAATATTATGTAACCTAATAATAAAACAACCTAGTCCGGACTTTCATTTAATTGCTTTGTTATTACAAAGCACATCAATCTTTTCTTTTTCCACTGTTAAAAACATAAGTATCACCGAATGCACAGCTCAAACAAAATAAGATTAGAATAGCAGAATGATAATTTATTTTATATTTAAAAAGTTTTTTTCTTTGGTGTCATAAAGTTGTTTTTATGGAAAAAGCTGTGAACTCTTTCGTCAGCCGTTCTCGAATGAAGTGTAGGTTGCTTTCGTTTTGGCCCCTGGCAATACTATAAACTTGCTAATGTGCTAAATATAGACCCAAGTTATATCAATTTGCTTTTTATAGAACTCCAATTCTTTTTCGACTCACTTTTAGAGCTTGCTGACGTAAGATCGCTTCATTAAATGTAATTTATACATGTTAAAATTATATATTATATGTACTGACTAAGTGTACATAATCTATACCTAGTGATATAACTATACCAATTTAGCTCTTGTTTCTCATAAGAATTTCAGTTTGATAAAAATGTGATTCAAACAACAAAAAATATAATTTCTCTTAACTGCATTGGGTTAAATTTAAAATAAAAAAAAGATAAGAACCAACAGCATTCTTTTTCAAACGATATTCTTGCCGCCCTTCATCTGCAGCTGCAATAAGCGGATGTCTTATTTCAGTTGTAACTCAATTTTTTTCAATCGTTTCGGCCGTTTTAGAATCTTTACAAAATTTAACCTTTCATGTGATCTTAAAAAATTTAGGCTTAGTCTACATGTGAGCGCGATGGCTTTTTTATCGGGCGTAAAATCGCGTTGTGCCAAAAATTGTAAAATTAAGCGCACTTGGCACAGGATTTTAGTTATCTCTATTTACAGTGATATCACAAAAACTTAAAGAAAACGATTGCAAACCCTTAACTTTTTCACATATCGGCTACACAACTGTTAAGGCTCCATGAACAAAAACTGTCCGCACCAATAAGCACATGCTTTATTTTTGTTCTCTGAAAATTTTAACTGAACTGCAATATTTTTTCATTTTCTAAAGCGGATCTGATCAACGATCTACTTATAACATATCTGACCATAACCGCACGAAGCGGAAGGCAGAGAGGGCAATTGCCTCCACAAGACGCAAAAAACTTGGGCAGTATCAGATTTTTTGGACACCAAGCATGCACTTTTTGGGAAAAAAGCAGTTACTGCATACCTATCTTTTAAGTTGTTAATAGACCCTGAACGATCTAGAACCCAGAATGATCCAGATCAGTGGCCAAAAGCAACAAAGATTTAATGTAAAGCCTTTTCTTCGTCTTCAAAAATATACTTCGTCAAAACCAAGTTGTTTTATGTACAAAATCACGTTTTTTTCCCTTTATCATGCATCAGACATTATCTGAAGGTCACAAGGATAAATAGTTGTTATGATGACGACGATGATGAGACGAAGCAAGGGATCATATAATTTATTAGGGTTTTTTAAAAAACTGCCTCAGTACACTTCATTGTCATTTTACTTCACAAATTGAACTGCTCAACAATAACTTACTTGAGATTTAATTCCTGACATTGAACAAAGTAAATTTGCCACCTAATTTCCTTAAATAAAACTCTACCTTAATTTGCTTAAAAAATTCTTTTCATTTTAACCTTATTTAAAAAAAAGACTTTACGGAGATAAAACGTTAAAATATTATGATGCTTTTAAAGAACAGAAGCCCTAAGCTAAATACGGTTCTTCATCTTCAAAAGGGCAAAATTAGAGTCCATATTGTTTGAAAGTTATATTTAAGTAAAATAGATAATCTTTTATCGTATTAAACGTTTATTTTGTCCTATTTTACGTAAAACGTTATATTTAAGTAAATTAGGGTAAGGGTGAGTTTATTAGTCCTTTTTCCTATTAAAGTTAGATTAATGTTATATTGTTTAAAAATGTAACTAGGTCCATTTTTTTCAAAAGGGTAATTGGGTATCTTTCTCTTGAAACGCTCCAATAATTGAATTTGAATGTTAGTGATAGTGATAAATGAGGACTTAAAGTTATTTAAAATAACGCAGTATATTTTTTTACTCGTAACGAAATCTTTTAGGATTAGTTTATTCAAGCTACTCAAAGTTGAATTGTAAAGTCAAGGCTAATGCAAATAAAGGCTCGTTTCCACTGCGAGAGTTGGTAAGATTATTCTTTATTTGCATATTTTTTTACTTTTCTCAACGCTTAAACGTTAAAAAATTAATAAACAAACAAAAAATAATCTCACCAATGCATGTAGTAGAACCGGGCCTTAAAATTTATTTGCAGAACAATTGGTTACATAAAAATTACATTTTAAACTGCTCGCACATAGTAGTCTCAACAACTCATAAGCATATCTTTAGCTTTTAAAATGCCTTGTTTCTTTGTTTCACTAACTTCTTTTTCCTGCAATTTATATCGAGTGACATTGGAAGCGGCAAACACGATGACGTCATTCGCTTTTTGCGCAAAGTGTTTCACAGAAAAGGGAAAGCATTTTTTCGACAGCAAAGGAAGAGTCTGAGAGGACGATGTGAATTAAACGTAGGATAATTGATATTTTGAAAAGTTGCATTGGAGAATGATAAATGACATCGCGTCACGTTTCTTGCTCGTGATGCTTTCGTGGGAAAATGGCAAACTGAGGCTTTGCGTGTAACAAGGAAGGTTTCGATTACCTTTTTTTGTTTTAATTGACAAAATAATATCAATTTGTAATTCTGGTAATTTTGATTAATTGTAAGTTTTTAGGAAATTATTACAAAAATTAATAATTATACAACCCTACACTGCATTTTTTTAAAAATAATATGTCGCACCATGGTTGTATTGCACTTATTGTTTTCTGTATTTTGATGATCAGTAAAAAAAATATTTTTTAGGTTGATTGACTGTATTAAATCTACTTTTAATTTTCAATTCTCATTTAAATTCATAAATATTCGAATCATCAATTTTTTTTTACTTGCTATAATAATTTTTTTGACCGAAAGTCTTTTTAAACTTACTATAAAACGCTGCGACTTTGAACGATTTTATCATAAGCGTAACAGCCAAAGAAATATGGGGGGCAATATAGTCTTGCTCAAATTTTGTGAGGTTTGCCCCAATTGTGATTTTTTAGTACTTTATGGATATGAGATGAAATTTTGTCTAAAATTTAGGGTGAAGACAAAAAAAGCTCTTTACTTTGAATCTGTCTTTGTTTTCTCGATTTTCGTCTCAAAAGCATAGTAATCCCTAAAAACAAAAAAGGTCTTCACCTTACATCCTAAATTTTTTTCTGCATTTAGTGTTTATTTTCGATGCGCAAAAAATTGTTTTGCAAAAAATTCTATTTTGCCCAACCTCCTTCCCCCCCGGCAGGTACGGACATAGGCGTACCAGCCCAAAAAATTTTGTGGGGGCAATGAAGTTTTGCCCAAATCTTGTAACGTTTGCCCAAATCATGATTTTCTAGTACTTTATGGATAGGACAAAAAAATTGTCTAAGATTCTTGGACGGAGAAGAAATTTCGTCCTAAAATCTGGGTGATCTCTAAAAAAAAAAGGTCTTCACTTGGATTCAGTCACATATTTTTCAATTTTTGTCCCAAAATCAAGGTGTTCTCTAAAAAAACACCTGCCCCCCCGGCAGGTACGGCTATGGGTACGGATATAGATTTTATACTTATAATTTGATGAGATGGGTGTCTTTGGTTTTTGAAAGTTTTAAACATGTGTAGATTAGGTTTATTTGTAAATATGTCTACTATTTAAAAAAATTGTACAAGGTTTCCGACTTGTTTCCATCTTTTCTAAATGATGTAAATGAAATTAACTTCGCCGATTTTATTTACATTAAAGCATCTGCAGAGTGGAAAAAAAGTTCCCGGAATTATTTTTAAGCTTTAAATTTAAATAAGATTTAATTGCTCTAAAGCATAAATTGATGATCAATTGAAAGCCGTATTATTATTCTTCATTTACAGTTTGGTTTTTTAATTTTAATTGCCATAAAATTTGTCAAAAAAGAGTAAACATCATGCCATTATTGAGCTTCATTGCGCGGGAGTGTCTAATTTGATGATCATCAACAGCTTAACGTACCAAGGAGTGTTCAATTCAATGATCATCTAGCAGCTTAAAGTACCAAAATCAACTGTGTACGACACCGTAGCAAGATTTAAGGAGCTAGGTGATGACAAAGACCGTCCTAGAAGTGAACGCCCTCACACAGCTCATACACCCAAGGCGGCTCGTGAGAGGGTCAAAAGGAATGCAAAACGAGCAATCAGAAAAATGGCTCAAGAGATGAATATTAGTCCAAAAACTATGAGGGCCATCGCAAAAAGCTTTCGCCCTTCAAACTGAAGAAGCTCCATCAGTTCATTGATCTTTAGAAGAAAAAGAGAGCGGACAGAGCTTAAGTTCTCCTAAACTTCATGAAGAGTGGCGGCGAAAAGGAGACATCGTGTTTTCAAATGACAAATTGTTCACAGTGGAGGCCAAATTCAATCATCAAAATGACAGAGTGCTGGCAAAGAAACGTAACAATATCCCTGAACATCTGAAAACAGTTTATCGCCGACAAAAACCGGCCTCGGTCGTGGTTTGGGTGGCGGTCTCCAAAATGTGGAAGTCACCCATCATTTTCATCAAGGCACGAAACTGAATACAAATGCGTATATTGAGGATATTTTGATCCCTGCATCTCAATCAATGAAGAAACACTTCGGAAACAAAAACTTTACCTCCCAACAAGACGGTGCTCCTTCCCACACGTCCAGAAAAACTCAAGCATAGTGCAGAGCCAATTTTCCGAATTTTTGGAGCAAGGAGATGTGGCCCCCTGCTTCAAAAAAAAGTCTTCACTTTGAATCTGTCTCTGATTTCTCGTATTAGTGATCTCCAATGAGGGAGGTCATGCCACGATGGCCCCTTCCTAAATACGTTACTACCAGCTACCATTTAATTCTCTATCCAAAAAATTAAACATGAACCTTACGGGTTTTTGATGCAACACAAATTTTAAAAAAGTTGAAAAATAGCGCCGCTGCGCAACGCAACATTGTATTTTATCAGACGAGCAACGTTTGAAATTGCGTCTCGATCTTTACAATACCGCAAACTGGGGTGACTTTGAACACTTTTCGGAAATTTTTGTATGCTTTTAAAATATTGTAAGCTATAGGAATATACAGAGTGTCCACAAAGTCTAGGCACTTAGGGAGTTTTGCTATCTATCAGATATTTTATGCACCTATTCAATCGAGTTCATCTAAGTTTTTACAATGCGCATCAAATTATGCATGAAAAATGTTAAAAATCATCTTGAAATACTATTTATCAACATAGCAATTGAAGAAAATTGTTTTGTAAGAAGCATGGGTTTTTTATCATGTATCCAGGCTTTATGGACACTCTAGATTGGCATTAAAATGTCTCTCAAGTAGAAAATTTTCCGATATTTGTGATATTACTTTTTAAAATAGTTAGAAACCATCCTTTCTTTCAAATAAACGGGGTGCCCAAAATCACCCCGCAATGGGGTGACTTTGAACAGTATAAAAAAATTGATGGAATTTTAATGTTTAATTGCTAAAGAGTGTCTCTGGATGACTAAAGCAACAAAATGCGTTCCTTAGAGATCATGTCTATTTATGCTATTTTACATTTATATTAACCTTTATTAACCTTATTAACACATTGACTGCCAGACCGATTTTAACATTTTTTACCCCAGAACAAAATGTTTTTTTTGCGTATTTGGTTTAAGTTTGCCTTAAACCAGGGGTTCCCAAACTGGGGTACATGTACCCCCAAGGGTACATTTTGACTTTTTAAGGGGTACATTATATGTAAGAAAACATCCTTATTTAACTTATTTGTTGTTAGAGTAATTGATTAAATTTAGATTAAGTATATTTTCGATGTATTCTCGCCAGTTTTTAATGATTTACCAAAATTGAAATAAACTAATAGCAACAATGCTTCTAAGTGATTCGTCAAAAGGCCTTTCGATCGAAAAATTTCTGAGTCAAAACGCACATTATGAGGCCAAAAACTTCACAGAATTGGTCACTAAATATCTTATGAAGTTTGAGAAGGAAATTGATGAATATTTTCCAAGTCTAGGTAAAGATGGGTTTGCATGTACTAGAAATCCTTTCACTGCAAACGCTCAGATGGTGCAGACTGGGACGGTATTCAAGAGGAACTTGTTAAACTTCAATATGATAGTTTTGTAGGCTATGTGTATTCTGAGAAATAGCTATGTACATTTTTCGTTTATGATGTGCAACTCATAAAAAAATTGCTGCACCTGCTATTCATGCATTATTTTTATTTCCATTATCACGGCTATGTGAATCGACATTTGCAGTGCTGGTAAAAAATAAATTGAAATTAAGTAAAAATACCAGAACATGATAATCGTTGTGCTTTTGCTGATGTTTTATCTCGTACCCATGAGCTTGTTGCTAAAAAGCAGGATTATCCATGTAACTAGTTTTGATGACTTATATTTACAATACATTTTTAGTTTAACTGTAGGCTACTGTTTGCTTAAAATCGTATAACATAGCTCTGAATGATTTTGTGTGCTTTAAATTATTTTGTTCGTTTAAAATTTAATTTAATTAATATTAATCACATTTTTCTTATTAAACTAAAATTTAGTTAGTAAAACTGTGCTGGTTTATTTGATAGCCAAAATATAATTTTATATTTTCACATTTATTTATTTATTTTATTTTTATCTCTATATTTATCCTTCTGACTAGCAGAAAATACATATTGCAAGCAATTACCCCGACATGCTTCCGGAGATTCCAAGGTATTGCTGTCCGCTTGAAATTTTAATAGAGATATGACTTTAATTTAGAACTGCTTGTCAAGACTACCAAGCAAGGGAAAGTGCCGTAAAGTGTTTTTTCCCTGGACACAACAGAATGACGCGAGTAGTTTTGAACTGAGATCGTGTCGATCACGATACCGGCGCTTTAACCACTCGACCGCGCTGCCGACAAACAATAGTTATAAAATTTGGTTTTAAACGTAGAATTCAACTTTCTTATGCTCCATTTCGATACATCTTTGAATTTCACATCATGTCGTTCCATATCGCATGATCACATGATACTACGCCCTCTTTCATGCAGCGATGTGTCTTTGTTACAGATCGTAATATATAAAGTTTACTGTTCTGAAAACCTCAGCTATATAATTTTTAGCTTCTGTTCTAATTATGAAAAATTAGTGGTTTGAAATATTGTTGCTGTTTTGTTTCTATTTCTATTTAAATAAAAAAATAAATGTAAGTAGAATCAAGTTAGTGGTTAACCTCAAGAGTTTAAACTGCCACAATCAAACTTGAAGATAACGCTCCTGATCACTGTAAACTATCGATTTTAAAAATTTTTTGAAGGGTTGTAATGAGTTGCTTAGCTATTAAAAGTAAGTTATGCATCAGAGCGAGTCAAGCTTAGTGCTAAAAATGTGACAAAATTTTGGGGGACGTGCAAATTTATAAAGTGTTAAAAGGGTACCGATGAACAAAAAGTTTGGGAAACCTCGCCTTAAACCATGCTAGATACCAAAAATTATTTTTCTCTAGTCAATAATGCTTTGACAAAGCCTTGAAACAATTCATTACTGACACAAAAAAATTGGTGCCAAAATTATTTGTGGTGACACGGCAGTCAAAGTGTTAACTCCATAAACGACGACCACGACGGACCCTGCTTGCTTTGTGCTCAAGTACCAAGAATGATTCTCTTACATTCTATTGAGGAATGCAAAAAGCTTCAATCCCTAGGTGTGAGCCGAGTAAGCACAACAACAACAACAACAACAACCCTGCTCCTCTTTCTTCTACATCAGGGGTGTCAAATTGGCGGCCCGCACGTTAAATCTGGCCCACCATGCTCTATTTTGTGGCCCGCATCTTGAAATCAAAAAACCCGAGACAAATTTTTTTTGTACAACACTAAAAACGAAAATCAAGAAGTCCGGTCTAAGTGTGCCGCGAATTTCTAAAAAGTCCCAAAATGTGCCATAGGCGGAGAAAAGTTAAGATACACTGCTATAAACAATAAATGAAAATATCGATCGTGTAATTATTTGAAAAATTGTCTGGCCCGCGTAAAATGCAAGTGCGCAAATATGGCCCACAATAACAAATGAGTTTGACACACCCGTTCTAAAGGTTAATGCAGCAATACAAGTATTTCTTTCTCCCAGCAGATTTGTTAGACTTTTATGCAGGATTTGATTAGAAATATTATCTGTTCTTCTGCAGTGGTGGATAACAGATGATATTTTTTTATTAACAGTGCGTTTCGATTGCTACCACAAAAAAAATTTTTTAAGAACCACTGACATAAAAAATTTACGAAAAGCACTTGAAGTTGAAATCTACAAACTTTTTCAGGACAAAAAAAGGTCCGCCAATACAAAATCCTTGGGAATTACGCGATTAATTATCCATTTGCATTTGCTACTAATTTTTTCTTTTTAAATTCACTATAAAAAAATTGCAGTGGCTTCTGGGATCTTTTCGATCTACGCTTTTGGAGTCTGCGAAATTTTGCGAAATTTTGTTGATTTTGCTGCAGTTTTTTTACAGTGAATAAAGCTTCCACAATAACGGTTAGATATGAAAGAATACACTGCGTTAAAGTACAAAACAAATTCTGGAAATCTAAATTTTCATCATTGTTTCTTTTGTATAACTACCACTTAAAATAAACTTAGCTTTTCGTGCATGCTGGTCCATAATTCAGGTGAAACAAACGTTTTGACTTAGTCACGTGACCACAGCATTAAAGTGTTTTGTCATTAATTGGCAATTGTTTTCTAATTAACACCGCGCTTTTCTCTTACACCATTATGACAACCATTCAAAAGGAAGTTGTCTGCTATAACTTTTATCAAACCATTTTTTCATAGAAAAACTTATTGCTAAACAACAAATAGTAATGGTTGTGTATTATAGGAAAAACAAATGGTTAAAAACTTTGTAATGATGATCTTCTTGTATGAGATGCTTTGCTAGATCACATAATAAAACTAATTCACGTCGTTGTCTTATGCACCACGCTTCACTGTCATTACTTAAAATTAACCTACTTTATTGAGTTTATAGGGTTTTTTGTTGAACTTTGATTTTTGTTCCTTATTAAATTATAAACTCTTAGCAATATTCATGTTTTAATCAAGCACCTAAGTAACCCATAGTCTTTTACACACAAAAAAACAGTTCAAAAGAAAAGGAAATATTACCCAAAAAACTTTTTTGTCTTTGCAATTGAAAAATCCAAAATTAGTACGGAAATATTCCTTTTACAACAATGTTTTTAATTTTTGATATAAACACTGTTACCAGAGATATTGCTTAGTTTAAAATCCATTTGTTCTACTGGTAGAATCAGAGGCAAGTAAAACTTTAACAAATACTGAAGGCGTAATATATTTATAAAAGAAAAACTCAACACTGTGAATGATAAAACTCTGTGGATGATATATATAAGCGTAGTGCAATTTATAAAATTCCGTGTAAAGATTGTTCGAATGTATATGTTGGTGAAACGGACAGATGCTTTAATACTCGCTTATCGGAACATAAACGTGATTTAAAACCGATTAATTTGGCTAAATCAAAAGAAGATGATTTAAATAAAAAAACTGCATTGGTTAAACATTGCTTTAATGTGAACATGGGATTGATTTTGGGAATTTTGAAATATTGAATTATAACATTGACTATGATTAAACGAAAATTTTTAGAATCATTATATATTAATAATACAAAAAATTCAATAAATGATAAAGATCAAAATGTTTTTCCAAAAATATATAGCAATATAAAAAATCTCAACGAATGTGGGTTTTCAACCTGTTAAATTTGTTTCTTTTGCACGAAGTATTTATTAAATTGTTATGTATGTTCGCTTTTCACCTTGTGTTTATTAGTTTGTGCTTTTAACTTCTTGGTTTTAAAATACGGTGCGCGTTGTGTTTTGCTTTTACTTGATGAAGTCCTGAAACGTCCTGTTGAGTTTTTCTTTAATAAATATATTACGCCTTCTGTATTTGTTGAAGTTTTGCTTGCCTCTGATTCTACCAGAACAAATGGATTTTAAACTAAGTTTTTAATTTTATTATTTTTCTTTCAAATAAAGCGTCAAATGGATTTTATTAATTTTGCTTTTATGCGGTTTCAAATTTCATATTCCAGCTTTATAAGAATGCCCGGTTAGTTACTATTTTCATAACACGATTTCGACAAGAGCTTGCGAGAAAACAACAACATATGACGTCAAGTAGCCTGGAGCCAATCAGATGGACAGCACGGTGCTAAATATAGAAATAGAAACGATCTATCCTGTTGAAACTGCGAATTTTAAAGACGTGATGACACCGACAGGATCGTGGTGTCATTGCGTAATCAAAAATTATGTTTAGGGAAAAAAGTTATGAGAGTTCGAATCATAGCAGAGTTTCGTTTTTGACCAAACTTTTCAAGGGCATAAAATATGTTAAAGGTCTTCATACAATAATGTCCGATTTAGAAACAGAGTCCCTATTCAACAGATGTCATTGCAGTGTTGAAAAAATTTAATTGAAATCAACAAACTATTCAAATGTCCTACGATTTAGTTGATTTCTTTGATCGCAATAATCCAATTCATTTTTCTTTAAACAGTCATTAAGTTAAGTTCAAGTAGTTATTCAGTATTTGATTTAATCGCAAAATTTATACCAAGTGAAAATTACAAAAGCAAAACCTTATTAAAACTATTTTATAAAGCTCCCAGCTCTGCAACAAAATCATTTGCAAAAACAATTTTTTGAATGCCGTACATTAATTGCGGCGAACAACTTATACAGTTCATATGTTATACTGTCACCATTCATATCAGTGTAAGAAAAATTACGTATTTGATCCTTAAAAGTAAGGTCTGAAACATCTGTCCCCATGTTCTATTAGATGAAAAAGATATTTAAAAACAAATTTTGAAGCCATAGGGGGAAAGACATTAATCAAAGAAAAGTTATGTAACGACCAGCATTGCCAAGAAGTTAGGTTGCAAGTAATTTGAATTCGATCGTTATACCTACTAAAGGCTTTTAAATTGTGTAAAGCTAGAGACTTTTACGTCAGATGCAAAACTTATTTTGCTGATGGAAGATGACAAGAAATTTTATTTTGCCAGAAACCGGCTGTAAAAGAATTAGTAAAACTTGACTTGGCAACTGCAGATATATTATTTCCCGGATGTAAAATTAAATGCGTTTTGAGAAAGTCAAAGCAATTTTGGATAGAGTAATGACTTCAAAATAAGCTCTAAATTTGTAATTTCACACGAACAGAATGAAACTAATACGATTATCGGTTTATAAGAATTTAACTTTTGAGCTCTGAGTAGTTTTTTCCCTACTGATACATTAATGTTTCTTGCCTTTAGCCAATAAAATCCCCATTGTGTGAAAATAGTAACTATACATTCGGAAGAGCATATATTTTTACCAAATTCAGACAAAAAGTATTCAACCAACGGAAAAAGTAAAACATTAAAAGAATCGGGAAAAGTGTTCCTCTAATTAATTTACATTTAATCAAATACTTTCGCTGTGAGATACGTTAGCACTAACACGGTTTTACACAAAAATACATTTTAAAAGTGGATTATTAGTATTATTACTATAAAGACGCTGAAAAGCTTTACAAGCAAGCAGTTCTTGCCCATTTAAGCTCATAACGCGCAATATATTTTCTAGTTCCCTTGAGTGTAGTGTCGATTGTTTTTGACTAAAAAATGTTCAACGATATTAAAATAAAACGATTTGATTCTGTGACGTGTAAAGGCTCGTTTCCCCTACGAGCGTGGAATTGAGCCGTCTTTGTTTGTTTTATTGATGTTTCCGCGCTTAAAAATCTAAGCAAGCGTTAAGCGAAGCAAAAAAATCAATAAAACAAACAAAGAATGCTCCATTCCACGCTCGCAGTGGAAACGAGCCTTAATCAACAAGTAAAAGATCGAAACAGTTAAAAAATATATAGTACGCTTTTGTTATTTTTATTAGTCTAGTACAGGGTTTCCCAAACTGTGTGCCGTGAAAGGGATTGAAGTGTGCCGTGAAATTTTCGTGTTTTGACAAAAAGCCATAGATAGAGACTTGGTCCATCTTTTTTTCTTTTTTTTTACAGAACGCTTGATTTTAGAGACAAAAATCAAGAAATTGCAGCAAGATTCTGCATGACAAGCTTTTTGCGGCCCAGCGACTTTGGCTTGATTTAAAATTTGGCCCAAATTAAAACAAGGTTGGACACAGTGACGGATATTCAAAGTTAGGGGCTCGAGGCAAGGATTCCCAAAAATTGGTGTTCTTCAAAAAAAAGGGGGCTTTGATCTCGTATTTCCCTTGTTTTTTTCAAAATCATGCTAATCTCTAAAAAAAATAAAAAAAAGGTCTTCACTTCGATTTGATCTCATATTTCTCCATTTTTCTCCCAAATCATGGTGATCTCTAAAAAAAATATACAGCAAAATGAAACTATATGCAGTATTTTCAAGGGGGGCCCTGCCTCATTCGCCTCACCCAATATCCAGCACTGGATGGACATCCCTGTTGTACCCTGTATTAAAACAATTTCTGTAGGCACACCCTTTCATTAGGTGTTACTTTTATATATTAAATATAATTTTTGTATGTAAACTTGAAGAGTGTATTTACTATTGTAAGTGTGCCGCAGGAAAATTCAGACTTTATTAGTGTGCCGTAGTGAAAAAAAGTTTGAAAAGCACTGGTCTAGTACACTGCTTTAATAATGACAGTAATCATATTTATTTTAATTGTTTGCATAAAATAAAAAACTGTGTTTACAATAAAGCAGCACCCAGTGGATGAAAAAATCTTTGAGTGGACGGGTTTAGAACATTTCTTCACACTCACTTTATGATCACTTTATAATGTCAAGCAGCAAATCTGTTAATCGCAATTTTGACGTCTTTACTTTGACGCGACTTGGAAGTAAACACAAATCTACCGCTTCAAAGTCAGACCCTTTAATAGGACACTGCGTAATTGCCCAATGTCTACAAATTCTTCATTTTCATGATTCCATTAACAATTTAACGAACTAAAGCAAGGGTCTTGGCTAAAGCTTGATGTCATTAACAAAATGGAATAACCAGTATAAAAATTACAGGCCGCTGTCCAAATTGAATCAAGTTTTATCTTTTGGCAGTTTATTTAATTACCTTCTTCGCTATATGTTGTTTGTCACCGGTACAATATTAAATTAGAAGGAACAAGAAGAAGTGTTATAGAGACGATTTGTAAAATCCTTTTAAAATAAAAGAAGTTAAACTTTGCTTTCCATTTCTATATTTTATTTATTCTCCTCACTCGCAGAAAAGCGTCGGAGGCGCCATACATATGACTGTAAGCAATTACCCAGACTCGGGCGTTGCCAAGCTATTGTTATTTAGTTGAAATTTTTTATTTGGTTATTCAGTTTTTATTAAATATATGACTAAAATTTAGAGCTTCTTGCCAAGAAGCAAGAAGTGTCTTTCCTTAGGATACCAAAGAAAGTTGCTAGTAGGTTTTGAACGGAGCCCGTGTTGATCAAACTCACGTCGGTCTTAATTGCTCCGCCACGCTGCCGACCTACTCGAAGTAAATTGAAGGTTTAGTTCCTTGTAAAGTAACCTGTACTGAAAGTCGGGTCAGACTTAAAGCGGAAGTGGAAAAAGTAAAGCGTGTGACGGAGAGCGCAAAAAACAAAGCGAAAAGACTGTTCAGACTGAATGCACAAATCGTAAAAAATTGCCAAAACGCAAAAGTTTTCGTGCTCAGCGGTAAAAAATTGCAGTTGAAATAATTTAACTTTTAAATTTGGTTCATAGTAAAGCGGTCTCAGAAAAAACAAGCGGAAAGCGTAGTTTTCAGCCACGCTTGAAAAAAATTACGCGTTCAATTTGCTTTTTCCGCGTTCGCTTTCAGTCTTAACCGACCATTACAAAAAAGCTTAGCTGCCTCTGGCTTTTTAAAAAGTATTGCGTGAAAAAGTATTTTTTCAGGCACAGTTTTGAACCTTTCTAAAAATGTTTAGGCGGAGAAAATACGTTTTGAACCTTAGTTTTTTTAAGAATACTTGCTCTCACCTGTTTGTCTGCAGCTTGGCCGAGCGTTTAAGAGCGCCGTTTTGAACCCCGAAGGTGATAAACACGGTTGCTGTTCAAAACCTACTCGCATCATCTTTTGTGCTCTTGAGAAAAAACCTTTGCGAAACTTTTCTCCACTGGTCGGTCTCAGCAAGCATTTTAAAATTTCAGTCATATCTTTAAAAAAATAAAAAATAAAAAAGAATTAATAATTTTAACCGGACAACAATATCTTGACATCTCCGGAAACAGAATCAGGAGATAAATATGGAGGTAAAATAAAAAAATAGGCTCGATATTAAACGAACGTTCAATTATAACACACTCAGCCAGCTATTGGAGGTTTAATTGGATTAAAGACAAGCCAGTTCAAAGTCATGATGAAGGAATAACTGCTTTTCTATTTTTTTTTCTATTTTGAATATTAATTAGAAAAATGTCTGTTGTGATATTGTGCAATCGATGACGTAGTGTTTTCTTAAACGCTTCTAATCGTAATCAGCGCCTTCTGCTCGAACAATTATTGGACACGCGCATCTCCAAGCATAATTGTTACAAGTTAAATATGCGCCTTTGTTTCGGTTGATCAGTCAGTTCAGAGTTATCAAGCTACTACAGCAAACGAACTAAAAGCATTCTTTTTCAATACGGTTGTTTTTTGGCTAAGTACTTTTGTGAATATTTACTATTGTTTTTTAATAAACCTGTGTATTCGTGCAAAGATACAACAGGCAAAAGTGGCGACGAGGATTCAAGGAACTCCACTGCGTCAAGAAAGAAAAAAGAAAATTTGTTGAATTTGCATTACAGCTTGAATTGTCGACAATGAGTGAAATTTCTGAACTGATTTTGTTGTTAAATAAGCAACACCAAGAGCAGAAGAAGCAACACCAAGAGCAAATGACAATGCTTCAAGAGCAGCTGAAAATTCTACAAAGCAGCTTGAACAAACCGCGAGAAAATGTTCCAACACCGATGGCAAGTTTTCAACCATTCGATTCCGCATCTGAGTTATGGACTGATTATTTGGCAGGGTTCCGAACATTCGTCACTGCTAACTCCATTCCCGACAACAAGCAAGCACAAATTTTTCTTACCAACCAATCTAACTCCGTTTACAAAATGCTTAGCAACTTAGCGGCTCAGCAACAACCTGTCAAAAGCATACATGAGCTAACCATGAATGATATTCAGCCGTTTATGGCAGAGCAGTTTGACCCAAAACGATTTGTTGTCAGAGAACGTTTCAAGTTTTGGTCTGACATGAAACGCAAACCTGGCGAAACTATTCCTGAACTGGCAAGCAGAATACGACAAGATGCAGCTACATGTGATTTTCAATCCATTAAAGATCCATTAGATGAAGCCTTGCGAACTAAATTTATCTGTTCGGTCGATACGAAGCAGTTTTGAAGACACTCTTCAAGCTCAAGGACGATGAACTGAAGTTTAGCAACGCCATCAGAGTGGCTCAAGAAGTGGAAGAAGCAGCCAAGGTAGCAAAGGAAACCGTACACGGACAACCTTCTACGTCGGTGCAGAAAGTTTATCACGCAAAGTCCAAAACTTCCAAAACGCAACAAAAGAAAACCGCCTGCTTCAGGTGTGGAAATTCTGGACATTTTAGCAAAGCTTGTCCCCGCATTAAAGCTATTTGCAGCTTCTGCAAGAAAACAGGTCATCTGCAATCTGTATGCATGTCTCGACTAAGAGATAATAAGCTTGTGAAACAACAGATGAAATTGGTGCACAAAGTCCAATGTTCTGTTTCACCCATCTATCAAACTATTAGACTTAATGACCGCAGAATTAAGTTTGAAATTGATAGCGGAGCCAGTGACACATTTTGCTGTGAAGCGACGTGGCAAACGCTGGGTAAACCCATTCTACAACCTGTATCAGTTCAATATCAAGTTGCTGAAGGTAGCCCGCTACCCGTCGTGGGACAATTCCAATCAACTGCAAGTATTGATGGAAAATCACCTGACGTGACCTTTCCTGTAATTGTCACTAAGGTGCCCAATCTAAATTTACTAGGTCGTCTGGCGATGATGAAGTTGAAACTCACCAACTTAACTGATCACTTCAGAGAAAACCTAAATTGTGCTGAATCTACTGCAACGATAGAGCACGTCACTACAACTGGTCCAGAAAACTCTTTAGATGCGGCATGTATTCAATTATGTGGAGAGTTTCCTACTTTATTTGAATCTACATTGGGTTGTCTAAAAGATTTTTCACTGGACATACGGTTTAAACCTGAAGCTAAACCTATTTTCAAGAAGCCAAGACCTGTTCCGTTCTCAATCCTACAAGATTTAAACGAAGCATACGAAGCAGGAATTAAGAGAGGTGTATGGGAGCTTACAGATTTTAACTCGTACGGCACCCCCGTGGTTCCTATTCGAAAGTCTCCTTTGCCAGGTCAAGCAAAAGCAAGCATCCGAGTTTGTGGAGATTATTCGGTGACTGTAAACTCGCAACTGGAAGACCATTGTCAACCAATCCCTCTCCCAGAAGATCTAATGCGCAAGCTAGGACGTGGTTACTGCTTTAGTAAGATTGATCTAGCTAATGCATATAATCAAATCTGTCTTTCTCCTGACAGCCGGAAGAAGCTGGCTCTCAGCACTCACAAAGGAGTTTTACTTCAGAAAAGACTTCCTTTCGGAATTAAATCCGCACCAGGGTATTTCCAAGAAATCATGGAACAGTTAACGCAAAATTTGCGAGGAGTTGCCGTGTATTTCGATGATATTTTGGTAAGTGGTGACAACGCAAAAGATCATTTGATGAACCTGCGAGCTTTGTTCAAAAGACTAGAAGAAAAAGGTCTTCGGTTCTCTTTTTTAGCATCTGTGCAGTTTTATTCTAAATTCTTACCTCCATATTTTTCGGAAGAAGCGACATCTTTCAAAAAGATCCAAACGGTTACTATGCACAGAGACTGTACTTGCGCACTATGACCCATCTCTTCCGTTGGGTTTATCTTGTGACGCCTCAGAATGCGGAATTGGAGCGGTATTATTTCATCGCTTTGCAGACGGAAGCGAGCGTCCGATTCTCAATATTTCTAAAATTTTATCGGCAACACAAAGACGCTACAGCCAAATACAGAAAGAAGCACTATCCTTAGTGTACGCTTTGAAGAAATTTCATCAGTTTCTCTACGGTCGTAAGTTCATTGTGGTTACCGATCACAAACCTCTAGTGACCTTGTTTGCCCCTGATAAAGGTACTCCTGCAATGGCCGCGAATCGACTTGCACGATGGGCATTACTAGTCCATCAATATGACTACACGGTGGAATACCGTAGAAGCAAGGACCATGGCAATGCCGATGCTCTTAGTCGCTTGCCATTTTCAAATGACACAAGTTTTGATGGGGAGGAGATGGAAGATGATGTCGATAGCGTTTGTTTAGTTCGAACAATCAGTCGTCAAATCAATCCTGACAATCCATTGCTTGTGGTCAGAGAGACTGCCAAGGATCCAATTCTTTCCCAACTAATGCGATTTGTGAAGGAAGGATGGCCGCATGCATTTTCGGAAGAGCTTAAAGACTTCAAAAAGTTGGAAAATTCGTTGTCAACAGAGAATGGTTGCGTTTTTTACGGCTTACGGGTAATAATTCCTTCAACCCTACGTAATCATATTCTTAAATTATTACACCTTGGACATTTCGGCATGCAACGGATGAAACAACTTGCCAGGTCAACTGTCTATTGGCCTAGAATTGACTTTGACATTGAGGATTTATGTCGCAAATGCACTTCCTGTGGCCAATTTCAAAATAAGCCGGATAAACCTTCAATCCATCCGTGGATGATGCCAGAAAAACCATGGTCAAGACTCCACTTGGACCATGCGATCAACTTTCTGGGAAGAAACTGGTTAGTCCTTGTAGACGCTTATTCAAAATATCCTTGCATTCATCCAACAACCTCAACGTCTTCGAAAAGTACTACTGCTATACTTGAACAAGAATTTGCTCATTTCGGATATCCCCACACGTTGGTGACCGATAATGCCTTATCATCCAGCAACAAACGGTGCTGCCGAGCGTTTGATACAATCGTTCAAACAGGCATTGAGAAAATCCTCGTTACCTCCAAAGGAAGCTTTGCAAGAATTTCTAATGCAATATAGAAGAATTCCTTTTGCATCGGGACTGTCACCAAGCGAATTGTTGAATGGAAGAAGAATTCGCACCAAAATTGACACTTTGGTTCCATCCATTCCGCATCTCCTGCAGGGAAGACAGTCAAGACAAGCGAACAAGCATTCAAATGCTGAAGACTCGGAAGTGGTTTCGAAAGTCGAACATCATTACTCACTAGGAGACCCTTGTTACACACTGTACTTCGGCCCTAGAAGAGATCGTGACCCACGATGGGTGCCTGCGATAGTTACGAAAGTCCATGGTACACGAAGCGTCAATGTACGAGTCATTCCTCGAGGACCAACTTGGAGAAGACATCTTGATCAACTTCGACCTCGATACGGTTCGGATCAAGATGATGATCCCTGTGAAATCCCAACGAGTGTTTTGTCTACAGAAACACTTCCAGCCGGGACTGACCACGCATCTAGTTCTTCTTCGATGAACCAACGCAACAATCCGAGACTACCAACCGGAGACGAGTACGGGCGACACAATCTACGACGATCAGCGAGAACAAAGAGACCTCCAAAAAAAATATTGTTGCTAAAATGTATATATATTTTTTTGTCGTAGTTTATTTGGGGAGGTGTTGTGATATTGTGCAATCGATGACGTAGTGTTTTCTTAAACGCTTCTAATCGTAATCAGCGCCTTCTGCTCGAACAATTATTGGACACGCGCATCTCCAAGCATAATTGTTACAAGTTAAATATGCGCCTTTGTTTCGGTTGATCAGTCAGTTCAGAGTTATCAAGCTACTACAGCAAACGATTTTGTGAATATTTACTATTGTTTTTTAATAAACCTGTGTATTCGTGCAAAGATACAACAATGTCTGAAATACGTATAAAGTATCAAAAAACTGAAAAAAATAATATACAGGAACCAATAAACATTTTTTACTTTTTGATAAACCTCATGAAGTTCCCAATCCAGACTAAATTTTGTGCATAACCATATAGATCAAACCATAGGTTAGGCTAATTACAAAAGTAATTTTTTTGTCGCAAAAAATTTTTAAATACACCAAATGCGAGAAAGAACTTTAAGCTTTGCATTTTTTAGGGCCGTCAAGAGGATTGGCCTGCAAACTGATAAAGCGAGTTTTTTTATAATCTATTTCAGCAAAAAAATCTTCTATAATCTATTTGATCTATTCTATAATCTATTCTATTTGAATAAGTCAACAGTTCTAGTTGTAAAATATTTGTTCAGTTATTTGGCCGATTGCTGCAATGTTGTAGTTTTGTTGAATAAGGATTTTGAATAAGGTGTTAAAAAGTTGATTTAAGTAAACATAATTTGATAAATATTCTTACTTCCAATATAACATAAAATGCCTTTATCAAAAGAAATAACCAATTTAATGAAGGAAATGGAAAATAACCTGAAGGATACTATAAATGAATCATTGAAGAAACAAGAAAAATTATTTACTAACAAATTAGACCAAATTTCAAGTAACTTACAACTTCAAGCAGAAAAAATCGAAAGCATTATTGAAAGCCAGAACTTTCTTAATGCAGAATTTGAAATATTTAAAAAAGATGTGTCAGAACTAAAAAAATTAAAAATTCCCAATAAAATTGAGTCTTTGGAAAAAAGAATAGAAATTCTAAGAAATAATCTAAATGAGCAAGAAAAATGCCGAGATGATTTAGAACAAGTTCAAAGAAGAGATAATTTAGAGTTCCACGGAATTCCTCAAATTCAAAATGAAAATACTAACTTTATCATAAAAAGCATGGCCAAAAAATTAAATATTGATTTAAAGGATGAAGATATTTCAACTTCTCATCGCTTGCCAAGTACTTCCAATAACCATCCAATTATAGTTGCTAGATTCACCAGCAGAGACATCAGGAATAATATATACCAAAAAAGAAAAAATTTAATAGGTGTAAGAAATTTTGAAATTGCTGGAATGGAGAAACTTTACATAAATGAAAACTTGACTCCAAGAAGAAGAAAACTATTTTCAATGGCTCATAAAAAGAAAACAGAATTAAAATATAGTTTTCTTTGGACAAAAAATGGCAATATCTTTATGAGAAAAAACAATGCAAGTGAAAAGATTAAAATCTCCTGTGAAGATGACATTAATAAACTTAACTAAAGCAACTGAATCTTGTTATATGTTTTGCTTTTATCGCATGTAAGTTTTTCTTTTTTATTTCTTAATGTTTAACTTGTTTAATTTAGATATATGCTTAATTGTTTAATTTAGATGTGAATTATTTAAAAATGTTTAATTTAAATGAAACTATTTGTAAACCTAATGTAAGTGTAACTGATTTTGCAAACTTATTAACTCAAAATTATGATAACCATGATAAATTTCTTCTCCATCTTAATGTCAGAAGTCTTAATAAAAATATAAATAAAATAGATGAATTACTAGCAACTTTACCTTACTCTCCACATGTCATCATAATTAGTGAAACAAAACTAAAGAAGAAAAATTATAACACTACTTTCATAAAAAATTATTGTTTTCACTCAATTGATTCAACTACAAATAGTGGTGGCATTGGCATATATTTACATAATTCTCTAAATTACAAAATTCGACCTGATCTGAGACTAAATGAAAACTTGGTTGAAGACATCTGGGTGGAAATTAAATCCGACAATGACAATAAATCTTATATCGTGGGAGGAATATATTTTCATCCCCATTCATCAATAACAACTTTTCAACTTAAATTGGAAGAAACAATTGATAAAATAAATTCAAAAAGGCTGAAGTATTTTATATTGGGAGATTTTAATATTAATTTACTAAGTGATAATTCTACAATTGTTAAATACAAAGAATCTCTTGAATCATTTGGTGTGATAAGTCTCATAAATTGCCCGACAAGGTTCATGAATAAGCAAACTCCATCTTTATTAGACCACATTTACTGCAATGATAACTCGAGCAATATCCTTTCTGGAACTGTTTCTTTTGACATAAGTGATCATAATCCTACTTTTGTCTTAGCACCAAAAAAACAAGTTAAGCCATTATCAAGAAAAATAAATCATCTTAAAATATTTAAAAGAAACTTTTCCATGTTCTCTGAATGTGACTTCTTGAAAACTTTGGAAGAAAATTTAAATAATAGCAATTTGGGCAAAAATAAGTTAGATCCTGAAGAAGATTTTTTACATTTTTTAAATACTTTTTTAAATTGTTTAGAGATCCATGCTCCAACCCAAAAACTTACACGAAAGGAAACCAAATTTTATTTTAAACCCTGGTTAACAAAAAGCATACAAGACAGTATAAAAAAAAAAAACAAATTATATCAATTATCTTCCCAACATGCTCATTCTGAACCATATTACAAAAAATACAAACAATATAACAACATATTAACAAAAGTTAAACAGCAGTCAAAGCAAAACTATTTTCAACATCACTTGCAATTGAGCAAAAACAACGCCAAGGAAACATGGAAAACAATAAATCAAATAATACGTAAACCAACTCATCATACAACTTTTACAAAGATTAAATGCACAGATACAAATATTGATTTATATGATCCTAAATACATATCGTCATGCTTCAACAAATATTTCTCAAGTGTAGGTTCTAATTTGGCACATGCTCTTCCAAAAGCAAGTTTTTCAAATTCTACAAATTCCATACCTTCTATCTGCTCTTCTATGTATATTAAACCAGTGTACATTGAAGACATTATTAATGAAATAAATCAATTAGATACTAATAAATGTGATGATACTTATGACATTCCTGTAAAAATTATCAAACTAAGTAAAGTTATAATTGCTCCCATATTGTGTGACCTGATAAATAACTGTATCAATAAAGGTATATTTCCAAGTATTCTAAAAATAGCAAAAGTAATACCTATTTATAAAAGTGGTGAAAAAGACCTTGTCTCCAATTATAGACCAATTTCTATTTTACCTCATTTCTCCAAAATTTTTGAAAAAATTCTAAAAGAAAACATTGTGAACTTCTTGAATAAACATAATGTACTTTCTGAAAGTCAATTTGGTTTTCAACAAAAAAAAAGTACCAATGAAGCACTAATTGAATTGGAAAACTACCTTAAATATCAGCAAGCCAATAATCAAATAACATGTGGCATTTTTTTAGACCTAAAAAAAGCTTTTGATACTGTTGACCACAATATTTTGAAAAAAAAACTAAAAATTAAAGGTATTCGAGGTCTATCCTATGACTTGATCTCATCTTATTTGGCAAATAGATATCAATTTACTTGTGTAAACTCACAAAAATCTGATAAAAATATAATAAATTATGGTGTTCCTCAAGGCAGCATATTAGGTCCTATTCTATTTCTTTTATATATTAATGACTTACCTAAATCATCAAACTTAAAAACTCTTCTTTTTGCAGACGATACTGCACTTTTTGCTTCTAGCAATAATTATGTCTCATTAGAAAAAATTATCAATGTAGAAGTCAAAAAAATTGAAAATTGGTTACTTGAAAATAAACTTAGCCTAAATTTAAAAAAATCATACACTATAATATTTGGTGAAAAAAGGAAAAAAAATAAGCCAATAAGCATTTTTATAAATAACACAAAAATTTCTAACCAAAATACTGTGAAATATTTAGGAGTTACTATCGACAAACACTTAAAATGGAAACCCCATATAGATGAATTAACAAGTAACGTTTCTAAATCTGTAAGTATACTTTATTACCTACAAAAATATCTGTCCATTGCCAATTTAAAACTAGTTTATCATGCTCTTGTTAAAAGCAAACTGCATTATGGAATACTTTTATGGGGAAATGCTTATAAAACAACCTTATCAAATCTTAATAAAATTCATAACAGAGCATTACGTTACATTACAAAATTACCATATAGAACAAATATAGATAAATTGTTTGCAAATGCTAATCTTCTAAAAATAAATGAACTGTACAAATTTACTGCATCTAAATATATGTTTAAATTATTATACAACAATGGCCCAAAAAATGATATGCAATTATTAAGTGATATTCATACTCATAATACCCGTCAATCAAAAAACAAAAATGTATTTGTTTCTAATTTATTATCCAGTAATTTATCAAAGAGTGTTACTGTAAGTTGCTCTAAAATATGGAACAATTTGCCGAATAATATAAAAGCTGAAAAAAGACCAAAATCTTTTAATAAGTTAGTTTATGACCATTTATTAAATCATTACAGAACTTAAATCAAATTTTACTTAGGCTACTTCTACTTTCATCTTTTTTAATTCTTTTTGTTTTTGTACTACTATACTTATATTTTCCTAGTATTTTAACATTGACACTTCTTTCCATAGTATCATAATACTTCACAATTTATTCTTTCAATCAATATTCTCACGTTCTATTTTTAGTTATTTTAAGTTATTTTTATCAATTTGTTTTCAATTGGCTCATTTATTTGACCTTTCAACGACTAATTTACCTATGTGAACCCTTCTTACGACATAAAAAGGAAAAAAAAAAAAAATTTGTGTGAACAAAACGTTTTGAACAAATTATGCATTTTTACTCGCCTTACTTCGAAATCATATTCTTATGGGGGTAGTGATTAAATGACGATTGTCTCTTCCTACCTCCCGCATCACGCTTTTGTATTGTTATTGTTTTGTTTTGCAATTGTATTCACTTGTTTTGTTGCTTTCTGTATCTTTTCATTGGCAGCATTTTTTGCAATGTTTGAGACAATTCTTTGTTTTTTTCTTTTTAAAGAAAATTGTGAATTGTGATGCAAATAAAATAAATTTTCTCTCTCTCTCTAATCTAAGAATCAGTCATTTTTATTGGAATGCAACTACAAAAGTTAAGTTGCAAATTTAAAAAATTAAAAAAATTTAAAGCTTTATTATGTAAGTCAGAAGGTTTCAGCCGGTGGGGAGAGGAGAAGAAATTTATTTAAAATGTAATTATGCCTCTGCACAATTTTCATGATATTTGCAATTTTCATAACTCATTGTCAGTTAAAAAAGCTTTTTAGGATGACATTTTGGAACTCACTAACAATTCGACTCCAACCTCAAATCTGTGTCTGCGGTGACTCTGACTCCACAATCATATAAGTCACACTTTTAAAAATCTAGCCTATTGTCTGTATTTTTATTCATCATTCGTCATCATCCATTATTTCTGTTTACGCTCCTGACCCGCAGAAAAACTTGCAAGGCTCTAGCCGCCATATATTTAAGTCAACTGTTAAGCAATTACCCCTACCTGCTTATTTAACGCTATATATGCGGGCCCACAAGCAACCTGAGAGGATCCAGTAGAAGGAGCGACAGCTCATAGAATTTTCAAAATTGCCACATTAAAAGTAGCTTTTAGCAATCGTAACAACAATTGCAGAATTAGCATTCACAATATTTTTTCTTGTCTGCAATTAGCAGATTAAAATTGCAATTTTTTACTCTAGTTACACTCAACTACTAACCAAAACACATTTTTCTTCTATTACGTTAAATTATATTATAGGCCTATATATTTTTTATTTTCTTCTCATATTTATCTTTGTGACACGCAGGAAAGCGTCCAAGGCTCTGTGGCTTACGTATAGCAACCGTAAGCGATTATTCCAGTCCGATTTCTGAGATACCAAGATATTGCTGTCCAGTTGAATAGAGATATGACTGAAATTTAGAGCTGCTTTCTCAGATGTCCAAGAAAAGGATAGTGCCAAAAAGCATCTTTTTTAAGGACGCAACAAATTGATGCGAGTAGACATTGAACCGCGACCGTGTCAATCACGGCGCTTTTAACCACTTGACCACACTGCCGACAAATGTAAATATGAAGAGTAATAAGGAATCACAAACGGCACCTTTCCACAGAGGCCCACAACTTTTAAAGAATTTCAAATTTTTAAAAATGGCTAAATTTAAATAAAGCCCTTTTTTAGTCTTTACTTGACTTTCAAAAACTATTTAGGTTTTGTGTTTTAAACTTTTATTAAGGACAATCCGCTTCCTCAGGTTTGGTCGCAGAGCTGGTCATATAAAAAGGGAAAATTTTAACATTTGTGGCTTCTACTATATGCAAGACTGCACCAATAGAAACGGCATTGTGCATTGCCCACGCCAATGACGAGATGTTAGGAATATATTGAGTTATAAGACAGATAGAATTATAGAGTACCATCTGTGCCGAAAAAAATTTTTCCTGCTCCACAACTCTGGTTATAAGTAACACTTAGCAACCAGGGAAAATCCAGCAAATAAGGAGCGACATTCCCTTTGTATTTTTAAAAATACAACATCAAAAATAGTTTTTAGCAATCGTAACAACTGTTAAAGAGTTAGCGTTTCATAATCCCTTTTCTTGTCTGCAATTAAGAGTAGATTAAAATCCAAAAATTTTATTCTTACTCTGGCACTTTATCGCCGATGAAAGCACCTTTTTTCTGTTAACTTAAAGGATGTTATAAGTATTTGAAATGATACGAGTTACAAGCGGTAGCTTTAGACAAGTGCCCACTATTCTTAAACAATCCCGACATTTTAGAAAAGGCTAAATTCGAATAAGACTTTTTGTTTATTTGTCACTTGCCTTTCAAAAGCTAAAAGAAATTAAATACATTTTGACGCAATTTTTTTAATAAAAATCTTTTTCTAATCTTTAGTCAAAATTTTCAAAACAACCCTTAAACCGGAACTTAAGTTTAATTTTGTAAAAAAAGCCAAATTTGGCCGTCAATATAGAGACAAAATTGTTTTTACTGTAGCTATAATTGTAATGCACTTCAAATTAATGTTCAAAAGGTGACCTGTTTAAGTACTCCCCGTATTTTAGCTTGCTTATTTTTAAGTCATTCAAATGATAAATATGACTACGGTAGCCTATAGCTTCCAACATTTAACCGAAAAATCCAAGTGGGGAGTGGCGGAAGAAAAACACGAATCCCATACCAACTCCGCCACATCTAAAAAAAGCGATTTCGGTTTCACAAGATTTAAAAACTATTTCGACTCCATCCATGCGACTCCGACTTTCGACTCTAACTCCACAACCCTGGATTAAATTAAACCAACTTATATAAAATCTCATGTCTTATCTCGGTTTCGTTACTCCAAAGTCTCGTCTCGGTCTCGAAGCACCGTGTCTCAAATCCACCTCTGATCTATAAAACCGATTGTACTTCAATTAACCAATAACGAGTTTACCTGGCAATTCAAAGAATTTAGAACCCCCTCTATAAATTGACAGAGTAGAACAATCTCTCCGAACGATAGGTCTGATAAAGTTTCTATGCTCTGTAAAGTTATAGAAGCAAGCGCTTATAAAGTGAACATCACAATTAAACGCATGGAAATTAACAATGAAGGCTTTGACTATTAGTGACGTTGATGCATTTTGCACTCCTTGCAATAACAATGCTTTTCTAATTAGTTCACGTAGCGCTAGAAAAATGTAAAGCAAGCACAATAAAATTTCAACCAAATAGCAGTAGGCTACAATCCTAATCACATTTAAATGGTCTAAGCTTGAACAAAAAAGATAATGACTTATCAGAAACAATAACCAATTAAGAAATTTAAACATCAAGAAAGGATCGATTGCGAAACAACCACCGAGAGATGTCAAGATATTTTTGCCCGGTAGAAATTTTTTATTTTATTTTTTAGTCTTTTTTGGATGGCTGAAATTTAGAGTTTGGTGCTTGCCAAGATCGCCAAAGTGCCGTAAAGTATTTTTCCCAAAGACACAAGAGAATGACGAAAATAGGTTTTTAATCACGACCGTGTCGATCACGTTCGCCATCAATTACGGCGCTTTAAACCAGTAAGCCACGCTGCGGACAATTAGCAGTGATAATTTTGAAGTAATAAATTTTAGACAAAGAAAGTCAGACAATATTTAATTGAAAAATAAGGAGCAGATGAAGTATTACGCAATGACGTTGATAAACCAGTCAAATGACTGCAAATTACATTTCGCAAGAAAGCATTGGTTTTTAAAAAATTGCTCATCACAAAACGAACCAAATCGCAATCTTTCAGTTCAATAGAGCAATTTTCAGTTTTTTGTTGAACGAATAATACAGAGCCAAAGTCGATATTTTTATTGTAAATGTTAATCTTTCTCTTAAGCTGATAAATAATAAATTTACATTATGTTTATTAAAAAATGTATCTTACAAAATTATTGCATATTTTTTCCTTGATTAAACCGAAAGTCACTGAAGCATTAAACACGTGAAAAAAGAAAACATTTTTTTGAGTTTTTTTCAAGAGCAAATGTGGCTGGTTGAATTACAGGTAGCTCTTGAAGAACATAATTAGGAACTGAATTTTGTATCAAATAGATAATATTAAAACACTTAAAAAAAACACCATTTATGCCACACAAAAATCTAGTAATTGACATGTTTGTGAAATGATATATCGTAATTTTGCCATTTTGTAAACATTATTGTTTTGTCTTGAAGGTCATGATGTAATCAGTTCAGTTCAGTTCAGTTTTCTTTTATTTCTGCTCCGCCACATAATAAAAACGCAACTATAATTTAATAATAAACGTAAGACTGCGGATTAGAAAAAGGAAGAAGCAACAAAACGAATGTACGTTGTAGCTTGCTAAGATAACAATGAATTATTTTATACACGTTGTATTACAAGAAGCAAGGTTGCTTCACCTCAATATAAATTTATTTATGGAAAAAAAAAAAAAGAAAGAAAGGAAGATAAAAATAAGAAAATAATAATTATATTGGGTCTCTTTAAGAAGTCACCATAAGCAATTTTTTTGGTGAAACTAACCCGGAATTCCACCTCCAGCACTAGGATAGAATAAAAAAAAAAAAACAAGAAGAAAAGGATCTCTTCAAAAAGTAGTAGTAACCATGGGGGATTTAGGTTAGTTTCACTTGAAAAAAATGGCTCTCTGCAAGAAGTCACTGTAAGCGATTTTTTTGGGTGAAACTAACCTGGAATCCCCCTTTCAGCACCAGCACATGGAATAAAAAAGAAACCAAGAGAAAATGGATCTCTCAAGAAGCAATAGTAACTGCAGGTGGATCTGAGTGATGATTTTTTGAAGAGATCCAAAAAAATGATTATGGTAACTTATTGAAGAGACCCATTATGTTATCATTATTGTCATCTCTATTTATCCTCCTGGCTTGCAGAACAACATCTGAGGCAAATGTCAAACTATATTACCAATCTGCTTTTACAATAAATATAACAACATATTTGTGTTTGGTTAAAATGTGTTTTTTGAATTTTAATAATGTTAATATTTGTAGTTGCTTACTGAATCCAGTTAATATAGAAAAATGTAAAAAACTATTTCCCCCTGAACACAGGCCTATCAGAATAAGAGTTGACCCAGACTATGTTCATTACATTTATTAGTAATATGAGTTTTACATACTTGACCACATTGTGCATAAGATAAATGTAAATCATTGGTTTTCAAATTGATTACACGTGTCTCACATTAATTGGCAAAAAATGCATAAAACAGTTTCATAAAAAAATTTTAAAGTTAAGCAATAAATTGGATTTACTGTATCTTGAACTGGAAACAACTGGAAAATATGATTGAATTCTTGGGATCATCACACTCAATATATTAAACTGGCAGATCAATGCTGTGGTTCCTTTTGCATTACAGCAATAAGAGTTAATTGAAAATTAGATAGTGAGTCTATAGTCTTGTGTATCTTGCTTCAATATCCAAATTTACTTATGTTTTAGACATTACAGTTTGTTTCTTTTTTTTTTCATTTAGTGTGTTTGTCTGTAAATGATTTACAGTTTAATGTCTTTTGTTAAAATGTTAAGCAATTTTTGTTTTTGTATGTTGTTTTTAGTGAAGTATATTTTTTTAAGTAATCCTATACTTTAGCAAGGTAAATTAATTCAAGAATGTTTTTCGTTCTAAGCAATAATAACCACGGGGGGATCTGGGTTAGTTTCACTATCAAAAATTGGTTAATCCCATTTTTTTACTAACCAAAGTAAATTAACCCAGATCCTCCCCTGTGGTTATTATTGCTTAGAACAAAAAGCATTTGTGAATTAATTTACCTCGCTTGGATGAGGAAGTTAATTTCCTGGATATTACTATAAGACTTAAAAACAACACACCCATACTTCAATATATAAGAAACCTACCCATTCCTAAGCTTATTTACATTTCATCAACTCCCATCTCCCACACACCTTAGCCTCCATAGTATATAGCCAAACTCTCTGCTACAAGCAGATTTGCTCTGACGCTAAAGAGTTGAATTTTCAATTGATGACATCAAAAAATGCATTTATGCCTTTGGCTACAAACCAAAAATTGTCATCAACCAAATAGTCATGTCTATTTCCCAAGATATCCTTTGTAAATACCAATCTAAATCAGAAACAGATTGTATAGTCCTTACTTATTACCTTTATTTTAGACCAAATCAACAATATCGCCAAAAACCTGCAACCTTCACTAAACAAAAAGATGCCCATCTCAACAGAATCTTTTCTGCACTCTTATTTATATCATATTATCAATCTCCAAACCTCAAACTTTTACCTTTGCCTCTTTACCGAATGAAAATTTCATTATGGACATCTTTTGCAAATCTCCAAAATGCCATGTTTGTACTAACATAAATGTTATTTTAACCATAACTGGTCCCAACAAAGTCTATAAAAATCTCCAAAAATTTCAATTGCAACTCATTTAATGTTATACAGGGTGTCAAGAAAGTTCCCGATCCTAAACAAAATTACATAGGGCTAATGACAGAAGGTTAAATCAACAAAAGGTTTATTGTGGTGATAGAACAAAGCTCCATGAACATAAAAAAATCTGGTTTATTCAAAATGACCCCCATCTGTATCAATAACACGTTGGAGCCTCTGTCGGAAATTCTGACAAGCAGCACGAAGAGCATCTTGAGGAATTTTCTCCCATGCTCATTTCAGGGAAGCTCGAAGATCCTCCAGATTGTTATGGAGTGAAGAACAGGCTTCTTTTTCCAGAATACCCCACACACAGAAATCCATAGGATTGAGATCGGGCAAAGATGGTGGCCACAAATCTTTGGTCCAGAATGAAGGAAAGTGCTCTTCGCACCACTTCTGCATCTTCTTTGATGTGTGAGAAGGCGCGCCGTCTTGTTGGAAGGTGAAGGACTTATTTTTGAACTTTTCTTTTATCGATGCAAGGGCAGGGGTTAAAATATCATTGACATACGAATCTGTATTCACTTTGACCCCCTCTTTAACAAAAATGAGGGGAGATTTCCAAGATTTGGAGATTGCACCCCATACCATCACAAACGAGGGTTTCTGTCGGCGTGAAACAAATCGAAGATGATCAGGGAGGTTCTTGTGTGACTTTCCGAGAATCCTGTCATTCTGGGTGTTGAACTTTGCCTCCACCGAGAAGAGTTTTTTGTCTGAAAAAATGATTTCGCCTTTCTCCGTGCCTCCCTTCAGATGGTTCAGCAGAATTTTGGCCCTCTCCTTTCTTTTTCGCTTCTGGAGGTCAGTTAGGAGTTGTCTTGTCCTGATTTTGTACGGGGACATTTTGAGATCCTGTTCAACAATTGTTCTGACAGACTCATGGCTGATATTCATGTCTTTAGCCGTTTTCCTCAAGGATCGTTTGGGGTTCCTCTGAATTCTCTCCCTGAGGGCCTTGATCTTCGCTGGAGTGCGACCACTCCTATCCTGATCCTCCATGGTTCCAAGTTCTTGGAAGCACAAGATTGTATCGCGAACAGTCGATTTTGGTGCTTTTAGCAACTTCATAATTTTAGAATTTGAATGTCCCGCACGATGAAGTTGAATGATTGCAGCTCTTTTACTCATTTTGTTATTATTTTAGCCAAAAAAATTTGAAAAGTGTATCTGAAACATTGAAAAGGAGGATTAAGTGGAAAAATGACGTACAGAACTTATCATAATTCATTGAAGTTTTTGAATTACATTAAATTTAAAAATTGATCGGGAACTTTCTTGACACCGTATATGCAATTTCATGTAATCTCTGCCCAAAAGCAATCTACATAGGAAAAATCAGCAATTTATCTAGATAATGGTTGAATGGACACAAGAGCAAAATTAAATACAATAGAAACAAACCTGTAGCCAAACATTTTAATAATTTTAATAAACATCACAATGTGGAAAATCTCAGATTAGCAAAGATCAAAAAAGTCAAAAGTACAACAAAACAACAACAGGAAGTTGAAGAACAAAAAATAAATTTTAAGTTTAATTGTGTCAATAAAGGTTTAAATAAAGATTGCTCGTTATCTGTAATGTTTATTTTGATAAATAAAAACGTCATTTTTTATTTTTTTATTTTACATGGTTTCATGTTTGCATGCCTTTTTTCACTTTTTTTTTAATTATTGTAATTTGCTATAATGATATATTCTTCTAACCCATATTTTGATACTTCAATATATCACATATGTCTCTATTACGTTTAATGCCATTGGTGTAAAATTTATTTTGGATTGCATTATTATTTTTATTCTGTTGCACCTGATGAAGTGAGCAGTATTTCACAAAAGCTTGTGCGATTAGTAAAAACTCAGTCAACTTCTGTGCATAATTTTTAGTTTTTTTCTAATTGATTTCAATAGTTGACATGGTTTTCCCAATTTTTATTCCTTCCAATCCTTCAATCACAGCACATCAGTAAAAGTGCTGATAAAAGAATGAAATAGTGAAATCATTTAAAAAGTTAGGTATAGTGAGGTAAGGCATTTCTAGAAACAGAAAACAGATCTTGTTTGCTCTTTGCCAGTACTAACCTTGCAGGCTTATGGATTGCTCCAAATTTAAAAGTTTATAAAGTGAATAGTGAACAAAAAACCAGAAAACCAACTGGATGACCTAATTGAAATTGAACTTACTCAGTATTAGCATTAATTGTATTTACTAATTGCTTAAATTTGATTTTGATTAAAGCCATATTGATTTTTGTATTATGTTTTGAGAGTATAGCTGCATAAGTTTCTTATTTTTAGAGATAAGATTAGTCTAACAGTTGTTTTTAAGCTTTTTAAATGTCTTTAATTGTAGTTTATAAAATTATTTATTATCAACTATGGTAATGGTAAGTAATCGTGTTTCCCATTTTTGGAAATTTCAGTTTTAACTTAACAAACTTACTTAAATGCAGGACAAGATCTTGACTTTTTCAAGCCGAAAGGTTTGTTATTAACTTTTTTAAAAGTTTTTATAGTATATTCTTTGGTTAACAAAAGTTTGCAGAGAAGTAGAAGAATAAGAACCAAAAATTCTAATCATGGGCTTTATTTCATTGTTTTTTGTTAGCTTTCAAGTTGATCTGACTTGATCCTAATTGAACCCTATTTATAATTCTAACCTTAACCTATCTCTAAGTAGCTTAACTAAATCTTAAAGCCCTTTTAAATATTTCCCTGCATAATATAAAAATAAATATTGTAAAGAAAACTAATCAAGGAGTTGAATCTGATGTTGGTACTTATCCATTCAATGTTCATCTAATGCACCACAACTGTGTTGATAAACTGTGGTTAAAATATTAAAGCCAGAAAAGTCATTACCATACCTTTTAATTTAAAATAAGATCTAGTACTAGACCACTAGCCAATACAATTAAAAACAAAATAATGAATACAATGCCCTACTAGCGTAACTGCGATAAGTATTGCTAAGTTGCAAGGGCATACTGACGGTGGTTCCGATATGCTAACCACATCATTGAGTCAGCTAAAAATGCTTTCATTAAACTTATTTTTGCTTTTACAGGTTATAGCCAACAAGAACTAGCATTTTTATATAACACATTTTTTTATTCATTATTTTGAATTTAACTGGAAATGGATTCATCTATATTAGGAAAGTTTTTTGGTGGAAAAGGTGCTGAAATTCCAGATATTACTCTTGATCCTGCCTCAGTTCCTCCTCCTCCTACACCACCAGACAATAACAAAGATACTAAAAATAGACCTGGTGATAAATGGTCTAATTTTGATCCTACTGGACTGGAACGAGCTGCTAGAGCTGCAAAGGAATTAGATAAGTCAGGTGTGTCTGAGTTTTAAAATATAACTTTCCAACTTTTATGTTCAGCAATTGTTTAGCCTTAACAAAATCTACAAAGTTTATAGTTTTATTAATTTTAATTTTTTTAAGTGATAGTGTTGTACAATAAGTATATTAAGATAAGTAATTGCTACTGCAAAATTGATTTATGCTTTGAAATGAGAAACCAGTGTATTAAATTTTTTTTAAGCTGTTGCTTAGTTCTTAACTGCTCATTTCAGTTTATTTGCATCAAAATTGAGACTAAATAATAAGTTGTTTTTAAGTGCGATTTAGAGTACAATCACAGCATTGTTAATTTTAGACCAACTTTCCAGGTGTTACTCTAACTTGCTTTTTATGAGGGGCGTTCAGAAAGTAATGCAACTAGGTTTCTTTTCATGACATTGAGTTTTAAAGGTACACAAATCATGCATCATAAGAAAGTATATAGCATGAGCATTTCATAGTTACTTCTTGATGTAATCTCCCGCCTTCCAAACTGCCTTTTCCCACCTTTTAACAAGTGCGCATATTCCGTCATTGTAAAATTCTACAGGCTGTGTTTTTAATCACTTCTTTACAGCAGTTTTGACCTCTTCATCACTGGGAAAATGTCACTCAAACTTTCTTTAAGGGGCCCAAACAAATGGAAGTCAGACGGTGCCAGGTCTGGTGAATATGTGGGGGATGTAAATTGTTGTCCAGCCAAAGGAGCTGATGACCTCACAGGTTTTGAGGCTGGTGTGAGGCCTAGCATTGTCATGTTGCAATAAAACGTTAGACATTTTCAAAGCAGGTTAAACTCTGTATTCTTGCTTTCAACTTTTTTAATATATTGATGTAAACATCTGAATTGATTGTTGCTCCTTTGAATATGAAGTCTACCAGTATCACACCAACACTATCTCAGAACACAGTCATCATAATTTTTCCTGCAGACTGCTGAGATTTGAACTTCTTTGAGCATGTTGAGGTGCGATGGTGGCACTCTATTGATGCTCACTTTGGCTCTGGTTCAAAGTGGTGAACCCAAGTCTTATCTTCAGTCACGATTTGCTGCAGAAAGGTTTTGTCACTATGGCAATACTCCAGAAGTTTAGAACAAGCTTTTAGGCCGGATTGTTTATGAGCATCTGTGAACTACCTTGGGACCTGCCTTGCACACACTTTTGAATACCCTAGGGTAATCTATGATCTTTACAGCACACCCTGCACTTACTCCTAATGACTCAGCAAGCTCATTAATAGTGATGCGTCTATTTTTCTTAATCAATGCATCTGCCTGATCAATGTTAGCAGAATCGTGAGCAGAAGATGGCCTACCAGTTCTTGGCCTATCGCAAAGATTGCTTTTAGCAGGTCCTTTCTGTCCATCATTGATTCGCTTCACCCATCTCATCACTGTGCTGTAGTCTATTGCAGGGGTCCGCAAATAGTGGGTTGTGACCCGAATTTGGATCGTGACACCTTCCAGTTTGGGTTGCAAAAAATTTAAACTTACTAAAATTATTTTGATATAATGATGCATTATCACGTCATCATTTTTTTCAATTATTTTCTTGAACTTTTTGATTTTTAAAGCGTTTTGACTTTGCATCATAATATAAATTTTTTGTATCTTTCTAGCCATAAGTTTTGAAAATTGATGTCCTTCAATGTAACAAGTGTCAATTGTTACGATTGATGAGGTAGCAATCAATCACCACATATAAAATTTCAATGTCTTTGTTGCTAGTCACTGAAGTCTCGGTTTACTATAGATTATTTTAGTGGCATCTGTTGAAGAATGTAAGGGCCTTGCAGCTTTTAGGTAATTAGCCTGATAAAGCAGTTACATATAAGTCAGCTAAAAAAAATGCTTCCCAAATTAAAATTAGCTTAGTAGTGAGGCTGGCTAGCTAGCATTAGACAGTTTAAGTTTGCTCATTGAGTTGCTAAAAAGGAGCTAAAATATTTTAAAGTTTTTGGAGCAGGAAGATTAACAATGAGTTTGCTGCCATGCTTATGTCACAGATACACCTTTTGGTTGAGATGCGTTAATACTCTATTACTATTTCAGGTTTTTTATTAATTTTAGTAAAATTAGTTTTAGTCACAACTAAATGTTGAGAAACTGGTTACTAACAAATACTCCAAAAAAGCAGACAGTGAGCAATTCAGCAGAAAAATTAGATGGGAGCAGTACGGTAGATTTGCCTGTGTCTTCAAGTAATGAGGATTAGCAACAAGCAAATGAGCCACATCCTCAGTCTCATAGAAAAGAAATACAACGTCCAAACCAGTCTCATAGGCTAAGTTCAGTGAAGAATTTATAAAGCTTGGCTTCACGTTTATACTTATAAATGATGAGCCTCGTCCTCAATGCGTTGTCTCCGAGATCCTTGAAAATGAGATTGCCACGGCATATTAAAGCAAAGCATCCAAAACTCATTAGCAAACCAATACCTTTTTTCCGTTGATTAGAAAAAGAATTGTTAAGTGAAAAGAAAACATGAAAAAGTTCCTCTTAACCTCAGAGAAATGTCAGAAGGCATCCTATGAAGGGGCATATCTAATTGCAAAAGATAAAAAACCACACGCGATCGGAGAAACCTTCATTAAACCTGCTGCTGTTGCAATCAGCCAAATTATGCATGGAAACAAGATACCTGACGAACTAAAAGAAATTCCATTGTCTGCTGACACCATTTGTCCACGTATCAGCAAAATTGGTTAAGATATCAAGTGCCAACTGAATGACAGAATAAAGAGAAAAAAATTTGCTTTGCAATTTTGATTGCGATGAATCTATAAACGTGTCTGGTTGAGCGCAGTTGTTCGTGTTTGTTAGATATATAGCCAATGGAAATCCTGAAGAAGACTTACTCATGTGCGCGTCGCTGTTAGGAATATGCACAAGTGAAGACATTTTCTTAGCAGTGGACACGAGACTAACGAATGATATATTATCTTGGAAGCAGTGTATCAGCATTTGTACTGATGGAGCTGGAGCTACGGCAGGAAAACATAAAGGTTTTTTTGGCAAGAGTATTACAAGTTGCGCCTCGAATCAACTTTACCCATTGTATTATTCATAGAGAAAATCTTGCCAGCAAAACACTGGACCCAGATTTAAAAATTGTTAACTTTATTAAATCGAGACCTCTCCAGACATGACTATTTACACTTTATGTGATGAAATGGGCTCGCACCATAAAAGTCTTCTCCTTCATTCAGAAGTGAAGTGGTTATCGAGAGGAAAAGTTCTTACCCGTTTGTACGAGCTGAGTGATGAGGTGTACTTGTTTCTCATGGATAGAAAACACGAACTTGCTTCCAACCTTACTGACCCTGACTGGATAGAAAAACTGCTGTACTTATCTTGCATTTTTGAGAAATTAAACGGCTTGAATTTATCATTGCAAGGTGAATCAATAAACATCCTAACAGCGAATAACAAGATCAAAGCCTTCAAAAAAAAACTTGAACATTGAGCTGGCCTACTTGAAAGCGGAAAAATGGATATGTTTTCTGAGCTGAATGATTTTCTCGAAGAAAACGAGTTAAGTCAAAACATTGTAAAACAATCCATCCTTAACCATTTTCAAGATCTTACTCAATAGTTTGATAAATATTTTTGAAAAGATACAGATCCGCAATAATACAATTGGATATTATCACCTTTCACTGTATCAAGTACGCGCCATCTCTCAGCAGAATTGATTGAAGCACTAAATGATCTGTCAAGTGACCGCGGTTTAAAGATTTGCTTTTGATAATTAGAGGAGTTTGGTTGAATTTTGGATTTCAGTCGAGAAAGAATATTCATAGTTGTCAGCGGCTGCAATGAATGTTCTTTTGCCTTTCAGAACCACTTACTTACGTGAAATGACATTTTCCTCATTATCATACCATCAAAAACAAATAAAGATCGCGATTAGAAGTAGAAGATGATCTTCGGGTTGCTGTCTCTCGTATCAAACCAGAATTGGTTTATTGTGTTCTAAACACAAAGCTCATACTTCTTATTAGAAAGAATAAACGCAGTGGTTTGTTGTTTGTGACTGCTAACTTTCTACAATTTATAAAAAAATTCCCAAACTGTTTGCTGCAGGAGATTTTAAGTGTTCCGCAAAACTTCTTTAAAAATATTAGTCTAATGTTCCGCAACCGCTGCGCGATGAAAAAATGGCAATATAGACATTTAGTTTAAAAAGAAAAGAAAAATATTTTTTCTTAAGTAGCCAACCTTTTCATACTGTGGCCCACTTTCCCCACCCAAGGTAATTGAACGACGGTCGTTTTGGCAAATTAGTATAATACAATACGCGAACTGGTCAGCTTTTTGGCAATTAGCTTCAAAAATTCATCATCTGACTATGACGTAACTATACGGCTTCTGACTGACTAAATGGTTGTAAAGTTACTTTTAAAGGCAAAAGCACTCGTTAAGAAAATTTGACTTATCTTATACGATACAAATGAGTCAAAGCGTCGAAAGCAATCAGAATCGAAACATGAAACAGTAGATCAAAATACTCAACGTCGAAACTTGAATATTGGTCTTTGGTTGGTATTCAATGGGCGGGGCCCCTGACCAGGCCTGGGCCCCCCCCGACCGGGGGGTTCGGGGGGCGGTTCCGCCGGCCCTGGAACGACCCACTTCAGTGAACAGAATTTAATTTCCGTCGCAAAAATCTGGTAATCTGTAAAAAAAAAGTTTTCACAAGGAATTTGTTTGCGATTTCATAATTTTTCTCCCAAAACACATAGTGATCCCTGAAAAAAATAAAAAAAAAGCCTTCACGTGGAATTCGTTTCCAATTTCTCGATCATAATGACATTGTTATAGAAGTCTCATATTGCCTTCATTCTGATATATGCTCTGATATAACCATGACTGGGCCATAGCCCACTTGTTGAAAACCACTGCTCTAAAAGAAGTCGATTTAATTTTAATTGCGTTAGAGCGAAGTCCTTATATATTCTTTGGTGATCACATGTCTCCCGTGACCGTCTTGTATACGCTGTGCGAAACTTGGAAACTTTACAAAAACCAAACTGTTCAAAATCTAATAAAGTCCAATGCACTGTTAAAAAAAGTGCAGCAAAATCAAAGAAATGTTGCAAACATCAAAAAACGTCGACTGCAATGATCAAAAACTCGCAGCAGTTTTTTAACAGTGTAGAAAAAAGTTTTTCACTTTTGCTTCAAGTGTGCCACAAAATTTGGAAGGATCCCAAAATGTGCCGCTGACACAAAAATTTTTAAGAGCCACTGCCACAGACCCAATAAATAATATTTTGGATAATTTGGCACTACTTCAAAGTAGATCAAAGACTGTGGACTCTTAGCATGTTGACTTATTTTAGAGTCCCGACACTATATAAATATTTAAAAATAAAAAAATACTTTTATCAATTCGACAGTGATTATGAGTTATTTTTAAAGATTTCTAACTACACTGTTAAAAAAAACATCAAAAAAAAAGTTGCAAAATTCCGCAAACATCAAAAACGCCGACTGCAATGATCAAAGAACTCGCAGCAGTTTTTTTAACAGTGTAGCACTAACAGAGAATGACTAATATTTAATAAGCATAAGACTTAACCTAAATTGCATTAAATTTTAACAACATATTTTAATTTCAGCTAATTCTAAAGAAGCTTTAGAACTTGCAAAAATGCAAGAAAGTACTAGACAAATAGAATTTCAGTCAAAAGTTAAGGTAAGAAAATTATAAATATTTTTTTATTCATGTTAACGCGTCTTTGTTAAATAAATTTTAAATTTTACTCTGTTTAAAAATTTCTTGTAGGACCAATACAATAATGCTAAAGAAGTGGTTGTAAAAGATTCAACAGTGATAACGATAAAAATGTGACGTTTGGTTTGTGTTTCATGCACAGTTTTTTAGGAATATGAAATTGGATTGGAACAAATGAAAGTGCAACAGATCAAACAACAAGGTGAAGAACGGCGCAAAAATTTAGAGCAAGATGCACAGATCAAGAAACAGGTACTATATTGCGACCCACGAAAATTCGACGCTTGACGGCGTTTTAACAACGGCAATGACAAGCGCGTTCTTCATCTTCGCAGCAAGCGGAATACCAAGACGTGTTGGCTCGTCGTCGCTACGACGATCAACTGCAGCAGCAAGCCGCTATGAACGCTGACAACCTGAAGAAGCAGGAAGAGTCGGTTCAGAAGCAGGAAGCAATGAGGCGGGGTATGACGTGGCCACCGAGTCGGATTTGCCATTTCAGATTCGATTTATTCCCGATTTGGTTTTTGCTTGCGCGGACTTTCTTTTTGACCAATTGTTATCGGCCAATCGGGTCAACTTTGAGGGAAACATTGTTAAGCAAAAAAAGTTAAAAAATAATAATTTCGTTGTAGTTTCTTTTGGATTTATTTGATATACTTAAAACTTGCAAATTAAAAAGTAGTTATCAGTTGAGAACACCTGATTTGTTTATAAAAAGTGTGATTAATTATTAAAATATTCATACACTCGTGAAGGATTTCAGATTTCATTTCAACTGGTTCCTTTCAGCTACCCTCGAACACGAAATGAAATTGCGGCGGGAAAACGAAGTCGCCCGTGCCGAAGCGGAAGCGCTCGCTCGAGCCAAAGCTGATCGGCAAAATCGCGACTTACGCCGCGAAGAAATCAAACTGGAAGCTGCCGAAAAGCGGCAAACGTCTCTAGAGTCAATCAAGTGAGTTGAATAAGCGGGAAAATGTTTTGAGATGGTAACCTTAGTTCAGGGGTTCTAAACCTTTTGGAAAAATGTTTTGAGATGGTAACCTTAGTTCAGGGGTTCTAAACCTTTTTAAACCCGTGGCCTAAAAAGCTTAAAACGCAATTGTTGCGGCGTAATGTGTCTCGTGTTAAGCAGTGGCGCCGAAAATCTACTTTGTCAAGGGGAAGGCAAAAAAGGTTTTACAGAATTGCCGTTTTGTATTGCGATCGTTTTCAGCGCATAAATTTAGTGATGACCAAAAAAAAGGTCTTCATTTTCATTTTGTACGCAATTTTACCAAATCGTTCCTTCATAACAAAAAACGGCATCCGCCAATATATGATTTCAACCCTTTTTTCACATCTCTCTGTGTGGCCCACCGATTAAGAACCCCTACCTTCGTGCATTTTTACTTGCAAGATTGAAAATTGGTCATTTGCCTGTCGAAATCAAGAGTGTTGTGAAAATACCTTTTGTATAGTTGCGAGTTACGGAGTTCTTTATTGAAATTCTCCATACTTTTCCACGGGAATCACTTTGCATAATTGCGAGTTACGGAGTTCTTTATTGAAATTCTCCATACTTTTTTCTCGGAAATCACCACACCCACGTCTTTAGAACAAGAAATAAACGTCTAAAATAATGACCGCAGCTCAACTACTTTATTCTACTGAATCTTTTGAGTTTAAAAGAAAGGGTTGCGGTCATATTTTAAATTGTAATTTTAGCCTGTTTCATAGAGCATCGCATCTTATTCTTCTTCATCCCAGATTTCGCTAGTTTGAAACTACGTTTTATGAAGTACTAAAAGCCTCAAAACAACCCTTTAACTGAATTTATTTCAACAGAGCTTGGGGTGCTTTGCTGGGTGATGGTGCCAAAGCCTTCTTGAACGACTGGGACAAGATAACTTCAGCGGTAAGCAGCTTTCTCGCGTTGATCGCTTTACAAAGCTCGTAATTCGTCGTCGATCCCAGGCTCTCGGCTTCACTCTTCTCGCCGCCGGCGTTTACACGTCAAAGAACGCGATCGGTGTCACCGCTCGCTATATCGAGTCCCGTCTCGGCAAGCCGTCTTTAGTTCGCGAAACAAGTCGCTTCACAGTCGTCGACACTCTGAAGCACCCGATTAAAACAGCCAGGAGATATTTGGGGAGCCCTGAAGATGCGCTAAGAGGCGTTGTCTTGAAGGTAAGTTTTTATGTGTGAAGTGTGATACTAATCTCTTTACATTATGTTGATCTTCTTTCCCGTTTTCATTATTTTCGTTTCAGTATTGCATTATTTGTGAAAGAGTATTATAACTTAGGAGCAAAGCAAGAAGTAAATCAAACACCGCTTTCAGTTTCAAAACTGCTTTTTTTGCTGCTTGGTTTTCGGTTTCGACTTGTTTTGGATTGCTGCGATTTCGTTTTGTTTTAAAGGTGTTGAGCCAATGAACCAAAATTTCGTAATCTCATTAATATTTTCATCGTTTAGCCGTCGCTTGAAGAGAGAGTGCGGGACATCGCGATTGCAACGCGTAACACGAAGCGAAATAAAGGGGTTTATCGCAACATCCTCCTTCACGGTCCTCCCGGAACGGGAAAGACATTGTTCTCGAAGGTTTTGCGTCCGATTTTTGAAGGAAGTTTCCGTCTTTGAAATTGTATTCTTGTTGCTCAGAAACTGGCCATGCACTCAGGAATGGACTTCGCTATAATGACCGGTGGGGACGTTGCCCCGATGGGCCGAGAAGGGGTCACAGCGACCCATAAATTATTTGATTGGGCCAACAGTAGTCGAAGAGGGTGAGTAAATAACAAAAAAACGTATTTAAGCTCAAAGTTTTAATAAAATGATTGCTTCTAACTATTTGTGCAGTGCAGAATTTTTTCATCTGTTTACCCCCTGAAATAAAATATTTACCCCTTTGATAAATCGAAAATTTGCATTGTTAAACTCTTTTTTTTTTGCACCTAACTTTTTTTCGAAGGTTTCATTTTCTAATCTCACTAAAACTTTCATTCACAGACTGCTCTTGTTTGTTGACGAAGCTGACGCTTTCCTGCGCAAAAGAGCGACGGTGAGTAGATGTCAAAGCCGATATGGCTGGTCATAATTTTAAATTTCGCTTTTGCGCAGGAAAAAATAAGCGAAGACCTTCGAGCGACCCTCAACGCCTTCCTTTACAGAACCGGAGACCAATCAGATAAGCAAGTCGCTTTATGTTTATTGGTTTAACTCATTTGTCCTATCATTTTTTTTTAATGTTGTTCTACTGTTTGAGTAAAAAGCTTTAGGAAGTTTTTAAAATTTTTTGAAGTTTAAAAACGGTTTCGCAAATTTTTTAATGGACTCTCAAAAATACATTTCTTTAAACTGCAGTTTTTTTCATATTTAGGTAAAATAAATTTGGGACTTTGAAATTTCTTCGTGGGTCTCTAACCCAGACTTTAAAAAATGTGTATCATTTCAACCCGACAAAAAATCGGACGTTGCAAGTTTAACTTTAAAGGATGAAAGCCAGAATCGAACCCGGGCGTATTTATACATCTTGATTTCTATCAGCTGAGTTTGAGTATTTTCGTGCAGATTCATGTTGGTTTTAGCGAGTAATCAGCCAGAACAGTTGGATTGGGCGATCAACGATCGATTGGACGAGATCGTTGAGTTTCAGCTGCCTGGCCTCGAAGAACGAGAGCGGTTGGTTCGGCTCTATTTTGACAAATACGTGTTGGAACCAGCCATGGACAAGAAACAGTGAGTTTAAATGCGAGGCAGTTGTAGGGCGCGTTGTAGCGATTCTTGTTTTCATGGCTGTTACTTCGTTCCTTCGCTTTTTAATTTAGATTTCCTGATTCGAGTGTTTCGTTGTTTTCAGGCGTTTGAAACTAGGAGATTTTGATTTCGGGACAAAGTGCGTCGAGATCGCCCGAAAAACCGAAGGAATGTCCGGCAGAGAAATATCCAAGTTGGCCGTTGCTTGGCAGGTGAGTGGTGACATTTGCGCCGTTAGTCGTTTGTCTTCGTCGCCCTTTTATCACATCACCCGGAGTGCTTTACAACGATGTATCGCGCGTTGTAAATTGCTTGTTTGGCACCGCGTCATCAACCCGAAGCGTCCCCGGATGCTTTGGAGATCGTTTTTTTCATTTAACCCGATAAAATCAAAACAAACTTTCATCGCCCGGTTCGGCCACTATTTTTGAAGAAGACGTTGTTTTGCATCATCTTCAAATTACAGATCAATATTTTTTAATTGGTGGCATACTGGCGTGATCTTTCAAGATTGAAGCCATTCGATTTGTCGTAAAAAAAGATCATGAAAAATAGCTGTCGCCTTCGTAATATTGTGAAAATGTAATAATTACGGTCAAAAGCGAGGCTGCAGCGTTATTCTTTTTCCGAAGAAACTCCTGTCTGACTCTTCCGTTTATGCAATAACAGGCATTGGGATATGCATCAGCCGACGGGACGCTGACCGAGAAGATGATCGACGAACGTGTCGATGAAGCCGTTGCCCAGCACAAACTCAAAATGGATTGGCTTAAAGTTCCAATCCCTTCCGAAGCAAGTTCTCCCGTACATGAAACAATGCCGAAAAGCAGCGAATATGTCGCTGCCAACGCTATAAAACGACATTGGGAATAACGACGTCCGATGTTTTTTTATGTCAATGTTATTTTCAAACAGTTTCAAAGTGTGCACGCTGCTGGCAGACTAAGCTGCTCCGCTAAACCAAATTTTCAGCTCACGTTTAAAGCCAAGTCTTTCCTTTTTAATTATTTGCGCTAATAAATTATCTTAACTATTACGTGTTTCACTAATTTTCGGGTTGCAGTGCCCTTAACAATGCTGTCGCGCTTCACTTTTACTGATAGTTGGATAGTGATTTTTAAACCGTTCCCGGTCAATTTAATTCCACCAGACTGCATTCCCGGAAATCTCAGCCAACCCCGGGCCCCTGGGCAGGAATGCTAATCACGTGATGAACCAGGCGCTGTTGTATATTTAAGAAATCACAAACGACTACAACTTTTGGCAATTGAACTTTGGATTATGGCTACATGAAATCATTCAAAAGGCCACTCTTACAACTACTTGGGATTTTATACTGGTCGATTTTACAATTTTTAAAACTAATTTTAGACGTTGTACGTGCAACACAACTTGTTTCGATAAGCGTCACCACATACGGAATTTTTAATAACCATTGTGGAATATACAGGGTGTTTCAAAAAATTTGACATGTAAATATTACAGAAACTACATAGTCAAATGAAATGAAATTCAACAGGGTTAATGTTGAGCTGAACAAGATTTATTCCTGTAAATCTGAATAAGAAATTCAAAGGCACCTGATGAAAGGTTTTACAAATGTTTAATATGCGCACCGCCTGTAACACGGCACACGTGAAGTCGGTATTCCGGCTCCTAAACATGCTACAGCATGTATTGGATAACAGTCTCTAGTGCAGTGGTGTTTCTTTGTTAATTACCTGTCTTGCACGAAAGTTAAACTGGAGATTGTTAGCCAAGACATGCTGCAGCATGTTTAGGAAAAGCCTTCACGTGTGCCGCGTTACAGGCGGTATGCATATTGAACATTTGCGAAACTTTTCATGGAATTCACGCGTCTTTGAATTTCTTATTCAAATTTACAGGAATAAATCTTGTTCAGCTCAACATTAATCCTATTGAATTTCATTTCATTCGACTATGTAGTTTCTGTAATATTTACATGTCAAATGATGTCAAATTTTTTGAAACACCCTGCACTAGACAAACAAAAACCAATTTTCATCAATAAAATCTGGGAAAAAACCAAAGTAAAAGTTTTGATGTAAGACCCGAAGGCCAAGTTTTTGCTTGATAACAGATCATAAAAAGTTTTTTTGGGTCTTAAATTCTCTATTCATTGTAAACTCGCAGTAAATCCTCTAGTTGAACGAATTTTCTTAAGGCGGCCGGCAATGTCAAAATGATTGTGTCGCGCGTCTACGCGTAGGACACTTTCCGGAAAAAAACGTCCGTTGTCCGTAAGAGAAACTTGAGACGCGTCGCTTAACGACACTTCATAAAAAGAAATCGAATACGTTCGTCGCTTTCCTTACAATTGCTGCAAATACGAGTAATCAAAACTATGAGCAAAGTGAATATTTAAAAAGAGTTGAGTAACTTTGGCGCTGCCCTTGTTTTAGTTGTTCTAAATATCGAGGAAAAAGAAACCTACAATTTGTTTGGTACGTCAGAATCCATTTTATTGCTTATAGACTACTGTCGAGTGCATGTTGAAAACAAATAAAAAATATGTATATATTATAGGTAAGGTGGCAAATATCTTCAGAAAACTTATATTATAATTTTGATTAAAAAAGAGACTTTCACTTTTTTGTTTATGACTGATCTCTTCGTCAATTAAAATATCGTTTTTATCAAAAATTCTCTGTGTTGAAGTTTAAAAGCCTGAGCAGTAAAATCAATACAATGAATATCAGTGCTATTAGTTAAAGACGCCATGTTATGCAGTAAATTATACCTGTATATATATATATATTAATAATAAACTACTGCACTTACAAGGGATGCGGACTCGTCAAAAATTTGAAGTGAGTCTGAGTCACGAGTCAGAATTCGGGTTGAAATGACAAGTCCCATCTGCATCCCTGTCTAAAACTTTGACTTCTATGAAAGAAACCAGTCAAGAACTGACATAAGTTGCAAAAAAATCTTACTGGCAATATTTTTGTTCTGTACAAGTATTGAACATTAGGAGCGCCAAAGCAGGGGAAAGGGGGTAATTGCCCCTTTAAATTTAACTTTTTGACTCCTTTAAATTGCTCTGCTCTTTGAAATGGAAAGGTACAGGAGCACAGATACAGAAGTATAGGTCAGATTTGCCCCGTACAATCATAAAAACTTGACCAAAATATGAGATCGATTGAAGATGAACGCTATTGTTTTGGTTATGGTCTGGAGCTTAAATTTTGGACGAAAGTAAGGATCGTGGATTCGATTGAGAGTGATGACCTTTTTCTAGTTTTCAACTAAAATTTCGTAAAAAATGGAGGTCTTCGACACTGATTGGAAGTGATGACTTATTTTTTTAATCATTACTCGATTTTTGCGCTGAAAACCGTTGAGATACGAAATGGCAAATCTGTCAAAACAATAATGTAAAAACTTTTTTATTTTGTCCACCTGACAAAATGACTTTCCGGTGTCCATGTTGAACACTCAGTATTAGAAAAAAATTGACGACCTTGATCGCAGCAGAGTAACAAAGATTTACGAGATTTAAAATTATGAAAACCTTCAAATCGTCGATGCTACATGAAATTTAAACGTCGGACTCTCTTCTCTACTTTTTTGGCGAGTCGGAGTTCGAGTTTAAGTCCAGCTATATTGCAACGAATTGACGAGTCCATGCTAATGTATGCCATGCAGTTAAGAAAATATATATATTTTATTATTTTGTTAGGTCTTCATTATCTATAAGGTATTTATTTTCTGCCACGCAGGAAAAAGTCGAAAGGTCAAAGCAACTATTAAGTAATCCCCCCGATCTACTTTAAACTCAAGTTTAAGTTTATTATTGAAACGCTTCAAGGAAATCCATTAAACACATGTCCTAATAGTTGCTTTAAACAAAACAAAAATTCTGAGATAGGCTAAATATTTTAAACAACGTAAGCAACAAAAGATTAGTTTATTACCAAGTTAAGCTGCTTCGAGGTAAATATTATTTTAGATTAACGCGACCAATATGTTTTATGGTAAAACAAAGGAAAAAGAAAAAGTTTAGTAGGAAGAAAAAACCCAAAATACATATAAAAAATACCAAAAAACTGACGCCAAATAATGCATAAATCAGCCGTGTGCAGAGCAAATAATTTTTTTCCGAACACTTTAAAAATATTTTTTAAGAGATAGCCGATAGACTGGAAAAATGGAGTCGTATGACAAAATTTTCGTACAGTTAAGAAAATGCTACAAGGTGATAGTAGAAAAACTTATAAAAATAAAAACATATATAATTGCATAGAAATAATTTATTTGCATGCAAGATGTTGAGATATTGCCATCAACTTGAAACTTTTATATAGTTTTTTATACAAAGATATGAGTAAAACTTCTAGCTTTTTGCTAAAACTGCTCAGCAGAAGAAAGTGATTTTTCAAGGACACAATAAAATTTCAGCAGCGTGGTTGAGTGGTTGAGAGCGCCGTGATTGTGATCGACATGTCTAAGTTCAAAATTTACTGGCGCCATTCTGTTGTGTTCTTGGAAAAGACATTTTATTGCACTTTTCCCTGCTTGGAGGTCTTAGCAAGCCGTTCTGAATTTTAGTCATATTTCTATAAAACTCAAAAACCAAAATAAAATATTACAACCGGACAGCAATATTTTGGTGTCTTCGGATTCAGGTCAGGATAATTGCTTGGCCTATGTAGAGCACCTCCGTCGCTTTTCTGTGAGTCAGAAGAACAAACATAGAGATAAAGAAATGAATGAATAACGCAAATTTATTTTGAAACGTGACCGCGTGTCGATCACGATGCTTTTAACCTAGGGTTTCCATACCGTCCAAAAAATCTGAAACTGATTCCTTTTCTTTTTTGGTCTTCATTCTAGAACCTCAGAAAATTTTATTTTGTTAGCCTCTCCAAATTTTTTTCGGCTGGTACGCTTAAGTCTATCCGGAATTACGCCGATTCAGATGTGGTAACCCTATTTTAACCACTCGGCCACGCTGCCGACAAGCCTATTTTTACTAACTAAAATCAGTTGGCGCATCATTTGAGATCGCTATGACTGACTATAAGTTAGATCGTTGGTTTTTCGGGCGTCTTGAACATAACATAACTTACCTAATTAATGTAATAAATAAAGTACCTGAAACCTGTGGTGGCGCTAGAACTAAATCAAAGTTGCCACTCCTTCTTTTTCCTTTTTGATATTTAAAATTAAACTGGAATATAAAATTAACTGGGTTTTTTCTAAAAGTCACCGTAAGCGATTTTTTTGGTGAAACTAACCCGCAATACTTCTTTCAGCACCAGGGTGGAATAAAGAAGAAACCAAGAGAAAAAGAATCTCACAAGAAGCGATAGTAACTGCAGGGACATCCGGGTTAGTTTTACAAACAAGAATCGCTTACGGTGGCTTGTTGAAGAGACCCAAAAACAAACTCACGAATTCGTATGTATGGGTTATCAGATTTTAGTATTTGTATGGAAAAGGACCGGTCTCCATAATCAACTGTTTTTCATGGTTTTCCCATGTTTTTTGATGCGTTCTACTCGAAATATCATTTGCAATTTTTGCAACATTTACCAGCTGAATGCACATGTCCAAGGTTCATTTTCAATTATTTTGTGCATGGGTGGGGATCATTTTTCGGTCTATCTTGATAATTAACACAAAAGTCACCTAAAATCCAAAAAAAACTTTTGCAAAGTTGGCATAAATTGGGGTTTCAGAGTGGCTTCCCCTTTAAGCAACTAGAAAGGGAGTAATTTGCAATGGTTTTCACAATCAAATTTGTTTAAAACACCCTTGAAAACATGGGAAAAATGATAAAAACAGCTGTGAAGAGATATTGGTTCTTTTCCATAAATTTACCAGATTTTCAGCTACAAAATCAAGAATAAAGGCTTTTGATAAATGAAAAATTATCTATTTTTGAATAAATGTGAAGTTTCAATTATAAACATAAGGTAACTATTTTTTAAATAACTACATAAGGGTATAATTAAAGTTCACGTACGTAAATTATTTAAGCTGAAAAACGATGGAAAAAAAGAATATCTATGTTATCTATACGTACAGCAAATTTAAATGGGATAAATAACATGAATCATATTCAAACATTGTTCAAAGTATTTTCCATTGACAACCGTTTGTCTATGTAATTGTCAACCGTATTGTCGTAAGTAATTTTTTCAGTGAAACTAACCCAGGATCCTCTTTTAAACACCAAGATGAAAAAGAAAACAAGAGGAACGAATATTTTTAAAAAGCAACAGTAATCAAAGGGGATTTGGGTTAGTTTCATATTCTTTTTTTCCATCATTTTTCAGCTTAAATAATTTACATACGTAAACTTTAATTATACCCTACATAAGTATACAATCTTTAACAAGTTATGTAACAACTTCAATTTTGTTAAAAAAAATCAATGCATATTGTAAATACAATGCTGCTCTATTTTTTACAAATTTTATCAACATACCATATCCAGATTTTCAAAATAAGTTATAGGGTTGCTAAATAAGCTAGTAAGCCTTTCAACTAATTCATATACATTTTTCAAACAAGTGATATAAGTATTTATGACTAAACAGAACAAATTTAATATTATGTTAAATAACAGGTAAAACAACAATAAGAATTGCCAATAAAATACAAATACCTTTTTAATAAACTACAGTTTTATAAATTATTTCAATGAGAGAACATTTAATACAAACTGAAAAAATTTCAACTAGTTATATGCAGTTCTTATCAGTATTAAACAAGACAATTATGATAACTTTATTTAAAGATGCAGGGTACAGTAGTAGCAATAGTCTGAATTGCTTAAAAAAATCAATTACCATAATATATAATTATCTTCAGTCTTCTGACTGTAAGTATTTTTTGATGTTAATGTACTTTTTTGGCTATTGTTGTTGTGTTTCTATTTTCTGTATTAATGTTGGTTGTTAATCAGTTTGAAAACTATCAGACTACTAATATTTTATGCTCTATTTATTTATTTTTGATTCATATGACAGCTTTCCAAGCATTACTCAAGTTAATCTAAAAACCTAAGCTTACAGAAAACAATTTACTAAATTTACTAGTCTCACATCAACATCATTATTTTTTTGTCATATATTTGGAGTAGAAACAATATCAAACAATCTGGTAATCTACTGGCTGCATTTCAAACTGACTGATTGATTTATCTAGTAATGGTTGACTACTTTAAAGATTTTGTTTTTTAATTGACTGGTCCAAAATCTGGACCACAAGAAATGGAGAATTACTGAATTAGGCATAATTGTTTATTAGAACTTGAATTTGCTGGCATTTAGACTTCTAAATAATTACTTAAAAAAAAAAAGCAATGTAATAGAGTATAAAATAATGCATTTAGACTGTTAGATCTGATAGTCCCATCTGATCTGATCCTAACCTACAATTAATGGTAGTTTGGATTATCCAGCTCCAACCAAAAACTGCCTCAGTCCAATTCTGATCCATTCTCATCTCTGCTGCACACTTCACAACACTTTTAACCACATAACACAAACAAACACAACATCAAAGAACTTTCTCAAAATCTTGCAACTTAATGCAAATGGCATCTGCAACAAAAGAGATGAAAAACAACTACTTATTAAAAATATATCAGTGGATGTCATAACAATACAAGAGACAAAACTCAACCAATTATATAAAACACCAAACGTTTCTCATTTCACACCTATCCAAATAGATCACACTCACAAACAAGGTGGAGGCTCCTAGCTTACATTAAAAATAGCATCAGTTTTTCACAACATAAAGCATCAAACACCTTTCCCACTGAACTACAAACCATTAAAGTTCACCTTTCTACATTATAGCAATGACATATTGCAAACATGTACATTCCACCCAGCTATCACAAACAGAAGAAGACTTGATTATATCTAGCACATTTACAACCATTACAAATCTTCCAAACACAATCATCACAGCAGATGTCAATGCTCATTTACCGTTATGATATTTGCTGACCAAAAACCACAAAGGAGAATTGATTGAAGACTTCCTGCTTACACTCCAATAATGTAATTATAAATACAAACACTTCAACACATCTATCACCCAATGAAGTACAATAGCCTACTTACCAGACATTATCACTGCTTCAGCAGACTTGCATGACTGCACAGCTGGCAGACCATCCACACCCTCTCATCTGATCACTTACTTTTACTCATCACCCTCAGTATACATCACAAGACAAGACAATTTGCTTTCATTTCACTAAAGCAATAATAAACTATCAAAAGGCTGATTGGACATCATTTAAACAACATGTTGAGGATTTTATCTTACAAACAATGAAACACTTCCAACAACAAAGCACACAAAATTCTTAAAATCACTCTTGACACCAAACTAACATTTTCACAACATATAAATGTCATCATCATTAAAGCAAAACAAATGCATAATATTTTGAAAGAACTCACTTCTACAAAATGGGATAAGCAAAAGGAATTAATTGTCTTTACATTTTAAAGCTATCTCTTGCCCCATTTTGGAATATGTAAACACCATGAATAGGGATGGGCAATTCAGAATAATACATGTATATTATTCTAGAATATTCTAGAATAGTTAAACCAAATCCAGAATATCGAATCCTTTTTTCTGCAATTAGCACAATCATCATGAAAGCATTTATTTACTACAAGTTTACAACAACAAAAACACAATCAGAGCACGACTTTATTGCAGTGCAATATATTTAAGCTTTCTACATACATGTTTGCCTGTCAAACATGATCGTAATTTAGTGGCAGTTAAACCTGCACTTGAAAAAGATCTTTTGGAGGATGCAGATGTAGTTATATGCTGATGCAGTATACAGTGATATTAACCAAATTCTTACTTAATATGTAAATGTAACGAATCATGGAACAGGATTTTCAGAATGAACGCAGCTAAAGAAAAGCACGTTGTCGACCGAGAAAAAAGACTTTCTTGCATGTGCATCATGAGAAAACGCCTGCATTCTACCAATAAGTACAATTGTGTGTGAGAGCTAATTTTTTTATCGTTGCTTGCAATTGGTATGTTTACAAAAGAAAATATGTGACCAAGCAACGTCATACAGCGTTTCAATCTAATTCGAAGAAAGACCGATTGGAGTGAGAATAAAAAACAAAATTAGTTGCTCTAAGAGATAAAAAGAGAGAAAACGCCATGCAAATTGCTCTTGTGGGCCCAAAGCGTGTCGAAAATATTTTAAATTTTTAAAAAGTTTGTTAAGATGCTCAAGAACAACTTAGTTTTTTTTTAACCAATTACTTTCTCCCTAAAACTAACTCTGTTTCTCCCTTGAATTAACTCTTCAATTGATTTTTCTTTGAATTGGACTCAACCTGAAAAAGTTTGTAAGCACGATATAAACCGAATCCTATCATTTGGTTTGAAGTGGCATTTTGGATTTGGATAGTTTAGGATTAAAATCCTTCTGATTCAGTATTCTGTATTGCACATCCATAACCATGGAGCTGTATCATATCAAACTTCAACATCAAGAAACTGCAAACCATTGAAACTGCACATTGCTACTAGATGCACTCGAGATACAAACACTCAACACCTACATGATAAAACCAAGGTCCTTCCAATGGACACTCATCTCAAACTTATTGTTACTCAACTTAAACAACTAGCTCAAACACAAACATACCTTTTACATGATCTTAATGCATACTCAGATCCACCCAGAAACTTGAAAGCCACAATCTTTCATAATAATTAGCACACTAACATCATCATCTCAAAACTAGACATAACACCAGAGGACTGTAGAGAAAACCTTGGAACACATTCACACTATCATCACCACACAATATCTCAATTCTAGAAAAAACAACAAAATTACTAACACCATACTCTATGACATCCATTCATCAGAACAAACATCACCACATCATATGTGTACAAAACTGGCTCAGCTCAGAGCCAACAAATCACCACTTTTGCAAAGTTACCTACATATAGTGAACCCTAAAACTTACATGCCACAATGCCCACTATGCTTGTCACACACACATGACACTAATCATCTCTTTAACTGTAGCACCAACACAACTCTATTAGTCTGTGGAAAAAGCCTTTATAAGCAGCAGAGGTAATCCAAGATTAGGAGTCTAGATTGGCTTCTTTGAGGGGTTAAAAGATAGCTAATCCAAGATATCCTTGGATGAGGGGCAACAACAACAACAACATACTTTTACACATATAAGGGATATGTGGTTGGAATATAGAAGCAATATGCTAGTATAAAATGTAAAAGTTTTTAATGCAAAGCTAATATTTAGTGAATTTTATTAAAAGATAAAATCAAACATTCATTATTTGAAAAAGATGTCACTGGAAAATATTGATATGTAGTTTGATTCTTGTATTTGTAGCATTATGGTAATTGATAAATTTCCAAAAAATCTAAATATTTAATCATGTTTCTTGTGTATAGTAAACCTACATAATTTCCTTTAGCTATAAGTAGAGCATATAACGGATTTAGTAGCAGCAGTTTGTAATATGTCTCCAGTTTTGCATTTATTGTTTTGGTAAAAAAACTTTAATGTTTTAGAGCACGAAACTCCAGTTTATGCAATTTATTATCCAGTTTGTGCAATTTTTAATAAAGAGTTAAATATTATCATAATTTTCTACATTTAATTAATTAGAGTTAATCAAGCCAAATATACCATATTTAATTAAAATGTGCCCTTGAATACAGTGCACATAAATAAAGTCACTTAGTGGACAGTACAAAACTAGTGCTGCTTGCCTGCTACATGAGCACTTTTATAACTTGTTCTGTGTAAAAATATCAATTGTTTTGGATTTAAGGTAGTTGAAGCTACTTTTAAATAGAGTATGGTAGGTTTAAAGTTGGCTGAAAGTTGTTTATAAAAAATGCGCCCTTGTTTAGAATGTGCACAAATTGGAAATAAAAAAAAAATAGAATGTGTTCATTCTATTTAAAAAAATACTGTGTTTATCTTCATACATACATATCTGTTCACTACCTTTATTGTCACAAACAAAATATGTATTAAATGTTTGAAGACAAATCATGTGTCACAAATTTGGAAATAGGCCAACAATATTTGGTTCTTTTTCACTCTTTGCCATTATTTAACTGTGCAGGCTATGTGGATTTCCCAAAATTTAAAAGGGCAAATGATAATGCAATATTTTATTTATCTAAGTTTAATTGCAGCTAAACAACAAAATGATACAAAGCTGAGTGACACCATCTGTGGAACATTCTTTACCATTGATTTTTTCTTGCAATTTAATTTAGTTTATTATAATAGAAAAAATTGACTTTATAAGTTAATATTATAAAACAAAATGGTTGTAAAACAAGATACCGGTAATGAAGAAAATCAAAGGTTTTTACAAAGATGGATGACAACTATTTCAACTCAATTCTCAAGCTTTAAGTTGTTTCTATGGAATCCTGAAGATAGAACAGTGATGGGGAGAGGCAAAAAAAGCTGGGGTAAGTTTTAAACCAATATGTTTTCTTTATAGGTTATTTGCATAGTTTAGTAGCATAATTTTATTTCAAAAATTAATTGTATAATTTGTTTAATCCCTGAATTCTACAATGACATAATTGTCTTGCCCACAGTTTTTACTGCAATTCAAAAAAATTTGAATCATTGTTCTTCTGTCTGACCTAGCAAAAATCTTTTACTTTTTTTAAAAATTGTTAGGCTATTGTAATGATGACCATTCCAAATTTTTTAATCGCTATTTCTATAACTGTAACTAATTTTTTTTCAGGCTATTTTATGAAATTCATATCTTGGGATCTTTAAAAAAAAGTATTTATACATATATATGGCTTTCTAAAAATTAATTTGATAAAACATTCATGTATGTATATTATCAGTTTTCAAAGGGTTTTGTGGTGCAGCAGCTAGATCAGTGGTTCTCAAAAGTTTTGCTGCAATCTTCTCTTTCAAAACTATGGCACTGTCATTTCCCCAAAGTTTAACTTCAAGAAAAACTCTTATTGTTTATTAACTAAAGACCGTTTTTTAGTCTACTATTGATTTATGATCCAAATTTCAGTTATCCAGGAGGTTCATCAATAAAATTCACCTTTAAATTAAGGAAAAAAAGTATTTTATAAAAACCTGTCACTTCAATAAAACATTTTATGATTTAACTGCACAGGTTATGCCAATCAACTTGCATTGTACTCAGATTCTCAAATTCTTTCTCCCCCAGTGATTTTTACTCCCTAAAATTTCAAATTTCTTTTTGGAGAGTTAAATGGCTTACTTTAAGAAAGACTCCTAGATTGTTAGAACATAAAACAAAAGCTCTTGAATTGATCATCACTGAAATTTTTATTTAGATTTGCTCATTTTTTGTATTTTAGTTAATAACATTATGTTTTTAGTTCTACAATTAGCTTAGTTTAAGGCTAGATTTGTCCCAGTAAAGTTAAGTTAAATTTGGTCAGAGACATAAGCTGTCTTACAGGAAGAGTTGGATCATGTGACTGGCAAAAAATAGCCACTGCTTTTTAAAATTTTAGTTTGATGATAATAGTTTATAGATATAAACCTCAAACTGATATATTGTGCTCAAATATCTAAAGCTAATAGAAACCAGAAAGGTGCATTTTATGGGTAAAGTGCGTTTGTAAAAACCACAGGTGGCTTGAAAATTTGTGCATGAGTCACAGCAAACCAAAAATTCATTCAATTCACAGCTCTATTGTACTTGTTAAATAAATCTTTTACACTAATAATTTTGTGTAAGATAAATATAATTGGAAAACAAGGCTAATTTAAACCCTAACATTAAGTCGCATAAAAAAGTAATTTTTAATCAGTCTTTAGCACTCAGAAATTTTGTTAATAAAAAGGTAGATTCTGCTGAATTGCAAAAAGTGTGGTTCCATGATGGAGTTAGGCACTTAACTTTTGAGCATAAGTACAAGTATTATTAGTTTTAAGTACAAGTACCTGCAGCTGATTATGTACTTAAAATTTGCAGTAGTAGAACCAAAGTTTCATGTGTCTTTTTAGTTTTTTTCATTTTGCCGAGATTATTAGTTATTTAAATTAACCAAGGTTTTTGACAAAATGTTTAAGATGCAAAATTATACACTTCCTTCCAAAGTGTCAAATTATAAAATTAAATTTTTCTCCATCACTGTAAAAAAGAATCGTATAGTTAATTATTTTAAATTTAGTTAGAAAAATGTGAGGAGTATTGCAGCTCTGCAACTTAATATAAACTGCAGTTGCAGCTAGTTGATATTGCAGATGCAGATAATGACATCTTTTCACTGATATCATAGCAAAAAAACTCGCTATGACTTTGTTTTTTTGCCCCACTAATTTTGATTAAAAAAAAGTACTGATAAACTTTAAAAATGTACTTAAGTTTAAGTAATCTACTATACTTGAGTGCTCTATCATTGTTATTAAAATGTTTGATCAAGCTTTTGCATTCAAAATTATAGGTTATTACACATGATAAGAAAAATAAAATATGAAAAAGAATAGTTACAACGCATTTTTTTGGAAGTGTTTTAAATTTCAGCATTTGTTGTCATAAATTTTCTATTATGTAATGACATTTCGGTTGCTGACTGATATAAATATCAAAAAAAACAATAATGTCACAAAAATAAAGTTGCCAATTTAGGACTAGTTTTATCTTTTTTCCTGGTAGTGTTAATTAATAACAAATTTTCTTAATAACCCCATGCTACTCTGCAAGATAACAAAACTAAGCCACCTCGTGTCTATTGTCTATTGCTTTTAAAATAATTGAACAATATGTTTTAAGTGGGACCGGTGTTGCAGCTTGCAATGGTTCTCTTTTTGCCATTTCAACTGTTGACAATTTGGAAAGTGGTGATAGATGTGGGCAATTTTTGGGACATCAATAAAATTAAAATATCACACAAAAGCAATTCTATTTGGTTGATTTCTGTTCTTACTTTTATTCAATAAAAATATTGCACAATATTTTTTATTTTTTTCATGTTAGAATGGCTATTATTTTTATGCAAAGTAAGATTAAAATCTCAAAAAGTTAAGAAAGTTTCAATCCCAAAATGTCTGACAAACTTTAGCTTATCATCAACTGAATACTTTTTTTTCAAAGTCTTACTTTGTTATATTAAATTTGTTGGATTCACATAATTTTTTTTATAAACTAATTGCTCCATATTCAAACAAATCTTAGAATATTATGTATTCATAAAGTATGCTTTAAAGTGGTAGGTAAAGTATCTACTTTTCTCTGAAATATTTTCAAAGCTGTATTTCATTGTATTGTACTATTTTGATGCTTGAACAAACTGCTTTATGCTTTGGAATATAAGACAATTTAATAGCTTGTATACCATTTCTAAACTTTTAATGTATCACAGTATTTTAGGCACTGTGCTCTGTGACACGTGTTTTCAGTTCACTATTCATCTTCACATTTTTTTTAAAGCAAATATTTTTATATTCTGAAAGCTTAACAAAAATTAGTCTTTTATAATTAATTTTAAAAAGTTTTTTTTATTGCTTTATTTATTTTGTCGCTTCAATGCTTGATGGCTTTTAATTGATTTCACACTGCAATATTATATATCCTACCAAGCTTTTATTGCAGCTGTAGTTTATTAAAAGCCTCATTCGGTATAATTTTGACCTTAAGCTAGGAACTTACAATCTACGAAAAACTCACTGTACCTGAAAATAAAAAATCAGTTTTTGTAATAGAGATTGCGGTTTTTTTCATCTTAAATCTGATTTTCTTTTTTTTAATGCAACAAAGTAATTTAACGCAGTGCTCCGCAACCGGTGTGCCGCGGAAAAACGGTAATGTAAGCACAGTATCGAAGAAAAAAATTTTTTTTAAGTAGCGAGCTTTGAAGTTTCATTCAGCGGACAAAAGAGCTTTTATTTGTAGAGAAACAAATGTCTTCATTCGGTTGCAAGTGTGTCGCCAATTTTTGAGAATGTTTCTAAATGTACCGCAGACGCGAAAAGGTTGCTGAGCATTGGTCGAATGCATAGGGTATCATAGGACATGTTAAAATTTATTTTATATTCCGATTATTCTTAAAATAATAAATTCGTGCAATTCACGGCTAAACTCGGTCAAGGGTTGCTGTAGAGTTTTTTATGAAAATAGCCGAGTTCGTTGATTGTTGTATTTAAAAAAACATGATTGTCACTGTTTATTTCAGTTCAAAAAAACTACCTGTAGTGAAAAATTTGATTCTAAACGGCTGTTTAAACTTTGCTTCTGCCGCTTTAGAACTATCCGGCAGTCATAGCTGTTAGAGTCTTATCATTTGGTCACTTATCTTTTTTAACTGCCCCGCTTTGCTGTTCCATGTTTCCAATTTATTTGCAGCTACTAATGAGCGATCATTCATGTAAACACGTACGAAACCGGCACCAAAAAACTAATTTTTGTGTTCTTGTTTAAATATTTCATAGGATTAATTTATAAACGTCTGTTTTTAAATCGCCTTATGGAAAAGCTTAAGCTGCAAGTTTTGAAAAAAAGCGTTATGTGGCATATGCATATCTAGTAGCGTTGGGACCCCGGAAAATCCCGATCCCGAAATCCCAGGATTTCAACCTATTTTTGGCAATCCCGATCCCGGGATAGTTTGTCGTACAATCCCCAGATTACAACGTTATTCAATGACCACAATGTAGCTTAAAACAATTTGCCAATGTTATTTGCTATATAACGAACTCCTCTTTTAAAATGAAATATTTACAATTATTAAGTGCTGACATCAGCGCTTCTCAGTGCAAACCACCTATCGTGTGATTATGATTACAAAACAATGGTCAAATAAATTCCTTCTATTGCGTCATTAACAAGCTTCTGAGAGTTTTATTGCAGTCATTGAAAAAGAAGTCGGGTCAGTCAGTTACAGTATAAGAGAGTCCGCTTTATTCTCTTAAAGCTTACATTAAATTTTAGTGAAAATGTCGAATTTTGAAGACGTAGGATTGTCAAAAAAATCTGAAGTGTGGCAAAACTTTACATATTGTAAAACTACTGAAAAAGCAAAGTGCAAGTTGTGCCAAGCAATCTTAAAAGCTGCTGGATCAAGTACAAAGGGATTAATTACGCATTTGAAATCGCAACATAAAGTTGCAGTAAAATCAAGTCGGGTGGAAGTTGCTAAAATAGATGAGCCAAAATTAAAAATGCGAAAGGTTGATTCCTTTTTTAAATCGGAAAAGCAGAGCCTCGGCGAATTGGTTAGTCAATTAACTGCTATAGATGGACTTAACATTTAATCAAATTGCCACAAGCGAACGACTACGCCGAGCGTTTAAAGCTGATGGATATGATTTGCCTAGATCGCACAAAAGGTTCGAGATTTGCTGATGAAGCAGAGGGAGGATATAGTAAAAACTATCCGAGGAGAGCTTAATGCAATTAAACTAAGAGATGGCCGCTTTTTGATCACTTTCGACGAATCAACTTCCATGAGAAATCGTCGGTACATGAACATTAATGTTCATTTTTAAGGTGGTTTTCGTTCTTTAGGAATGATTCGCATTCAAGGAAGCTTGAATGCAGCAAAGGCAATTAAACTGGTTGAAAAACGATTGCAATTGTTTGGTCTGGACCTGAACAAAGATGTGGTAGCTACTGTTACAGATGGTGCAAGTCTTATGGTAAAATTCGGAAAAGAGACTTGTCCTGAACATGTAACATGTTATGCCCATGCTATTTATTTAGCTGTCTGCGATGTTCTATATAAAAAAACACAGCACAGTAAAGATTTCATTTGTCTTGTGGATGATTGCGAAAGTTACACCGAAAACGACTCCATTACTGAAGGTGAAGATTGTTTTGAGGAGGAAGAGAGGAATATCGCTGTTCCTTTGGCATCTAACTTACAAGATGTGGTGCAAAAAGTTCGAAAAATTGTAAAACTTTTTCGGCGATCTCCAGTGAAAAATAATGACCATCTACAGCCCTATATTTTGGAAAATTTGGGAAGAGAAAAGATGCTTCTTTTAGATTGCAAAACGAGGTGGAATAGTTTATTGGCAATGCTAGAAAGATTTTACGAGCTAAAGAAAGAAATCAAAATGGCTATGGTACAGCTTGATGTTACTTTTGATTTATCTGAAAAAGAGGTGAAAGAAATAAACGAGATGTGTGAAGCTCTTGCTCCCTTTAAGGCTGCTGTTGATGCTCTTGCCAGCAAGGATGCAGACATGTTGCTATCAGAAAAGATAATTGCATTTGTATTGAAAAAACTTGGTGAACTGAAATCAAATATTAGCAAGAATATTAACAAGAAAGATTCAGCATTCGAATCGATGAACGTCGCAACGACCAACTTGTACATCTTTTTGAATACCTCAAGAAATCATCTTACATTGATCAACCTGAAGATCATCTTGGATACAAAATAAGTCGCAAAAAAATTGCTGCCATGGCTACAAGTCTGCTACAAAGATTGTTTGTCAGCAACGAATCTGACAAAGTTGTCTCTAATGAAGAATAAGAAGTGACAACAAGTAATAATGGCCAAAAAAACTCAAACCCAAATGACTTTAGCTCAATATGCTTTCGTTGCAGATGACAAAAACGAAGGACAATGCAATAACGTGAGCTCTCGAGTTGTGCAAAAAGAGATGATGCTCTATGAAATTACTAAAAGAAGGCCAAATAATCTAGAAAAGTTGTATGCAGCGCTAAAAACCATCAAATCCACGTCAGTTGAAGCCGAGCGTGCATTTTCAGCTCTTGGCTATTTTGTGAGCAAATTCAGAAATTGTCTTAACAATGATATCATTGATACTTCGTTGTTTTTGCGCCATTACTATAGTAAATAAATTTTGTTTATTTTACAGTACAATCGTTTATTATATTGCTTCGTCAATCCCGAGAAATCTCGGGATTATGTAATGGAAATCCCGGGAAAATCCCGAGCCCGGGATTTCTCATTTAGTCCCGAAATCCCAACCCTAATATCTAGTTAACTATATGTCCGATTGGTGGCGTGATGCATGAATAACAGGTTTCCCACCAGTGAAAATTCAATTAAACAGAAATCAAACCATCGATTTACAACCGCCATGCAAGCTTACTTTTTCTGTTGCAAAGCAACTTATTGTAAAATTGTTTAAACATTGACGTTTTAATTTCTCTCATTACAGTGCAGCGTTCATTACAGCCACCTATTATTAAAGAGAAAATTTCTTTGATTTGAACTTGTTAAGAGTTGAACGAGCAGAAAAAGATTCAAACCTTTGACTTAATGCAGTTATCAAACTGCCTAGTGCAAGAAACCAATTTTAAATTTGTATTCCAAAAGTTTGAGATATTTGCCTTGAACCCGGTTAAACGCGTGTTTGTTTCCTGCAAGCACGGCGTCGAGCAACCTTCATATGTTGCCGGCCAAATGGAGCAAATGAGCATACGCGGCGCATTTAGCTTTGATAAATTAAAAAATTTCTTTTGAAAACATTTCTTTTAAATAACCTCATAGTTTTGATGATTTGTTTGGCGAATGGGATTTGTCAGCAGCGTGGTCGAGTGGTTAAAGCGCCGGGCTCGTGACCAACACGGTCCCGGTTCAAAACCTACTCGAGCCATTCTATTGTGTCCTTGGAAAGACATTTTACGGCATATTCCCCTGCTTGATGATCCTAGCTAGCAGTTCTAAATTACAGTCATATCTCTATTAAAGTACAAGCGGATAGCAATATCTTGGTATCTCCGGAAGCAGGTGGGGGTAATTGCTTGCCCTATGTTTTAGCGCCTCCGTCGCTTTCCTGCGAGTCAGGAGGATAAATATAGAGATAAAACAAATAAATAAAATAAATAAATAAAAGAGGCCGTTGATTGCTCACGTCAATTCAGGTTTCAAAAGCTTTTCACGTTCTTGCAAATATTGTCATTTTTGGTTACTCCTAAAAATTGTAATTTATAAATAAATTTGTTTTTATTTGTAATGTCGGTCGTTGTTCGATGTGAAAGTATTAGAAAAATGATTGCAAAAACCTTTCAATTTTTAAGTGTCACGTGAATTCGGATTAATCAAGAAAAAGAATAGGTTGCCGATGATTCGACGACCTTTTCTTTCATCAATATTTTTTATGCCCTTGAGTGCAAAGAAGAGGCAGTCGTATTTGCCGATTTTTATGCAGTTGTTGGTGCAAAAGAAATTTAATTATTTTGGGGGCACTGCTAAGGCGACGTAATAAATAGTGAGGTAAAAAGTTTGTGTATGCACGTCATTAATCAGGCACACTTAAGAACTTCCAAAATTTGTGGCACACCTCCACCAAAAATGTAAAAAAATCACATTCGTTTAAACAAAAATAGACTTTTTAGTGAGTTTGTGTGTCTAGCAATAGTTTGAGTCAGGAAATTGTATACCAGTTGTAAAGTTTTTATTTCCAAAAAATAAAATGTTTTTAAAAATTAATGTGTTGCACTGATTTATACCATCATTAAATTAGTTTTTTTTAGCTGATAATTTTTATACTGCAGTACATAATGTAAATGTAAAGTAAAATACGCATATGCTTGAAAGCTATAAATGCCAATGCTTAGCCTAATGTTAAGACTAAAACAGTCTGTATAGCTTTAAATTGTTGCAGCTTGCGGGTAATATAATTTGTGGTGAATATAGACAACAACTAACTTTCACTAGCTATTCAAAACTCGCTTTTCCAAGCTTAAATTCTCAGTTCGGTTCAGTTTTCTTTTATTTCTGCTCCGCCACACAGTAAGAGTACCGACTCTATTTAATGATAAACATAATTAGGGCTGCGGATTAGAAAAAGGAAGAAGCAACAAAACGAGTGCACGTTGTAGCGTAGCTTGCAAAGGTAATAACAAAGTATTTATAGAAGTTGTATTACAAGAAGCAAGGCTGCTTCACCTCAATATGAATTTGTTTTTATGAAAAAAAGGAAAGAAAAAAAAAGCACAAAAAAACGAAAAAAAGTTACGGTACATTAAAGTCATTTGATAAAAAAACAACTCTGTCATGGGTGCGGTGCATTCTAGATTCTAGAACATTCCATCAAGTTTTATCTTGTTGCTTGTATCTTAAAACAAATTCAAGTTTTATCCAACTTCGTCGACAACATATCAACGCTATAAATGATTCAAAAGAAAAAGAAACTTAGCTGGTCTGTTCGTTTGAACGAAAGCGCCCGGGATTTCGTGACGTTTGTTTGGAATTCAAGAGACAAAACTTTTCTCGGAAGAACCCATGATAATTGGGGTAACCACTAATCAAAAGAAATATCTTAAGTCGTGCTACATGTCTTTTTTCTCACTTTTTCTAAATTAAAATATTTATTGTAGGTGAATGTATCACAATAATTTTATTCAAGATAAAACGATCCACGAGATTGAGGCGAAGGGGAGTTTTTTTATGGTTCAATTCTTAGTGACAACGCTCTGTGTTTCTTTTTATAGAGAAAGAATCGGTACCAATAGGATCAAAGTATTTTAATCGTATTTTGTTCAGGCGATTAAAATACTTTGCTCCTTCTCAACGAAATATTTATCTATTTTCTAAAGCGTATACTTGATCTAGAGGTTTGCATTTGCGCTTAAGTTTGCTTTCTGGTGCTTGAAAGCTTTAAAAAAACTTAAATTCGACAGCAATGCTTTAGCAATTGCAAATGTTGGTCGGTGTAGCAGATGAACGCACTAAACCACAATAAGTCGGCACCGAATGAACCGGAGGCCTTCGTGATCAGGACGCTCGATATTTTTTCATACTTTTTCCATAACGGGAATGTCAAACAGGAAAGCTGTGGATCCCAATTTTAAAGTTGTTTATTTGACTTGAATCGGAATCAGAATTGTACACTCTTGCTTGAGTGATTACCCCATTTGTTGGAATGGGTGTGGCCAAGACCATGTAAATTTGCCTGCTGACTGGCGTTGGGTGTTTCCCATTTGTGCATTTGCACTTTTTCAAGATTATTCGTTATTAACAAAACATATCAATTATTTTTTTGCTTGCAGGTCAGATCACCATCTTCTATTTTTTCTACTACTCCTTCTTGGCTGCACTTTTTGCTATTTCGATTGCAATTGTTTTGGGAACTCTTGACCCTTACCGACCCCGGTTTCAAACTCGCCTTCAAGCGCCAGGTATGATTGAGTAGGTGTGAGGAGTGTGAGCCTGATGATCTGGTTTTTGTAGATTAAGATTTATGTAGATTTTGACTCTTCAGAGGGAAATGATACACATTGTTGCCTATAAATCAGTGTCATGGAGCCGGAGTCGCATATTTTAGGGCGGAGTCGTGTTTTTGATGTGCTATAGTTGGAGTCGTTATTGTTTTTGGGGACTCCGCTTTACGCTAAATTAGGGCTCCAAGGTTGTGGAGTCGGAGTCACCGGAATATTGTGTTTTAGGGCGGAGTTGAAGTCGTTCTTTAGACATGCTGGAGTCGAATTCGGGAGTCGTAGTCGTAGAAATTTAAACAACTGGTCGATGTTAAGTCGTAAAATTTTGAATTAGTGGAGTCGGAAAAAATTTCTTTCCCATTCCGCATCCTTGCTATACTCATAAACCTATAATTTTTTTTCCATCAATAAGAATTTAATGCCTTGATGTTATTGAATTTCGCTTTATTTTCACACCACCATTAATTAAGGTTTGATTGAAAGTGTGTTTGGAATTCAAACGTTTTTACAATCATATTTTTTAATTCCGTTAAATTTGGATTTATATTTTTGCATGATTTAAAAAAAAATCTTTATTAATCAAATTTACTAACAAAACCGAACAGTTATTGAAACTATTTAAACCTAATCGTATCTAATTTTACCTTTAAAAAGCGTACTATATAAATTTTATTTTTCACATTGGAATTCGATGAAATCGGAGTTAAGTTTGCCTTAAAAATCAATTATATTTAAATTAAAAATAAAAGGATAACTTCACTAATTTGTTCTTGTAATTCGCCATACGACAGAATAGAAACGACTGGATCTGCTCCACACTCAGCAAGCCTACCTGCCGTGTATGCTAGGTATAGGCCAGTGGTTCTCTTTTCTGCATGTCTACTCCGATTCGAGTAAAAAAATATTTTATTGATTTTCTTACACAGTACACACTCTTAACTATGTCATGTATACTTACTGTAAAACTGAAGACCTTTTTTGTCTTTTTCATTCAAATATGTTTTTTTCATTACATGCGAAGAAAAATAGATGGAGACCAAAAAAGATCTTTTTTAATAAAAGTACATTTTTTATTTTACTACCGTTGCTTTATTGCTCCAGTAAACCCCAACTGTTAATCAATCGACCCTTTGGCCATTTATTGATCCTTATTCGACTCCTGAAAACTCGCTATCGACCACTTTGAGAACCACTAGTATAGACGAATCGCGGGTTTTATGTAATTTTTTGCTTGTTGACTGGATGAATGCTTTTTTGCCGAAGATAAACGTTATGGATTTTCATAGGGTTGTCAATTCAGCCCCGAGAACCGTCTGATGTTGCTTTGACATCGGACATTAGATATTCTCTCTCTAATTATAAACAATACGCCGATCTACTGAATACTTTCCTATCAGGTAAAATTTTTTTCGCAAGTATCGTTTTTTAAAAGTTTAAAAATTTTATTTTTGGTGTTTTACTTGACAATATGTTTGTGTTAAGCTTGTTTCAAAACGCTTCTTTTATTATCTTTTTATTATGTTATAATAAAATAACAAAATTTTTATTATGTTATTTTATTATGTAATTGTGCCAGTTTCTTAAATTTTGAGGTTTGTTTTGTCATTTTATAACAGCGATATGACTTCTTTTTAGTATGAGTTATACAAAAATCTGAGTGCGAATTATAAAATTTTTTTCTAGTTAAACAATTACAGTAAATTTGCCTAGCTTTTCTTTTTCAACGACTTATTAACTGTTGTTATTCACATTTATTTCATTCAGTCTATGAGAATCAAACCGACCCGAATAAATTTCAAGACTGCCCAATCAACCAGAGAATAGATCACGCTAGGACGTTCCAGGGATCTGAAACCGTGCTAGCCTGTCGATTCAACCGATCCGACCTTGGTCCTTGCGCCAACGGTAATTACGGTTACGACGAAGGAAAACCTTGCATTTTCGTCAGAGTCAATAGAGTAAGCAGGCATTTAAGATGCAGTTATTTCACGATGCCGCACTTTAAAATCACAAACGAGAATTTTAACAGCTTTTCCGATTAAGAATTTTCATGTTATGCTCGGATCTTTGTTATTAAACCATAATCCAAACTGAAATAGTTTGTTGAAAAACACTAGTTGAAAATTCTTAATTTTTTTTAAAGATTCGTTCCGATGTTTTTAGATCATCGGTTGGTTTCCGGTCGCTTTTACAAATCTCGACGAAGCTGTCGGCGGGTCGCTGTCCAAGGCTCCCTCTTTGAAAAGTGTTCTCGCTGCTGAAAGCAAACGTTACAATCCCTACCTGATTTATGTTGCTTGCTACGGAATAGTACGTTCACTTGTTCGGTGCAAAATTTAAGTATTTTTTGTACGGTTTTTACTGACGTAAATGAGGATGGTTTAGTTTTTGACAAGATTTTATTCTTCTACCGAGCAATAAGGCCCCGGTTCCATTACAAGCGTGGAATGGAGTTTCTTTGTATGTTTGTTGATTTTTTAGTTCTTTTCGCGCTTAAGTGCTGAGCGAAGCAAAAAAATCAATACAAGAAACAAAGAATGCTTCATTACACGCTCGTAATGAAAACAAGCCTTAAGCGTTGAAGTTTTGTAAAAAGCTTTGCTTTTCTCGATTTGCTGACTTGCATCGCAATTGTGAGAATCGCACCAGCTTTTAGATATATAAAAATTTGAAGACAATCGTGCCTCTAGTTTGGAGCAACATAACCTACATTTTTTTAACAGCTCTGATTTTTCCCCAGGACTTGTAGGGTCGAGGCACATTGTAGATTTCGCCCATATCATTTTAACTAGACAAACTAAGACAGCTGAGGAATATTTATACTCGCTTCACTACGCGATAGGGTTATAATCAGTTGCTTATTAGTTTTGACAAGCTAATCAGTTTTAATAAAAATCAGCATACTAAAGCTTGTTAAAGTAAAAACATTCTCTTAAATCTTTTTCAAATCATCTCTGACAGTTTAAACTGTGGTTGCTCCTACTTGATCATCAATAACCCAACTCAACATGACGTTAACTCTGCATAAGCATGCTTCTAACTGCAATAACAAGCTAAATTTCTCCTACTAAACCCGAATATAGTAATCAATTCTAATTGAAGTAATCAATCAAGTAGTTTAAAAGAAAAAAAAGATTTATAGAAAGATCTTTTGACAAGCTCTATTTTATTATCGTTAAAAGCTTTATTAACAGCCCCATAAATATCATCATTAACCTTTATTTTTAAGCACAAATATATATTTTTTGTCGAATACAGTAGGCCTTGGATAATGCGGAATTTCGCTTAATTCGGATAAAACTGAAAGTACAAATGATTTCCTATATGTTGTAATTCTTAATAAAAAGCTTCGAATTATCCGGACTTTGCCATCAGAATCAGAAGTAGTATAGGCGTTTCAAAACAGTTTGAAATGTTAAGTAAAAATTGAGAAAAGTCTTTCCACGCGGGTAAACAACTCTTATTCACGTTTAAATTCAACTGAGACTAAAAAAAATCTCATCCACCTTTTTCGCATTCTGACACAGTTCCCATCCAACTGGCGACTGACACGATGACTAATATGGTCGTATCGCTGTCACTTGCCAAACTGATAATAACTTTTATATTGTCATTTACGTTCATAGCCGCACCATCCCGATGGAGCAGGGGGCAATTGCGCCCCCAAGTCTCAAAAATTTGAATAAAATCAGAATTTTTTGGACAGCGACAAGGAAATTGGGAAAAACAAACTTTTTGTGCACAGCAAACGAACAACTTTTTCAGGAAAAAGTTTTCAAATACAGAAAGCCGATTTGAAGACTTTTTTTAGAGCTCACCACTTTTTAAGGACAAAAATTTGGGCAAAACTTTATTGCCCTCCATAATTTTTTCGGGCTGGTATGGCTATGTTTACGTTGTTGTAATCGCTTGGTAAATGAAGAGACCTTGTTTTGGTTCTATTTCTACGGCCCACAAGTTTAACAAAATTTTAAGTGGCCAGTAGAAGTGGCGGGCATGAGCTGACCCAATTAAAATCCATGGTTATGACATATTACAGTGATTTATTATTAACTATTATTGCGTAGAAAAAAATGTAAAAACACAGAGTTTTGTGTCTATAATAAAAGTTCTATGTTTGCACGATCCGAGAGTCGTGTTGACATCTTTTTTTTCTTGCTTATAATAATTGTGATGTAGTGCTTTTTAGATAATTTTTGAGTTTTAATAAAGTCTTAATAATTGCTGTCGAATTAATAATTTACAGAAATATACAAACTATATTGTCTCAAAATGTTTTTAAAATTTTTAGACTGCACAAGACCAAATATACTTAAACGGTGTGGAAGGCCCTAGCAATAATACCAAATATTATCCTGACGGAATTCCCTTCCATTACTATCCGTATTACGGAAACAAAAGGAGCCCTAATTATGTGACTCCTGTCGTCGCTGTCCAATTCAACAACCTCCGCGTAAGTTGTGTATAGTTTTTGTAGAATGGCTGTTTCCTGGGTTTTTCTAGCGCTGTCTCCCCAAACTTGCGTTATACATCGTTAATAATTATCCGTTTGTTACTATAAAAGCGATTTAGTATTATTTATTTAAAGCGATTTCAAAAAGGTTCTATTGGATTCGTTTCCACAAGAGGTTTAAAGTTTGCTTGTTATGCCCAATCACTTTATTTAGATTTAATAAGTGGCACCGTGAGGCCATAGAACTATCTAAAATGATTTTAAGTCGACTGACGTGCTTCGCACAATACCGCCTGCTCATCGCAGCCGCCACGCCCCTGCTCAAGGCAATTGAGATCCCTTACAGATATCACTTTCTCAGATGACATTTGCCATTTGAAAATTTCGCTCTTATCTTTTTTTATGCAAAACGTTTCAGTCGACACATAACTTGTCTTTTGCAAACGGCCCTTTTCGTGCTAGTACTTTATTACCTTTTATCCACCAAATATGCCGAAAAACCCAGTATTTTATGTGTCACCATCCAGTGTTGTATTGGTTAGAAGCCTTTTTCAGACCAAAGCCTCCATCGATATTTAAAATGATAAATTTTAAACATAAAAGTTTCAAAGGGCACCGATGATATTGACCTGCGTAGCGGTCAGCATCCCTGTTTTTGACACGAACGTCAGGCGTCTATTTCCAGACCGGCCAATTCTCACCCTGTCGCCAACACTGAGAACATACGATGTAAGTGTATGCTGCCTTGAACTACGTAATATTGCGGAGACGGGAACCGCATTATCCCTGCACTTCAGCGTATGAAGCGAGTATAACGAAGCACTTGGTTGTGATACTTTTAAAAATAAAAATTCTTGTTCGACTCATCACAAAAGTGAACTTTTTACTTTTAGTTTAATGTATCGATCAATGTCGGATGCAAGGCCTATGCCAGAAATATACAGGACGATAGTCGAATGCAGATCGGATATTACAATTTTGCCATCGAAATCAATTAAAAGTCAATATCCTGTTAAGGTTGCTTGTTTTGTGTTCGAAGAATCGGGAAAGTTACCAGCATTTAAGCTCAACATTTCATTAGGCTATTTTGAGTCGAAGCAAATGTTTGAATTGCTCTAAATTCAAACTTTAAATCTCTGATGTTAGCTATGGTTTTTTTATTAAATGAAAAAACTGTGTCAATATGATGATATCCTTGGCATGTTTATGTAAAGAAAAGTAACTCCGCTTTTAATCCACCTTTCCTTAGATGATTTATGAAACTCTTTCCGCTGGTTGCAGGCTTGTTCACAGACAAATAAATTTGTTTACATACTTTGTGAATATTGCGACGAATGTATAATACCTAAAACATTGATTAATTTTTTTTAAATACTTGCTTAAATTATTGGATATCGGTAATATTGATAATTGTACATGATGTACATGCATACATTTGCCTCAACTCTTGTTCGAAAAACCATAATTCAATTTTACTTTGTTTCCTGCAAAATACACACTTTAATGAAAAATGTTTTGGTGCAATTAGTGAAGTTGTGCCTGGCGGTGGTCGAGACAGCTTTTAACCATTGCTCCGTGGTTTGACGAATCCTACTTGCATTTGCTAGTTTGTTCCCTTGATTTTCAAAATAGAAAAGCGTTTTTGAAGTAAACGTTTTTAAGCTGGTTGCTTTCCATTTCTTTTTCAAATCTATTATGACCTTAACAGGGTTGAATGTGCGGTGTTGTTTGCGACTGTGTTATGCTTTATAATAATTGTACTAAAAACAAAGTTAAATGACCGTTGGGAATTTAACGAAAAGAAGAAGCAGCCCGTTGCTCTGTAAGACGTCACTTTGACCTTGAGCCGTCGTGTTTTGCTTAATCGATAGAAGCGGCCGATTGGCTCTTCCGAGCTTAACGTTTGTCAGATGCATGAGTGTAATCGATTGTGCGCGCGTCATGTGCATGTGCAATCTTGTGCATGTGTATACACACGCCGCATAAAGAAAGCGATGGTTGAAAGATTTTTAGAAAACTTCTTTTTTTTGGAAGCTTTTTTCTTCATCACGCGTCACTGATTATATCGCTTTAAATGTGATCTTGACTGAAGTAAACTCTAATTACACTTGCTTTTACTTTGCAAAATAATACGTCATTGAAATATTGCATACATTTTTACCTATTTAGATTATGCAGCAAATAATAGTTTTTTTCGTTTCAAACTTCAACAGATTTTGTAAAATATTGCAATCGTTTATGTTTTTTTGTTTTCTTGTGTTGATGCAGAATTTGGTTTTTATATTGCAGCGTGTGCTCACTCAATTTCCGCCTTGCGTTAGTTTCATTAGAGAAAAACTTGCTGAACACAATAATTGAATTTCCTGTTGTTTGAATAGTTGTTTTTCTGTATTTTGCTTGACTTAATCCTTGGCCTGTTGCTGCTAATTTAGTAGTGTCAAAAATCCTTATGCTGTTGTAGAATTTTCAACAATTGTGGTTTTGAAAATTGGCTTTGTTCTATTTGTATCTAGTTTACCGGGAAAAATCTATTTTTTAACTTAAAACTACTCCAGTTTGAAAAATCTTAAAAATTTTCTCAATTTCATGATATCTTCAGCAATTTATTTGAGTTTATTATGGTTGTTGAAACAAGATTTATATTTTTGTTACATCATTGATATTGCATTTTTCATTACGGATAACCCACACTGTGTCAATTGTCGAGCTCCTGTCGCTTTTTAAATGACATAAAATCAATTATTGCTTAAAACCCTTAAAGTATACGTTTGTGATGTTTATACGTCATTGTCAATCGACTATAAAAAACAACTCAACATAAAAAAGTGTTTTACGGAGAAACATTGATGAGAGTGCTGAGTAGATTTTGTTTGTGACGGTGCGAATATGACGTCAATATAACAGTGGTAATAAACTGCTTACTTCCAAATGTGTCATGGTTTTTTAACCGTTAGAAACTCTTAAGTTGTCAATAATGTTGTTGTTTTCTTTAATAGTACCACTTTCAGTATAAAAAAAACAAATAAAATCAGCATAAAATCAATTGGATTATCTCCTAACTTTGCAATGAAACGACAATGCCGTCAAACTTTGGCCAACCATCAAACAATTACCCTGATCTAATTTTAAAAATTCTATTTAAAATTTTGGTGCAAAAAATTCCTTTTTTTAGCTTTTGTAATGCTATTTGATATGAATTTATTGAGTTTACCAAAGACCTTAACCTTCGACCCAACGCTTAGTTGTCGTTGTTTGGAAGAGCTTCCACTCTGGGTTAGTCACAACAGGACTGGGCTCATGGGTTTATTTCATTTACTTTTCTAGGCTGCTGTTCTGCCGGATCAGATGCTGGAGTGATGGTGTTGAGCCAGCATCGAGTTTCGTCATCCAAAGCCGTCAGACCTCGTGCTCCATGTAGTGCCCGATGTATGGCGCACGCTATTAGGACGCTTAAAATCCTAACATTTGAAATATTTTTACTATAAAAAAAAAGTTACTACTTTTTCTTACGGAACAATTTATGGACTATTAGTTTATAATTTTAAAAGTGTTAAAGACAAGTTTTTTATTGGGCTTTTATTTTTTCTAACGTAATATAACCATGATTTACAACTACTGATACTCAAAGCAATGGTTCTCAACCTGTGTCACGCAAAAGTTTCAAAGTGTGCCGGGAAACTTTTTTAAAAAGATCAGTTCATAACTGCGTAATCTTTTTTTAGTGGACACTATTTTTTAGGGACGAAAATCAAAAAATCCGTAACAGGTTAAAGTGAAGTTCTTTAGAGAATACTACTTTTAGAGACGAAAATTAAGATCTGCACTCTGGTTCAAATGTGCCGCGAGTATTTAAAAGGTCCAAAAGTGTGCCGCAGGCGGAAAAAGATTGAGAACCACTGACTTAAGAAGACTGCCAAGCAGAGAGAAGTGATACATTTAAGTTTTATAACGGAGGAGCATAAATCCTACATATCTGGGAGAACAGGTCAAACAAAGACCATCGAATTCAATTTAGTGTCTCCTTTATTTTTTTTTACAAGTTCTCACAAGTCAATTTTTCAACGACAAACTGTAATAGTTTATGGATTTTAGTTTTTTAACTAAATTTGATACAATCTATAAAGCCGTAAGCAGTTTACTTTTAGAAAAACCTGGTACACAATGTTTTTTTGCTCGTTTGAATTCGGAAATTTTTTGGCCTTGTTCTATAATTATTTTCAAAAAATTTTCGGCCCCATCAGAACCCTTTGGCCTAAGATAATTGACCCGAAACTATTTTTTGAGTAATTATAAACAAAGTTGTGGAGTCGGAGAAATTTTTTTCGACTCCAACTCCACCTATTTAAAATTTTAACCACTCCAACTCCGACTCCTGAACATCTAGAACACCTTCCTGTTTCCATTACAATTCATACTCTTCCTTCAACTAATTCAACCTCTCGCCTTCCCTTATTTAACTATAACAAACATTTTTTTATAATGGGCGAAGCATAGCAAAAATGATGTTTACTCAAGCATAAAAAAACATTAAAAGTCAAATCACTGCACTTGACCCTATACTTCTGGTCATCTTCGGTCACTCCTTCACTATGCTAGAACTCTGTTCTCGTCCCTGGGATGGGGAGGTTGGGCAATTACTGAGATTCCTTGGAGTTGATTTGTTCCCTCATCCCTAGGAATTTGTCGGGTAAGCTCACAACCACCTCTTTAAAACATAAAAAAAACAGCAACAAAACAGAAAAAAACAAAAAAAACAGCAACAAAACAGCAACAAACAAAAAAAACAGCAACAAAACAGAAAAAAACAAAAAAAACAGCAACAAAACAGCAACAAACAAAAAGAACAACACCGACTCTTGCAGGTCTGGAAAAACAACTCCGTCTTAAAACGTGCGACTCCGATTTCACAGCCTTGGTCAAGTCACTCTTTTTAAAATCTGAAAAAAAAGAAAAAAGCCGACCTTTTTTATAATCCGAGGCCTGAGAGATGTATAATGTTAAGATTTGATATCAATTCTTCTGAAAAGTGCTTGATAAAAGTGTCCGAGAAAGATACTTTGAATTACAAGTCGCAAAATAAGACCAAAAGATTTTAATGATTTCAAGCCCAACTGACTGTATCTAAACGTAGAGTACAAAATTGAACGCAGAAACTCAAAAAATGTAAAATAAAAAATGAAACTAAAACTGCTATATTTTATCTACTGCTATGTATACGAGTATATATGGGCTGGGCCAGTGACTAAAAAAAAAATTAAGACCTACCATTTTCAAAATTGCTATAGCTTTAACAATCGTGTGCTAAGTTTCAATTTGATCACAATAAACATTTTTTTAGCCGGTCTTTACCCCAATAGTCTCAATGTTGCATGCAGAATCATATATCGCAGGGTCATTTTTAGTGGTTTCCATTGGATTCCTGCGAGCGCATCCATGTACATTTTTGATGTTGTTTTCCTGTTGTTTTTGCTATTTCTGCAAGAACAAGAATACTATTTTCTTCTCGTATACTTAACCGCTCAAGTGACAAAATATTAGGTTGGATAGAAAGTCCTGACACAAAATCTAAAAAGCCAATCTACACCTTAAAAATGCAGATTGCAACTTGTTAATCAAGTTGATTAGCAGTCAGTTCATGTGGAAACTATTGACCATATTTTGAGACCTTTCCAAGTTTTTTTAATTGTGTTATTACTGTCCCATGACATGTGCTAAACCAACATGCCGATTTCCAAACTGTTTGTTATGAAATTTTTTCAATAACGTTTTTTAAAAACTTAAAATTAATAGAAGAGGATCTTCCTGATCCAGGGGAGTCAGCGAGAGAACAATTGCCCAATTCAAATTGTTTAAACCAGGGGTGGACAAATTACGGCCCGCCACGACTTTTTGTGCGGCCCGCGAAAGCCTCAAAAAAACTTTACTCTCTCTTCGATTTCAGTCGTGATGATCTATAAAAAATAGTCATCACATTCAATCAATGTCCAGAATTTGAGATCACTTTTTTCGAAACGAAAAAGAATATTTTGGACCTTGATTAAAAGTTATGATCTTTTTTTTAGAGATTACCATAGTGCGGCCCGCAGACAAAATCAGCTTGTAAATGTGGCCCTCGAGCTAAAAAGTTTGCCCACCCCTGGTTTAAACCATTGTTGGCAGATACGAATACTCGGAGCCTCATTTTGATAGGCAGAATGACTGTTTCTTGCTGCTTTCAATGATTTTGAACCCTTTTTGTATTCATACAAGATGCAACGTTTCAATGTCTGTTTGATCAATTCCCATTTTAGAGTTTTAAATCAATATCAAAATTGAAGGAACTGTTATTACATTAATCTGAAACAGTAAATTAAAGCATTATAATAATAACAGTAATATTCACTTAACTAAGTTCAAAAATAATTAATAATAAAATTCCAGGTTAAAAATGCGGCAGAACTTTCTATTTAACCTAATAAAATACATTTTTAAATCTATATGTGCTACAAATGACAAGCTTATTTTGAATATTTAAACTGTAATTTTCCTGAAAAAAAGCAAACGTATTTACTAGATTTTTTATTGCCTTTTCCCGAAGTATTTCGTTTCGTCAATGCATATTGTCTAGCTGTGGCCCAATATGTGGATGAACAAGTTTATTGTTTAGACCAGTGTTCTCCAAATACTCAATTACAACATTTAAGGGGTCGAGTGGGGATCAATCAAAAAAAGCTAGGGTTTACCTGAGCAAGAAAGCAATTGTGTCAAAAATTTTAAAAATGTTTAGCTGTCAAAGTGAAAATCTTTTTTTAGTCTTTACCTTGCTTCCTCTCACGTCTAATATAAAAAACATTGTTGCGTGTCAGTGAAGAAAAAAAAAATATTCGCGTTAAGTGTTTAAGAGTGTGTGCTCGACTAGGGGATCGATTAATTATTTTGTATTTGTTTTAAAATGAACGTCTAGAAAAGTTTGTCTGAGCCAAGCTTTGATCACGACTTTCCACTTGCTAACTAGAATTTCTAGTTTGAATTTTTAGGCTTTGACTGCGGTTTAGTAAGCCTTAGCGCTTTAATGATTTATGTCAGTGTTGGAAACTCGAGAGATTTTTATTAAAGTTCAACTTCGAGCTAACAAAAACTTTCCAAATTCGACTTCTTTATCTTAAATTTTTCGAGTTCAGGAAAGGTTTATGTAATTTTTATCTTAATTTTGATTTTCGTTATTAGTAGGCCTACATGGATTGCAAGAGGTCCAAAATATTTATTAAGTCTAGTTTTCTTTAAAATTTGTTAAATAGGTATAGTTAACCAAAATGAATTTTTTGTTATTCAAAAATTTCTTTTTTTTAGTTCAAGTTTACAACTTCAGTTTATGACGTTATTGTCGTCACACATAACAAAAGATTGTTTAACATAACCACCATTTAATGAAGCACGCATCCCTCCCGAAAAGTGGCGGCTGGCGAGTAAAAAATAAAGAGGTGCTGCAATCAGGGGCTCCGGAAAAATTTTGGGTGGGAGGGGCAAAGATTTTTTAAAAAAGGCACGTTTTTGGTTGAAAAGACACTCTTAACAAACGCAAAAAATTTGCGTTGTAGAAAATTTTTATTGAAAAATCTTAATGAACACCAAAAAATAAATAAACACAAAGGTCTTCATTATTCGGCCGGAGTGCTTTATTTACTTGGGTTGCAAATATTTTTGATTAAACATAGGTACTCTAGAAAGCGGAACGTCCCAGTTGCAAATGAAAACCTTATCTTTTTCTACAGCAAAGTGCAGGCCGCGGCCTTCTGTGCTTGGGTTAAGCTCAATCGCCTGTAGATTGCTGTTGGGCGATTCCATTCCTTCGTACACGAATGGGTTCTCGCTCCTTCACCGAATTGCGGCATCATTGAACAAATTGCAGACCACGTCCTAATAGCGTGCTTCATACATCGGGCACTGCATGGAGCACTAGGTCTGACGGTTTTGGATGACGAAACTCGATGCTTGCTCAACTCCATCACTGCCAGCATCTGATCCGGGCCGTACAGCAGCCTGAGGTAGTAAAAGAATAAATCCTTGGCTCCAGTCCTGCTTATGTCTGTCCCAGAGTGGATGCCCTTCCAAACGATGACAACGATATCACCTTTACATCTGTCGCATTCATGATTCATTCCACTCTTCAGCCTTCTGGAAATATTTTATTTTTTATACCTTATTTCTTATATAAATATTTATTATTTAAACAAAATATTGTGGTAAGGCTCTAGTTCTGCAAAACACAAGCTTGAGGCAGTAGTTTTAGGTATTTAATGAAAATAATATATCAGAAAAATTGTTTATGGGTGATGCGAATTTTTATCTTAAAATTTATATTTTTTGTGGGGTAATGTAGGGAATAAGTAAAATAAGATCGCTGTAAGTAAAAAAAGTTGGATCAATGATATAAATTTAAAGAGTAAGAAAGTTTTGTTATCTGAAAAAGATTAAGGATTTTTTAAAAAACTTTTTTTATGGTCTTGAAGTTTAATCGCTCATAAGTTTTAGTAGCCTAATTAAGTGAGAATTCGTTTGTTTTTTCTTTTTGAGTTTTATCACGATTGAATAGAAATAACTATCATTTGGTCGAATAAAAAAAAAGCCATAATAGTTTTGAAACAAATGCATCAACAACTTTAATTTTTCGAATCACCAGGCGGGATGTGGATCTCGGCAGCACAGCAACCTAATCCAACAAAGCATTGCTAACTTATTCATCGTCAGTTGTAATTTTTCACGCAGGAAGCCTGAGAATTTACTTTGACAGCGACTAGAATTGACATTTTTGCAATGTTGTCCGATTTAAAAAGTAGACCTATGTGTTTAGGTGATTGACATTAGTGAAAACACATTAGAGATGTAATTCTTTTTGCCCAGTTCACTTTTTAAATGCAGTTCTATTAATGTTTTCTCTATATAATGTTGGCAAAATATATTTTTAATTTTGATTAAACTAACAAAATAACAAAAATAGCGTTTTCTCAACTGTTATCTTCTCGACGATAACAAAATCAAAAATAGGGTAATTAAGATACAAGCGCTAAAAACTTTTTAAAAATTGTTTAAATTTATTTTTCTATTAAAAATAAAAAGTAACATAAGTACTTTCGGTTTTTTAAAGCTAAATTGATTCATTTTTTTTTTTTTTTTTTCAAAGATAATCTTCCAGACCAATTTCACTAATTTGTTTACCGACAAGTTTGTTACTCTTTAAAATTTATTGATTCTACCTCTATAAGAAATTTTTTAGGGCAAAGGGCACAAAAGATCATCATAGAAGAAATATAGTAGTCACAAGCAAGTCTCAGATAAAATCAAAATAAGCACAGCAAAATTTTATCACATTAAGATTTGTTAAAAATACATTAAAACACTATAAAATTATAAAATCGATTTTGGCTCAACCTCAGTCTTTAAACTACTATATGAACAATCAACCAGAATTAATTTTATAATTTTATAATGTTCAATAAATCTTTAATAACCATTTATATTAAAGAAATTTAGCTGTGCTGATTTGGATCTAATTTGCGACTTGTTTGTGGCTACTATATTACGTACTTCCTTGTGGACATTGTAGCTAGCAAACGTCATTTCCGCTGCACATCATACTTCCGACGCCCAAGCATCAAAACAAACGTATCTTTAAAAAATTGACCAGCTTATTGGCCCAGAGACAACACTACGCACTGAAAATAACATAACATCTTCATGTAGTTTGCGTGGCCGAGTGATAAGTATATTGATAGCAAAGCGTCATCGATACCGTTATAGTCCAAAACCTACTCGAATCATTTTGTTGTGTCCGTGGGAAAATATTTGCAACGCTTTCCGCTGTTTGGCGGTCTTCGCAAGCTGATTTCAGTTTCACTCATATGATATTTTAAGTAAAAAAAAACGACCAGGCAGAAATATCTTGGCACCTCCAAAAGAAGATTGAGCGGCCGCGCGGTGATTGCTGTAGGTTGCTTATGGCGCCTCCGAGGTTTCAAGCAAGTCCGGTGCATAAATAGAGATGACAGCAATGGTTTCATTGGCAATACATACATAAGCTACATTTTTGTACCATTGAATTCATCAAGGCTGTTTGCAGTGGCAATTGATGGACGATCTTTCATGTTTGGTGCAAATCAAAGACTTCAACCACTATCATCATAATAATTTTTCATTGCAGTTGTTAGATATACAGTCAAATGCAAGTTGAAACAAGCACTTAAAAGTGAAAGTCTATTTCGCTTTTGGTGCCAATTTAGGGGGGAAATACACATCCAGTTGATAGCAAATGTACTGAACAATGTCTCTGCATTGAGCTCAACTTACGTAAATGGAGCACCTTTGAGGAAAATGTTCAGAATGAAAAACCAATTAACTGTCATCTCAAGCAGCTTCTGCCCATCGCATCTTGCATGATTACGCTCCGCTTCGACAGACTTCTTGAAAGTCAAACCCATTGTTAGATTTTATATCAAAATGATTTAATACTTTGCCTTAATTTTGTTATTATTGTTGCAATTTTTCATGTTTTTTCAATAACTTGTATTGTTTACTTGCGGCTCCTTAAAATTTTGGGATTTGAAATTTGGAGAACCACTGAGCTGATTGGCTGACTAATTCCTAACGGGGCTCTCTGATTTATTAAAATAAATCAATAAAGTCATTTTTTGTTTAACTTGATTAGATTTTTTACATTTTTGGTCAAAGTGTGCCGCAAAAATTTAAAAGTTTTTAAGTGGGCCGTGTGTAAGAAAAAAGTTACAGGGCATTGTACTCAATCAATCGGTTCCAATTTGGGAGCCGCGATACGCTGATTCGTTCTTTTCAATTTTCATAGGGTTACCGTGAGTAGTTAGTTTGTTTTATCATTTTAAAGTTTTAGCTGGTTACGACTGTTGCTAATATTTCAGTCTTTATTTAAGAGTGAAAATGGCTGAAAAATCGCTTTGGACTGCTACGAAATAATTGTCGTCTTTGTTGTGTGCTTAAAGCAAAAAGAAGTTTCTAATCACTAATGACTATTAAAACTTTTAATGCAAGGGTTCTCAACAGGGTCCACACCAAATTTTAGGGAGTTTACCAGCAGAAAAATAGTAAATTGGAGTCCACAGGTTATTTTGGTGCTTCAGACGTCAACACAGTCAACAAATTCGAATCTCAAATCAAGTTGAAGAAAAAGCCGTCACTTGATTTTTAAAACAACAGTTTTGTCGTTAAAATGCCAATTGGATTAAAATGATGACCTTTTTTTTGGTCTTCACTTAGATTTTAACAAAAAATGTCTAAATTTAATGCTCTGGCAGCTAGAAAGTGATTCTCCAATTCAGGTGAAGACCAAAGAAAAAGATCTTCACTTTGATTTTTGCAAAAAAAATCTCGCTTATTTACGTATAAAGGTCCACCAAACAATTTTTTACAGAAAAAGTGGTCCATGGCTCAAAAAAGGTTGAGCAACCCTGCTTTAGTGTTTTTAACTCTTCTCAGCATTGTTTTATAATTTCATTTTTATCCCATAATTGTTGAAATTTGTTATTATGATGTCATTATAAGACAAACCGTCTTAAAAATTCTTGAAAGCTATTTTTTAAAAATGTAACATTTCAGCAACACAAAATGCTGCCAGGTTTCTTCGGTAAAATGTGAAAGCACAAAAATCCTGGTCTAAAGTAGAATTTCAAAAATGAGTTGGAAATGGTAATAAATTGGATTTTGAAACGAGTAAGGCGAAGAATCCGAAGGTTCTTCTATTACCAAGCCGCGTATTTAATTACAAATATCAAGACTTATATTGTTGATCCGGTTGTTAGTGTTTTTGTATAAAAGTAAAAACTTAACATTTTTCATAACAACCTTCTTTTCCAATGTAAAAAATGTAAAAATGAAGTGCTAAAAACATATTTTGTTGAAAATGTAAATGACCTCCTCTCAAGAAAAAAGACCCATGAGTTTCAAACTCAGTCGGTTTTGGAAAGGATAAAGCTCTATGGCTACAAAATTAAATTTAAAATTCAAAGACTTTGATTGTGCGAAATGATTTACGATTTACTGAAAAAGTTTTTAAAAAGTCTCTATATCATGTCTTTAACAGCTTGATTGAATGCAACGGCAACTTCCAAAACAAATGCAATTGATCGTATGGATTCAAGAATAAGTCATAATTGCGAGTAAGTTAATGCTTCAGAAAAAAATCTAGGTCTAATGCAAAGCTTTTTTCAAAATTGTTAAATTAATATTTTCTGTGACACCGCTTGTGATTCAGAATGACACACCAAGGTCCGACAGCGGTCAGTAACCCGAATGGGAAACATTCGTTGCCGTCCAACTGCGGGTCTCGACCCTAAATGAAGTCGCTTGAAAAATTCTTTGAGGTCGCCTGCTGCTTGTGACTAAGATTGCTCTTTCTCTTTATTCTTTTAGCTCCTTATAATTTTTTCAGAATTTTAAGAACAAATAACATTTTCATTTTTGGGAAAGTCCCTTCCTTCAGCTTTTACTTTAAATGTTTTACGTCACAGCCAATAGCAGCGTGAACCTAATCGGGTAGTTTTAGTACGTCTGCTTGAGTGATGATCCTGTATCTGTACTTCGTAGCAAGCGACAAACTTTGACTTTTTTGAAATCTCGGTTGATTCGAAAGAGTTTGGGAATTACTAGTCTAAACTACGAGAAAAAACTTGTTAAACAAACAACTTGATTCGTAATATGTAAAAGCGATTTATACAGGGTGATCAATATTTAGCGTTACAACTTCAAATAACTGTATTTCGGAAATGATATGTACAGATGGAGTAACAGAGGTGAAATATTGTTACAGAATGAATATAAATTCAGTACAAATACAATTTATTCAATATGCTTTCCATTCGAATCAATTACAAGCTGAAGACGCCTAGAAAATGACCTGCAAAAGTCACGAATCACGCCTTGCCAGAGCCAGAATTCTCCTTTCCCTCCTTGAGGCAGGCACGCTTCCCAACCTCGTTTTCAGCGACGAAAAGAAATTCGACGTTAAACACCCTGTGAAACCCCAGAATGATCGTGTTTGGTCACGTGATGGGGAGATAGGACCTCAAAAAGTCACTCGGGCACAAGGGGCGGCGTCAGTGATGGTCTGGGCAGCCGTTACCGAATCTGGAAGAAGTCCTTTGGTTTTCGTTGAACAAAGCGTCAAACTGAACCAAGAGAATTACCGAAATGACATCCTTATTGGTTCATTGTTGCCCTGGGAAAAAGAACACTTCGAAAAACGTCCTTGGAAGTTTCAACAAGATTCGGCACCGTCACACGGAGCTAAAAAGACGCAGGAGTGGCTATCAGCCAATGTTCCCAACTTCATTTCCAAAGAGGAATGGTACCCTTCATCACCCGATTTGAATCTTCTCGATTTTGGTATCTGAGGGTACCTCGAGAACAAGGTCTCAGCAACACATTATAAAAGTTTGGAGGCACTGAAGACGAAACTACGGAAGGAATGGTCGAAAATGCTCCAGGATGTAATTTGTAACTTTTGCAGGTCATTTTCGAGGCGTCTTAAGGTTGTAATTGATTCGAATGGAAAGCATATTGAATAAATTGTACTTGTACTGAATTTATATTTATTCTGTAACAATATTTCACCTGCTTTACTCCAACTGTACGCATCATTTCCCAAATACAGTTATTTGAAGTTGTAACGCTAAATATTGATCACCCTGTATTATTGTCCAAACAAAACGAGCGTGTCCGTAATACAAACCACGCTATCTCTCTATTTTTGCTTCTTAAAAGCAAAAGACGAACGTAATTCCAGTTTAAATGCTAAGCGGTTTGAATTAAACTCATGTCTTAACACATAAAACAAAATTTAGCGTCGTACAATTTTATGCCTAGCTACTACGGTATGCTTGAAAAAGCACACTACTTCGGTCACACAGAAGTTTTCGCTACAAAACGTATCACAGCGTATTTAACAAATATAAATTTGAGAATACACTGTAGTTTTGTAACTATTAAAAGGGCGTTTGTTAAAACAATTTGAATAACAAGGCTAAATGACGGGTCAGAAGCTTAAGTTGTCAATATGATCTCTTTGATTTTACTTACTTATAAACAGCAATATAAATATGATTAATGTGGTTCTGTAATGAATCTTCTGTACGCTTGACATTGATTTATTGCGAAATTATAAAACGGTGCTCTGCAACCATTTTTGCGGCGGCTGCATATTTAAAACATTTTCCAAAAAATTGCAATCTGAACTTTTCCAAATAAAGTGAAAAACTTATTTTTTTCGTCTTCACTAGATTTTGAACTGTTTGTTTATATTTAAAGTCACCAAGTCCCACATATTGTGCACAAAAAAATCCTGGAAAAAAACAAAAAACTCTTCACATTAATTATAGTGGTTAACACTCTTAAATTTTTGGGCTTTTTGTCCTCTAAGTGAATGTTAACGCAAAGAAAAGCGTTCGAAACTTTTAACGTATAGATGTTAAATAGGAGGGGAGCCAAGACCGATCCCTGAGGAACGCCGTTTTTAAGACGGCGTAGCCTGCTTTACTTGCTGTCACCGTCTTGCTGTCTGCTTTGTAACAGCGTGCCCTATACATCGGGCACCACATGGAGCACGAGGTCTGACGGTTTTGGATGACGAAACTCGATGCTGGCTTAATGACATCACTGCCAGCATCTGATCCAGGCAGTACAGCAGTCTGAGGTAGTAAAAGGATAAACCCTCGGCCCCAGTCCTGTTTGTGTCTGACCTGGAGTGGATACCCTTCAAACGACGACGACGACGACGAAACTTTTAACTATTCAGTAGCAACCACAAAAAACATTCTTTTTCTTTTTCAAAGAGTGTGTTTAGATTGCCGTTTATTGGGGAACACCGGTTGCGGAGCACAAAGTGAACAGTTGGTAGTTAGAAAGGTTTCGAGTGGAAAATGTGTTTTCTACATAAGTCTAAATTGTGTGTAGGTATTTTTTTATCTAAACAAAGTAATAAAAAGGAAAAAACCGTGTCAGACTATTGCAATCAATAAAAATCAAGCAAAAAAAGCACATAAGTTTACTTGTTTTTTTCATCATCCATCGCTTTCGTGAACTACTATATATTTATTTTGTGAAGTGCAACAGAATAAAGATAAATAAATGTGTTCACAATCTTTATTCCGTTAGACTTGACGAAACGGGCAGAAGTTTACGAAAACTAGTATGATTAAAAAGCAAAGTAAATTTATAACATTTTTTTGTTCATTTTAAATGAAGTACAATTACGTTAATTGTAATTCATTATAATACGATTTTGCTGCATTGTCTTCTTGCACTTTCATCATGTATTCTTTTATAATTTACAGGTGTAAACAACACGCACTTCCAAGTTCAAGTCAAATTTACTCCGGCAGCTGCAATTGTAATTCGAAGATTTTATTATCTCTTGAAATTGCAGGGGGTCGTGGTTTTACGTTGTCCCATTGCAGCAGCCGTATCTGGCTGTCACGTGTCCCTTTAAGTTGCTCTGCAAGCCTTTTTAGTCAATTGCGAAACACTCATGCAATAAAGTGAACGAGCAAAAGGCTATTATTGCGATCGAACAATTATTAATTAAGGAAGAGGAAACGCCTACACTTCGCTGCTCCTACTCTGGTCACTAGAAAAAATATTCAGTTGTATCAATATGCATCAACCTATGTCAACTGTTTATTGTGTATTATTGAAGAAACATAAGAAAATGTTTTTTTTTTTTTTTTAATTTCAAAATTAAAAACCTAAAAGGAAATTAACTATTAAGGTTGACTTTCGTAAATTAATCTTTTTTTTTACTTCAATTAATTGAAGGAAGTGCTAGGTGAAGTTAACCATTGAAATATTTTTTTTATGGTACCGCATTAAGTATAGTTTTTTGTCTTTCTTAGTAAAGTAGTTTTTAACGAAGCAAACGTGTGCTTACATGATAGGTCTACGGTTTTCAAAAATAAAAAAGATTAGACAAATGTGTTTTTAGCGAGATATTTGTTGGATCAGGTCTAATAACTGCTCGGCCGGGTGATCAAGTCTAATATCTGCCCGGTCGGGCAGATATTAGACCTGATCCTATTTGTTTATTTTCAAACTTCAGATGTTTGTAGAATTTTTTTGCCTTGAACGCATTTTTAGTCAAACCCAGCAGCTTTTTAAATATTTGTAAGAGTATTGAAATAAGTATGAGTGAAAGCGAAGATTCAATTTTCCTTAACCTTAACGACAACAAAGGTATCTCAGAAAATTACGGAACAATTTTTGGGAACGATAGCTACAACTGTAAGTTCTCAAAAGGAAACCGAATAAACTATTGCATTCAAACGTAAATTTTTCTTCGAAGCGAAATAGCTAGAGCGTTGTAGTAATTTCAATATGAATACAGGTATATGCTAATGTAATTTTGTTTATCTTTTATTCAAACACTGCGGTTTCGAGTGATAACTTTACTCATTGTCAATTTGTGCATTACGTATCAATATCTAATAACATTTTGCTTTGACAACGGATTAACTTATAAACTAGAGCGAGTTTTTATTGACCTATAAAATTGGAAGACTTGATTGATTTGTTAGGTGAACGGAATGCCGAAAGTGAAAGTTCAGCAGCACATAAAAGTGCACAATGTCGTGAATGAGTTTCCTGTAGAGTTTAGTAAAACTCCCATGAATGAATTATTTTGCAAGCTATGTGAATGCGTAGTTACATGCTCAAAAAAGTTCTTCGTGGACAGCCACAGCCAAACGGCTCTATCAGAAACCAAGAGGCAGGCTGTGAATTTGTGGATGTACTGTCTGTGAATGTGTGGATGAATACAATACATTTTGTAATGGCAATTTTTCGTTTTATTTTGGTTATTCTTAAAATAAAACTCTATAGGTCAATAAAAAGTCAATTTCTATAATTTGAAAGAGCAAATTTTCCAATTTTATAGGTCAATAAAAACTTGCCCTAGTTATCCCTTAACCGCCTGAATTTTTATTTTACAAAAAAAAAATTTTTTAACCTAAAAATAGCTTTGATGAGTATGCATTTAAATAATTTTTTTATTAAATTCCCGAAAAAATTTTTAATTTAAATTTTTTTTTAAGGTGCACTTTTTCGTCCACCTCGGCGCACGGGAAAAAAATTTTAAACTGAGTTAATGAATAAAAATAAAAAAAAAAAGTAAAATCTGATCAACTATAGATGAAAATATGCTAAAAACTAAAATAAAATCATCATTAAATGAAACTTATGTTAAAATAAATAATTTTTTGACAAAAAAAAGTTCTTATAAAAATAAAACAATTTTCACAATGAATCACTTTACGCCGAGGTGGCCTTTTAAGAGCACCTGGTTTTTTACCATTCCTAAAACTAACAAATTTCAATATTTTATCATAAAAAGCGGGCATTACATTCTTTAATACTTACATAAACGCTCTAAATTTTTACAAAGCAAAATCTCGCCTGGTAAAAATTCTATATTCATTTCAATTTTGATTTGTAATCTTCAACAGTCTCAATCTACACTATGTTATTAACACGTGGTGAACACAATAGACACAATCAATTTGGGAGAAACGCACTATCAGACATGTAGTCCGTGCATGGACAAAAAAGAACAGCTCGGCATTCACAGAAAAAAAGCAGACCAATTTCTGATATTTTCATTATTATGAAGGTGACCGAAAAAGAGCACTACGGCGGTTAAGGGTTAAAACTCGAAACTTCAGCTTTTAAACAAAAAGGATAAAATACATTGGTTCTGAGTTTCTTATAGACATTTTACTTAATTTGAAGTTGTGTTAGCGTACGAAAACACTTAGGCAAGTGTTTTGTAATGGCTGAACGGCGAAACCTTACTGGTGGTTTGCATTTTTCCCGGACATCCGGAGCAAACTTGAACCGACTTGAAATAATTAAATAGAGACCAAACAAAACAAAATGTAGGTCTACTTAAAAAAACTTTGATTATTTTTTAAAAGTTATTACTTTTCGTTTGTTCACTGGTATATTTTCTGTAATTATTTTATCGGTCCACAATCAGTTGATTTTTTTGCTCATTCAAAACAATTTTATTTGTCCGCATTCTTAAAGAGGTTGAAAACACTGAGTTAAGTTGTAGCTTAGAAGTGTCTAAAGCGGAGATTCTTAAACTGGGGGCGTAAAAGGTTCATAAGGGGGCGCGAGCAACTGGGTGCAAATCATTGGCAACTAGCAGCATTGACATAAAATGAATAAAGAGAAGGCATGACAATGATTATTTTAAGTATGATTTTATAGATTCCACGGTAAATAGTCAAGTGGTACATGAAAATCTCGGCAATCACCAAATAAGACCAAGAAGTTTGCAGGGTCCTTTTCAGGCAAAACACCTTGGCCATATTAAGCCATTAGCTTTTTTCAAAGCAAGAAAGACAGTCTTAAAAAATTCAAAATTGCAAGTAAATAAGTCCTTTCGCCAATCTTCGTCTGCCGATATAGTAGAAGCGTCATTCGAAATCTCTGACATAATTGCGAAAGAGAAGAAACCTTACAACATTGGTAAAACATTCATCAAATCCTGCATGTAAAAAGTACCTGGTTTTGTGTTGGCAAAAACATAGAGTAAGAAGGTGGCGAAGATTTTACTCTCGGATTCTACGAGCAAAACACCCATTGATGAGCTAGCAAAAGACATTAAGTGTCAAGTTCTGAAAAAATTATAAGCCTCTCTTTTCGATTCAATGTCGTAAAACAACTTATATTGCGTAATTGTCGCAGCTGTAGTCCACGTTCTTTTCAATTGAAAAGGACATGCTGTTTTGCACACTTCAAAAGAACACATGTAGAGCAGAAGATGTATTCAAAGTTGTTTCCAGGTTCATTACAACAAAAATATACCTTGGAAAAAATTTAGGGTGTCTGCACTGATGGTGGTGTAACAACGTTTGGGTCTTAAAGTGAATTCATAGCAAAGATACGGGAGAAAACCACCTATGCGGTTGGATCTTATTGAGCGATTCACCGAGAGGCTATGGGTTCCAGGATTTTTGCATATATTAATGAAGATAAGCTTGCAACAATCAAACGAGTTTTTAACAACGTTAAAGCAAGTGCTGTAAATACGAAACTGGTCACCTAGTTTTGCGAAGACATGAGTATAAATCATGAGATTCCGCTTTTTCATACATTCGTTTGGTGGGTGTCAAAAGTTAATATGTTAGCGCGCCGGTATGAAATGAAAAACAAACTATGCCGTATTTTGAAGCTCATGGGAAATAAGATCTTCTTTTGTCAACCAAATCAAAAGAGTTTCATCTGACCTTGGCAAACCTCATGGATATTTTCGAAGCGTGAAATGGTTTAAACTTGATTTTGCAAAGCAAGAATACGTATCAATGACTACGATACCATCAACGTTTCATGGCAAAACTGGGCCTGGACATCGTCGAATTCAAAAAAGAAAGCAGCTGCCTTTTCTGCACTAGATATTGCCCTCAAGAAAAACCAAATTGAACTTAAACTGCGAGCTTAAAGTTGAGGTGGAGGGTCACCTGCAACTTTTAAAACAAGAAATTGAACGCTTCTTCCCACATATTCAAGAGTGTAGGTCCTGTAGCTATACATACATTACTTCCGTTTTTATCTACTTACATGTGCAAAGTGGTTTTTCTTTCTAAGTATAAAGATAAAACACAGGAACAAATTTGAGAGTGAAGCCGGTCTGAAGTGGGTTATCTGCTACAAAGTTATTTTTATTTTTATCTCTATATTTATCCTCCTGACTCGCAGGAGAGCGACGGAGGCGCTATACATAGGGTAAGCAATTACCCCGACCTGCTTCCGGAGATGCCAAGATATTGCTGTCCGCTAGTAATTTAGTAGAGATATGACTGCAATTTAGACTGCTTGTCAAGACCACCAAGCAGGGGAAAGTGCCGTAAAGTGTCTTTCCCAAGGACACAACAGAATGGTGCAAGTGGGTTTTGAATCGAGACCATATTGATCATCAGTCCGGTCCTTTAACCACTCGACCACGCTGCCGACAAGTCACGAATTAAACTTTTGATTTTCAAAAAATAGTTATATCTTTTCGATTAAAAAAATTTAGTTATTGTTGTTCTGTTCAATGCTGTTAGATTTTTTATATATGGTAGGGTTTTTGTTTTGTTCGTATCATCAAGAAGGTGCGTCTCAAAAAGTTTGAAAACGCTTGGTCTAAAGCTTCTTCAGCATAAGCTGCATACAACAAACCAATCATGTTTGCGAACCTTAATTTCGCCAAGTTGTAAATAAGCAGACTACTCAATTAAATGTCTCACCATTGTTTTTATGTCTCCATGCCAACTGTGTATCGCTAAAAAATCAGGTCGATAAGCTATTACAGTAGTCCGAACTGGCTTGGTCATGTGTTTTAAAGAACAATCTGGTTTCCGATTTTGTAAACCATTACGAGTACTCCAGAACTGAGTATATAAAAATATGCGCATATAATATTTTTTATTTGCTTTTTTTTTCAATTCAAATTACTTTTGATTTACAAATTTACAATTTGAATCGCTCAATTTATTTTTCACTTAGTTGTTCTTTTATTGGACTGAGTAGATAATTTGCAAAAAAAAGTAAAGATTTTGCACATCTATAGTCAAAAAATAAAAGAAATTTTGACAAAATTTGAAAAATTTGTCAAAACGAAAATTGAAGTAATTTATTAACAAGTTTTTGTAAACTACAGCTTTTACTCTCTACCGTTTTTTTTTTGTTTTTTTTTGTTTCAATTGTTTTCAATTCAAATTCAAAAGAATTTAAAAGCATTCAAAGTTGGTTGAATTTTAAGAAAAATTTTTATCGTTAAACTTTCTTCTACTCCGTTAGTTAATACCTTCATAACTTTCTTGGTTTTAACTGAGTTGTTAATATTCTGAAAGCAGACAAAGGATTGTTTAAAAAGCCAGTTACCCAAGCGCATTCGTCAGCTTCTGCTTTTGAATGGATAATTAGCATGATTTTTGCTTTTATTTAGGACTTCCCAATCTTAATGTTTTACCTTAATTCTTTTTGGCCAAACTTACAATCAATCTTTTCTTAGTTTATTCAAGATCAGTGGCTTAAGAAAAAAATTTTGTCAATTGGATTTGTTTCGGTCAAGTAAAGTGCAAACGCAGGCCTAAAATTTTTTTTCGTCTTCAATTTTAAATAAAGACTTTTTTAGTTTTTTCTTTATCTTTTATGGCAAAAAAAAATTTTTAGCCTTCAATTTCTTGTGAAGACTGCCTTACAAGAACATTTTTTTTCCTGTACTTGTTTTAGCTGAGGGTGAATACCTACCCTAAGTGAAAAATTTGGAGTTTTTAGCCTGGAAAACTTTTGTTGTGTTATTTCCAAAGGTTTGGGTTTGAAAGTGAAAAATGCAAATGTAAAATTTTATATTTTCAAAAAATTCATTTACAAGTAAACTAACTAAAGCGTGGTTAAATGCTGAAAGTTTATAAGCCTACTTAAAAAGTTATGATTTTTGAAAAGTTGGCCTGAACATATGAATTATTTCAATGCTAGAAAATTACTTCTCAATTTTTATTTAAATGTGGTATTTTCTCAATACAATTTGCATAACAATAATTTTTTTTACAGACCTTCTACCTAAGGATAATCAAACCTTTTGCGAAATCTACGGAAAGATTATGCATCTAGCTCTGTCAGAAGTTTTTATATGTGCCTTCGGCTTGATTTTAAATGGTATTGCTTTGTTTGTTATCATTCGCTTAAAAGACTACAAGAAAATAATCTCGCACTGGTAAGTGGTTGAGAAATGCTTTATTTAAACAATAGATCTAGAAGATATTCAGGATGAAAGTTTTAAGTCAATAAAATTTTTTTCATCCATCCACTTCTCATTTAAGGTGGATATTTAAGGTGGATATATTATTCTCGTTTCAAAACATTGACAAAGTTGTGGTGGATACAACCCTTTTATACCAAAACAAACCTGAACCAAAAGCTTGAAATGAGCCCAGTATTTTTTTAAGCCCGCGGTACCGGTACAGGTAGGCCTACTCCCGTTAAAATCTACCGTTGGTGCCGCTATACTAGTACAACTTCAAAAAAGTAATTGCCAAGGAACTTGATACGCTTCTCTTTTAAAAATAAATAACGCTTCTCTAACTAAGAAATCAAAAGTTTTTTTGGTATATCAAGCATTAATGGTAGTTGATTTTTGTAATAATCAAAAATTCTTTATTTCTAAAAACAATTCACAGAGAATGTCAAGTAAAGACTTTTTTTTATCTTTACGTCTATCCTCCTAATTTACCGGAAAACGTTGGAGACTTTATACTTAGAGCAAGCGTCAATCGATTACGCCAGCCCGTTTCCGGAGATGCCGGTTAATTTATTTCGCCAAAAACTAAAAAATTTAAATTTTATAACGAAAGCGAACAAGTAATTTTGCCTTCGGAAAAAAAATTGCAATAAAACATTTTCTATTCAAACTCGAACCGTCTACAACAGTGGTTCTGAACCTTTTATTAGTCATCGGCCCCTTTCCAAAAATTACACCAGTTACGAACCCCAAAATTTTTATAATTGACTTTGACTAATAGTTTCACAAAATATCGTTCAATTATGTCGTGACCTTTTTTTTTGATCTTCGCTTTGAGTTTAACGTAAAAATTTAGTGCTTTCTTCCGGTATCTTTAAAATGTACCGGTTGGAATGGTAGGCGTGGTCGACGTGGTCGACATTGTTGACGTGGTCGACATGGTCGGCTAGGTTGGCGAGGTTAAGTTGGAACGTTTAAATTTTGTTGAAACCAACTGTATTTGTAGGCCTAATGTAACTATAGAAAGTAGGAATAAAAATTTTTTTCAGTTTTTAAAAAAATTATCAACTTAGTTGTCTAAGCTTTGCCGAACTAACCAATCTAGACCACCCCCAAATATCAAAGCAATTCCACCTTGCCAACCTCGCTTACGCAAACCTTCCCGAGTGATCATGCTTTCTATATTTATGTGACCCGACACTTGATCGAACGACACTTGATCGAACGACACTTGATCGAAACGACACTTGATCGAACGACACTTGATCGAAACGACACTTGATCGAAACGACACTTGATCGAACGACACTTGATCGAAACGACACTTGATCGAAACGACACTTGATCGAAACGACACTTGATCGAACGACACTTGATCGAACGACACTTGATCGAAACGACACTTGATCGAAACGACACTTGATCGAACGACACTTGATCGAAACGACACTTGATCGAAACGACACTTGATCGAACGACACTTGATCGAAACGACACTTGATCGAAACGACACTTGATCGAAACGACACTTGATCGAACGACACTTGATCGAAACGACACTTGATCGAACGACACTTGATCGAACGACACTTGATCGAAAAGACACTTGATCGAAACGACACTTGATCAAAACGATACTTGATCGAACCATAATGTACTGGTGAATTTATTTGTGGTGTGTTTTACACAAAAATTATTTGTGTAACAAATAATTTTTAATCTTTCAGCACAAGTAACTTGTGTAGCTTTGCTCTTTTTTGACACAGTAAGCCTATATGTCCGTTTCATCAACCATGTGAGCATTTTTTTTTTGAAAAAGGCCAGAATAATAACTTTTTTAAATTTCTCACTTGCTAAACAAGTTGCTTAGAACAAGGCTGATTTGAGACGTAGAGCTCAGACCTCAGAGCTACATTAATTATTCACTTTTTTACTTAACATGTTTCTCTCAAACAAGGCTGAATTGTGACGTTTTCAGTTCACGTAGCATGCACAAAAAATAGCCTGTGATAAAGTTTGCCATGGGTCGCCTATATTAAAAAACAACTAAAAAACATTGCGCTTTTGCAAAATAGGATTATATCAAGCGCACCGCAATAAAGCGCAACTGATTTGTTTAATCTTTTATGCGCAGCGCAATAAAGCGTAAGTGGTATTTTTATTTCTCGGTGCGCAGCTCAGTAAAGCGCAACGCTTTCTAAAAATGTATGAAAGCGCAGCGCAACTTCCGCAATTGCTCAAGTTGTGGAAGTTGCGCTCTGCCCAACTCTGCTTATAAGAATAATTTGCAGATAAAATAAATTAAAAAGGGGTGTGTGTACGTGTACCGATGTCTTAAAATGAAAACGATCAACTCCAAAAGCGTAGCTTTAATAATTAATGTTGTAGCAAAATGTAGAGCCAAAAACACTGTAGAAGCTCTCATTGAGCAACACTGTCATAAGCAGGGTCGGCATTAGTGTCTAGGACCATATTGAGTTTGCCCAAAACAAAGCCAATAAATTGTTTATTTGAAAAAAAATTTTTTTGAGGATAAAGCCACATTCTGTCCTAAAAAAATAAAGGAAAGATTAAAACAAATGAGTCATTAATTTGAAGAAAAAAAGTACTTTTTTAAAAAACAAGTAGACTCACAAAAGGTCTTTATTTGACTCTGTAAAACAGCTTTTTGAATTGTAGTCTTCACTTGTAAAAGATTAAAAAACAGTTCAAAGCAAAAAAATTTGTTTGGGCTTAATTTAAATTCTATAAAAAAAGAAAACACTTACTGTCTTTCAAATTGGTTAACCTTTGTCCGGGCTCGGCTAGCACCAATTCCTAGTGACAACATCTCTTAATTATAATTATTTTGTCCAGTAAATTAAGTTTAATGATTTCTTTTGAATAATTTTAGTTTTTAATGTTGTAAAAAATGCTTGTTTAGGTTTACAAAATTTTTTATGAATGCAAGTGAATGAGAAATAATCAAAATTTGGAAAGTAATGTTTTACGTAGTCTAATTCCCATTGTTTAATAAAGTTAAACCCCATTATTCACAGATGTTTTTATTTCACAAAAATACTAATAAAAATGTTAAATATTTTAAAGAAACTTTGATTTGGTTGTGTTATCAGGTACGTCCTCCATTTAACCATTGCAGATGTTTTGCTTCTTTTATATCTTCCTTTTCAAGCTCATCAGCATTTTCTGGGTTATTGGAATTTGCCAAATTGGCTTTGTCCAGTAAACCAAGGACTGTTTCTAATGTCTTTTCATGCTGGTATTCTGTTTTTAACCGTAAGTTATATGCTGCTGTATGAATGTTTTTAGGTCTACATTATTTACTATTGATTGGATTCTAATTTTGACAAGTAGGTCAATGTTTTTAAGTTTTAAAAGATTAAACCAGTGTCTTATTTCATATTTGCTAAATGTATTTTTTTCAATCTAGTTATCCTTACAATTTGCTCACTTTTATTTACAGCTGGTAATAATTTTTTTATTTTTGCTGTTTAAAGTTCTTTTATTTTCATTTTTTAATTTTGCTTTATACCTTTGATTCGTAGAGACGTTTGCAAAGAAGCAGTTTGATTTAGCGAAATCTTGCTTTTTTCAGGTTATGAGTTTCGATCGTTACGTGGCAATCTGTCATCCCATATCCGCTAGGTGGCGGGAAATTCGAACACATGAAAATGCAATTATCACTTCTGTGGCTGTAAGGCTATTAAAATAAAAACTTTGTTGGTGTTGCTAATGAGCATTTTCAACACTGCTATACAATAGCGAGAAAATAGATTGTTGCTTTAGTTTAGTGCTTCTTAGCCTCTTTTTTTGCGGCGATCCAAGCCTTAGCCAAAAATAGACAGAAAAAATTTGGCGACCCAATCCTTTTTACAGACTTTCTTACAAGCATAAAAATTTCTATTGTGGTCCTCGAGTCGTGGTGATCTCTAAAAAAATATAAAGGCCTTCAATTTGAATCTGTATCGGATATTCTTGATTTTCGATCCAAAACCTTTGTAATCTCTAAAAAAAGTCTTCACTTTGAATTTGTCTCGGATTTTTTGAATTTCGTTTCTAAAAAAATAGTGATTTAACCTTTACACACCTACAATCGTCGGCGACTCAATGAAATTGTACGGCGATTCAATTTTAGGTCACGACCCAGGGGTTAAGATTAAGAAACACTGCTTTAGTTGATAAAAAATACAATAATGGCTTTAAATGTTCTATTTATTGCTCGTGTTTTTGTTTTCGACCAAATCATAGCCTAATAATTAAACATGAAGAATCAAGAATAGGAAGAAGCGCAAATTTAAAAAACGTGCAGTTGACAATTAAAAAGTATGAGAAAAATGGCGGCAACACGTTTAACTAATTGCAGATTTAAAAAAAAGAAAAATTAAAATAAATAAAGCAAAGAATGACTATGAAGTGAAGGGTTTCAGTAGACGGCGCATTACATTGGAGATTAGTGAACCTGTATATTTTAAAAGTTTGGCGCCTGGATTTTATGTTGGTTTGTCACTTTTGAATATAATTCACATTATCCATTATTTTTGTAACCCGATGCTTTTAAGGTTTGGATTCTTTCCATAATTCTGTCCTGGAAGGGGTGGCGTTCGTCCAAGGGTGGTTGTTCATGTGGATACAGTTATGAACCGGAGGACCCGAAATGGATAAACGAATCAGGTAACACACAAAAACACCTGACATAATCAAAAATTTTAAATCTTATTTTTCTAGTTAAATTCAAAAATTTTAAATCTTATTTTTCTAGTTAAATTCAAAAATTTTAAATCTTATTTTTCTAGTTAAATCTACTTAATACTTTTGAAGATTATCGTTAATGTCAATACAAGGATTATTTTAGGGAATCAGTACGATTTCGGAACTTCATTAAAGCAAAGTCGTTCTTATTATCTTTAAAAGTCAAGCTATTATGTTAAATAATTCCCTTACTTAACAATTGACTTTTAATTGTGTTCCAAAAATAAGAATCCTCGAAGACATAAAAAAAAGTTTGTTTATTGATAATATGAAAAAATTACGTAAATCAATCATGTTCATTGCCGCCGATTTCAAGAAAAAAACCGGAATAAATTTCTATTCCAGTGTAATCAGCAGGCCAAACAGCACCATTAGATTATCTGGTTTAATTATCATTTGCGTTTTGAAATTAGTTCCGTCTTTCTTTTTTTTTTTTTTTTTTTTGAGGAAAAAATCTTTTTTACCTCCAGCTTATAAAATTGTATTTTTTAGTTTAATTATGTCCAGACTATTTCTAAAAAGTCAGGTCAATCACCACAATTAAAATCGAATGTTGTAACCCCAGCAACATCTTTCTAATTCGGTTCAAAAACGCGCTGCTTATGCCTGTTGGAAAAATAACAAATATTTCAAAATATTACTAAATAAACGTTCAGGAGTTAGTCTTCAAGTTCGGACATCGGAGTAAATTTAAATTACAAACTTTTAACTTGCATTGTTAACAAAGTTGTTCAACTTTAATCAAGTCGAGTCACAGGATACAAAGTAGAAGTTTTTTTAAACTGGTCATTAAGTAAAACATAAAAGTATTTATCAATCTAAAAATATTAATTGGTTTGTTTTCAACTTTTAAAATAAATTGATGAAATGTGCACTGAAAGTTTATTAACAAATGTCTTCCACGTCGATTTATATTCCACAAATTAATTACTTGATTGTTTTAAAACAAAAAGTTCATAATCACCAACTTAACCAAACATACCTTGTTTTAATGCGGTGATTTCCAACCAATGGTAGTGGAAAGATTGAAGGGAATCCACAAGTGTACTGGAATTGGACAGAATTTTAAAAGCTTTGCTAAAGCAATAGTCTGGATCAATCCTAAAAGTTTTTACATTCATTGACCCATTCTAAAAAGGAAGATTGCTGATAAGCAGGCCCTCGCTGAACATCGAGACCCGTAAATACCCGTCCGTACGAACTACCTCCACAATATCCAGAAAGTTTGCCTATGCCGACCAATACACATAGGTGGGCAGTACCGTGTACAAAAGTACCGCGGTACTTTTTTAGTACCGGTACCGCGGTCCTTTTTTTATAAAGTACCGCGGTACTCCGTCTAATTTTAGGGTTATTGAAAGCTTTCTTTGCAAGCATTGCGACATGTTTTTGTTTTTCGTATCGATTGCAGCTTCAAAGTAGTTTCTTGATTTACAGTAGTATTATCACAAATTGACATTTGTCAAACTTAAGTGTTTACCAGTACTTTCCCCATCCTTCCGGTAGTAGTTACTAGGTAATTTTAAGTAAGGTCAGGTTTAGGAACGTTTCACGCACTTCATAGCCAGTAGCCCTTTTGCAACTTTTGATTTAGGCTAAGCCTACTCAGGCTAATAGGGTAGTCTGGGTAGACTAGCATTTTAGTTATGTCTCAAATAAAAACTAAAAAAGTAAATTAAAAATTCCAATTCACTACAATATTTTGGCATATCTGAAAGCATTTATCTGCTAGATCTTCTGGTTGCTTACGGACCTGTATATAGTATAACATTAAATAAGCAGGTACGGTATTGCTTAAACGTTGGCCTTAGTATAATGTTTTTGTACGAGTCTGAAGAATAGATGGAGTTGAAATACGATAAAAATCAATAAAAATTTTAAATCTTGAAAATGAATGATGGGTTTGTGTGTGAAGCTTATTTTGTTTTATATTTTTCCATCAATCTTAATCATGTTATTAATGTGCATAGAAAAAGAAACAAATTTAAAATTGGTTGAAAAAATATTGTTTTAACTTATCCGTTTAAATATCAGGTTCTGTTTTGACTAACTTGAAGAAAGATAATTAATTGCTTATGCGCTTGAAGTTTTACATTATATAATTAATTGTATCATTTTTTTATAGGCCAGCGTCAGTCTATGTCATTCGACTCTGTGTTTTTCTTGAAACTTTATTCAAACTCCATTTTTTTGACCAATTTTAACAGAATAAAAAGAGGTTACTGAAATGAAATCAACCAATAAAATTCTAATTACCACAAAAAATAACACAATCATTTTTAAATGTTAATATTGAACTTAACGAAAAACGCACCAACAGAGGTTATTTGACTTGTTTTTATTCAAGCAGATGACACATCAAATGTAACAGAGTTAAAAGATCCCTGTTCCAGTTTTTTTCTTATATTTTTGTTTGCAACAAGAACAGGCAGTGGAAAATATTTTACAACACTACGCACCGGTATTAAAATTTAGCATAAATGACTTGGCGTAAATACCTATTTTATTTTTATATGTTACTTTCTGTACAGTACAATATCTAGATAGGTGTGCGTTCGTTTTTCCTCCTTGTAAGTTTATGTTTGAAATAACTGTAAATAGAATAGCCTACTTTTCTTTGTTGCACTGAGCGTTTGATGAGAATGACCAAAAGATCGAACTATATAGATTCATTTAAAAAGTGAAGTTTTAAGAAATATTTGTCGCAGTTTGCTTGAGGTGATTGAAAATTATCAAAGGACTTCCGTCCTACTTTTGAATTATGCTGGGAACTGCATCAAACTAAGTCAAAAGACATTCAAATAGCATACATATTGTGTTACGCTTGAGTGCAATATCATTAATTGGTTGCATAGGCGTACCAGCCAAAAAAATATGGGGGCAATGAAGTTTTTCCCAAATTTTGTGACGTTTGCCCAAATCATAATTTTCTAGCACATTACGGATAGAACAAAAAATTGTCTGAGATTCGCAAACCAAGAACAAATTTTGTCCTAAAATCATGGTAATCTCTAAAAAAAAACAAAAGTCTTCACTTGAATTCAGTCTCATATTTTTCAATTTTCGACCCAAAAGCAAAGTGTTCTCTACAAAATAAAAAGTTTTCACCAAAATTTGGTAACTATTTTTTGCAGTTTGATCATTGTCACTGTCCTAAAATTTTTGACTTTGCCCAAATATTTTCTTCTCACTGCCCAAAAAATTTCAATTTTGCCCAAATCTTAAAAACTTGGGTGAGCATTTGCCCTCCCTGCCCCCCCGGCAGGTACCGCTATGATTGGCTGTACCGATGTTATGATACCGATATTCTAATGTCAAAATTCGTACTATAAATTAAATAATTCTGAAAGAAAAAATGTCGGTGTCGTAAGTTGTGACAAAATCAATATTAAAATCCCAAATTACTCTCGGTAGAAATTCATTTTGATGATAATGACTGTTTTAGAAAATGTTAAGTTGTTTTATACTCTGACGCAGGGATGCTCAATCTTTTAACCATTATGGTCCAACTTTTGTCGAAAAATTTATTGCGAGTCGCAATCGATGCAGAAATCAAAGTATCTTCTTTTTTGTTTTCACTTATTTTTAATGTGTTATTTTTTAATGAACCTCTTGATAACAGGAATTCGGACTACAAATTTAGTTAAAGACCAAATAAAAAAGGTCACCAGTTTGATATATCTACGTGTTTTATTCTTATATAAAGCGAAAAATCTCTAGTGGGACAAAAATTAGCCTATTTATTCCGATTTTTTTGCGAGCCATTGGATTGATTCAAAGCATTACAATAATTTGATTGATTATGTAATTACAAATTCTTTGGTAGGCTTCAACAATAAACTTTGCGGGTCTCGGGTTGGGCAGCCCTGCTGTGACAAAATGTATTAATAAATAATTCAATGTACGGTAAATTTAAAATAAAAAAATATACGCCAGAGCATTAATCAAGTTCAACTATAAAATATTCTACTATATAAGCTAGACTAACCTACTAAAAAAGAAAAAAGTTTGCAAAAATCCAAAAAAATTTATTTCACCAAAGTAATCAATCCCAACTAAATTTTTTAAATTAGGCTTATTATAACATTTTGAAATAATTATAAAAAAGTACGATGTGACACTTAAAATTTCAATTTTTTCTTAGAATGAATTGTATTTCTTTTTATTATATGAAAAGTTCATTTCCAAAATTGTTTAAAAAGTCCAGTGAATTTTGAAAACATTCGTTAATGCTAAGATCGAAGCATTTTAATAATGAAATCATATTTTACTGAAATAGAGTTTCTTCTTCTGTGAAGTGCAGTAACCTTCCTAAGGGGATTCCAACTGTGAAAGAATTTTACTTTTAATCATACGATCAATTAAACCACAGAAGTCGTTAACTTTTTGAAACCAATCTTAGCTTTTCGGCCAATTTACAAAAGTTGACTACCTTTCGAAAACTTGCTTTTTCAATCCGAAATAATATTTTATTACAACATTTAAGTACCGGTATCTCTATCCACAGAGTATGAAAATTTTTTCTATGCAACCTTAAATAACACTTTTGTTGACCCCAGCTGATTTTAGCCGGAGTCAACAACAAGCTGTAGTGTCCTGACGAATCCTAACAAGGACGAAACAGGTCTGTCGGCATTTGCTTGTTGATTGGCTTGACTATTCTTACTTAATGCTAGCAATGGAACTGCAGGGTTTAGCTTGACTTTACCCGATTCGTGTTAGCTCACTCGATTGGTCAGCATATCGAAACCACCGTCAGTATGCCCTTGCGGCTTAGCCGTACTTATCGTAGTTACGCTGGTAGTGCATTGTTTTGATTAATATATACGTTATAACATGTACAAAAAAAATTGTGCATGGTCACCGCACCAGTTGTGCAAAAAAAAGAGTGATTATCGTGTTTAATGTGCTTATAGTAATTATTGTGCAAAAAAGACATTGTAGCTTTGGAAAAAGTAGCATTTTTGCGTGCAATTATGTCAAATCTTTAGCGCTTTCGGCGCTAAATATGGTATATCAGAAATTATAGGACTCAATCTTAGTGTAGTAAATATATTCTAAAGGTATTGCATTTGCAAGGAACATTCTAGTTGTCTAATTATAAAAATGAAAATATTTTGCATAAAATCAAAAATCCACTAAACACCAGATTTCATATTCATACCAATGCAAAAGGGACTTGATGAAATTTTAATTTTGTTGCATTGCAAGCAAAAATATAAAAAATTATCATAACATTTAACGGCTAGCGAAGGTTGAGTACTTTTACTAAATTACAAAACCAGAGTTTCCCAAAATGAGGTCCGTGATGAGCGCACAAGTGGTCCCCGACGATATGACAAAATTTGTCAACATATATACCTGGTAAAGTAATCCATACCATGAAATCCGAGACAGATTCGAAGTGAAGACCTTTTTTTTAGAGAACACTTCTTTTTAGGGACGAATTTTTGTCTATAAACGAGCGTCCCGGTTTGCCCCTACGGAAATATGGTATGTCTGTTTATAAGCATTTATTTTTTAACGGATTTTGTGTTATTTATTTTTGAGTTTGTTTTATTTTTCCTCGTTGGTTGGGCAGAAAATTGATGTGACATAAGATTGGGGTCCATGATAAAAAAGATTTGCAAATAGAGGTTCGTGACCCAAAAAAAGTTTGAGAATAACTTTGACTAAACCACTGTAATAGGTTATATGGAAATTAGTACGATTTTTGACAAACTTTTTTTAATATAAAAAACAAAGCAGAAGACAACGTATTCATTAGGCTTTTCATATTTCCGAGGCATATTTTATGCAAAAAATCAGGTTAAAAACATATTCACGCATGTTTTTACATCCAAAGCATAATTGATTTTTGAAAGTGAGCAGTTGGATAGGTACGATATTGTTTTCGCTTTGTTAAATACAATTTTTAAATGTCAAATGAAATCCAATGTATGACAGAGTTTTAGTTATTACCATTAATTCGTATTATTCCAAAGTACCGAGTACCGGTACCGCGGTACTTTTAAGAAGTACCGTGCCCACCTATGGTTAATACTGTAATAATTGTTTTTTGGTACCATACATTTCTGTTTTTGAATAATTTGGTTTTTGCTTTAAATACTATTTTGACTTGATTTAGACTGGTTCTAAAGCAAAAACGAAATTATTCAAAAACGGAAATGTATGTTATCAAAATAATTATAACAATATTAAATTATTATTATTTTTTTGATAAATTTTACCCAGTAACTGTAGAAGATGAAGGCTACAAGAAGCTATACTTTAGCAAAATATTGGCAATAAGTTATCTCTATTTTTCTCAAGTAATTAAATGGAAAAAACTATCAGAACATATTAACAAAAATTAACTGAAATTTATTATGTTATGATGTTTATATAATTACGAACAAGAATACACATAAGTACCAGAAACAAATTAGATGGAATTATATTATTTGAAACAAGAATGTAGTTATTTTGCTCATTTCTAAAAAAACGTTGGTTCAATGCGAGTAAATAGTTAATATTTGTAAATTAAATTTAAAAAATCTGCTTAACATAATACACTTACAAAACAGTTTGGTTGTCTACCTAATTTAGGTTTTAATTTAAGCTATATGACATTGGAGTTGAGTAAATTTTGAAAGCTAAATTACCGCGAGCTACTGTGTAAAAGATGTGGAGAAAAATTTCTTTAAAAAAATAGCTACAGTATCTGACCATTAACAAGTGCTAGAAATTAGTTTTCATTACTTAGCTAACAGATTGTAAAATTTAAACTAGTTTTATGCTCCCGAACAGTGATGGCTTTAGTACGGAGCAAACCGAGCGGCCGCACCGGGCCCTCCCTAAAAAACGTCAAGGAGTGCTCCCCATAAGCAAAATATTGCTCTATTTTTTCATAGTAAAATGATAACGGTGCCCTCCTAAAGTGATGACCTTTTTTTTGGGACCAAAAAGATTGGAACACAAAAAAGTGGCCCTCTATTTGTCTTGCACCGGGCCCCCCTTTTGTATGGTCATCATTGTTCCCAACTCAAATTTAAATCACCGAAATAACTATCCGCTTCATAACTTGACTGTTAAAACAAATTAAATAAAGCCGAAGCTTGTTCGCTTAGCAACGGTTGCCATGTCCACTAGGTGGCTGGAAAAGGTCTATTGAGAAATCAATTAGCGGTTACATGACATTGAGTTTATGTTGTATTTGTTTTCAGCTTTTAAATTCTATTCTGATGATTTTCAAAATGATCCGGTAAGTTTTTTGAAATATTTTATTAACAGTATAAGCTAAATGTATTTATTGAATATAGTCTTAAGCAGTTAGGTTTTAAAATAACTTAGATCCATAAAGAAGGCAGCGACTAAACGAATTGTTTTGGTATACAATTATTTTATTATACAATTGTTTTAGTATGTAAAAGACTAAACGAATCGTTTAGAACAGGGATGTCCAATCTGCTTAAGGTTTTGATGCGGCCCATTGCCTATTACAATTTTTTTAATATATTTTCAAACCTATCAAACAAATCGCAGCGTTTCTCAAACTGAGTTCCGCGAGCTTGCTTAATTAGTACGTTTTTAAAACGAAAATTAAAAAATCAGAGTCTGAGTCACAGTGAAAACCTTTTTTTAGAGAACATTTCATTTTTGAGACAAAAAGCAACAAATCAGAATTTGACTCAAAGTGAAGACCATTGTGCGGCTCACCGACTTTAGCTCAATTGAGAATTTGGCCCATTGTGGAACAAGGTTGTGTATCCCTGGTTTAGAACAATTCGTTCAGTTGTGACAATCAAGTTGGTTGATTTTAAGTTTGGTAAGAATAGTGAACTTCTTAATGTAACCGGAAACTTTTTTTGAAACTAAAGGCAAGCAGTAAACGTTTTTAGTTATTTGATTTTGATTAATATTTCAAAAAGAAACTGACAGAGTTTATTAAATAATATCAGTTACTTGCAATCTTACACAAGAACAGTTTTCGGAGATCATGCAAATTCTGACGGGCGACCTAATACTTAAAAATATGATAAAAACTTTACCAATCAAAAATATCCAAATCAAGATGAGTGGGTTTCTCCTAATGCGGCTGTCACAACTTTACTCGGGAATCCGAAAGGACCAGTTGAACTTGGTAACCCAAATATCTACGCTAAATAAAGCTGTGCTCATTTTTAATTATGCTGGTTCTAGAAATAATTTGCCGCGGGACTTAAGTTCTTAAACCAGTTAGTTCTGGCCAAGTGCGAATGAATTCGCTAGAAATTTCTCTCTACAGATTGAAAGAAATCACGATTTCAGACTGCAACAATTATATCTACAATCATCAAAAGAACTTGATCAATTCTCGTAAAGCTTGACTCCCGAGTTTCACTAAACTTTAAAGCAATTGACAACGTCAATTATTGCAAATAATGACTCCACAACTTTGTACTGACTAGTGACTAACTATAAGAATAAATTACCACTCCGATGGCTAATATTAAACTTAATAGTTCGTCCTCCACACAGGCTAAAACAATTCTTTCTCACTTATGTAGAATTAATTTCCAAGGCGTCAACACTGACTCTTAAACAACTACAGCCACAGGCTACAATAACACGAACGGTTCTATATACAAGCGCTTCTCAAACTGTGGGTCGCGAAACAAACTAGCTTTTTGTGCTGTGTGCCGCCAAACTTTGAAAATCCCAGTAGTGCTGCGAAACGTTTTGAAAAAATTATGGTTATTGCAAATTTATTCAAGAAATCAGAGAATTTGAGGACAAAAATTGACAAATCGGGGCTTGATTCTGAGTGAAGACCTTTTTTTTGAGAACACCTAAATTTGGAAACGAAAATCAAGAAATCTCATCTAACTGTCCCACGAATTTTGAAAAAGACCCAAAATTTTCCGCAGGTTTAAAATGGGGTCGTAGAACAAAAAAATTTGAGAAGCCCTGCTATATATTATAGCGATCAAATGAAATAAATAACAAATGCAACGCTATATATATTAATCAGTAAACGTTGCTAGACAACAATCGAAGTCAGTAGATCGAGTCAAATTTTTTAAATCAAATATTACATTAAGTTTACAATCGGACAAGTCAATCCATGACGTCGCAATACAACCAATCAGAAGACACGGCAGTGAACAATTACATAACGCGTAATGTTGAATCAGTTAAATAGTTGTAGAAAGCTTATTTTAGCAATTCTTGAACGTTCGAAAAAAAAAAAAAAAAGAGAAAGCCTATTTAAGTCTTGGGCTGAAAAAGCCAATTTAAGAGTTGTGCTGATTAACAAATGTTTTTATTTAATTTTTCTCAGTTTGTTTTGACAGTTTTTCTTGATAAAAAATATTTGTATAAATAACCATATTAGGTATTTAATAAAAAAATAAAATTTTAATCTAAATAGTTAGTAAGAGATAGCGTTTTTTAAAGATTTGACTTGTACTAAGTTTGTGATTTTTCTGTAAATTTGATTTAGTTTTTCCAAACGTTTGCTTAAATTTTAAGCGTTGACTTTTTAACGTTTGATTTCTATAGTAGCTGCTTGCTCGTGTGCTCGTATTTCAGTGTCATTTCCAGTGTCGTTTTCAGTGTTTGTTCCAGTGTCGATTCCAGTGTAGATTCGAGTTATTCCAGTAAGTTGATTAACAAGTGTTGGAATTGCTTTGCGCCTGTATTTTAAAAAATCTTCCACAAAAATCTTAAAAATTGCGCTATCGACGTCTTGCGGCACTTCCACAAAAATCTTAAAAACTTGCAAGGCCTTATTTTAGGGCTATAAGTTTATGATGACTACCAAAGCTTTATCCACGGAACGGCACAACCAAAGGTTAGCCACAGAAAAAAATAATCTACAGTATTTATCCATAGCAGCACGAAAAATCTTAATTAATAGGCCTACTTAAGAATAACAGTTTTTATTAATTCTAAAAATCAACATATCAACAACCAGTCAAGCAATGCGCAAAACTAACAATAAGACAATGTCACAGACTTTACTTGGGAATCTAAGAGCTCCAATTGAACAAGGTAACCCGAATACTTGTACTGACTGTGTCTATTGTTTTATTTATTCCGGCTCAAGAAATAGAGGTTTGCTGTGGGACTAAAGCATTTTTTATATAGTTAGTTTCGAATAAGTTCGGATTCATTCGTTTGAAAACTTTCCTCCGCAAACAGACAGAGCATTTTGTCTCTAACTGAAAGAATGTATTTACAAAATTCACAGAACTGACAATTCACGAAAACCTTTCTCCCACGCTTTGCCAAATTTCGAAGCGACTCCAGCGCTAAAACTTAAATTCGTCGCATACAAAAATAATTTATCTCTACAGAATTAATCTTTAAAAACTCAGGCGCAAAGCAATTCCAACACTTGTTAATCAACTCACTAGAATAACTCGAATCTACACTGGAATCGACCTTGGAACAAACACTGAAAACGACACTGGAAATGACACTGAAATAAAATGGAAACCAAGCGTAATTAAAATCACATCACGTGACGCTAGGTTATGGTAAAGCATACTCGAATTTACCAGTAGCAATTAAAATAGAGTCCACACTCGGTCATCGCACGCCTTTTCAGACAATAGCTAATCAAAACATCGGGACCAGACTGTCGGATTACATCATTAGAAGTCTGGTTAAAAAAAAACATTCAAAACAATCGTTAAACAACTTCCAAATAAGTTAGGTATACTTCCAAATAAATATTATTAAAATAAGTGGAAGTTTTACCGACTATGCGATTATTACTTGGCCATAAAAATATTACCTGATAACAAAAATTAAAATTATTGAAAAACAGAAAATATAGGTTTTTGAAGTTAAATTTATTGCGAATGAAGTGTGACAGACACGTTATCAAAGCAAATGAAAAACTATACAAGCGAATCATGTTGCACATAATGGTCAAACAAATTTTGTTTGCACAAGAAGCACAAAAACCCATTACTCAAGTAGGAGGACTTTTCAACTTTTAGCACAAATACAATTTGTGTCGTTGTAAAAATAGAATAGTGTCACAAACTTTACTCGGGAATCCAAAAGGACCAGTTAAACTAAAAAACCCGAATACCAGTGCTGAAGTAAAGCTGTGTCTATTTTTTATTTATTCCGGCTCAAGAAATAGTTTGCAGCGAGAGTGAAGTTCTTAATACAATTAGTTCAAGCTAAGTTCCAATTGATTCCTTAGAAAACTTCACTCTGCAGAATGACTAAAACCACTGTCTCTAACTATAAGGAATATATTTACAAAATCTACAAAACTCGATCGATTTACGAAAACTTGGCTCCCAAACTTCGCCAAACTGCAAAACAATTTCAGCGCCAAAAACTGCGAATAATCGCTTACAACAACTTTGTGCTAGCAAGCTATAAGAATGAATTAGCGCCCCGATGGCTAATATTTATCTTAATAGTTTGTCTGCTACAAAAGCGAACATTCTATCTCTCCATAGAATTAATTGCGGTCACACAGGCGCAAAGCTGTTCTATCACTTGTCAATTAACTGAAATAACTCAAGTGAATTTTCGACTGGAATACCTGAATTTACTTGACTAAAATAAAATCAGAACAAAACGTGCGCTTATATGAGATCACGTCACGTGATTTTAGACTATAAACGAATTTCTGGAATATTGTGGACTTTTCCAAATAATAATTAAATTAAGGTTACAGTTTGCAACAGCCAATCAGAGACGCGCCAGTGAACAGATTAAGTAATTAAAAGTCGGGTTAAATAAAAAATTCCATTCATCAACATCTCGATAATTCCAGAGAAAAAAGAAAACGCTTGACCAGAGTTTCCCAAACTGTGTGCCCAGCACATTGGTGTGCATGAAAGGGATTGAAGTGCGCCGCGAAATTTTGTGTTTTGACAGAAAGCCATAGAATCTTGGTCTACAGATGATTTATGTGTTTCATGTAGTTTTAGTATTCCTAAAAATCTTAAATACAGGCTGCTTCAGTAAAAATCTAAAAGAAAAGAGACCCATTTTCATGAAGTTTTTTGTTTTTTGAATGTAAATAAATAACTTTATGCAGCGGCTTGGTATTAAAGATAAGCAAAAAAAGAATGAAAGTGTAAGCAATGAGGAAAGCAGTCTAAAACAGTACTTTTCAACCTTTCTACATCTCTCACTAGAAAAGTCGTCAAGTGCAGCTGTAATTCAGCAATGCATCTTCACTTCACTTTGTTATAAGAATGTTCAAGATTAAAGTGAAGACAAAAAAAAGTCTTACTTTACTTACATATCTTCTTTAGGAAAAAAAGTGGCTTTCCACTGCTAGTGCTAGTTTTAACTGACGACAAAAAATCATTCAAAACAAAAGAACTTTTATTTGCACCTACCAAATTGAAATAGTTCAGTATATGTGCACATCCTCCTTGAAAGTACATTGTGGCTCACCGGTAGGCCGCGGCGCTATTCATTTTTAGATTTGGTAGCAGAAGAACAATTATTAAAATTAAGCATGAATTGTTCCTTGCAACTAAAACACAAAGAAGTGGACAGCATTAGTCCCCTGATAATTGTAAACAAGCCGTTCATATTTTACTGTCGTTCACAACGACTTACGAGTATTTACAGAATATAAACCTGCTTTTTCTCTTTCTCTGAAAAACCATCGGAATTACAAATTGTGGAGCAGAAACTGAGGGGTGTTTTTCTGACATTCTTTCTAGTATCAAATAATTTCTATAGGCAGTGATGGCTTCAATAGGGTGCGAATAGAGCGGGTGTATCAGGCCCCCCTAAAATGCATCGAAACGTGCCCCCCCTAAACAAGAAATTGCTCTATCTCTTCATAGTAGCACCAGGACGTTGATGACACATCAAAAAAATTTTTTTTTGAAAAAAAAACGGCTCGTGCTCCTTAGGTTGTTGTCACTTGTGCTTATGAAAATGTGAAAGTACAGACTTTTTTTTTACAGATCACAATGTCTTGAGGTAGTATGAAGTGCCTCTCCATAATTTGGAGCACCCGAATAGTGATTTTCCCCCTAAATTGAAGACCTTGTTTAGTGATCACTTTGTCTCCCCATGCTTTGGATCATTCAATAATGGCCCCCCTAAATTGAAGACCTTTTTTTTTAGAGATTACTTTGCTTATATACTAAAAATGGCTTGAGCTACCTTTTTTTTTACACTAAATAGTGTCCCCCTTACGTTTCTTGCATCAGGCCCTCCTTTTTGTAAGGCCATTGCTATCTATAGGCAGACCCTTTCATTAGGAGTTGCTGTTATTATATATTAAATATAATTTCAGGATGTAAACTTGAAGAGTGTATTAAGTAGACTTTTGTCTTCATCAAGTAAGTGTGCCGCAGGCAAATCCAGAATTTATTAGTGTGCCATAGTGAAAAAAAGTTTGAAAAGCACTGCGCTAGACACCTAAGGTCACAAGCTCTTAATCTGCTTGATACGTAATTAAGATTAACATTAATAAAACGAACATTCAAAATAATTACAAAACAGCTCGCAAATATGTTAAATTAAGTGGGGTTTATTGACTATGCATCATTACTTAATATGAAAGGATCACGTCATAATAAAAATTAAAACTATTGAAAAAAGGCAGAAAATTAACTACGGATTTATGAAGTTAAGATTAAGTTGCGAATGAAGAGTCACAAATAAACTAGTGGAGATTAATAAGATTTATTCCGCCTCATTTTCAGATTGTTGAGCTGCATTTTGCTTTTGATTGTGAAAAAACTGTCTTTAATTTCGTATAAGCTTAAGGCTAATTTACTTGGTGGACTTTTTAACCGTACAAATCGATAAGATTTGAAATAAAAAAAGAAACACACATAAATATATAATATATACAGTAAAGGCCCGTTTCTACTACAAGCGTGAAAAAAAGCATTCTTTGTTTGTTTTATTGCTTTTTTTTGCGCTCGCTTCAATTTTAACCGCTCGCTTCAATCGAAGATCAATAAAAGAAACAAAAAATGCTCTTTTTCACGCTCGTAGTGGAAACGGACCTTAAGTGATGGCCTTAAAAAAGTTTAGGCAATTCAAAAGGAGGGGCCCGGTGCAAGAAAAATGAGGAGGGGCACTTTTTTAGTGTCTCAAAGCAAAATGATTTCTAAAAAAAAGATTATCACTTTAAGGGGGGCACTTTTTGACGCTTTTTACGGGGGACCGGTGCGGCAACTCCGTTCGCTCCGTACTAAAGCCATCACTGTACGCAGTATATACTGCTGAATCATCTAGTGTATTAACTAGGGTTCGTATACTGTATATGATACCAGTAAAGGTTTTTTATTTAAAATGAATTATTTATGAATATTTTCTTCACATCCGGCCGGCACTTCCATATTTCAGCAGTTTGGCTACAATGCATCCAACTGAAAATCCATAAGCCTACTGTATATCAACAATCGTAAGTGCTTAAAATAAAACTTAAAACCTTAAAACATTGTTACGTCACAAGAATCCAATTCAACAAAAAATTATACAAACAAATAGACTGTGTAGCTATGGGCTCTGCTTTGGCTCCAGCTCTGGCAGACGTCGTCGTCGTCGTCGTTTAAAAGGGTATCCACTCCAGGTCAGACACAAACAGGACTGGGGCCGAGGGTTTATCCTTTTACTACCCCAGGATGCAGTACCACCCGGATTAGATGCTGGCAGTGATGTTGTTAAGCCAACATCGAGTTTCGTCATCCAAAACCGTCAGACCTCGTGCTCCATGTGGTGCCCGATGTATAAGGCACGCTGTTAGAACATGGTCTGCGGTTTGTTCAGAAGCGCTACACTTGCAATTTTGAATTGGCAGACATCTTTATGAACTGGCTCATTGAGGAAGTTCAAAAGAAAACAAATATTTTTTTCACCATTTATCGACGTAGATGTCCAATTTTTGGCTTTCAATAATCAAATTGAAATTAACATTGTTTTTAATTTATTCAACTCAATTCATAAAAAAGTTATTTTTATTAAAGAATTAGAAGAAAACAATCATTTTCCTGGATGTTAATATTACGAAAACTCAAGAAACAAACTTACACAGAATTATACACAAAATGGGACAGCTATATTCCATACAAATACAAACAAAACTTGATTTTGACACTACTTGATAGAGCAATTAAAATCTGCAGTAATTATAAATTAATTCATAAAGAATTTCAAAATATTTCCGTTGCACTTCAAAAAAAACCGATTTCCAAATTTTTTTCTCGACAAACAAATTTCAAATTATCTCAACAAAAAGTTTTCAAATTAAAAAGAACTATTAGCCAACCTACTCGTAAGGTACGGTGACCATGCACAATTTTTTGTGCATGTTATAACGTATATCGTTTAGTTGCCGTCTCCCTATTTGCAACCTTTGCTCTATTTTGTCTTCAATTATTATCAATTGTTTCTTTTGGGTGCGAATAAAAACAAACTACTACTACTACTACTACTCATAAGGATCCATCAAAACTTTTTTTTCATCAAATTGCCTTTTCTTGAAAACATTTCGCAACAAATTAAAAAAGAAATTACGGTACTTTTTTTTTAAGAAAAATCAAACCTAACTTTAAATTTATTTTTGTGGAAAACACTTTTAACATTAAAAAATATTTTACTTACAAAGATAAACAATCAGTGTTATGTCGATCAAATGTTGTGTACAAAATTACTTGTAGTTGTAGCGATAGCTACAATGGATAGGCAAAAAGAAACTTCGAATTCAGAATAAAACATCACAAACCCGAACTTTTCAAAAACGATGTAGACATCTCCAAACATTTAATCGAAAACCCGGACCATCGAATTGATTTTAATAAAGTTAACATTTTAGCCAGGGGTGCAAAAACCCGGTCGCGCACTCGCACAGCGCGACCAGAAGATTTGCCCGTGCGACCGTAACTTGCAATGTACTCAGAATAACATGAATATGTCGGAGGCATAAAAATTTTTGACATAACTATCCCTTAACAAAAAATTTTGCACTCCTGCCTTAACATTGTAAAATTGACTTGACAAGATGCCAATAATATGTGACTTAAGTGTGGCTACTTTAACTTATTTTTAAAAAACTGAATAGTTCATCAGAAGAAAGGCAGGCAAAGTGCATCTAATTTGGATTAGATTAGATGCATAGATTATTAGCTTACAAGTGTAGCGGTGGATAGGTTTGGCGCGGTACGGATGGCCAGACGTACAGTGCCGGTAAGGCCTGCTTGAACTTGTTGTACTGCTTTGTTGATTGTCATTAATGAATGCCGATAAAACTTCACCGCACACCGATTACAAAATTCATTATTACGCAACAATTTAAACAACAAACTGTTCTCGTGCCCTAATTCGTATTGTAAAATAACACAAATGTAATAGAAAAATCTTTTTAACTTTTTTCATTTGTCAGAAAATTTGCTATTGAATGATATATTGGAGAGGTAGATAGCACTTAAAATCTTTGCTCAGTGACTGATTGAAGTTGACCTACTTTTTAATTAATTGATTATTTAGTTCAGACCACCCATGTACAAAAGGTAAAATAAGCGAATGGCATTAGGTCTGCCACTCTAGGGCCGTATATTTTTGCCAAATCGTATTAAACGCATAAGAACGTTTTTACTCGTTTACAGTGCTTCTATACTACTGTATCATATTTCACGCTCAATTAAGTCAATTGGCAATTTGTCGCTGTAGGTATTGCAACTGCAACCACCAATATTTTATATTACTTTATTTCAGCTAAAAAATAAGTTATTTTTAAAGTAACTTTACTAAGTTTACGAATTTAAATAATAAATTATTATAAAAAAGTGAAAGCCTTCATATTTAAATTTAAATTTTTTTTGGTGACCCTCCCAAAAAAATGAAAAGGCAGAAAAGACTTCTCAATTTTTTCTCAGCCAAAATAAAGACAATGATTTAGGTGATTATTGCACTCCTGATCCTCAGAAATGTACAATTACAAAATGAGCCTATGGTTGCCAAGAAAACTGCTCAGCGTGGAAGTAAAAATTACCGCCCTGGTAATTTTCAAGCTTCGTATGCCAGGGAATTTGCTGATTGGATTGCAATCAAAAGAGATGCCAATAATCAAGTAATGGAAGTGACATGCAACTGGTGCTGTTGTTTTAAAAAACAAGCAGATGCATCATCAAAATTTGTCTTGGGCTATAAAGATCCATTCAAAAGAGAAACTTTTAAAGTTCATGAAAAAGTGTGTCCCAAAGAAACTGTGAACAATTATAAAAGGCCCAGAAGAATCCAGAAAATACACCACTAGCTAAATGTATGTTGAAAATGGACTTGAAAAAGATGGAAAATCTCAAGAAACTTCTCATTGCTGCACATTTCATTCCATATTGGAACAAGCCATACAGTGATTTTGAGAAGCAAATTGAACTTATCAGGAAATCGGGGATTTCAGTGAAAGAAAAATATGTAAACAGATCAATGTGCACGGAATTTATCCATTACATTGCTTCTTCAACTCGAAAGAAACTTATGAAAGACATTTCAAAATCTCCTTGTGTTAGCCGGCTTCTATTTGATGGTTCCACTGACATATCAGTTACAGCATCTGTTATTGTGTATATGCGCTATATCACTGAAGGGACTGTTGCAGAGTCTTATGTAGGTGTGGAGGAGCTACCCAGCGAAACTGCTGATGGCTATATTACAGCTTTGAATTCTCTCTCAGAACAACTTGGAATAAATCTATTTAACAAGGGAAAAGTCGTAGGTCTTGCAACCAATGGAGCAAAAACAATGTTGGGTTGTCATGGTGGTGTTGCTGCTAAATTAACAAAAGATATTCCCCATTTGGTTGTTATTCATTGTGTGGCCCATAGACTCCAACTGGCAGCCTGGATTCATTAAAAGCTGTACCATTTATGCAAGAAGTCGAGAAGACTCTCAGAGGATTATACATACATTATCATTTTTCACTAAAGCGCTCATCACAGCTAAAAGAAGTTGCAGCAGTTTTACAAATGCAGTTGCTAAAACTAAAAGACATCAATGCTGTGAGATGGTTGCTAGCAAAGAACAAGCACTCCAAGCATTTTTGAAAAGTTGGCAAGCTGTGGTCTTCCAGCTGCAGAAAAACTCTAATGTGGGAACTTCTGATACACAAAAAGTAAAAGTATTGCTAAGAGCCATTTGTAATTTTAAGTTTTTAAAGTACTGTCATTTTCTTTATGACTTTCTGGCAGTCCTACGCCCACTTTCTGCTACATTTCAAAGAGAAAACCTAATGTTTACAGAAATTAAACCATCAGTAAACCATGCTATTTCTCTTCTAAGCAATCTAGAAAAAAACCTGGGAGAGATGGAGAGTCTTTTTTTGTCTAAAGTGTCTCCCACTGGTGTCTTCGGAGAAGTTCAGTTAGAAAAAATAGAAGCAAGGAAACAAAACTACCAAAATGATAAAAAATTTATCTTCCCTGCTGGAAAAACTTCTCTAATAGAGCGATTCAAGACTCTTGATGATACAGTAGCACAGAACATATCTATTTTTGATACAATGGGATGGCCAGAGGGGAAAAAACTGTCAAATTTTGGGGATGCTGAGCTTGAGCTACTGGTGCAGCATTTCAAAGAGCCTCTATCTAACATGAAAGTTCCAACTGCTTCATTTGCAAAGGAAATGTTGCTTGATGAGTGGTTTAGATTGAAGTTACTGGGAAAAGATCAGTCTTTCCCCGCCTTTGCAAACAGGCTATGCTACGACCTGAAAGATTTCCAGTGTTATCCAAACTAATGCCAATTGCCTTGGTTTTACCAAGTTCATCCACTAGTTGTGAAAGGGAGTTTAGTAGAATGAACTGCACCAAAGAGACCTTAGATCAAGACTGACAATGGGTAACCTTGATTCTCTCATGCTTATTGGTCTCAATGGTGTTTCAGTTAAGGACTTTGATCCAAATGAAAGTATTTGACTATGGCATTCATCAGGTGGACAGAAAAAAATACATATGTGAATGCGAATAACCTTTACAATTTCTCTATGTAAATTGTAAAGGTAAGAAATAAATTGCATTTTATTACATTTGGCATATGAATGATGTATGTGCTAGTAAAAATTTCTACGCGCTACCAAAGTTAAGAAAAAGTTTTGCATCCCTGATTTTAGCACACTCGGAAAATTGGCGTAAATTATTAATTAAAGAAACATTATTAGTACAAAATCACAAACGATCGCTAAACATTGATAAAATTTCGGTCCCTTTATATTTATTTAACACGTAATTAAATTTGTATTTTTTCTTGCTTGAAATAAGTTATAATATTTTACTGTATTACTACTTTAATACAGTTGTTTTTATGCTTTTTGAAATTAAAACTAAAAAATAGTCAGGCTTAATTTATTTTTTAGGAATATTATTTGCAGCGATACCACGATCTAGAAAGTAAGTTTTTTCATGCTTATACTTTTTGAATACTTTTAAAGCTGACTTGAGTTTGTGAGCATGGCTTTTTTGATTATCATTTGAGCAAAGTTTAACGAAACTGTGGCTCAAAAATGCGAATCGCCGTTTAAATGGCGACGATGATCGATTTAGAGTTGTTTAAATTGTCACTACTAACAGAGCTTGGATATAAGCTTAACGAAGGTTCAAATTCATCCCATTAATGATACAATTGAACGAGCAAATAAACAATTTGTTGTCGGTTTTATATTTTTAGAGACCCTTGAAATAGAAGGTTTAATTGCGGTGTTTGAAAGGTAGTTACGCGGGTCTTACAACTAAATAAATATCACGATATAAGAACAACATACTACTTACAGTAGTCTTCAAGTATCGACTGCTGGTTGATTCCGAATTGACGGCAAGTTTTTCAAATATTGCGGTTCAACCTCACCTTTCACCGCACTATTTTGGCTTAGAGTAGGAATGTCCAACCTTTTTTCATAATGGGCCAAATTATTATAAATTTAAGAATATTCGTTGGGCCACAACGTAGATGATATAAAACTTCGTCTTTTTACCATTAGATACCACGACCAAACGATCAGTATTAAAATATACAATAATTTAAAGTTGATAAACTAATTAGGAATCTAATTCAAGTCTTAAACTATAAAATCATTTCGCTATTAGTATTGAAAACATCCATGTTGGAGCTACTTTAAAGTCACAATCACGTAACTTCTTTTCTTCCAGCTTACACCGATTCAAAATTCCCAAAATCTGGAGAAAAGCGCTTGTAGTTGCTATCCCAAAGCCAAGGAAGCTCGCAGGAAATTCAAAGAGTTATCAACCGATATCTCTTGTCCCCTACAAGATCTTCGAAAGGTTTATTTACGTCTGCGTCGAATCAAATATCAATCTATTGCTCCCTAGAGAGTAGGCTGGGTTTCGACGCAAAAGGCTAACCGTGGATCAAGTTGTTTTATTGACAGGAAACATGAAGAATTTTTTTGTCGATTTGTCGATCTGACGGCAGCATATGACTCTGTCTGGCACTGTAGCCTTAGCTGCAAGCTGCTTTAGACTTCTTCTGGATAAACACGTGGTCAGAATAATCATGAAGCTTGTCCAACCCTTAGTACCGGTGACACCAAGCAAAGCAGGCTACGCCTTAAGAAAACAGCGTTTTTCAGAAATTGGTCTTGGCTGCCCTCTTTTTCAACTTTTATATGTACAATCTGCCTTCCATAATTTCCAGAAAGTTCACCTACGCAAACAATCCAGCATTGTTGCGCTCTTTTGAAAACTGGAAGGCCTTTGAAAAGTCAAGGCATGATCACACTTTTAACATATCTCCAGACTTGGAAGCTGAAGCTCATAGTCACACTAAGACGGTGACGGCAGCCTTTCCTTTGAGTGACCGAGAGACCCAACGTGAGCTAAATGTTTTAATCAGTGATAGATTTTTACCATTTTTTCCTACCCTTACTTGCAGACTCAAAATGAAGTGCTTCTGCCAAAACACTGCGCAGAGCTGTCCTATCTCTGCTGAACACTGCGAACCAGTCCCGTGTCGCAGCGCTCACACTCGCCTCATAGACAGCGTCCTAAATGACGCCCTACACAGTGTCACTGAACGCCTTCTTCCCACTCCAACGGACCATCTAACGATACTTTCAGGCATCCAGCTAGCTGAGCTTTGCCGACTAGGAGCGACAATTTCTTTGGCTAACAGTTGGTCCCTGACCATATGTTAAATTTTTAGATTGGACCTAGAATCTCTAAAAATGTCTGATTCTCTTTCTGCCCTCCTAATAAATTAACACTTTCCTCTTTTTTATTACTAACGGCATTGTTATTGCTACTGTGATCTTATTCCAAATCATTCCACGTTGGTTCAAAGTTACTGTCTTTACTACCATTTAAGTCATTAACTAGCTATCACTTTATATTGTAAAAAAATGTTTGGTAATAACCCAATCAATATTAATATTATCGCAAAACAGTGTAAATTTTGAAAATAATGCTTGGAGCAAGCGTTTTCATGACAAGCTCCGCCCACAAAGTTTTAATAGATCAGTTCATTGCACGTCACTCGACGCAGTAATCAACTGACGTATTTATCTTTTCTGCCAAAACGTTACTATGACAGCAGTGATATCGAACTCTATACGTTTTAAAAAATATAACAAAAAAATTGAGTAAGCAATGGGCCACATAAAAGCAATAAGTGGGCCGCAGGTTGGACATCCTTGGCTTAGAGGAAAAGCACTTTTTGTCGATTGATTTTCTTATTTGTCTTTTAAAAAGAATTTCTGAATGTTAGTCTTACCACTCAACCAATCAAAAAAAATTAATTAAATTTTTAAATGCATAGCGAGCGTAATATTTTGGGATATTCAAAAACCGCTCGACTTAATCGTTACCCACAAGTTTTTGTGTTTCAACTTCATTTTATCAATTTTTTCAAAAAAGCAAAATTTAGTTTACTGCAAGGAAGCTTACATTTCTTTTGCACTTGTTACTTTTTACAATTATTTATAGCCTATCTAATGAACAGAAATGTTCTGATAGAGTTTTTAATTATTATGATCAGCACTTTTAATTTTTGTTCTTAATAAAATAAAAAAAATAATATTAGGTCTGTTTTTTAAAGCAAAAAATAAAGAATAGGCTTATCTGTAAAAAAATTTTAAAGCTTCATAGTACCAAACCTTTATATTCTACAGGTTACAGAGAGTAAAGCGATTTATCCAAACTTTTTTTCAATAAAGTCAATTATTTAAATGTGTTATAGAACAGAACAAAATTACAGCTTTACTCGAACACAAAGTTTAACACTATCAACGGCAACATGATACGATTAGGTCAGGAAACATTAAATAACCATAAAGTTTTTGTCACGATGCTCCCTAATGGTTATTTAAGAAATAATAAAGATGAAAATTAAATAATAAATTTTTAAACGTTGCAAATATTTATTAGATTTGGTCGTTTGTTTACGTAAATTTCAAATAAGCACGTCAAAATATCAAAACACAAATTTATGGACGTATTCACTTCTGTAGCCTATATACGGACAAGGCTCCTGCATATTAATATTATTTATTGCTAACAATTCGATATTTTTTAAATTGCTTTGCATAACAAGTGTATTGTGACGATTTAATTGAATCAGGTAATTTAGTCAGTATTTAAAAAAAAACACCCCAGTTAAAGATAAATGCGAAATTAACTTGGAGTTTGTTTACAAAGTTCTTTAGAAACCGTAATTGGCGTATCTTCGGTTTAATTACTGATATCCTTATGAATATTGTACTTGACGTCACTTTGTTCTACTTGTCAATGCTGCAAGCATTTCTATATACTCTACACCAGCGTGGTCCAACTACAGGCCCGCGAAACAATTTTGTGCGGCCCGCGGAACGATTTTGCACAATTCAAGTCTTGTCGATCATAAGTAGCGGCAATCTTCTATAACAGCGTGGTCCAACTACGGGCTCGCGGGCCGCATGCCGCATATCAATTTTGCACAAGTCTTGTCGATCAGAAGCAGCAGCCGTAATTTTTTTTTGGAGAACGCTATGATTTTGCGCCAAATTAGGAATTTTGGAGACCGATTCCAAGTGAAGACCTTTTTTTTTTTTTTTTTAGAGAACACCTGATTTTGGAACGAAAATAGGAATTTTGCAGACCGATTCCAAGTGAAGACCTTTTTTTTTTTTTTAGAGAACACCTGATTTTGGAACGAAAATAGGAATTTTTAGCCGACTGAGGCCCGCAAACTCGAATAATTTTGAAAAGTGGCCCACAAGAGTGCAGAAGTTGGACCACGCTGCTCTACACTATAAAAAGCTAAAATAAGAGGTTTCACTATTTGACATTAAATTGCATTTCCTCTTGCTTTGCTTTCTCCAGAGCTCGACTACCGGTCAGTTGCAAAACGATGCTAGGTGTGCCGCGAGATAACGGCAATCCAAACAAAATTAAAAAAAAGAAACTTTTGTTACTCACAGTGACTCAAGCTTTACTACTGCTATTTATCGTTGACTTAAACTCTAGCAAGGATCTACAACTTCATAGATAAATCATAAAGTCTATGTTTTTAATTGGATTAAATTTTTTTATTTTTGAACAATGTGTGCCGAAAAATTTTTTTCTGAGTCTGCTTTAAAAGTAAAGATTGCGGAACCACAACGTTAAACCACAGATTAAGCTAACTATTAATACATTTTGCCAAGTAGTAAAAAATCATTGTAAAATAAAAGAAAATATAAAAACGCTACGAACATATTCTTCAACCCAATACATGCTAAAAATGAGAACAATTTTTATTTTAAAGTATTATTTTAATCAAAAGCTTAATTTTTTTTAAAAGACATTCTGAATGCACGTCTCAACGGTGGATCAGTATTTTATGCTTGCCGACATAGAGAAGACAACAACTTCAAAACTTTGATTACTTTCAATTTTGCTTTGACTTTTGTCATCCCTTTTGCTTTTATGGTGGTTTGCTACAGCCTAATTTTATGGAGAGTTTTGCACCCGGCAATTAGCACGACGAATTCATCATCTAATCGTCGACGAATTGCTTCAGATTCTTCAAACCGAAAAGAAAGCTTAAGTAAATCGTCTTTCCGCTCTACAGCATCCTCGATATCAATATCGCGCGTTTTCCGATTGTCTAGAAAGCAAAAAGTTACGTTGGTTGTGGTAGGTCTATTTAACATAACGACAGCATAATAAAATAAAAATGCCTAAGTCATTTTTTTAGTTTTAAGAAAAAGGAAAAAAATGTGTAATGTTAAGTCCAACTCACAATTAGAAAATTTTATTTTTGAGTGTTGAACGCTCTTTTGTCGACAATCAAAGAAGTTAAATTAGTGTAGAATTTAATTGCACCAAAAGATGCGCCTTAATTTGCTGATTATTTTGATGTCAATATCTCATTTTTGCCTAAAATTGACTAAGGCATTTATTTTATTAGTCCTGAGATAATGGCTTAATTGTTCTTTAGGTTTGGTTGTTGACAATTGTTCTTTAGGTCTGTTTGGTTGCTTGCTTTCTCATTTGTTGGAGTCCATATCATTTTTGGCAATTGGTAAAGTTTTATGATTTGCTTAACAATGAGGATCAATGCCGTTTTCTCGGCGACTTTTTCTATCTTCTGGCTTGCTCAAACAGTATGCTCAATCCAATTTTTTACACATTTTTAGGTAAACATTAACACTTCTTTGTTAAGTACAATATTTTATCAATTTTCAAACCTTATCGTAAAATTTTTTAATGTGGTTATTTTTAATTAGTAACCAGTGGTGGGCAAGTAACTTTGTAAAAGTAACTAGTTATAAGTTACGGTTACAATTGCTTTTACTTTTAAAATTAAAGCACTATAAGACGTTTTTTACAGGGTGGCTACTTAAATTTTGTTTTAGTAAAGCGACTTATAACTGCTCATAAAGTAACTTGCAAAACGTAATAAAGAGCACAAAAAGCTATTAAAAGTAGACAAAGTGAAGAGTATAGGATTTTGTTTTCTTAAAAAAATACAAGCGTATCAAAACCTGAATTGACTCTTTTAAAGATTACGTGACGGTTTTGTTACTATACGGTTATGAAAACAGGTGATTGTTTGTGTTGACGAAAAATATCTTTCAATTAATAAGTACCAGTAACTACCAACTTTTAACTGAGTCAAAAAAGTAAACCAGTTAAATTTTTTGCAAAAGAAAACAAAGTTGCATTTACAGTTACTGAAAAAATAACTATTACAGCAATTAATTACTATAGTATATAGTTGCTGCTAACCTCTATTAATATCGTTCTAATTTTCAAAAACATTTCTAGAAAAGGTACTTATTAAAAAGCCTTAACTTTAAGTGCAAAAAAAGAGATCGTTTTTTTTGGTTAGCATCACTTCAAGACCATGCTGGATCTGCTTTTAAAGTCCTGGTTACGTGATAACTTTTTTTCTTTTTGCCTGTGCCGACTCAAAGTTTCCCAGATCTGGAGAAGAGCGCTTGTAGTCGCGATTCCAAAGCCGATGAAGCCTATGGCATACCCAAAGAGTTATCGACAGATACCTTTGCTCTATGTCCTTACAAGATCCTCGAGAGGCTTATCTACGCCCGTATAAAACCAATTACTAATCCACTGCTTCCTAAAGAGTAGGCTGGATTTCAACGGGGAAAGTCAACCGTGGATCAAGTCGTTTTATAAACACAGAACATCAAGGATTTTTTCGAGGTTAATAAAAGGCCGGTGCCGTATACTTTGTCGATCTGACAGCGGTATATGCCATTGTCTGGCGCCGTATCCTTACCTGCAAGCTGCTGAGGCTTCTGCTGGTTAAGCATACGGTCCGAATAATTCTGAAGCTTTTCCAAAACCGAAGTTTTACCGTTACTACGGGTGACAACAAGCAAAGCAGGCAACGCCATCTAAAAAACAGCGTTACTCAGGGATCAGTTTTGGCTCCCCTCCTTTTCAACATCTATACCTATGACTTGCCTTCCACTGAGGAAGTCTCATTTTCTTGCAGTTTCTCATTGCCAAGGATTTCTTCTGACGAGAGTTGGTCAAAGGAATTCTAAAAAAACAGTCTTTTTAAGATTACCATAAATTGAAAGAACGATTGTTCACTTTAAAAATTTGTGCAACTGAGAATTTAGCCAAGCTAGAGTAAACAATTAAATTAAATTAAATAAATCATTGACAGGTTCCGATTTTCGTCAACGGTTCAGATCAGCGACGCAGTTCTATCTTCGTCGTAGAAGATCGTCTGGATTCTCAAAACCACGATCATTTCGAACTAGCGGGCTGACGCACGGCAAAAGCTATGGAAGCGGTAGACACAACAAAGTAAATTGAATAAAAATTTTCTGAAATTTTAAGCTGTTTACTAATGGTGATTATAAGTCACGTGAATTCTCTGACAATTTTTTCCTTTTGCTCCATCAACATGGCTACCGGACAGCAGTTGAGGCCCAACTCGAAGTTATAAGCTTATGGTCAAGTGATTGCCACCACTCGCTTTCGAAGATGTCCATTGCTCTTTAATTGATATTTTGTGTTCATCCACACATCTAATTTTATTTCATCTCTATATTTATCTTCTTGACTCACAGGAAAGGACGGAGGCGCTACACATAAAAGCAATCACCCCGACCTGCTTTTGGAAATGCCAAGATATTGCTGTCCAGTGGAAATTTTTATTTTGGTTATTTAATTTATAGAAATAGCTTGGTTTAAAGACTACTTATAAATTCAAATTTTTGGAGAAGAGAAAGAGATTAAATTTAATTTTTGTTGATGAAGGAAAGACTCGCGATTTTTAAGTTCACTCTTCGTTGAGAGAATGCTGACGTGTCCGACGATTTACGTAATTTAATAGCTACATCCGTCTAGTGCTGAACTTATTTAAATAAGATCAGCGAAATCCCTCCCAGTTGCAAACTACCCTTATTTAATATACGTAACTCTATGACGCCCAATTCAGAAAAATATAGCTGTAACTTGAATATGAAGGAGAGGATTGAATTTATTTTTATCTGCGGTTTCACGCGCGCAGCTACAATACAGCATAAAACAATACATGTACAATGGTCACCGTTCTCAGACCGAAATTCTGGTTACTGTGCGATAAGAGCGATCTCTCTCTATTTATAATAAACCCGAATTGGGCCGCGTGGCTCAGACGACAAATTTAACACTAAAAATCAATTTTATGCCCTTATAGAGATCACATTAAGATTATTTAATTAGGACGATGCATTTAGGTTATTTAGAACGGATACAGGTTATTGCAGTTACTTAAAAAAAAATCTAATTTTCTCCGAAGAAGCGATTTGCGTTACGTAACAATGTTTGATATTTAGAACTGCTTGCCAAGACCGTTAAGCCGGGTAAAGTGTCTTTTCCCAGGATACAGCAGATTGGCGCGAGTAGGTTTTGAACCAAGACAATGTCAATAACAATCACGGCTCTTAACCACTGGAACACATTTCATCAATTTTGCTTTACATACACGCAATCTCTTGGTTGTTTGCAGGAATACGGCAGTGCGTTGAAACTTTTGTCTTTCTACTAGGTAGCCATTTGTAATATAAATATCGGATTTTAAGTCAAAAAAATATTTTTGACGTAACCTAAATTTTGTTCGATTTTTTTTGTTTTCATTTCTTAAGATTTTTCATTTCATTTGCAATTGAAGTTTTTATCTCATTGTTCTCAAACTATTCCGTTGTAGTAATCAATTCAGTTCAGTTTTTTTTATTTCTTCTCCACCACATGATCAAAATACAACAAAATATTAAAAGATTTGTAAGTTGCTTAAAGAAAAGATCAGAAAAAAGGAAGAAGCAACCAAACGAGTTTGCGTTGTGACTTGCTAATTGACTATGAAAAGTCTGACCAAATGTATCATTTTACAACTTTTACGTTACTTTAAAAATTGATTATCCCTGATCAGTTACATATTAGCGTAATTATGTCTAGGTAATGGAAGGACCAACAATCTATCCGATGCAATCCATCCACTCAATGGTGTCTAAACGCTGCAGTCACGACTCCAACGAACGTTCTCAAATGTTGTCTACCAAAAACAAAGATTTTCTAACAAAATCTGACGCCGAAATCCTGCAGATTTCAGACGTGCCCGAATCTCGTTTAATTCGCTGAAGCAAAAACATAAATGCTGATTACTTATGACGTATACGACAGATTACTTATAATGCAAATTATATGATATATGGCAATTGATTTTAAAACAACTTCATGATTTTTTTAACATCCCTATCTTCATGAAGTCCCACTTTCAGCATCCGACCCCAATGAAGCCATATTGCCAATTTAATTCTAGATCGGCTTCAGCTTTTGTGTTTATTGGAGAAGCAAGACTCCGTAAATTTAAAGATATTGCCGTCAGAAAAAATTTGTACTTGCAATTTTATTTTTTTTAATAGCTATTTTACTATTATTGAGATTCTTATAATTTCCAAGCAAAAAAATTGTCGAAAAGTGCCTTTGCCAAGTCACTAACAGTATGACTAGTAGGAGTTGCATTTAAACAACACTACACTGCAATATAACTGTTGTGAGTTCTTTGAACATTGCAGTCGGCGTTTTCGTTGTTTGTGGAATTTTGCAATCAGATTTCCGAGCAGTTTTTTTGTAGTACTCTAACCATGGAAGGCTAAATAATAATACTTAGTATTGCTTATTTAGGATTCTATGCTCTATTATCAAAGTTCAAAGATTAAAAATTGATTGGCACTTACATAACGGCGACTGCGCATCAAGTAGTTGCTTCTCTATTTAATGAATCTTGTGAATTTAGTTTGAGCGTAGAAATTAAACTTACATAGAAACCTAATTAGCCCTACATTCAATTGAAAAACATTCTTGCTATATTCAAGAATTTCAATTCTGTGAGTTTGGTGCACACTTTGGTAATTCTAAACTACAATAAGGCAGGCTTGCAGACGTCGAAACAACTTAACTGCCAAAATAGATAAAACACTTCTTCGCAGGTCGCGTACTAGATATCGTTAACGGCACAGGTTCAATAACAAGCTTAACTCTTTGAAAATCAAGTATAAAATTAAAAAATGATTTTCACTTTTAGGAAAAAAATCAAACTAAATAAATTGATGGCATAAAACATAACGCATTTTTTTATCGTTTACTTTTACGGAATCTTATAATTTTACTAATTACCAAATTGAAATAGATTTCTTTTTAATCATCGCTGCATGCGGTCGCAAACTCCTGTATATAACATGCATATTTGTTTACTGTCTTATTTAACGCCCGTCGTAAACAAGTTAGCTGCGTTATGTTTTTTTGTTTTTTTTAAACTTCTCTCACGAGAAGTGCCGGAGGCGCTGTACATAAGGCAACTGTCAACCAATTACCCCAACCTTCTTCCGGAGATGTCAAGATGTTACTGTCCGGTAAAAACTTTTATTTTGTTTTTTAGTTTATAAGAAACATGAACAAAATTTGGAGTTGCTTGCTAAGTCTGCCAAGCAGAAGAAAGTGCCGTAAAGTGTCTGTTCCAAGAACACGTCAGAACGGCGAGATTGAATTTTGAACCTCGACTGCGTCGATCACGTTCGTCATCAATGACGGCGCTGCTGACTACTCGACCAGACTGCCGATGCTGTCTTTGTGCTAATAGTTTTTTATACTGTTTTTTCTCATTGGTTCTCCAGAATTTGTCATATAGTGACGCACTGCAAAACAGAAATAAGTTGGCGACATTTCTTTTATGAAACTAAATCAAAAACTCAAAATGTTTTTATTTGAAGTTTGTACTGGTATCGAGCGCAGATTAGTTGATGCAAATCTCCAATGCAAGACTTTTCCACACACTTTCTCATTTTATCGCCAATAAGAGCTTTTGTAGATTTAAATAACAAATAAACAATTTGTTAGCTTGTAATAAGTTTTTCGACCGCAACTCTACGTCGATGACAAGTTATTCGGCTTGTTTTTTCCTTTTTCAACTTTAAATGCATATCTACGAATAGTGATGACGAGCTTTTAGCAGTTGTTTCCTTAAACAGTTTAATGTCTCTGAAGATGTCGGTTGAGTGTTCACCGACGAAATGTCAGTTAAATAAAAATACCTTGCTGATTTTTTGGTTTGATTTTGTCACCGCTACAGCATTTAAGTTATTTACTAGATTAATGTCTGGTGAGCAATGTCATAAAATTTTTAATGAAAGCATTGTTACGCAAATTGCTGCGTTACCAAATCTTAACATTAGCTGCAGTTGAATTTGATTTGAAAAATACTGTTCTGCTCATTTGTGACGGCTGTCTATATTGTTACGCTGTAGGCTATCTATATTGCATACTCAAATAAATGTCGCAATTAAAAAAAAAACGGGTGAATTTTTATAAATGCTTTGCATTAAAGTTTTTTATTTCATTTTATCTCCATATTTATCCTGACTCTCAAAAAAGCGACGGAGGCGCTCTACATAGGACAAGCAATTACCCCGACCTGCTTTCGGAGATACCAAGATATTGCTGTCTGCTTAAAACTTTTTATTTTGGTTTTTTAGTTTTATAGAAATATTACTAAAAGTTCGAACTGCTTTCCATGACCGCCCAGCAGGGGAAAGTGCTGTAAAGTGTTTTTCCCAAGGGCACAACATAATGGCGCGAATAGATTTTGAACCGAGACCACGATGATTACACACGGCGCTTTAACCATTCAGCCACGAAAGTAGTTGCAGATATAATATTATATGCGCTTTTAAACGAAATACTGATACATAAAATTTTCCCATAAAGTTTAGAAACGAATTGCAAGTTTTAATTTAATAACCTGTTGCCGTGCCTGCATTGTTACCGTAACATCGTGGACTTTATGCGTTATTTCAGTCCACGAAACCACGCAACAATGTCGTTAGAATGAATTTGAACAATCTTTTTTCCTTTACCCAATTAAACATAACCTGCAACTTGCGTATCGAAACCGGGTTACCAAATTAATTTGTCTGGCTCGCCGGACATATTCTTGCCATCAATAAACTAAAATAAAAAGATATAATTCCGCGGTTAGCCTACCAAACTACCTCCAAACGCTAGTCAAATACTAAAATCTTTCCAAGTAGTAAAATTAACCTTCCAGAACTGGCGCCGGGTCTGTGAGACCCGCAACATACTTTTGTGAGGTATTTTTGTTTTCCATATGATATTATATTTAACGTTTCATTCATTTATTCATTCATTTTTTTCAAACAAACCTGCTAAAAGATAAAATAAAGAAAAACTAATTGTGGATCTGTCTGACCCAGTGCTACCATTACCGTTTTTTAGAAGCGCCAGCTCTGGAAGATTAAAAAAAAGTAATAAAATAAATAAAAGTTTTTTTAACTTGACTAAAATAAAAAGAATCTTCTATTGCTGATATTTTCAATGCCATCAAACCTTCGTTTGCCATTGAACCCGAAGTGAGCACTAGTGGCGCATGTTTTTTGTTGAAAGGTTTGGCATCGCTCGCGCCTTAACTATTTTAGCTTTGAAGCTTGTTTCGACTACCGGTGTGGAATGGAGCATCTTTCCGCGCTTAATATCTAAGCGAGTGCTAGGCGAAGCAAAAAAAATCAATAAAACAAACAAAGAATGCTCCATTCCACGCTTGTAGTCGTAACGAGCCCTTAAGAATGTAAAGAAGGCAAAGCGCATATTAAATCAATAACTTCATCATAAAAAACTCAAAATAATTTTTCTCTATTACAAACCTTTTTTCTGCTTTTGTTTTACCGACTGGAGTTTTTGATAGAGTGTGTATAATTGTATTGCTATGCGTCTCGCTTCAAGTCAACTTTTATTTATCTTTTATTTTTATCTATATTTATCCTCCTGGTTTGCAGGAAAACATCGAAGGCGTTATACAAAGAGCACTCGTCAAGCTAACGCCCTGACATGCTTTTGGAAACGCCAAGTTATTGTTAGGCTGTTAGGTTAAAAAAATTTATATCGACAAGGTGCACCTATACCTACAACCAAGCTGCCGAATAATTTTTCAATTAGGCCTAATTAACTTCTTTGATTGAGTCGTTTATTGAACACAAAATATTTTTCCTTTTAGTTGCAATGACTTTAATAGACGGAAAAAATAAATATTGATTTTGAAAAACGTTTCGTGATGATTGCTTGCTTCAATAGCTTCGGCATTCAAGTAAGCTTATGCTCTTAGGGGGTTTAAAGCGGTCTTTACAGTGGTGGGATTCATCCGGTTCGCACCGGTTCTATAGAACCTTTTCACGGAATTTTATGAGATCAGCAAACCGGTTAGCATTACTGGTTACTGTCAATGGATTTTTGCATCTTATCTGACACACCGATTTTTGAGATCAAGTAGCTCACGCGTTTTTTTTCAAAATGTGCAATGGTCAAGTTCGCACGTAACAGTTATACATTGTGTTAATTTTTACAATTGTAGTAATTTTCCTTTTGTGATTGTTTGTCTGAAAATTGAATTGTTGCGTTATAAGTACAAGTCATGAGACGACTGCTGCTTTTTAGTGAGGCTGTAAGCAGTGATGGGATTGAGCCGGTTCTCACCATTCGCTGGAACCTGGGGTTGCATCCTGTTCTTGCAACCAGGGCTGGGGAGCCGGAGCCGGAGCGCGGAGCCATGGAGCCAGCCAATTTTGGAGGAGCCGGAGCTGGAGCTGGAGCCTTTTTAAATATTTCTGTGGAGCCGGAGCTGGAGCCATAAAAATTTTATTGGCTCCGGCTCCAGTAATGGTTCATAGGATCAACTTCATAGAATAAAATTGACTGTTATGGATTTTTAAACATTAATATAAAATAAATTTTGTGTTATATAGATATCTTTCTTTTCATTTATTAAGCAAAAACATCTCTACAGCCTATTTTATCTGATTAAGAAATTAAGAAATAGATGAAACAGGCTGTCAGGTTGTTTTTTAATAAATGAAAAATCATTGCATTTGTTCCGACTTTCATTAAGCGCTCTACAAAAACAGGTCGATTAATTTTTTCCTAATTTATATTGCCGAAGTTTCATATAATAGTACAATATATACGTATACAGTATGTAGAGAGAGAGAGAGAGAGAGAGAGAGAGCAAGAGTGAATCGATCTTCATTGCAAAGTGCTCAAAGAAAAGATCAGAGCAATTTCGTACAAAATTTATTTAAACTCTATTTTAAAAAATCTCAACAGTCTATTTCATCCAATAAAATCAGTTTTTTTTATTCATATTAAGGTAAGAGAAAGGGAGTCAGGTCATCTTAATATGAATGCATAACCTGAGTCATTATTTCCTATATGACATCACAGGAATTGAATTATTTGCTTGATTAGTTTAACAAATTATTCTTAACAAAAAATCTCAGCTAAATAGTACTCTGCTCTATAAACTTTTGTTTGTTCAACTTCTTCAAATAAATATAAATAAAAAAGAAACAGATGATGATTGAACGTAAAAAATTTTTGATTTTTAAAGATACGTATTAAAAGGAATAAAAAGAATAAAACCTGTCCTTCATCAGCTGTTTAATTAGCTGTTTTTATTTATAGTTATCTGAAAAAATTGAATGAAAAGAAGCATATAGAGCCGAATGGTATTTAGCTAAGATTTTTTGCTTAGAATAATTTTTTTAAATAATTTTCTAAGTCTATGTATCCTACAATAAATATACCACTCTTTGCAAGTTTGGACCTGTTTTACTTTTTGACAGTTTTGAATTATTTTTGTAGTTTAACAAACTATATATTTTGAAGCATAAAATTTAAAATCTTAAATAATATTTCTATTATTAAAAATAGTTTAAAATTTTGAAACAACATCTTATAAATTATGTTTCGCAGAACTACGTATTATTTATCGGATAAGATTGACTTATCGTACTATGTTTTCTTAATGATGTTATGAAAACATAGTAGCCTACTATGTTTACTAATGATTATAGCCTATTCTTTATTTTTCCTGTAAACACAGGAAGATTCAATGGAATGAAACAGACTGTTTTGGTTTTTTAAAAAGTAGTTAAACAAATTTTGTATCAAATAGAATCTTTCTAATTGAATAAGGATCAAGATTCTATTTAAATAAAGAACCAACAGATGTTTGTGGTTTTTTCAAAACAGTGGTTAAACAAATTTTGTATTAAAATGTTGCTCTTATTATTTGCACTCTGCGAGGACGATTGATTCACCTTTTAATATACATATAATCTTTAATTTACAATGGCTAATAGTGAACAATTTAAAACAATTAAGGAAGAGGCACTGTACATCAATTATGCAACTAATTAACCCGAACTATCCCAATGACTACATTTGTAGTCATTATTTCAAATGCATTTTCTAACTAAAAATAACTGTTTTTTTTATTATTTTAGATTATGAATAGCTTTGAGATATAAAATGCAGTTTTACTTTTCGTACAAGTTTCTTCTTGTAACACATTATTATTTAGTTGTTAATAAAAAATTCAGAAAGTTTTCTCTATTTTTTCTACCCTTGGGTTAATATGGGTTAAACTAGGTGCTTTTTAAAAAAATTGTTAGCCTCATACTGTATAAAAAACAAGGTGAATTCTGATTAAGAAGAATAGGAATCGAAAAATGTTGTTGATATCGGCATTGGAATCAAAAAAAAAATTACCATCATCCCATCACTAATTTAAACACTCAATGATTAAGAGTAAATAAATATCAAAATTTAATATGACTAAAACATAATGTAGCCGTGAGAATTGGATAACTTAAATTTTTTATTTGGTTCAATTTTCGCGTGATTGTTACGTCATAAATTTATTTCTTAAAATTGTAGATTGAAGATTTGGCTGACTCAATCTTATTTATTGCCTTAACGTTTCTTCACAAACGTTCTCGCTTATTTCCTCATGCGCTAAATCTCTTGGGAGTTTTCGTTTTCGGGCACATGTGCTTCTAAAGTTTTCCACTAAAAAATAAAGTTTGGCTATTTGACAGTGCGGAGTTTGCAGTTCATAATAGTTACGATTTAACCTTTTCAATGTTTAGATAACGCCACAATTGATTTTCATTTAGTTATATTTCGTGGTACTCGCTTTCAGATTTCATTAATATAATGGTAAAGATCAGAAGTCGTGATTCTTGTTAGAATAGAATAGTTTAAAAAAATTTAAACGCAAAAAAGATTTAAACACTAAATGATAATGTTGATATTATGATATTATATTATATATTGATATTATATTTAAATACTAAATGATAATTGTTTAATAAAGAGTTGGAGAGCCGGAGCCAGAGCTAGTGGATAAGTGCTTGATAGCTCCGGAGCTGGAGCCGGAGCTAGTGAATGAGTACTTGATAGCTCCGGAGCTGGAGCCGGAGCTAGTGCTCTTTTACAGTGGCTCTCCAGCCCTGCTTAAAACTTTAATCTCAAGAATAGGTTGTTAGATAGTTTGGTTTTAAAAAATGTGATAGTGAAAGAAGCTGCTGTTAGCAAGTCCTGGAGTGAGAGAACCTGTTCCTAAAAAAAATAAATTTTACCACTAGCTGTTAGGATAATTGTGATATTGAATTGCGTTTTTTTTATAGATTATAGCCCTAAAATGAAAAGACAAAGAAATATACTAAATTTCTTGCGTAAAATCCCGAGAACTGAAAGCTCGGTGGAAGAAGCAACTGAGATTGCAACAGATGATATACATCTATCTTTTATGAATAATGCTGATGCAACGTCTGCTTCTGATATGTCTACTGTTAATACTGTGTCACCGGTAGATCAGACAGATGTAACGGCTACATCTGATAAGTGTATTGCAACTACTGTATCACCTGGAGATCAGACAGATGCAGCAGCATCTCTGCCAGACTGCTGGAATACAATGCAATACGAGAATTTTCTTAAAAAATATGATGGATTGATTGCTCGTAACAGGAAACTTGGTTGTGATCATTGTGCCAAATGTGACTCTATGAACATAAAAGGAATTCGAGTTTCAACTGAATGGGCAAACTGCAGAGTCGAAGGCTCAGAAAAGACTAGAACCATTATGCAAGCGTCTCTCAGGAAAAAAATGAAGGAACACTTTTCATCAAAGGCACATAAGCTATGTGTAAAGCAAGAAGAGTATTATGCATGTGATGCAATTACGAAAAGCATTGATAAAATGAATGAGAGATATATTGCCTCGAATTGCAGAGTTTTCAATACAGTCTACAGTTTGTCAAAAAGAAGCAGGCCATTTTCCGATATTAAAGATGAGATTGAACTTCAAATAAGAAATGGAGTTGATATGGGTGTTGGACTTCATTCTCGGAAAACTGCAGTAAAAATAATTGATCACATTGCAAAGGATATCAAGAGTGAAATATTTACCAAAATCATTGCACAAAACCTAAAAATTTGTGTCATCGTAGATGAAGCATCAACCATATCTAATAAACCAGTTCTTATAATTTTTTTGAAGATTGAAGATTCTGATGTCTCACCAATAATTTTCTTTGATTTGGTTGAATTGGAAGGACAAGGAGCTGAACAAATATACGCGTCTCTGTTAAAGAGTTTGTATGATGGAGAGTTTGATAATGAATATTTGAGTAACAATTTGATTGCTTTCTGTTCTGATGGAGCAAGTGTAATGCTTGGTCGCAATTCCGGGGTAGGCACTAGACTTAAAAATGATTATCCTAACATAATCCTTTGGCATTGCTTAAATCATCGTTTGCAACTTATTTTGGACGATTCGGTTAATGATATAAAACAGGTGAATCATTTCAAAATATTTATGAATAAAATTTACACAATTTTTCACCAATTAAACAAAAACCAAATGCAACTTTTCAAAATTTCAGAAATGCTTGGGCAACAAATTTTGAAGATAGGTAGAGTTCTAGGACCAAGGTGGGCTGCTTGCAGTCTAAGATCTGCGCTTGCTGTGTGGCGTGCATATCCAGCATTGTACAAATATTTTTCTAGTGAAGCAAAACATTCAGGTATGGCTGCACGTCTTTCCAACAGGTATTTCTTGGAGAATTTGGCACTAATGATAGATATACTTCAAGAAATTTCCTTACTATCTGATGCTCTTCAAGCCAGAAATTTAATACTGACAAAAGCTGAGCAGCTAGTAAAAAGGACCATTAAGGTATTTGAAATGCTTAAAGAAAGCAAGGGAATCTATGAAAAAACAATCGATGATATTGCTGCTTCAGAATCTTTTAAGGATATTCACTTTGTTGAAAATAACAAAGTTGTTAGCCTTCCTCGTCAAAAGCTACTTGAAGCAGTAACAGAAAGTATGAAAAAGAGGCTGATGAACTGTGACAATTTAATATCAAAAAACAATGAACAAGCTGATGTATTTCAAGATCTGATTAATTTTCTTGATCCGAATTCTTGGAATATTGAGGAAGTAGTTGTACCTTGGTTATCTGCAGAAGAAAAGCTAAGGAAATTTAATAAAGTTTTTCATCATGAAATCAGTATCAATAAATTTCGAGACTATGTGGAAAATGTCTTGCAAAATTGTGGCAACCTTGCAAAGGCTGAGGTTCCTTCAAGTGTACAGAAAGCTAAAAATATTATCAGTGCTATTGCTGTTAGTTCTGCAGAGGCAGAAAGAGGGTTTTCAAAAATGAATATTATATATTCAGATAAAAGGAGTCGCCTTAATGTTGAGAATGTAGCTAATCTTATGATAATTAATCTGATTGGTTTCCCGTTTAGCTCATGGGAGCCCACTCCTTCGGTCAAGAAATGGCTTAGAAGAAACCACTCTGCTGATGACAACAGGATAAAAAAAAGACAGATAAAGAAATTTATGACAATCCGGTCGCCATACGGAAATATTTAATGTAAAATTGCAAAATTTGAGTTTAATTTCAGTAAACTTTTTTTCTTTGATAAAGATTTCTTGTGTTTATTTTTTATAGAATAACAGCATTTTTATAGATTATAGAATATCAACATTCAAGCATGTGTTTTCAGTAGATCATACACCTTCAGGTTTTTAAGTTCATTATCAACGAGTATATAATATATACAGCAATATAGACAATCCTCAACATCATCAAAAATTTCGATGCTAATTTTGACATAATGATGCTTACTTAACCATTATTTTGAAATGTTAATTAGGAAGTAATTAAAAATAATAAGTTTATTTGCTAAAAAAATATGACTTTTTGTAACAGAACCGGCTAAAAAATATGACTTTTGTGATGGAACCGGCTGACAAAAAATTTGAATCCCACCACTGGGTCTTTATGACTTATATAATTAGGCGGTGTAGAATTTAGTAAATAGTTTTTTTGAAATTTTTGTTACTTCCACAAATTTAAGTTTTTTAAATTTTGTAGCAAATTTATTTGGTAACTTAGTACGTTGTTTAATCGTCTACCTTTTTTGGCGCCTGCTAAGAAGGCCTCGCCAATAACACAATCTCGGTGTCTACTAAACGATAATTCTTAATCTTCTTGCTGGATCTGACCTTCGAACCAGCGACAGCAAAAATATAGTCTAGCTAAATCACAGCTCAGACTACCACAATATCTTCTTTATTAAGAAATATGCTCCAATCCACTTAGGAGCCCGAATAGTATAAATCAAAGCAACAGGTTAAAGCTCAATAGCTTAATTCTTCACAATCACGTAGACAACCAAAGACTTGCGTTCAAAAACTATGACTTCACACAGTTAACAATTTTCCAATTCTAAGTTACCACAACGAATCATCGAATTTTAATAATACTGCTTTTCAGCGAATCGTATTTATACCATTGGTAAGGTTGCTCGAATGTTCTGAAATTATCTCAATGAAGCCAATCACATATAAGCATTATTGCGTCACATGCAAAAACAAGTCAAGCGGAAATCCAGAATGTTCTCAATAAAGCGAAATTATGCAGTGTTGCCATATTTTTATAACTAAATGTAAAATATTTAAATTACTTACAAAACTGTTATTTCTTCGGCTATTTGAGCCGGACCAAAGCGAAATCAAAGATATTTTTTATGAGATTGTGAATCTACATAATTTGGGCGATTTTTAGGAACGGAACAGGCGGGTTTGGTGGAACTGCCAGGATTTTTTTGGTAATTGTAATTTCGCCGGGGCGGAAAACAGGATTCATTTTTGATCGAGTTCAGGTTCAAATTCTAGTTTACAAAAAAATGGCAAGTCCTAGTTCGATTTCAAGTTCTTTATTTTCAATTTTTTCAGTTCAAGTTTGAACTCGGTAATTTTTTATCGAGTGCAACAAAAAGTCACATTTTTATATCAAACTCGAAAGTGTATATAAATTACAAACAGCCCAATTTAAATATATTATTTTCAAAATCATTATTAATAAACTTTTAAACTTACATAAAATTAAAAGCTCGTTTGGGCATACAGCAAGACGGCTACGTACCAACGTTCCCTCTAAGCCAAGGGTGCCCAACCCGCGGCCGCATGTGGCCGCGGGTTCAATCCAGCAATGTTCAATATTGGACATTTAATCGACAAAATAAAGCATGAATCAGAGTGAAAACCTTCTATTTTTTATAGAGAACATGTGATTTCGGAGACAAAAATTGACAAAAAAAAGTTTTGTTTTTTAGAGAACACCTGTTTTGAAGATGAAAATCAAAAATCTGGTCTAAGTGCGGCGCTAATTTCGAAAAAGTCCCAAATGTGTCGCAGGTGGAAAAAAGTTCAGAACCACTGCTCTAAACCAATCCAATGGTGCGCAAATAATTTGGAATGCAATTATTTTTGTATCAGTAACAGGTTCTTTGCTTTGTTTAGAAAAACAACATGTAGAGAGAGATGTTCTTTTTTTTGTCTTCAACCAAATTTGCGGTTCAAACTTTATTTTTTATAAAAGTTAATTTAAAATAATCGTTAAAATCAATGTGACCGAAAAAAACCAAAAAAGAATCATCCCTTTAACTTTAACGTAAAATTTCGAATTAACTTGCATGAGAACATCATTTTGATTACTGAAGCGATTGTGGCTCGAAATAAACTTCCAGACAAATATATGGCCCACGACGAGTAAAAGGTTGGGCACTCCTGCTCGCAATTTTCAATTTTGTACCCATGAAATCGTAATCTACATATTTTCAACCGATTAAAAATACAAAATTTTTTTCTCTGCTCATAAAAATTCTATCATTCAGCTTTTGGAGCGATCAACGAGCACTCTAGGTTAGTTGTCACGGCAAAACTTTTTTTTTAGCGACTTTTTAAGTTGATGAACAAACCAATCTATTTCTTATAGTGCCTTTGTAAATGTACCAAGAAATAAATATGATTGAACTGTAAAGAGCTAATAGAGAACTTTTTGAGCAGAAAAAAAAATTTGGATTTTTGATAGATTGAAAATATGTAGATTACAATTCTGTGGGTACAAAATTGAAAATTGCCTCCTGCTCTAAGCTGTGCGCGTGTGCGCGCGCACATATGTGCTAAAACTAACGCACATAAAAAAACACAAGATTTCAAAAGTGAAGACTTTTTTTAGAGTTCACTACGTTTTTGAGACAAAAATCGAGAATCAGAGTCAATAATATAAGTTTTACTTGGTAAAAAAGAGTAAAGTTTGCACACGAACAAATTTCTGCGCAGACATACAGCTAAAAGTTACAGGGAACACTGCTAGGTACCTACATTCAGTTTGGTTAACAGTAAACAAATTTGATCTACTTTATGCTAAATAATTCAATAGTTAAACGATAACCTCGTTGGCTGTCAATCATCAGAAAAACTAAAAGCAAGAAAACCATACCTCTAGTCTAGGAGGTACACAAAAAGTAGCCTATACAGAAAAAATTCTAATTACAAGTTTGAAGTCTATACGCAGACTTATATTGGAATGGGGACCATTTAACACATTAATTCCCCACATTTGCCAAATTGGAAACTCGGCCGTAGCACAATGAGTATTGGCACCATCTAGAATTCAATGCAGCGTGCACCACCGGTGTCCCTTTTTGCATTATAGAGAACCTCTTGGTGGACCCTTTTGCGGAAAGTGCGTTAAATAAAGAGCAAAAAAAACAAAAAATTAATTTGTCCACACCAAGCGTATGCAAAAATCTGTCAGGGGGGGGGTTTGCAAGTCGAAAACAGGCTTATTAAAAGTGGTCCTGGTCATGGGGAGAAAACTTTTCCGACCTTACATTCTAAATTTGAGTAAGCCTATTACGCTTTTTGGATGGCCCAGATGGTAGGTGCTTTCTCGCAGTCTTGGCCGTGAGTAAGTCTGTTCATTGATTTTAAAAATGACAGACCGAAACAGAACCTACCAAAACGAAAGAGTATCCACCCATTCCGATGTTCAGTGTGGGTCTGCTTGTCGACAAACGTCCTTTTCAGGACGGGGCAATGCTAGGATAAAACTTCCCTTTTCAGGGCACATTGCCAACAAGTTCCGAAGACCCACTATTCTTCAGCTGAACATCGAAGGCCTCACTGCAAGCAAGATAACGTTCTTCATCACCTCGCTATGCAGTCTGAGACACTCATCATCCTACTGAAGGAGACCCACTGCACTGATGCAGAAAAATTGTTACTTCCAAACTACCAACTAGCTGGGTCTTCTTTAAGCAGGAAGCATGGCCTTGCCACGTTTGTCCACGAGCGACTGAGATACACGCTTTTGGACCAATCTCCACCGACATCGGAGATCGAGTGGCTGTGTGTGGACGTTGATGGCTATAAAATAGTCAACGTCTACAAACCACCGCCAACGCGATTGCGAACCCTGGATCTCCCAGTGTTTCCTCACCCCTGTCTTTACGCTGGCGATTTTAACTGTCGTCATGCTGACTGGGGTTACGATGACAACAGTCCCGACAGTGAGTGCTTGGCTGGCTGGGCAAGTTTTAATTGTCTTGCCCTCCTATATAATGCCAAGGACGCTGCCAGTTTTATTCCCATCGCTGGAACACTGGCACCAATCTTGATCTAGCTTTCGGTAGCGTAGGTCCAAACAGTCGCTTATCGGATAGACGTGTCCTTGACAAGTTCCCCAGGTCACAACATCGACCTTCGCTTATTACACCACCAAGGTTTGCTCTGGCAGTGCCAAGCATGCCTGTTAAGCGATGGAACTTCCGCAACACCAAATGGAGTCACTAAATTGCTTTGACGAATAAATTTGCAAAGACTTTGTTGCCACCAGATTCACTTGATGTGGATGCGGCTTACCAGGACTTCTGTAACACCATTAAGAAAGCAGCCAAAAAGACTATCCCACGCGGGTATCGAAATAACTACATTCCGTGTTGGGATGCAGAGTGTGAATCCCTCTATAAAACCTTTCAGCAGTCTCCTCAGGGAGACGACTCAAGTTTGGCTGCTACAGCTCTGCTTGCCAAGCTTGACAGAAAGCGGAGGGATCGATGGTCCGAAGCAGTTCGGAGCATTGATTTCTCACACTCTAGTCGAAAAGCGTGGAGTATTTTGAACAACCTTACTGGTAGGTCACGACACTATCCTCGTCACTGTCCCGTTTCAGCCGATGCTATTGCATCTCAGCTGATTAGAAATGGGAAATACAAGGCTGTTGACCGTAAGTCATCTCGACTTGTCTATCAAGAAGTGTCTGACCTTTGGAGGGCCACAACACCAGACGCAGTAAATATCTGTGACAATTTTTCACAAAGAGAATTTACTGCTGTCCTCCAACATTTAAAACCAGGTAAAGCTCTGGGACCTGATTCCATCTGCCCCGAGCTTATACTCCATGCTGGAGCTGCTTTGAAGTCCTGGTTACGTGACTTCATTTCTTCCTGTTTGCGCCGACTCAAAATTCCCAAGATCTGGAGAAGAGCGCTCGTGGTCGCGATCCCAAAACCAGGAAAGCCCGTGGGGGACCCAAAGAGTTATCGATCGATATCTCTGCTCTGTGTCCCCTACAAGAACCTCGAGAGGCTTATCTACGCCCGCGTTGAACCATTAATTGATCCACTGCTCCCTAAAGAGCAGACTGGGTTCCGTTAACGTTGACGTCACTGTCCCGCTTCACCCAATGCTATTGCATCTCAGCTGCTTAGAAATGAGAAATACGAGGTTGTTGACCGCAAGTCATCTCGACTTGTCTATCAAGAAGTGTCTGACCTTTGGAGGGCCACAACACCAGACGCAGTACAGTAAATATTTCTGACAATTTTTCACAGAGAGAATTTGCAGCTGCCCTCCAACATTTAAAACCAGGTAAAGCTCTGGGACCTGATTCCATCTGCCCCGAGCTTATACTCCATGCTGGAGCTGCTTTGAAGTCCTGGTTACGTGACTTCATTTCTTCCTGTTTGCGCCGACTCAAAATTCCCAAGATCTGGAGAAGAGCGCTCGTGGTCGCGATCCCAAAACCAGCAAAGCCCGTGGGGGACCCAAAAAGTTATCGATCGATATCTCTGCTCTGTGTCCCCTACAAGATCCTCGAGAGGCTTTATCTACGCCTGCGTTGAACCATTAATCGATCCACTGCTCCTTAAGGAGCAGACTGGGTTCCGACGCGGTAAGTCAACCGTAGATCAAGTTGTTCTGCTAATCCACAACATCGAGGATTCTTTCGAGGCTAAAAAGAAGGCTGGTGCCGCATTTGTCGATCGGATAGCTTATGACTGCTTATGACACTGTCTGGCACCGTGGCTTTGCCTGCAAACCGCTGAGACTACTTCCGGATAAGCACATGGTCAAAATGATTATGGAGCTTGTCCGGAATCGAAGTTTCACCCTTACCACCTTAGAGATCGGTCTTGGCTCCCCTCCTATTTAACATCTATACATACGATCTTCCTTCCGTGATTTCCAGAAAGTTTGCTTATGCTGATGATCTAGCATTGTTGCATTCTTCTGGAAACTAGAAGGACTTGGAGGGGACTTTAAGCCAAGACATGTCTACACTTTCAGCGTATCTCCAGACTTGGAGGTTGAAGCTCAGTCACACTAAGACGTTGACGGCAGCCTTTCACTTAAACAACCGAGAGGTCAAACGTGAGCTAAAGGTCTACAACAACGGTAGACTTTTACCGTTCTGTTTAACACCTACATATCTTGGGGTAAAACTGGACAGATCGCTCACGTTTCGTCACCATTTAGTGGCATTGCTCAAAAAACTATCCTCGCGCGTCACACTGCTGAGGCGACTCATGGGCTCGGAATGGGTGCTGGTGCTAAAACACTACGCATAGCCACCTAATCTCTAATCTACTTAACAGTTGAGTACTGTGCGCCAGTCTGGTGTCGCAGTGCTCACGCTCGCCTCATTGACAGTGTCTTGAATGACGCCTTGCGCATAGTTACTGGATGCCTGCGTCCCACTCCAACGGACCACCTACAGCTGGCGCAAAATGACTTAGGACCTTTAACAAAATTTCCATTTTATTATATGCTATAAAACCTTACATCACATTAATCTCACAACTCTGCTTTTATGATTGTGATTCATTAATCAAAGGGTCATATAAAGGAAATATGACAAAATATTAAACAACGTGTTTTTGTTTAATAAAAATTGATAAATATAATAAAAATTGTGTTTTAACTTGAAAAACGGTTATGTCCTAAGTCATTTTGCGCCAGCTGTACCTGTACTCTCAGGCATCCAGCCAGCTGAGCTTCGCCGACTGGGAGTGACACTCTCCTTGGCTTACTGTGGATCTCTGGAACCTGATCATATCTTGCATGGTCTGTTAAGTGGGTCCTCAGATACTCGCCAAGTGAGACTAAGATCCAGACGCCCGTTTGTGCCAGCTGCGCGGAATCTTTTAGAAAACCTTGCCAGACTTGGCATCCGTGCTTCTGAATGGACAAACCACAAATGGAAAACGGAGTACTGTGAAAATGCTTCCAGGGTCCCTGCTTTTGTGCCCGGGACCGGTGCCAGGCCTGTTGGGATGGGCTTACCCCGAGCAGCTTAGGTTAAGCTCAACCGCCTACGGATTGGTGTTGGGCGATTCCATTCGTCCATGCACAAATGGGGTCTCGCTCCTTCACCGAATTGCGAGTGTGGCGCCTCTGAGCAAACCGCAGACCATGTACTAACAGCGTGCCCTATACATCGGGCATCACATGGAGCACGAGGTCTGACGGTTTTGGATGACGAAACTCGATGCTGGCTTAATAACACCACTCCCAGCATCTGATTCTGATTCAGGCAGTGCAGCTGTTACGGATTCCGATATGTGCTTGCGCTTTCGGTGGTCACATGACTCCGCGTTCGCATTTGTCGGTCATGTGAATCGCCTTTTTCTTATTGTTTTACCACGTTGTCCGTCCTTCTTTGTTTTCTTTCATTCTTTTCGTATCGTGGTTGTTATCGAAGGCGCAGATGTGGAAAGTTTAAAAACTTTAATAGAGATTCTTTTATTATATCTGACCACCTGTAAAGTAAATAAGAATAGGCAGAAAATAGGAGACTCTATCTGGTTTAAAGCACTCGCCAAAACAACTACAGCAGCAGTCTGGGGTAGTCATAGGTGGGCATGGTACTTTTACTCGGTACTTTTGAATAATCCAATAACTTCTCTGTCATACATTGAATTTCAATTGACATTCAAAAATAGTGTAATTCGAAAATAAAAATAAAAAAAAATTTTTTTATTACTATTAAATTGGATTATTCAAAAGTACCGAGTAAAAGTACCGCGTTACTTTCGTGCCCACCTATGGGGGTAGTAAAAGGATAAACTCTCGGCCCCAGTCCTGTTTGTGTCTGACCTGGAGTGGATACCCTTCAAACGACGACGACGCTTTTTGGAGTGACTTGAAGATGCATGAGTTTTTTTTGTCTCACCGCAAACACGACATTAAATATCAATAAAATTTTTCACGAGTTTATAGCTCATTGATATAGTTGAATTAATTAAGCTCAAATTTAATTCAGTTTTAATTATGGCTACAATCACAAAGCATTGCTACAAAAGTATGAGGATAATTCACCATGTACCGTACAGCTACATTATTAAATTCTATTTGAATAAGATGGTGATCGCACTTGGGTGAAACAGACTATTGGGTTTTTTAATTAGTGGTATTTGAATTGCATGATTCAAAAATATTCAGCTGTAACTGCCTTATCGAGCATACAATCAACTCTATAATCAAGTATATTTAGTTCAGTATTTTTCAAAGTAAGCCACTTGGCTGCTTAGAAAGGAATTTGTAATCTTTCAAAGAATTCGAATAAAATGTAAGTTGATTCAAAATTATTAATTGATAACATAAACTGGCACATCTTATATAGTTGTACCTTGACAATTCATAAAAATTGCTTCACTAAAGTGAAGATCGAAAAAATATTGTTGTGGTAGTATGGAAGGCCTGGGGCCAAAGGTTTATCCTTGTATAATCCCAGGTTGCTGCACTGCCAGGACAGATGTTGGCAGCGATGATGTTGAGCCAGCATTGGGTTTCGTCATCAAAAACCATTAAACCACGTACTCCATGTCACCCCCAATACAGACTGTGGGCACGCTGTTAGAATGTGGTCTGCGGTTAGTTTAATAGCGCCATACTCTCAATCCAGTGAAGGAGCGAGACCCCATCGTGCGTGATTGAATGGAAGCTCCCAACACCAGTCTGCAAGCAATTGAACTTAACCGAACTGTTCAAAGCAAGCCCATTTCAACAGGCTTTGTATTGGTTATGAGTATGAAGGTACCGAGCCTGGATGTATTCTCACAGTACTTCGTGTTCTATCTGTAATTCGTCCACGGGGAGACACCAGACAGGCGCGCAGTATTCAGCTGTCAAATAGGTCAGAGATAAGGCAGCTGCAGACATTTTGACCTAGCATTTCATCTTCCCAAATCGCCTCGGCGATGTGACGCAAAAAGACATAATTTTTTACGCTTAAGTCCACAAAATGGTGACGGAATTAAATAATGTTCCAAGTCGCATCCAAATTTGGTGCCATGCACGATGCAAATTTGATGATCAGTGATGCAACCAGTGTATGTGTTGCAGCAGTTAAACTATCTACATTTTTCAATAATTCCTACAAAAAGATAAAGATCTGGAAAGAGCATATGCAGACAAAACCAGGAAATAAGAAACGCCTAAAACTAGAGAGCATTCGTCAAACTAGTGGTCAAATAGAAATAGAGCTCTTCGAAAATTGTTTGGCAGCTACACAAATCAGTCATCAGAAGTTTATTTAGACCTTCCAATCATCCTTCAGCAAGTATGTAAAGCACCTGATTTCAAAGAATCAGTTCCCTATGAAGCACAGAAATCGAGTAAAAACTTGCGCAAATTTGAAACCATCTTAATGGCATTTAGTACATTTGTGGTGGTTCGGACTTATTTTATTGCAGAACTTATAAAAAATTTTTAATTTACTTTTATATAAACTGTAAAAAAAACGATAAAGCAAAACACAATACAGAATATATAATATATCTCAAATTAAAATGTCTCGAATTTTCTTTATTGATCCTTTTTGAAAGAACCCAACAATAATAGCTTAAATAAATGCTTTTTTTCTGTCCGTTCGACTAGTCACTTCTTTTCCAATCGTCACTTCAATTTCTTTTTTGTTATGTGATCCTCTCTTGTTTCGCTTCAAATTTTAAGTTTTATAGTTTTCTTTAAGCACGTTGATTGTTTCGAAATAGTACAGTTTTTGATCTGGGTTCGATTCGCCACATATTTATCCAAATTTTTGATATTATTACACCAGTGTCAGATTTTTCAGCAGACATCAGGCCTGGATATCATGCAAGCTTGGCACATGATCAACAAAGCCACTGAAAATGCTGAAAAAATCTCAAGAGATTTTTGTTGCTTTTTTAAAGCAGCATCTAATTTTGTTGTTCATGCAAATTTAAAATCAGAAGAGGTAAACATTTTTGCCTCTATAAGAACTTCTCAATCATCAGATATAGTCGCTCGGCACCAAAAGGTATTATAGCCTTCAGACCTGAAGACAAATTTTGAGGTTTCATACTTTCGTACTTTAATACAGTAACTGATGCTGTGCCCTCCAGCGTGCGAGCTAGATTTTTGTTTCATGGGAAACTCTATAAGCGGATTTCCTGCTTTAACCCAAACAGGTTTTCTGAAATCTTGACATCTCCACAAAACGCGGAGCTATAAGTTTGATTGCTAATGCAGCACCAGAAATTGATTGAGTGGCACTAGAATGAACTGATTTTATTTGCATCGAGCGACAAAGACCGAGGAAAGAATTGCTAGAGAATATGAATGGCAATTAAAATGATTCGGACAAGTTGAAATCAGAGGAGGAGTATACATAAGTTGCTGATTCAATTGAGAAGACAGCATGTAAGAATTGCTTTTCATGTGCTTTCAAGTTGTTATCAGAATACAGGCTGTGTGCAGCTTTATATAAAAATTTATATGCAGCATATAAATTTATTATAACACTATAAGCGTCACACAGTGCACAGGTGAAAGATATTTTTCTAAACTAAGACTGTTGAAAACAAGACTGATCTTCAATCACCCAGTAGAATTTGAAGTCACTTAGGCTAATTGCAATAAAAATCAAATCAAACAAAACCAAATCATTAATAAAATTGCAGAAGCCTGTGCTAAAATGAGCACAATGTTGTTACTGTAATCGATGGACGTTAATATTAGAAAATTTTGGCTCAGTATTATTGTAAAGCCAGTAAATCATGTATTAAGGTAGCCTATGTTAAAATGTAAAAATTTATTTTAAAAAATGTATGCTAACTTATTTCAATAGGCTATCTGTAAAGAGCGGGAGATGGAAGCCCTTTACATTTTTTGCCGGAGGGCTTATGACACTCTCCTTTCGCCCTGGTTTGCACGTTCTGCAACCTACCCTTTTCTCCGACGCGCGAAAGAAAGCGCACTTGCTTCAATCGGTGCTTTCCAAAAAACTATACGCATGTTTGTTAAAACTTGCAAGCAACGCTTGGTACCGTGAATTTTTGAAAGGAGAGAGCCATAAGACCCCACCCAAACGCAGTTAGCGGAAAAATTTATGGTAGTAAAAAAGATATTTACTTTGAATCGGTCTCAAATTTTTTGATTTTCGTCCCAAAAAACAAGTGTTTCCTAAAAAAAATGTCTTCATTTTGAATCGGTCCCGGATTTCATGATTTTCGTGTCTGAAGTCAAGTGATCTCTGGAAAAACAAAAAAGGAGGTCTTATCATGGAATTTTTTTCGTTCTAGCAAATTTTCTGCCCAAAAGATTTTCCAGAGAGCCATGAAACAATGGCACATTTAAACTCAATTATATTTGCTTAATAATCTGGATCGTTCTATATTTAGAAACTTTATCTAACACAAGTAGTAGGCTACGTTGTCGGTAGGGGAAGGTAAGGTAGTTTGATACAATTTTGACATTTATGACATTTAAGCAAAAATGGTTAGACTTACACCTCTAAATTTATATCTATAATAAAGTTTGGTTCTTTCCCGACATTTCAAAAAAACTTTGAGCACTTGACCTTGTCATATTTTTTTGTTATTACTTTTTGAAATTACTCACTCAATCGTATCAAATTACCTTTATAGGAAGGTAATTTGATACTCGTCAAACGCAATTTGATACGCTGAAGGTACATTGATACAGCATTATTATCAATAAAAATAATAGCACCAACAGCAGTCAATTTCAATGAAATAAATACTTGCACACTCAGCAGCAATTCTCTGCAATTTTCTCAGCAGACATGCAAAAAGAACGTCCAATTTTGCATCACAATTACTTTGAATAAATATAACGAACATAACGAACAAACATAACGAAAATTTAAGAACAAATATAAAAAGACAGTCTACACATACCGATAAAAAGTCTACAACCCTACATAAAAAAAAGTACTAGCCTGCCTAACATAACATTTGAGTCGTTCTGTAAATTGTTATAAAAAAATAAATTTGACTCTAGTCATATTTGAACTCCAGTCACATTCTAGAGCAGCATGTTTTTTTGTTTAATAGTTTCATGTTGGTTGTAGCTTTATCCCCAAAATCTCAACTAAAGAGATTTTCAAAACTTTTATGCCAAGCTTTATTTGACCCCGATATGCCCAAGATATAGCAAAATATGTTAAAATTGTTATAGTTTGCTAAAATATTTCTCAATAATTAGAAAATGATAATTTTTAAAGATTGTTACATGTGTAATATTGCTTCAAAAAACAAGTTTTTCATAATCCAAGAAGTTTTAAAGTTAATATTTCATAGTTTAATTTGTTAAGAAAATCCATTTTCTGAAGCATTTGTATGTAGGCTGCAAAACACAGTAACCACTATGCAGTATTGAAATGCGGTTTAAAAAAAAAGCAAATTTATGGGAGTAACAAAATAGGCAAAGCATTGAAGTTCTTGGCACAAGCAATTGATTAAGCTAAATCAAGCTTACTAAAGTCATAATTAAATCGTAGCTGACTGCTCTTTCTGGCTGAACCGCCAATAACAAGTGGAGCCAGAAGTTTTAAAACAATGTCTTGTGGTGCAAATGAAGCACCATCTGCTTTGTCAGTATTAAATATTCGGTCAGCCGTGAAGTGATGTTTATCCAAAACGTTTGCAAGATTGTTAAAATACTCCTTAACAACAGCCTCATTAAATCCAGATGCTCAACCAATTGATGTTGCTTCAGGTGCACGTATAGACAAATTTTGTCTTTTTTTGAACCCTAGCCACCATGGTGTTCCAGCTTTTTTGCATTTTATCCAAGACTCTGGAACAACAGTATTGTTTTTCACAGCATATTTAAATGCCAACTCTTTGCATTTTTCCAAGGACAAGCCAAAGTACATACCTGTTAAGTAACCAATGTGAGTGGCAAGGTCTTTTTCCATGTCAGGTGAAATAATTCTATTTTTTATGCCAGTTGACTTATATCCAACTGCACAATTTGGATTGGCTTCCTTTTTTTTCTTAAATCTCATTAAAGTCATCTCATCAATCCCAAAATAATCAGCAGCTTTGCGACATGAAAATCCTTCTTCATTAATTAACTTTGTAGCTTTTTCTAAAACATCTTCTGGTGATCGCACACTTCTGTTGGTCTTTTTAATATATTTTGAAGGCATGGTCTACCTATTTGTCTAGAATAGACCTCAGTAATGAAGTTAATAATAAATATTAAAATTTGAAAGCAACAAATAGGAAAGTTTACTGAATATTACAGAATAAATCTGCAGCTGAAAATATAATGTGTTATTAGGCCTATAGCAAACAATTCCACGTGTGTTTATTACAACATCTATAGTTAAAACAATTGCTAGTTACTAGTAGCATTTGCTGTTAACTATATAGGTTTAGTTGCTGCTGGGTGAACTAACTAAGAGTTTGCACAGGTTACAAGTAAAACTTATATGTTAATTAGATAAGAGTATAATATAGCCTATGTATATATCCCTAATGAAACATTATTGAAGCTCTTTATTAGCCTAGCCAATTCGGTCACTAAGCATTAAGCACATACCGGTAACATTTGTTAAATACTAGTTTGCATAAAGCCATTTCACGGAATGATTAGAGTATTCTAACTCAAAAATACAAAACAGGTAAAGCTGTAAACTTACATAAAGTAATTGGATAAGTTTTAGCTGCTTACACTGGTTTGTTTTTTTATTTGAAACTTTGTTTTACCTAAACATTTATGCAAATATGTATTCAACAAAAAGAAGCTAATATGATACCGTGTATCAATTTACCTTCCCATTGATGTATCAATATATCTTTTTTCTGATTTTGCACTCAAACTATTTTTTTTGAAACAATGAGTTGGAATTAAAAAATAAAACTACCATTAAAAGAATCTTTCTTTTATGTTCTTACAACTAATAAAAGCTTTTTTTATTTTCCACGCTTTCTGACAACACAAGAAGCAACAAAGCGTAGGCCACAACTTTTACAAAAACCTACAAAATTTACACTTTTACTCTTAACAGCTTTTCCAAATTAACAGGCGCTTAGAATTCAAAATGGACGTTATTTTTTTGTTTTGTGCAACACTTGATAACGATATTTTTATTCAATTTCTTTTCTGGAATCCTGTAGGGTAGGTGTATCATATTACCTTTAGTATCAAACTACCTTACTGTACCCTATCCCAAAAAATTTTTATTTTTTAAATAATTTTTGGTCGCTACCCAAAAAAATCCAATTTTTTCCAAATTTTTGGATTTGGAAAGGCAATTACCCTCTGCCCCTCGGCTCGTACGGCTATGACCGTGCCAGAAAAAATCTACGCCTTATCACATCCGCCACCCCTTGATATAAGATTTCTATGATTCCAGATTTCTGGTTCGATTGTTTGTTTACTGTTCAAATGTTAATCGCTTTTAGAAGCCAATACACTTTACAGCAATAAGCAAGATTAATTTTTTCTTCGTAGAATTTTTCTATTGTATGAATTATTTACAACAAAATAAGTTGTATTCAAGGTAATTTTTAATCAATTTCTGAACAGCAGTTTCAATTTATATTGTCAATCCAGAAAGTTTTTTTAGACAAGATCATTAATTAATCTTTTTCAAAATTTTTGTGTGCCAATGTAAATGCGGAAAAGCTCAGTAAAACTGTAAAAAGTATACGTATATTTATCCAAATGCAGTAATATTAACTTTTTGAGTCTTTTCAAGAAGTCATCGTAAGCAATTTTTTTCGGCGAAATTAACCCGAAATCCCCCTTTCAGCATGGGGATGGATCCGGGTTAGTTTTACGAACAAAATTGCTTGTCGTGACTTGAAGGGACTTAAATATTTTACATTACTAAATGTTCAGCAACTGAACAATTATTAATGTAAAATATTTAAGTTTGGTGGTCAAAAATATATGGTCTTAATGTTTTCAAATTTGCAAAAATTGCATATTTTTTTTTAATTAAGAAAAAAATATTGTTCAGCTTAATTTTGCAATATTTCTATAGTTGGCTTCATTGTTAGAAATATATATTATTTGTCATGGAGTCCTATGAAAAAAATGAAAGCAGTGGACGATTACGAAAAAGTGTATCTAAAATTGCTTTTCGGGGAAAAGAAAAGGTACTAATTTGTTTTGATTATCATTTAATGTGTTTATGGTGAATGGTTTTTAGATTTATTTACAAATTTTTTATATGACCTATTTTTACTATTTTAATAAGTTTATACATCTTCAGGTATAATTAAAGTTTACGTACGTAAATTATTTAAGCTGAAAAACAATGGAAAAAAAGAATATCTACGTTTATTATCTATACCATATGTACAGCAATAAAATAGCATTATCATCGAGGATATTACCCCTTTCAGTACCATGGTGGAAGGGCATCCAGGTTAGTTTCACGAACAAAAAATCGCTTATGGTGACTTTTTAAAGAGACCCATGAATTCTACACAAGTTTAAAAACACAATGGCAGGTTGTCCAGCAGCTCCTCGATTCATTGTTCCAGAAGGTGATATCCTCGATGATAATGCTATTTTATTGCTGTACATATAGATAATAAACATAGATATTCTTTTTTTCCATCGTTTTTCAGTTTAAATAATTTACGTACGTAAACTTTAATTATACCCATCTTCAGCTTTAATTTATGTACTTGCTTATTTTTAAGTTTGTTATTTATAAAATTTAATAGTCAGGTTAAGATATTGACAATGTACATCAAATCTTTTTTGTTTTAAAGGCTTTAAGAATAGTTGTTTAATTATAAGATCAAAATCCAATACCAAAGATTTTACATCACTAGAAAAATTTTTTAAGAAAAGCAGGTTAAGAAATATTGCTAGAGATTCAGGGTCATGTAAAGAACTTATCTTATTTCATAGTCTTGTTTTTTTTAATTCTCTCATTTTAAACTCATTTTTCATCCTTCTCTCTCTTGTTATACCAGTATTTTTTAAAATGAAGTGCTTTTGTCAAGTGAATTACTTTAAAAGAAATTAACTGCTATAATTGTTTCTAATTCACTTCTCATCTCTCTCTCTTTATTTCCAAGTAAGAAAGTTTAAAACATTAAGTGAATATTTTACAAAAGACCAAAAAAGAAATCTTGTTTGGTTAAAACAGTGATCTTTTTTAAAAGATACAAAAAAATTAGATATTAAGAGCTATGTGAATAAAATATTATTTACATCTTATTTTAGCTTAATGGTTATAGCATCATGTTTAGCACAATTATCACATTCTTGTTGTCTTTTACAAAGTATTTGCCTATTGATAATTTTTTTTTATTTTGGAAACAAATGATATTTTATTCCTTGTAAAGTATTTGCCCAATTATAGCATTTTTATTTTTTATAATGAGAGAGAGAGAGAGAAAGATGAGAAACAGGTTTGACATTTTGATTGCTCTATAAAAAAAAGAAATCCATATACTTCCAATTTCTAATAAAAAAAAAAGTGCTAAATTACTTTTCAGCTACAGTATTGCTCCTTGGTAGCATATTGCACAAAATCAACAACCTGAGTATACTATAGTTTGATCCTTTTAAACAAATGCTTCAAATCTTCACAGCTATTCCAAAGAACACCAGTATACTAGTAGCTGAGAGTCAACATGTTAAAACAACTATAGCATTTCATTTTTAATAACAAGAAAGAGGGAAATGAGAAGTGAGTCTAAAAGAGAATTCAAAAAAATCACAAGATTTTGAAAACAAATAAGGTAAGTCCTTTATTTGACCCCAAATCTTTGGAATTTTTCTTAGCCAGCTTTGCTTAAAAAATTTACAAATGTTGTAAAATCTTTAATATTAGATATTCATCTTATAATTAGTTGTAATTGATGTTTGTAAGATTCCAGTTTTTAGTTTAAACTGACATTGGGGATTTAAGCTAAGTCAGTGGTCACCAAACTATGGCCCACTAAGAATTTTTATTTGGCCTGCATAGCTTTTTAAAAAATATAAGCACTCACTTTGAATCACAGTTGGATAGAATTATGTTGGAAATACCCCAGTTTCAATGTTATTTATTTTTTATTGTTTTAGAAATCATTACAATTTTCGAGAAAAAATAACGAAATTATGAGTTCAAATCAAAGTGGAGACCTTTTTTTTTGGTAGAACAACTAGAAAACACCCTGATTGGTAAAACAACTAGAGTAATCTCCCGGTTAAGTTCGCACTCGTTTAAGTTCGCATCCCGATTAAGTTCACAAAAATTTTTTAAAAAATCAAGATTCAACTTTTACAAAAATTTATTGATATTTACAACAAATCAGACAAGTCATAAAAATGTTCACGATTTAAACAAGTCATCAATCGTCAGGTCATGCATATTTTATTTTCTTTTGTGTTTTGGGTTATAACCTGCCTTAATTATTGCTGGAAAAGCTCAAAGGAATTTCTCAGCTCATTATAGCAATTTCCTGCTTCAGCTTGCACATCAGCACACAACAACTGATCCTCAACTTCAAGAACTTTATTGTATATGTGTTCAAACCCACAAAAAGTGACATGTTCCCTGTTGGTGCTGGACTATGTGCGCAAGATTCGACCACAGTGTTTACATTTTTATCTTTATTATCATTTGTTGCTTGTATACTTTCCAACAACTCATTGACGTCATCCAAAATTTCTTGTAAAAATTCTTCACTGTTTTTGTCATAAACATGCACAAACTCATCTAGAGTGCTTTGATCTATTGGAATATTTAATGTTTTGAAGCTGCACAATAGATCAGCCATTATATCAACTTCTTCCTGAGCTCCACCTTTTAAAGTTACTAATCCATCCTTGTTAAAACACATTCTTTATTGTTGCATCTGATATCGCATCCCAAGCAAGCTTGATATATTGAGCCGCATCTAGCATATGAGCAGGGTTACCATAAGCAACACCTTCTGCTCTTCTAGGGGGTCTTTTTGCTTGCTCTTTTTTGTGAGCTTTTAATTTCTCATCCAGCTTGTAGAAATCCAAAATATCTTTCGATATATAAATATTTATATTTTCAAGAACATATTTTGAAATTATGGCATATAACCTATCCAAAGCTGCAACAAGATCAGACTTTTTTCAATCCACCATGAAGAAGAAGTTGTTGTATTCCAGAGCATTCTCTAAATCAGCTAAACCACTGCCATGATGCTTTAAAGTCATCCTGCAATATTAATAGTTCTTAAGCAATTTACTTTGCTTTCAAAATGGCAAAGAAAGTGGAACAGGCAGGTTTACTCAATGCATGATATTAATTTACAGAAATAACTTATCTTCTCCTCTGTAAACCTACCCACAGACGCTCTAAATGTTTTCTTTTTTGCTTCTTCAGACATCAGAGCAGAACGCTTACGAATATCTTCACGCTTCAACCAGACTTTTCTAATAGTAGCCTCACTCACTCCATACTGTCGTGTGATAGTTCGTTTACTTGGAGGATTTGGCTGATTCAACTTGGATATTACTTCCAATCTTTCTGACTCATTCAATCGCTTAACTTCACCTGACACTATTATGTGAATAATACTAAAAATCAATTTTTATCTTAAGTCAATACAGCAATTAGTCTTAAAACACTAGCTTAAATGACGAGAGTTTTCACGTAACTGATAATTGTACAGGTTCTATGTTACATAATAATCGCTTAGGTATAAATGTTAAGTTCACACCTACCAGCTAAGTTTGCACTCGCTGTTCAGATTCAAGTTGCAAACAAGCAGGAGATTACTGTAGAGAACACTTTTGGCTTTGGCCTGAAGAGGCCAAAAAATATCTACATATGGCCCTCTGCTTGAAAAGTTTGGAGACCACTGAGCTAAGTGTTTGCCATTTAAATTTTTCAATTAAAAAGTTATCATGATATTTAAAACAATTTTTGTATTGCCAAAAAAATAACTCCCATCAAACTGTTGTGAATAAAACAAATTGAAAAATTAATAAAGATAGCTTAAAGATATTTCATCAAAGTAATATTAACCCTCTATCATCCACTTTTAGGTTTTAAATGAAAAAAATTTATTTAGTGTATTTAACCCTCTATCATCTGCTTTTAGGTTTTAAATGAAAAAAGTTTATTTAGTGTGTTTTTGCAGTTGAAATTGCATTAGAAAATGCAACTGAAACAAAACTTTGAAAAAAAATTTAACCCTCCTCATTTTTTTAAACATTACAAATTTGTAACAGTGGTCAATTAAGCAACTAAAGTGATTAAAATGTTGAATTTTATTGAAAATTTTGTTACTTTCTAGAGAGTCATATTTTAATGTCAACTACAGTTGGCTCCACTTAACTGGCTCACAGATAACTGAATCATTCAATTATCTGGATCATTTTTTTAAGTCCCAAATTACATAAGCATTTTCAATGTAAAAGTATGCCGCTTTTCTGAATCACTGGATCAATTTTTCGTGTAACTGGATCACTTTTGCATGAAAACTCACAGTAAAATTCCACATTTCGCATGACACTTGTTTCCACATTTCACATGACATGTGGCTCAATCACTGACCACATGCTCAAACACGCCACGTGCTATTCAGTAACAATCTTATCTGCTTCAGGCAGTGCAGCAGCCTGGGGTAGTAAAAGGATAAACCCTCAGCCCAGTCCTGTTTGTGTCTGACCTGAAGTGGATACCCTTCAAACGACAATGATGACAACAGAGACCTGTAACGCTTTGAATGCTCTCAAATAGGGTCTGCTGGGACAAGGTTTTGCAGACCATGACAATCTGTTGGCAAAGTTGGAAAAAGCATCAAGTCAAGTACTTACAGCCCGTTTCCAGAACGAGCATGGAAAAGAGCATTTTTTGTTTCTTTTATTGATCTTCGATTGAAGCGAGCAGTTAAAATTAAAGTGAGTGCAAAAAAAATCAATAAAACAAACAAAGAATGCTCTTTTCCACGCTCGTAGTGGAAACGGGCCTTTACAGCTGACTTGAAAAGATGACTATATTACATTTTTTCAGCAAAACTAATAAAGTACTGTACATTGTTTGATTAATAAATACAGTTGTGTTATTGATTATTGATTCTCATTTCATTATTTTTTTTAACTTGGGGTTTCTTTGTTGACTAAAAAAACTTGACCTTTTTTAAATACAGTTCTGTATCTTTTTGGCTAACTGGATCATTCAGCCAACTGGATCAAAAGCCCTCAGCCCAAAGTGATCCAGTTATGCAGAGCCAACTGTACTAGAAAAGAAATTATCAGATTTCTTATTACTTTTCAACTCTGATCAAACACGATACAAAATTTTTTTTCTGTGACTTTAAAAAATAAGAAAAAGTCAAAATGTAACTTGGTTAAAAAATCCCACTGATTGAAGTTTTTCTGGGTTTCCAATTAAAATGATAAAATATGAGTTGTATCGAATCTGTTGATAAGGTCAATCAAGAAAAAAATTTTTTTTAGGCAAAAAAATACAAAAATTTGAAACATGACAAATTTGTTGAGTTGGGCACTAGAAGGTTAATGGAAATAGAAAACTATTGAACAGGGTAGTGTAAGATTTTTCATTCATTTACTTTTTTTCAGTTTAAAGTGACATTAGGAGCATCAGGATATAGTCAGAATTAAAAAATAGTTTCTTTTATTTAATTTAAAAATGTCATAAATTTATATTGCTTTGGGACATCACAAAATTATTGTGTGTATTGAATATTTGCAAATATTTTTGTAATTTATCAGTAATTAAAGTATAGTCCATTAACAATTATTGATAAAATGGATTTTATTTTTTATCTTGACAAAAGCAGACTGGAAACAACTCTTGCCAGTTGGTGATAAAGAATTATAAATCAGCACAAGCTTTACGAGAATTTTAGGCTAATGTATGCTTGAACTGCCAGCTAAACACTAATATTGAGCAACTTTGTCTGCTTTTCAGAAACTTTTTAATTTAGAATGGTATCTATGAACTGGAAATATGGCAAGTGACTATATTTTGCATAATATTTTGGGAAAATTTGCAGAATTTTATGCTCAACACAAAAGCAATCATTCATTTAAGATGACTCTAAAAAAAGTGGAAGTCATTTATTGCCATCCTCTGTGAAGTGGTTGCATGCAATTGCCAAGTCAAGAAATATCTTGGTAAAGGAAGAAAGAGTGCTACAATTAAACTATAAATTTTAACATCACAAGCAGTTTCTTCATCTTGCACACAATGATGGTTTGGACAAAATCAATAAATTTGCCAAAATTCAACCGTTTTTTATTAAAGTGTAAACAAGCAGTTTGTAGCTCACTACTAACCTGAGCAATATTTAAGCATTAACAAATCCATTGTGACAGACTATGAGAAGCATGGCACCAAACATTATATCTGTGGAAAACTTATAAAGCTGGCCATTGGATACTTGTTCAATTTCGTACATAGCTGGCAAAGATCCACAGCTGGGTGAATATAAAGGCACTGGACAAGAAGTTGTTGTGACTGTTGTTGCACATCTACTGAAGTGCCTGACATCTCAACAAGAAAATGGTTCCATATTATGTGGTAATGAACAACTTTTTACATCTACAAGGCTTGTGCCATTTTAGAGGCAGTTTTTTGTGTCCACTGAAACAATTATATAAATATTGTTGTATGAATTTTGTCAAAGAGGTCAAAAAGTCACTGCAGGGTACATTAATATAGAAATGTCATCCAATGTTCAGCTGTTGAATGGAAGGAGACAATAAAGTTGTAAATGCACTTTTTGCATTTGCATGAAAAGAACTGCAAAACAAATTAAAAATTACCATCCAAAAAAAAGAATAATAAGAAAGTCGATGTTCTGTAGTCAAATGTTGTCAATATTCCTGATTCACTTGAAAAGTAAGAAGTGGTGGTGGCCATTTTTTTGTTTTGGTGTAGATCTGCAGTTAACCTTTGAATTGTTGATGGAACCAGATGCCAGTGAGGCAAAGTTGGATGGCCTAAAATTCAGACAAACAATTTCAAAGCACATCACTTGCAATTCAGTAAAAACAAACCATGGCTTTTTTGGATGAAAGTCACAATTGCATGAACTTGCCCACTTGAATACAGCAAATCACTGGATTATGAAATGGATTCAAAAATGCTACACCATACGAGGGTGCTTCTGTGAAGCTTAGTATGTTGATCTATATCAAGATTTTTTCAAAGAATAATATTCCAATAATCAATACCATGTAATTGAAGATGTAATTAAACTTCTTTGTGCTAAAATTTAAAACTAACTAACTACTCAAGATTTAGAACCTTTAAAAATCTGGATCTTTCAATTTTCTGGCATGGATTTCAAAAGCATATTTTCATATTTTTCACATTGGTGCACATGTGCACCACAGTTTTCATGAACTGCTGCTTATATTTAGATGGTGCTGTATGCCAAACACCAAATTAGTTCATTCTTTTATGTGCTAGCAAGTACCTAATTCTGCTGATTTTGATATGCTGATTACTGATTTTGCTGTGCAAGTGGTAATTTTTAAAAAACATATAGGGGGTACACTACAAAAAATAATAACCTTCAAAAATCCGGCAGACCTTAGGTTCCAAGGTTGCCAGCTTTTTAAAGGTCAACTGTACTTTTTTTTTTGTTAATAATGCTATTTGTTTATCAGCTTGTTGGTTACCACAAAATGGTTTTATTTATATGTAAAAAGTTGAAGAAAACCAATATTGCGTTTTTTGTTTTCATGTACCCTCCTGCTCTTAGCATCAGTTCAAACTGAAAGATATGAAAACATTCATATTTCATGAAAAAAGGTTCTTTGCAAAAATATAATTTTTTGCTTTTAAGTTACACATGTCAAAGCTATCTTGGAGAAAAAAAACTTTGATTCTGGAGAATATGGGTTAAAACACTTTCTGTGCAATCCTTCTTCTTTTTCAGTGTAAAGTAAACTGGGTGATATGAAATAGGCATCAAAATCAAGAATTGCAAAAACTAGGCGAGCTTGTAGTTTTAGAAGAACCCTGGTTATATTGTTTCAGTATATAAAGCAAACAATTAGCACAATTGATAATAAAAAATATATATTAATTGTTTTTTGGTAAATGGTAAAACATTAACTTAAAGCATCCCCAAATTTTGTTTGGTTTATTTTCTGTTTTGCCCAGTTTTGTTACTTGCTGATTCTGACCATAAATTTTCCCAAATTAGGACTATTTACTGCTGATAGTTAGCCCTTGCCAATTTGGGTTAAAGTTAGGGTTAGCAATGGTTGGTGACAATTCGTCGCCGACAATTAGCAACCTTAACTGTGCCTAATTGTAGGTGGTGAATCAGCTGTTATAAATTGTCACCAACCCAAATTTTTCACACCTAGCTGATGTTGCCTATTTTTTGTGTACTAGTTTCAAGGCCAGCTTCATATTGTGTCACAATTATAGACCTCACCTCTAAAAAAAAAAATTGTAAGTTGTCTAAGTATTTTGTTGCTTTTTTTTACATTTATTAGATTATTTATAATATAATAAGTATCTTGACTTAAAATTACACAATAAAAGCTTTAAAAATAATTATTATCTAAACCAGTAATAAATATTTTAATTTTATTCAATTAATTAGCAAAAATGTTTAATCTTGTACTTTACACTTTTCAATTAGTTATCAACAGGCAAAATAGTTTTTTGTTTATGATCATAATTCCTTAATTCAGTTTTACTATCAGATGCAAATTCAATAAGCTAACTGTCACAATACACTGTGTTACTGTCACAATGCACTGTTTTCTCTGCATAGTTGATGTCATCTACTGCAAGTGAATCTGTACTTTTTGCCCTTCGATCTTGGACAAACAAAGCATCCCTTGTGCCCTGATAGTCAATACTGGGTGATGTTTTGAACAGCTGCAGGCGCTTTGATAAAATCTCGTAGCTGTAAATAATTTGTTTTACAAACTGAGGTGCAAACGAATATTTATTTTTATTTGTTTTATCTCTATATTTATCCTCCTGACTCGCAGGAAAGCGACGGAGGTGCTAATACGTAGGGTAGGCAATTACCCCGACCTGCTTCCGGAGATACCAAGATATTGCTGTCCGCTTGTAATTTAATAGAAATATGACTTTGATTTAGAACTGCTTGCCAAGACCACCAAGCAGGGGAAAAGCGCCGTAACGTGTCTTTCCCAAGGACACAACAGAATGGCGCGAGTGGGTTTCGAACCGAGCGGGTTTCGAACCATGTTGGTCATGAGCACGGCGCCTTAACCACTCGAACACGCTGCCGAATATATTTGTAATCTAAAAGATACCATGCGGCTATACATGTAAAACAAATAAAATGTAAAATTTACAAAAAAGCGATATTGCAAACAAGGTTACATGAATGAAAACAGTTAACAAGAACCTGTGAAGAAAATAGTATGTGAAAGTAAATCTTATAATGTCAGCGTTTGGGATATTTACCTTGTCAAATAAGCCTGGGGTCATATTGACCCCATGGTAACAGAGTAGAGTTAATGGTTTTTACTCCTTTCCGCGCTTAAGCACTAAACGAAGCAAAAAAATTAGTAAAGGAAACAAGAAATACTCCATTCCATGTTTGTAGTGGAAACAAGCCGTTAACTCTTGTCCGATCATCCTATTACAAAATTTAGCTGGACCTCATTTTATTTATTTGAGTTTCCGCACTTACATTCTTGCATTTTGCTTCGATGTCTTACCCATTGTGCTTTAATAGGTTGTAATTAACTCGATTCATTGTTGCAAGCCCTGACCACCATTTTTATATTTATTTCAAACATCACGAAATTAAGGTTAATTGCTTGCAATAATTATGCTAACAATCGTCCTTTGTATTTGGTGAATTGCTTTTTTTCTTAATGTGGTTTTCGGAACATTGAAGTTTAGCTTTGATTTCTTTGATTTATTTTGTTTTGCTAGCCGCCAACGTCGCTCACCGGGAACGTATAAATTGTGCACACATATTTTGTTGCACCTCGTGGCATGCATAGATCACAGACAGAGTCATTGAAAGAGATCCGACAGAGGGCTGGAGATAGAGACAGCGAGAGACGCAGAAAAGCTTTGGAGATAGTGGCGACGGTGGCCGAGACGAACGAGAGTGTTGAAGTCGAGAGTCTTGTAACCTGGCAACGCATCCGCATTTCTTCACATGTTAGCATCGGAGTTAACAACTAATTACATGTATACTGAAACAAACTTTTCGAAAAAATTTCGAGCAATTGTTAACAAAATTGGGTCCTTTCCGATTTTTTTGATAAACGATTGTTCAGCATCTGAATCAGTGTTCGCCTGACGGATCACACTTTCTTCTGTCGATAAGCGCCCTTCCGCAGGTTAGCTTTTTCTCCGCTGGAATAAGGTTTCTAGCCTTAGCTTAAAAGAAGCGTTACACTAACTTTTGTTTAATTTATAACTTAACAAAGGTTTACAGTTTCTCTGAATCTACGTAGATAATTGTTATAAAATTAATTTTTAATTTTATTTAACTCTATTTATCTCTATCTAATTATGAAGTACAGATCCAATCTTATTTAACTGCATATGTATTAAAATAGTTATTTTGATTAAATTAATTTTGTTTATATCAAATCTGTATATAAATCTTGCAAATTTTAAAAGCCTGCTATTTTTAATTTATAAAAAAATTTTCTTAACAATACATGTATTTAATAATAAATTCAATTTGACATTAAAGTGGCATCTACCTGCAAAAGAATGATCAAATGTAAGTCTGCAATAGTCTTGTCTAGGATTGAAGTTATCTGCAAGAAAATTGAATACATTTCTATTTTTCTATCTACTCGTAAAAAAATTATTAGTATTGACTTTTTGAATTAGTATAAAACGGCCTTTTCTGATTGAATTGGTTTCTAACTTGATTATCATTATATCATTTTTTAGCTCACGAGTTTGTTTATTAATTATGATGATATTTGTGTTTTATTAAACTGTGTTTTTTGATTGAAATTTAATTCTATTTAGGTTATGAGAAGTTTGGGCATGGGTGAGGAAACAAAAGATGAAATTATTGATAATTATGTTGTTCTAGTAACAAAACAACAGGTAATATATTGCAGTATATGTATTTTATTATACAATGTACAAGTAAATTACTTTTAAAGTGGTAACAAAACACAAGTAAAAGCACAACAATATATAATGTATGTGGATACATATAATAGTTTTAAAGTTGTTTCTTTGGAACTGGCAAGAGTTTTATCATGATTTACAAAATTCCATTTATCATATAATGAACATTGCAGATATGTTCTTTTGTAAGTCAGTTATCCTAGAAGCAAACAAAAAAAGCTTACAATATTGGTTAAACTGTATATACAGTATGTATACTTTTCTAAAAGATATAAATACTACAGCCATATTTCAATTTCATTTATAGTTTGTTTTAATATTTTGTGATTTTATCAAAATGTTGTTTTTATAAATTATGTAATATCTGTTAAGATAGTTTGAATTCGCTTTTAGTTAATCATTTTTAAACATTTTTTTTAGTGTTTTTATAATTAATATTCCTTTAAAAAAATAAGACTTGCATTAAATGAAAAAAATGTTGATAATTTTTTTAATGTATTAGTAGACGTTGCTATATACTTTTGGATTAATTGCTTTAGGGGCTGAAGAACTTTTTTGAATATTGCCCAAAAAAATTTCAAAAAAAAGTATTTACCCTTTTCTTATTTAAGCATCAATTTTTTTGACTTTTAATGGCAAATTTTTAATGAAAAAAACATACAGTATAAACTAGCTATCTGGTTGCAAAGAACTTCAAGAGCTTTACGACAAATGTTGCTCCCAGTTTTTTTCAATTTTACCCCAATTAAGGTAATTTACCGTAGAATTATTATGTAAAGCATTCCAATTTTTTTAAAAATTTGGCTAAAAATAAGTATCCAGGATTTCTAAGTATAATTTTTTATCTTAGCTCGTTCTATTCATTATTGCTTTATTCTTACAAGGAACTTAATTTTAATTGAGAAGACTGAATTACGAATTCATTGTTGACATCAGTATTTCTTAACCTGTTGTTAATTTTTTATTTGTTGAAGTAAACCATTTATAACTTTTGCAAAATACTCAATTTTCTATTGTTTTTGATTCATTTTTGGTTTGTGGTATTGAATTCGTATACAAATTCGAAAGTTGTTTGTTATTTTTATTTGATTTGTTTTTTAACTAATTTTTTCTCCGTCTTCATTTCTTTGCAATAAATACTCAATATTAAAAATAACTTTTTCATCTTTATAGAAGTTTTACTTTTTCAATCTTCGTATATCTGTATTAGCCGTGTTACTGGTTTCTGTTGTGAACAAAGTCACTGTTGTTGTAGGTTAAACTTGAAAACACTTTATCTTCATTAATTGAAAACATATCATTTTCGTAATATTTGCAATGAAACGTTTTTAAACGACACATTGATAATTACTTGGTTTGAAAAAGGATTGCTTTATTTTTGCTGAAATTAGTTTAAACATGTTTTCAATTAATGAAGATAAAGTGTTTTCAAGTTTAACATTGCTTTATTTTTGCTGAAATTAGTTTAAACATTGTTTCTAGTTTAAGGCAAAAAGTTTTAATTTGCTTGTTTGCTTTTCAGACGCAATTTCTCAAGTTTCAGCGGGACGTCAAGCAATATCTTACTTCTGTAAATGGTAATTCTCGTGTTGAACATGCTTTTCAGTTTAAAAATTACCGCAAACTGTTTTTGTTGCTGATAATAATGTATGCACTTATGATGTATAATTTCTGCATATGCAAGTTGAAATTATAGCTTTGCTTATTACCAATTCCCAACTTATAGTGCAATGGCATCGTCTTTTAATGTAAGCACAATTTAGTGATTATTTAATTGTGCTTGCGCAATGGTTTGGTTTGGCTTTGTCAAAATTGGTCACATGTCGCGTATTATCTTGTAGTAGCAATAACATAGTAATTATACAATGATATTTGTATGTATTAGAGCATATATTGTGATGACATATATATATATTGTAATGACATAATAATTATGCGATGATATTTATCTTAGCAATGAAAACAGCGGCGGACGCCTTCTACCAGTCTCTAAATGAAATTTACGATGAAGCTTGGATTGGTAAAGATGTGATTCCGTCATTGGCTAAGGTGAGTCGTTGTTCCGATTTGTGAACTAAACTTTTGTGTCAGTTTACGCTCTCTTTCTATAACGCTACGATACATTTTTACGCATTTCATGTTTTGTTATTCGTAGCGCACACTATAGAATAAACTTACAACAACTTTATGAGTATTCGAGTCAGATAAGTTAAATGATCGGTTATTCGTCGTCGTATGGAAAGGCATCCACTCCTGGTTAGACGCAGACCGGACTGGGGCCAAATATTTATTCTTCTACTACCCCAGGCTGTTGTATTGCCTAGATTAGATGCTGGCAGCGATAATGTTGAGCCATCATCAGGTTGTATTATCCCAAGCCATCAGAGCGCATGCTTCATGTGGTGCCCGATATATGGGGCACGCTGATGCGACGTGATCTGCGGTTTGTGCAGCGGCATCGCACTCGCGATCCGATGAAGAAGCAAAACCGCATTTGTCAGTTTTTATTTTCCGTTTAAAGCCTGGCGACTATCATGGGACAGTATTTATTAATTTTGCATTCTTCGAGTAGGCTTTGATTTGAAAAGTTTCGATGCATAAACCGCAGCCGTAATCAACGAGTTTTCGGGAAAGGCGATTATCGTCAGTTGACAAATTACATTTAAATTTATGGCCGTCGTTTGTGAATCGATTGTTATTCATCTTTAAAGCGACGTAATTAGTACTTCAGTAGTTGAACGACTTTGCTGCCATTTCTACTTTAGCATATTTCTTGTATATTACAATAACTTTTTTTATTTCATTTAACTGTATCACTGATTTTTGCACATATCAAGTGGTTTTGTTAAAGAATCAAATTACAAAAGAAAAGTTTTCTTGCGTTTTTAATTGAAAAACACTGCTCAAGTTCTACTGGGTTTTTCTTGATTTTTAGACTAGTGGAGAGTTGTACAGCAATTTACATGCTCGCATTAATACCGGTGTAATGAACGCAGTACAAGAACATATAAATGAGGTGAGATTTTGTCTATTCTATTTAATCCAAAACAAATGTAATTTGCGTCCCTTACACAATTACCATATTGTTTATGTCAGCTTAAATATAATGGTACAAAGCATAGCATCACTAAGTCTTATGCTTTTTTTGCTTGTAAGTCGTGCAATCGTCAATCTAAGCGGTTGGCAAACACAACTTCACCGCTTTATTGTTTGTACAAGTAATTTCAATCTATTTTTCTCCTGTCATTATACCATTAAAAAGGCATTATTGCAAAACTGTGAAGCTCGAGAAATGAATTTTTTTCTGATTTTCTTGTATATTCATTAAAACAAAAAATTTCAGTTTAGCCTAAGCCAGGGGTAAGCAAATTTCTTAGCAGAAGGGCAGCTTTTACAAGTTTATTTTGTTTGCGGGCTCACTATAGTGATCTTGAAAAAAAAATGGTCATCACTTTTAATCAAAGTCTAAAATCTCGTTTTTCATGCCAAAAACGTAGTGATCCCAAATTTTAGACAATGATTAAAAGTGATGACTTTTTTTTTAGAGATCACCACGATTTAAAGCGAATAGAAAGTGGTTTTTTTGAGGCTTTCGCGGGCAGTAGTTTGCCCAACGCTGCCCTAAGCTGTAGTTTGTGATAGAGCCTTTCTGTTTTATCTGAGGTTTGCGGCTTCTATCTATGCATTGCTTTACCGAAGGGACGAGCATCGTGCATCACGCACACCAAACCCGACCTCGTCACCACCGTTGTTGCGGTCCCGGATGTTTGCGTACTCTTTAGGTCGCGGAGTTGGAAGTATTACTTGTGACGCCAACTTCCGAACATCTAAAAAAACAACTCCACAACCTTGGCTTATATATAGGGTTAATTTAGTGTAAAGCGCAGCCAGAGTCATTAAAAACAATAACGACTACAACTCGGACACATCACATCTAAAAAACAACCTCGACTCTGACTCTACACCAAATCTAAAAGAGGACACTACGACTTTCTCCTTTGCGATATCTTCTCGTTATTTGTACATACTTTATATTTTTCGAAATTAGAATGCAATAGCCAATAAATAGAATTTTTATGTAACGAAAACCTTTTTTGTTTTCAGTGCAATGCTTTAAAAGCCAAAGTTCAAAAGCGTGGCCGGAAACTAGTTTACTTTGACGGAGCCCGAAGAACATATCACACTCTCAGATCTGCCAAGAAAATCGAAGAAAGCAAGCTCACTAAAGTAATTCTGATTGCTGAGTTCATGATAATGATGATAAGGATGATGATGATGATGATGATGACACCGGTATATTTTTAGGCGCAAGAAACTGTCAACCAAGCACGCGACACTTACGAGAACTTGAACTCTCAGCTTCATCAGGAGCTCCCAGATTTATACGATTCTCACGTGCCATTATGCACTGGCGTCATTGGCACGATTGCCTCTGCTGAAAAAGAATGTTACTTTCAATTATCCGAGGTATAATGAAGACAAGCGGTGTTTTTGTGTCGTTTTTTCAAAGGCGTTGTTTTAATTCAGCGCTCTTCAGTTGTAATTAGGCAAAACCCAAAGGTTTTTTTTGGTTCCATGAATTCGAAATAGTTTTCGTTGATTCATATTAAATGCATCAAATAAAGGTTTCCTATCCTCGCAAAATTAGCCTAAGGGTTCCGTAATACTCAAAAGATTGAAGCGTGCTTTTTAATTGTTTGTCTTTTTAATGGATCGGAAATTTTAAGGCGGCCTGAATTCAAGTGAAGACATCTTTCGGTTTTCACTTTTGTAGTGAAAAGTTTGTTTGTTTTTTTTTGGCTTCAGTTGACATATTAAAGACAAAAAGCATTTTTGGTTTCAGTTTATGTTTGTGACTTTTCGGTTATCAACAACAGTTCTGCTTGATTTTGATTCTGAAACCCCTACAGAAGACAGCGTAATCGCTTCACACCAGACGAACTTGTTCCGATTATAACCTAAACTGACTGTTGGAAACGCATTATTGTCGCGAAGCAGCGCGTATAAAATCTCGCCATTCTTTATTTAGCGTTTTTATGTTCGACAAACGATGTCTGTTATTTCGATTGACCAGAAGCGCCATTCGTCACTTTTTGGCAATTACCTGGAGTGAACACATTCTAACTAAGACCTTTTAATGACGTGGAATAAAATACCTTGATTACTCAATGACGATAAATCTTTGTGTCCTTTTACCTATGTTATATAATTGTGCGAGCTTATATATAAAGAAATGATTAAAAATAGTGCTTATTTAGTGTGCGCGTTTAATGTAAGCCTCTTTTATACTGTATCAAATGATTTTGTAATTACAGTAAGTTTGCCCAATTAAAGGATTTTTTATTGTTTTGTATCGAAGTTTTTATCAATCATAGACCGCTGGCTTCTTGCTTAGAGTATTGCCAAAATGACTGTTCAAATGACTTTAGACAATTTTTTCAGGGTATAAATTGTGTTAGAGTTTCATATGCATTGTATTATGTAGATGCAAAACAAGTTGCTCCATGTGTTGTCAGCGGTAAATGACACCTTCAACAGGGGAGATTATAAGATACAACGCTTGCATTCATCCTTCAGGTATTTGTCAAGCTTAACTGTGAAGCGATTTGGAATTTGCGGCTACTCGTGGGTGTCAAAAGTTAGATTATAATCTAAATTTTAGCATCGTAATAATTATTACGTCTTGACGTTGTTGCTGTTGCGAGTTTCTTCAAAGGTCACTCAATTCTGTTGTGTTTCTTTTTTTTTTCGATTTTTGAAATCTGTGTGTCTGGCTACTATAAGCTCTTTAATTTCGTTTGAACACTATCGATTATGGTTTTCATAGCGAAACAATTAAACTAATCGGTTTCCCCTAATACCGTATAACTATAGTATTCGTATCTTGTCCTGCTGGGCGTTTAAAACAAAGCGAATAGTTTTGAGTAAAGTCGAATTCTTCGTAAAGACAATTCGCTTGACGCTTACTTTCTTTCAAGGACGTGTGCAGAGTTGTTTTTCTGGCGTGTGTTGCCTGTGCTTGAAGCGGAAGGAGACTCGAAACCTTATCGTTTTGTCGAAAAGTCGATAACGAGTTTTGATGCTCGTCGATAACATTTCTCGTCCTCGTGCTGTTATTTTTGTTGACGTTGCTCTTTCTGTAAACAGTCAAAGCAAATTGTCCGAACGAGCGACTCTCCCGGCCGATGACGTCATTAAATCCGTTCCCCCAGAAAACTACGAAACGGTCAGCAACAAATCGGAAAGCAACGGACTGTATGACCAACCCGCCGACACAGACAGGTGGTCAACATGATGTCAAATGATTTTTAATTTCAACAAAGTGTTTCAATTACTTGTCAAAAGCTATTGCTCGTACATTGAGACGTAGATTGTTGAGAGTGAAAAAAAATATTTTTCTTGTAGTTTGCCGACTCGAGAAAACGAACGGAAACCGATTCCTCTTCCGAGGAGGTAAAGTGTTTCGTTTAATTCTTCTCGTTTGAGATTTCATCGCTTTCATTTCACCCTTTAGCGATTACGTAAATGTTCCGATCGGGGTTCCGCCTGTTTCTGTGAATGGGCACGACGATAATCAACCGGTTTATGAAGACACAGAAGTTTACGACGTAAGTTTTGCGTTCTTTTGTGTCGTCAGCTTCGAACACCTCCACATTCCATCGCGCGACCGAGCTAATTCGGCTTGCGTTATTTCTTCCTCGTCGTCTTCGCCTTCAGTTTTGTAGAGGACTGGTTGAGACGCGAATCCAGTACACGAAGCTTCTTATACTTCCCAGGTGAACTGTTGCAAGTAAAGCATCAACTGATGGCTCCGCGTATCGATCTCTTTGTCGATCGTTCGCTTGTTTGTTCGACTTGATGTCGGAACGAAATCGTACAAATAACTTTTACCGAATTCCTTTAGGCCCAGTCCTGTCTGTGTCTGACCCTTTCGGTTCGACAACAATCGTCTTGCACTTGTCTAAAATAATCTCTTTTCATACCCTCATTAAGACCTTATCCATATGATAATTTTTTATGACCATTGCACATCTATATGAAATGGCGCGCACAACCATGACAAACGTGCACTGCCCACGGCAAAGCAACAAATCAACCACGAAGTCTTCGTGTCGGATTATTTCTGGTAACTGTTCACGTCATTTCTGTGATTGCAGAACGTCGATCAAAAAACCCTATTAACATCTACCACTCTAGAGTTGGACTGTTGGTCTTCTTGACCGACTGTTTAAACGTCCAATACTAGCACATTGTTTTGATTTTTTTTATTAAAAATTCTTCACAATATCATTTCAAACCATAAGTTTATAAAAGAACGGAATGTAAGATGTGATTGGTTTAAAATTACGTCAGGGTATCAAATATCTCGACTCTTTGCAAAGTACACATAATGAATGTAAAACATTAATTAAATTTCACTAGTGTTGTTTGCGAGCAAGCCAGGTGTTTGCTTTGACTTCAAATCGAATAAAATTCCTGAAATTGTAAAACGTGCTGCTCCCATCTCAGTTTAAACACTTTTTTGTTGATTGCACTGTGGTAGAAGAGTCGCCATGCTGTCGTGTCGGAAGTTGCTCCTGAAGAAAAACTTGAAAAGAAATCTTATCGGGATTCCGTAGCGGATTTGGATTCCGCGTCGGAAAAATCCCGCTCTCTTTCCCACTTGGATAGACCAACTCTCACCGACAACAAAGCTGCTCATGATGCAGAAAAGGTTGTCGTAGCGGAAACGTCGCATGTTTCGAAAGACACTGAGCTGCGTTCTGCGAGTGGTTTGAAAACAAACAAACCTCCCGTTGTGCTGAGACGGCAACACGGGCAAGACCACAGTGATCCGAAGGACTCGGGCGAGGTACATTTTGTTGATTTAAATCTTCGAAAAATTCGTAATCAATGTTTTCTGACGCTGTAGATGAATAGCTGGGAGTTAACTGTTGTGTATTAATTCAGTACGCCTAGATCGTCAAAAGAAGGCTTGAATGTTCGCGTGGCTGTATGTTAGTCGTGCATTGATTTATCTACATGTCACGCCACGTGATAAAAAAAATTAATGAGACTTTTAGTGAAGAAAGGTCTTTGAAAACGCGTTAAAGAAATACTGCATTTGTTCCAAAGCAGTCTTAAAATTCGCTCACAAGTTGTAATGTTTTTAGATGAAAGCCAAGCGTTCTTCAATCCTCGGCCTCACGCGACTGGTTTCGACACTGTCACGTGGTTCAAAGCAGACCCAGGCCAACCACGAAGACCAATTACCTCATCGGGCTTCAAAGTCCGGCCTTTTCTCCCTTAAACGATTCAAAAAAGATAAATCGCCGGCCGACGACCACCATGCGCCGACCCTGGCGTCCGTCGATCATTATGACGAGCCGCGTGTTCCAATCGCTTTTGAATCGACCAATGAAATGGAGGTCAAGGCCAGAGCTGTCTTTGCTCGGATGAACGATGATTCTGATGAAGAAGACGGAACGTCACTGAGTTTTAACGACGACGAAGATACGATTTTGCATGAATCCAACGATGAACCAAACGAAAAAATTGGAGTGCGCGACGCAAATGCTTTTGAAGCAAAAGCTGCAAAAGCTGATGATGATAATGGTGATGATCTATCGAATAAACTGGGAGCTTTTTATCCTTTTAAGGAGTCTCGAGGCGAAGCCGAAGGAGTTTCATCCACTCACGAGGAAGATAGGCATTCATCGACCGATTCCATGCCGGTTGATGATGATCGTTCCATCATCTTGGAAACTTCTTGTGATGATTCTGCTGCTCAGTGCGAGGAACAATACTTCAAGTCTAATGCAATAGATGACGAGCGGGATAATAGTAATGTGCTTCATGATACTTACAAAGTCGAAGTCTCCGACGCTTCATCACGACCGCTAAATTTGACTGCTAATGCCGAAAGTTTAAACACGGAAAGCGTCTCAAAAAATTTACAACTCTCCTCAGTCAAACACGGCGACGATGGTGATGATAATGACGATGACGACGACGATGATGACATAATATCGTCATATCACAGTTCTCGCTTCGATACATCCCCAAGCAGTGTGTCGCTTAGTGATAATGATGATGATGATGATGATGTCGACGGTACCCTTACAGTGGGCCAGCGAAAGAATTCCTTGTCAGAAAATAAAAACCTTTCACCTGGATTAACTCCAGCTAGTATGAGCTCGTCCGGAAGTGACGTAGACGATTATCGAGCCTCCGTGTCTGTTATCGGGCGAGAACTGCCGGAGCGAGTTGATGCAGTGCAAGAAGAGAAAGTTGACGGTGAATATCCACTTAGCGATGATGACGTGTCTTCCTCTGACGACGACAAAATAAAATATGCGAACGACGCGACGGAACTGCATTCGTCTGCCGTGCCGCAGTCGGGAGAGAATGAAGACGGATACGAGGATTCAGTTTATGACACGATCCTTGTAGTAAGTTGCAAAGATCAACCTACCCAGATGTCCACACCAATCGTCCGATTCGTTGATTTTTGTTCGATTTAATTCGTTGATCAGATTTAATTCCGATTCGTGATTCAAGATAAAAAATCGTTTTTTTTTGTTTTTTTTGTGATTCTCAGCGATTGACGTTAAATCACTTTGTCAAGTGCGACTGGAAGTTAATAGAAAGTCGAAAGCAGTTGGTGATTCCAACTTTTGTGATTTTACGTCGCTCGTAATCCATAAACTTGGATTGATGAAGATTTTATGAAATTGACGCATGAGATTTGAGATTCAACCTGCTTGAAATGGTACTGTTATCATGATTTTCTATTGATTTACTGAAATTTGCAATCTTCTCGATAATGACATTGTTTTGCAGCTCAAAACTGTTGAAGGGCTTTGAATTGACTTGTAAAACCTCCAGCTTTTATTAACAGTTCATTTCATTCAAAGAAATTAACTTGATTGATTCAATCAGTCGCTTTTTATTTCCAGTGAATAATTACATTTAATTGAACCAATTTTCATCAGCTTGTGCTACAAAAACTCTCTGGAATTTGTAATTGATATAAATTTTTAACCTATTAGTCATTAAGTTGATTTGTGGTTTAATTTTTATTTGCCGACTTTTTACGTATTTTACTCATTTGCAGCTCATGCCATTTAGCGGATCACCTTTCAATTATTGACTAAACCGCCATAGAAAAGGTTTTTCTATTTGCTAATACCTTTATGCATGTTTTAGTTTTATTGCAGCGTTTGTTTATCAGGATGGCATAAAGCTATTACGTCTGATCATCTCCTTTATAATGCAATCGATTCTAACTAGCGGTAAAAAATTATAAATCCAGTGCATAGTAGTATACAATAAAAACTACGATTAAGCTTTTGAGGCCTGTTTATAGGAATGCTAAGAAAAGATTGAGAAACGCTGCTGCGGCATATCGAGGCTTTTATACCTTGGCGAGATTAATATTTTGTACAGCTTTTAAGAAGTCTGTCCCTCATACTTGGTTTAAACGATTGTTATTATCGCTTTGGCAATGATTAATGTAATTTAAATTTGTGTTGGTTTCATTCATTAGGCATATGTCATGTTTTCACAATTTTATTTTTGATTTTTAAAATTTGATAATTTAATTTGAAAGTAATTCTATTAAGTTTTAATTCCCGTTTAACGTGCCGTCATTGTAAAACTTAGCTTTTCTGAAATTCATTGTATTAAAATCTTCAAATTCGACATAATGCTTAAAGATTCCTTACAAACAGAAATCCGGGACAACAGTAAACGACGACCAGCCTTTGTACGAAGAGCCTGCCTCACTCGATCTTACGTCAGACAAAAGCCAAAAACCTTCTGGTGCGTAGCGAAGATCAATTTTGTGTCCGATATAATGATCCGCTTCTCATGTTTGCAGACTCACCCGAAGCTCAAGTGATTCTGCCGCCGCACTTTCTTTACGTAGTAAGTGACTCGATCAATCTTTGCGCTTCTTGCTCGATATCTTTTATTGTGTTGATTGTTTCTGTCAATGTTTAAGTCAGAGGTACCGTTTTCGAACCACAGCTTGGTTGATATTAAATGCATTTCGTCGAAAAACTAACTTCGGGTTCTACTGCGGATGCTTGCTTAATTTACATCCGGGAACGTCGCAGTTGGACGGAGCTGATTCCAGCAGCGTCGTGCACGTGCAAAGCTGCCGTCAAGGTTGCTTTCGAAAGTCTGCTAAAAGTTTAATCAGCAGAATTTCAAAGCGATTTTAAGACTTCAACGCGGTGTTTGTTGAAAAATGTGTAAAGAGTGTTTAACCCGAACTTTCATTGATTGCAGGCAGAGGCGATGTATCCTTATCAAGGAAATGATGAAGATGAACTGAGCTTTGTCAAAGGAGACATTATCTACGTTGTCGAGTACCCCGATCCAGAGGAACAGGTATGTTTTAAAGTTGGTTTTCCCCACTCCGTCTCGCTTTGAGCCGATTAGTCTTCAACAAATCACCTCGCATTTTATGTTCAAGTTCATGAAAACCATACCAAACTTTTCGTACACTCTGCCGTCGCCTGTCATGGCCACGAATCGGTGGTGCCCGTCTATTAAATATTACCCCCGGACAACACGTACTGTCGCCACGGTATTGTTGGCAACACTGTCAGAATTCACGTGCACCGTATCGAACTCAAGCAGTGTCGATATCGAAAACCGAATTGGTTTTGTGGATTGTTTTCTTATAATTCTTGTAAGCGTTGCGTAAAAGATTTTTTTTCTTTTGCTGCCTGTCTTGATTCGGTCAACGCTATTTAATTCATTTTTTTAATTTTGCAATTTATTGGAAAAGTTGATGCTGTGAAAATTTTTTAAACTTTAATGTTCAAAAGAAAATACATTTTCGTGTTTTGGAAACGGAAAACAACTTGATATTGGATGACAGTTAATTATACAATAGTTCGGTCGTAATTTGGGTCATATGTCATTTTAAATCATTTTACTGGCTTGGCCTAGCATAATCTCACGTGAAAAACTGTTAATTGAAAATTTGATAATATTTCTTTGATTTAAAGGAAGAATGGCTTTTTAAGTTGCTTTTTAACATTTAGAAACGATTTTAATGTTGCAGCAACATCAAAAAAACGTTTGTGCAAAGTTTTGAGTTTTATTTATTAACTTTGTCAATATCAATTTTTTAGAGAGTACTTACTTTATGATTGTTGAGTCTTGAAGCCTGTTTTTATTGAACGCGTAGATGAAAGTTTCGGTTTAAACTGTATTAATCACCTTAAAACCGAAATTTGCCGTTTAAATTCATGGCAAAAGAAATACCGCGAATAATCAGATTTAACACGATCACAACTTCTAAATAAAATCCCGTGTCATGTCTCGTTGAAAAATCCTCTTGTCCGTCACCCGGGGCTGTCAAAAGTTTCGGAAATTCGCGTGTTTGCTTGTTGTTTTATTCCAATTACAAACTGAAAAAAGTAACGTTGAAACAAAGATGATAATGATGATTGATGATTTGTTGATGATGATGATGATTGATGATGTGTTGATTGTTTTAGGATGAAGGCTGGCAGATGGGCGTTTTAAAATCATCCTGGGAAGATAATCAATCGACGGTTGGGATGGCTGTTTTTCCTGCTAACTTTACTAGAAAGTTATAAAGCAACTTATTTGCGACTATACAGTTCGATACGAGGTCTCTTACACTAATTCAACAGCATATGTCAAGTTTAGTTAATTTTTCATTTGTGGATTTTGATTGCCGAGCTGTATATTTCAAACTTCTTATTACGGATATTAATGTTTTTCTCCTTTCCGAAGAAGGTTGCATTTGTAAAACTTTGCGTTTGTTATCAATCCCATTTTACTCTGTTCCGTTTTTTAGCACCTCGAATTTTTACGTTTTTTGTTGATTTTTAAAATTCTTGAATTTTGCTTGTATTGTTATATGATTAAGATCATTCTTATATTACATTTATCAAATGATTTTGAAATTTGATTTCTAGTTTTATGATGACAAAAGTATTTTGTAATTGTTTCTTATCGGACAAAAGTTGCAAAAAGTTTCTGTTACGTAGAAAAGCGAAAGTTGCGCTGACTTCTTTCTCTTATTTATTATTATAGTTTTCAAAATTAATTGCAATTTTATTTAACTTAACATATCTTTATAAATTTTAACGGATTATTGCAGCGTGGTGCTTTGATAACTGTTTGCAATTGAATAATTATCGCGGAAAAAACTTGGTTTTCGCAACTCGATTAAAACAACGTTGCATTGTTCCATTTCTACGATTTTCTTCCGTCGAAGATTTTATTGTGTGACCTAGTTAGCATTCGCTTGTTTCGTGTAAGTTCAAACGCTCACTCGGTATATTTTGATTAATAAGAAATACGTAGTTGGTTGTCAGCTTTTTCCGATTTCAAACTTAAAAACTGAAACTTCAGTCCAGCTTTTTTCTTGCGAGTCAGAGTAACTTTCTATTTATGCGAACAAATTCAAACTAAACCCGTTGAGTGTTTACAAATGGTTTCCACGATCATTTATTGTTTTCTATTTTTGGCTTTCAAAAATTTCTCGGTGCTAAGCTTGTGCTTTTCATTTTCATGTCACTGTATGACGTAAGAATATTTCTCGTTTAGGTATTGCTTTTCATTATTCACGTTCTATTTTTTTCTGTAAAACCTGAACTTAGCGTCTGTTTCAATTTTGCATTTTTACATTTTTAAACTCAAACGTTAATCCGGTCAAATTTTGGTCAAAAACTTTAGTCAAGTTTTGGTCAAAAAGCAATAAGAAATAACAGCTTTGGTTTGTCTTTGATTCCTTTAAAAAATCGAAGTTTTGTTGCTTGCTGCCTATCCAATTTTCACGTTGATCGTTATCACGTTGTTATCACGTTCACGGTTATCACGTTGACGGGCTGCTATAAAAAGTTCCGCTAACTTTTCACTCCAACATTTGTTTTCATGAAGATATAGTGTATTACTTTTTCAGGCATTGTTTCATTCGCTTTTTTACCGTAATTTCGTAGCACGCACGATAATGTTGATGTTGATTTAATTTCCAGGCATGATATCGCGTTGAACGATTAAACGTCTTTTTAATTGAATTCGACACTGCTCTTTGAATTTTATCAATATTTTAAAGGTTTCTTTAGCAATTTACAAGCTTTTTGAGTGAAACAATTCAGGACATATATCTGTTACGACGACCCATATAAGTATACGACCTGTTAAACACGTTTTGCTTTTGCTAGCGAGTCACAATTCAAACTACTGGTCCTTTTTTTGATATAAAGCTTTCAGGTAATTAATGTGAATACCCAAGCAGTTCAGTAGGGAGTTCCGAGTTTCTTATCATAGAATGTTCCACCGCAAACAGTAAACCACCAGCAGTTGTTTTCTAGTAAAGCCAAATTGTTTCTAAAGTTCTAGTTAAGAAGCCGCAAGTCAGCTCGATGCGTCAGATGCTCCAGCATTCATTATTCCTAGTAGAGGCAAGATTTATAATGAATTGAATTTTTTTTTCGGTTAGACTTGAAAAGTGCAAACAACTTCTAAAAGCGCCCTCTTTCGGTTGGTAGATTTAAAAAATTTCGTCGCTGGTATATTTCAGTCGGACGTCGTTGCCCATGAGCCCAAACATTTTTTGCTTTGCTTTGTCGCAGTGTATTATTCACGCTATGTGTGAAGAAGTAAAAAAATTATGGAATCAATTGAATAACGTGTTTACTTTTTCTGTATGCGATTTTTATTCCATTGCGATTAACCTTGATTGCTTTTTTCTTACTGTTCACGCCATAGAATATTTAATTTTCTTGCAAAATCGATGTACTAACTTTGCCTAATTTCTATTTTTTTTGTACAAAATGCTTACAGTTACGAATACAAGTATATGATTCAGCTTGCTCGCTAATTGAGAGAGAGAAAATCATTTACTAATTTATCAGCAATGTCAAGTCTCCAAGGAGAAGCAGCTGCACGTCATCAATGCGCGTTCCTCGTATTGGAAAATGCGACTAACGTTTGACTTATAGCTTTCGCTGACTTGAGTGGAATGAAAGAGTTTCTTGTACTATTTTGATTCAGTTTAATTTTCAAGCTATCATTTTTGAAAAGTAAATTTGATAAACTTTCCGACAGGATTTACTAACAGTCACTGCTTTCGGTTATTTTTAATCTACGCAGTGAGAATCAAGTTGCGGTACTATACTGGTGGTATCATTGCAGCATTACTCTTAGCTTAGTGTAAGTTAAGAAACAATGTAAATCCTATTAGTTGCAAGCCAAAAAGAAGTACTCGTGCTAACCATTGTGCTTGAAAGACAAGGTTATGGTTGTAAAGATTTTACCAGAACAAACAACATAGGCGTTAACGTGAATGTTTCGTAAGAAATGGCAACCACCATATTTTGCTAAAATATCATAAGAGTAACAGCTGAAAGTTATGAAATTTTAAGCACGCAGGCTTCTGACACGTTACTGGGCGGTGGTGGAAAAAAATCGATCTACTCCCGTTTTAGTGACCAAAATGCTTTTTTGCAATTATATCGTTCTATAACTTGATGCTCTGCTGATAGCCACATTACGTCACCTACTCTGCATTTCTTTCTTGTAAAGATATTGTATTTAATTTAACGCTTCAAATCTTACAGGAATTTAAACTAGAAGTCTAGTAACAGACCCCTAAAAAAGGTTCTTGTAAACAGAAAAGGAGGCATGGGCTTTTCAATTGTTTGTGACTGCCTGAGGAGGGAAAGAGAGTTGCTGAAATGATTACGTACACAATTTCTTTTAATGTTATGACACGAACTTTTTTTGAGACCAAACTGTTTTTGTTTTTTTTTTTTTTTGGTTATTTGTCAGTTTTTTAACAAAATTTGTGTAAAATGCAGAACAAATTAAAATGTCAAAAAAGGTAGGCTAATCAATTTTTTATCAAATTAAATTAAATGGTATGAAATTTCTTAAACAGTAAAAATTGTATTGTTTGAATCCAAATGCTTGTACTTTTTATTTTCTAATTTTGAATAGCGACTTCTCTTTGTGAAAACTGAATGCAGGAACTTTTGTTTGACACCATGTTGTGCAAGTGCAAGGCTCGTTATAAATAACATAAATGTTGATAGCAAGGCCGCTGGATTGAAAAAGTTTTTTTGCTTTGTTTAAAATTATTTTTTCAGAAATGTGGCCTGAAAAGTAAAGCAAAACGAAGCTTATCATCCGATCTTAAAAACCCTAAAAATACACATGGAACTTCGCAACAACAACCACCAATGGTGAACGCTTGGAAGATAAGTACAGTAGACCTCGGTTAATCAGGATTCGATTTGACAAACAAAATCATCCGAATTAGGCGAAGTCCGGATAATCCAAAGCTTTTTATTAAGGATTACAGTATATAGCAGGAGTTTTCAGACTGAGGTATGCGAGAGAAATTTTGAGGGTACGCGTTTACGCGAGCACGTTTCTTATATTTGCACTTTAACAACTGCATTTAGACAGCAATCTCATCATCCTCAGACATCACTTTTTAGGTCTTCTTTTCCCTACAAATCAGCAGGATATCTATTAAAATTTTTTTTTCAAAACTCAAGAATGCTGAAGGCACGGTCATCACGGTAATGGTTGAAACTTTATTCAAATGTACGATTAGCTCGGCTGTTTGTGTTGGCGTGTTGCAGTTGTTGAATTTGTTGGCTATGATTAGCTTACATAAAATAGAATTTGTTTAATTAATCACCTCAAAAAGATTTAAAATAACGGCAAATCATACAAAGTAAAAACTGTTTAGTGAGTCGCTGGCGTTTCTATCAGTATTATCTCTGTTTATTTTCTGTGTATCTTTTGGATAAGTTATTCAGAGTCATTCTTAGGACGTTGCCTTTTTCTACTTGGTTACTTACCACTTTTTTAGTTTAACTTTAAAGCAATTTTGTATTCTGCTTTAAGCAATTAGATTCATACAGTGGGGTATGCAGAAATTTTATGGGGGGTAGGAGCAGTTGAGAGCCAAAAACACGATCATTATACGAGGTATGTCCGAAAAGTAACGAGACTGATGTTATAAAAACTTTATTGAAAAATATTGAAATATACCAAAGTCAAATTCCTTCAAAGTAATCCCCTTCTACTTGAAAACACTTGTGCATTCGCCTTTTCCACGATTCAAAACATGTTTGGAAGGCATTTTCTGAGATCTTTTTAAAATCCGTCGTCGCAGCCATTTTGATGGAATCGATGTCAGAAAAATGGGTTCCCTTCAGAACAGATTTGATCTTAGGGAAGAGAAAAAAGTCACATGGGGCCATATCAGGGGAATATGGGGGGATGTCTCAAAGTTGCAATGTTTCTTTCTGCCAGAAACTGACGAATACTCAGGGCTGTGTAAGCAGGAGCGCTATCGTGATGGAGCGCCCATGCCTGGGCTTCCCAAAGCTCCGCCTCTTGTCACGCACTGATCTTACGAGGCGCCGAAGAATCTCTTTATTTCGAATTCCTACCCCAAGGCCAAACAGTGAACCAAACTGTCTATAAAAAAATTCTTATTGCACGGCTGTCGAGCCCAGTAAGCTTTTCATCGCATCAGCTCGGCTTCAAAGCGCTGTGACGGCTCTGACGGCAATCAGACGGCAATCTGACGGCTGTCGAGCCCAGTAAGCTTTTCATCGCATCAGCTCGGCTTCGAAGCACTCGGCACCTTCCGGGAGAAAGCATTTGTACGCCTCAGCTGCGGCTCTCAAGTTGCTTATATCAGCGTCGATGACGTAAGCAGGTAGCAAGCTGCTTAGGCCATAAACAGTCGCAGTGTGCGCAGTGAAGCTCTCGCGTAGTTGCTCTAAACAAACGTCCAAGTATGGAAAGTACATCGACCGTCGATAATACTCTTCAGGGCTATCAGCTGGATGGTTTTCACCGTTTCGTAGGCGAGCGTTGATTCTTGGCATCTCGATGGTTGCACCATGCTGTTGCTCAGCATTTTCAAAGATTTTCTTGAAATATTTATGAGAACGCATTCCCTGCAGAGTAGTAATACAATCACGAACGCTCTCACTCGCGTTGTGAATGTCCTGAGTTGCTCCTTGCAATCGCACAGATAGGGGTTTCGTGACTTCCAAAACCGACGCGAGAACTTCAAGAGCCACAACAAACGCATCGTTAAGAGAAGCAGAAAATAGCAACGCTTTTCCATTGGCATCACCAGGCCACAACGCGATGTCATCCAATAAAGCACATGCAGCTGGCAGAAGTTGTTTGAAGACACGCACTGCTTCCTGCTTTTCAACCCATCGTGTAGCGCAGTGCTGTTTCAGACGGATTCTGAGAGACTCCTTGCATTTCTGTTCGATTGCTTTTTAGAGATTTCTTGTTCTCTTGCTTGAATCGTGATAGAAAACGGCAATTTCGTTCATTAGTGTGACTGCTTTGTTGATCCCGGTTACCTGGCCTGCTTTCATTAAGCATAGATTTAAATAACGTGAAATGCAGTGCACCTACATTGCTGTGGGATTATCACGAATGTGCTTTTGCACCCCATTCTTGCAACCAAACATGGCGGCAGCTCCGTCGTAACCCTGACCGACCATATAACTCACAGGAATACCGGCAGTCGTCAGCGTAGCTAGAAGTTTATTTGCAAGCCCGGAACCGGACAAATCGGAAGCTTCTCGAAAACCAAAAAAGCGTTCGTATATGCTTCCATGCTTCACGTATCTTAGACAAATACTTAATTGTTCTTTTGTGGATGCATCCGTTGTTTCATCCGCCAATAGCGAAAGGAAACGTGCTCTTGTTTCACTTCTGCGACGATACTTTTTTCTAAACTCGCACCCATTGCATCCAAGAGATTATTTTGAATTCTTGGCGAGATATACGTGGAATTTCTTCCAGCATTGCTGATGTGCTCGTAAATAATTTGGTCGTTACACGCTGCCATGAATTGCAACATTGCTCGAAATTTTCCTGCGTGTAATCAATGTTTGTCGAGTCCGGTTGAGGCATAGGCAAAGTACCGGAATCACGGTGTCCGCGCAGAGGAAGGCCCAATCGCCTCAAAAACTCGATGGAAAAAATAATTCTTTCCAAAGCCATTCTGTTTTTCCAAGGCCATGGCACAGTGGCCTCCCCCCTCGGTACGCTAGTGCGTGTATCCAATTTCTCCATTTTCGACCCAAAAAACAAGGGAAGACTAAAAAAAAGTTTTCACGTCCAATCCGTGTCGAAAATCTTTATTTTCGTCATAAAATTAAGGTGAACACTAAAAAAAAGTCCTTACTTAAAATCTTACTTAAATTTCTGGATTTGGCAACTTTGTCTTATGGGCGTCCAAAAAAATTTGTTTTGCCCAAAAAATTCTGATTTTACTAAAATTTTTGTTGTTCTTGCCCGAAAAATTCTGATTTTACCAAAATTTTTGAAACTTGGGGGGGCAACCACCCGCCTGCTTTTCCGGCTCGTACGACTATGCTCTTCCTTTTATTTAAAAAATACTCAAACGTTCCAACATCATGCTCCGGGAATTTGGTTATTCTTAAACTTTTTATTAAATTTATTTATTTACATCAGACTCACGGTCCCTAACAGGAAAAAGAAAACAGAAAAATCAAAACAAAGCAGTAAAAAGTGCACAGAATAAAGGAGACACATACAAAAAAACACCAGATAAGTCGGGATGAATGAGGATACCCAATTACAACTTTCTCCAGGTCACCCTTGGGCAAGGTGTACCTGAAAGCCTCCCTGTGCTGAGGTTACATGCCAGCAAATAATATAATAATAAACAAGGCTGTCTTAATTTTTGTAGTTTTTATGCTTTTTTTTTATGCTTTTTTTTTGTTTTATTTTAGGTATTTTTATTTTCTATACTCGTATAAATTTTTTTGTAAGTGATACAACCATGCAAGCCGTAACCTTAGCTAGCGTAGTTTATTGAGGTTTTGCATGTTTCAACGTTGTTTCGTTTTGTTGCATGTCCCTTTTTCCGTAGTGTAATTACATTGATGTAAGTATTTTGTTCGACAAGTGGCGGAAATATAAAAACGACTGAACTGAATTGAACTGAACACTTAAAAACAAACTACAAAATATTTATGACAAATAAACAAATCAGATGCAATTTTCATATTAAATAAAGTCTATTAAAGAATATTTTTCAAATATTATTTATTCTCTTTTACTCCAGTGGCGCTAGTTTTTAAGGAAACAAAAAATCTGCTGTACTCTACTCCGAAAAAAACAATTTCGAAATTAATAAAAAATTCCAAAACGTGCTCCAGGTGAGGCTCGAACTCACAACCTCCGCATTACTCCGTATCTGTTTATAAGTACGGCGCGCTAACCGATTGCGCCACTGGAGCTGGCGGGAAGAATTGAAAAAAATTGCAAATTTATACCTATTCCATATAATAAATTTTGAACTTTCAAAAAATAATTTTTTAAAATAGAGACAATTTGGTCTCATCATTTTTTTTAATTAATTAAAATTTTCCATTTGAAAGTTGAATAGAATATTTTGTCAGGTAATCCTTTAAACCTGTGGTTTTCAAAGTTTATACAGTCTGAGTGCACTTATTATATAGGTTGTTTCAAAGTTCCTCCTTTGGGATGTTCCATAAGTGCGCCGAATTTGAATTCGGCAAACGTTTTGTGCGTTTAAGATTAAGGGCATACTTCTATCATTTTTGCCAAGTGTCTTCACTCCGATTAGTTGTTTTTTGTTTTAATTTGCTGAATACTTTATGTTAGGGTTGCCATACAGTCCGGAATTTAGTATAAAATTCTTCAATGTCCGGAATTTTAGAGTTTTAGAACAAAGATTTTAAAATGATATAAAATGGACACGAAACTCGTATGTTTGTTGCCTTTGGTTGGTTGAAGACCTTTTTCTTTTTTATCTTCATCCTAGAATTTCAGACAGTTTTATTTTGTCCGCCCCTCCAAAAATTTTTTTGTCTTGTACGCAGTAGTGGATATTGGGTGAGGCGAATAAGGCAGTCGCCTCAGGCCCCCCTCGATTTTAAGGGCCCCCCCTCGAAAATAGCACATACAGTTTTGGATTCGCTGCAGATGTTTGTTCAGAGGACGATGCTGAGTGAAGACCTTTTTTTTTTTAGAGAACACCTTGGTTTTGGGAGAAAAATAGGAAAATCAGAGATGAAATCGAAGTGAAGACCTTTTTTTTTTTTTTTGGAGAACACCTTGATTTTGGGAGAAAAATAGGAAAATCAGAGATGAAATCGAAGTGAAGACCTTTTTTTTTTTAGAGAACACCTTGATTTTGGGAGAAAAATATGCAAGCCCAGATCAGATCTCTTTTTTTTCTCAGACCACATCAATTTTTGAAAATTCTTGCCTCGGGCCCCTAAATTGGAATATCCACCACTGCTTGTACGTTTATGTCTGTCAGGAATTCCGCCTATTCAGATATGGCAACCCTACTTTATGTAAAATTGAATTATTTACAGAATACTGGAACTTACTTAGTAATTGCTGCTTAGAATATTGCGTCATGGAGCTTAGTAATTGTTGCTAGAACAACATTCTCTTCATAGGCTCGGATGTCCACACTTGTATAGAATTTAATTTGAATTTTTTTTTCTTTCTTTTCTCTTTTGTTCTTTTGGTGACGCAGGCATGCTCTGCAGCAGTGGCGTGCGGTCAGGGCATGCAAGTCATGCGTTGCATGACCAACGAACTTTTGCGTGCTGACCTTTATTTTTCAACTTAATAAAGAACAGCACTGTTTTGGGACGAAATTGGAGAAATGTGAAGCTGATCTGAGGCAAAGACTCTTCTTTTTTTTAGAGAGCACTACAATTTTAGGACGAAAAGTATGAAATCTGGAACTAATTTCGAGTGAAGACTTTTTTTCAGAGAACACTATGATTTTGGGATGAAAAGCAATCTACGTTTGATTTCAAGTGGAGGCTTTGGTTTTTTAAAGAACACCATGATTTTCAGAAAAAAATTGGTCGATGTCTTAGAATTCCACACAATTTTTTGTCCTATCCTACCCATAAAATATTGCATATCCTACTCGTTAACTACCCATAAAATATCCAATTGCATGACCAGCTTTGGCATACCAAGTGCATGACCAGTCTCAAAGGTCACCGCACACCACTGCTCTGTAGTGTTTTTCTTTTACTTTTTTCCGTGCCTTCTTCTTGCATGTTTTAACGTCTGACGTTTTCCTGCGCCTACTTTTTCTTGACTTCCGACTACCTTTTAATGTGTAAAAATTACTGATCATGTTGGTGGTCAAGAATAAAATGAAATGAATGAATGAATAAATGAATGGAGCGGTTTTTAACTGCGCAACGAGTTCTTATTGTTGAGGCATTTTGCCAAAATGTTGCAACGTGGTCGAATGGTTAAAGCGCCGTGCTTGTGATCAACATGGTCTCGGTTCAAAGCCTACTCGTACCATTCTGTTGTGTCCTTAGGAGAGACATTTTACGGCACTTTCTCTGGTGCTTTCTCTGGTGCCGTAAAATGTCTCTCCTAAGGACCTTGGCAAACATCTTGGTGATCTTGGCAAACAGTTCTAAATTTCAACTATATCTCTATAAAATAAAAACAAAAATGACAAATTTCAGTCAGACAGCAATATCTTGGCATCTCCTGAAGCAGGGCGGGGTAATTGCTTGTCGTGTGCGTAGTGCTTCCGACACTTTCCTGCGAATCAGGAGGATAAATATAGAGATTTTTAAAAAAATGTTTTTTAGCTCAGAAAGAGTTAGGTAAATGTGGGAGAATGCTTCAAATTGTTTTTTTTAAGTAGAGCGCTGTTTTGTTTGTAAAAAAATAAAATTAGTACTAGCATCACTTTAAAAAATTAGTGCCTCACAAACCACGAGCTTCACAGCACGTCACTGATTTTATGGCATAAAAAAGTAATCTCTCTCGCGAAGCTATATTATCATAAGTAATTTTCTTATTTTTGGTGGGCGTCCCAATTTACCTTCTTTAGCCTTACTGATGATTCGACCTGAACCAACACCAATACTTTGATATTTTTAAAGATAGATCGGATCATCCATTTACGGATATTTTTACCTAATACTTTTTCTTGCAAGTCCGCAAAATTATTAGCAGATGCGATGATATGATGTATAGCAACTGCTAAATGGCGTAAAAAAGTTATAAAAACTTATTTAATTTGTTGTTTGATAAATTCATAAGTAAAACTAATCTTGCTTTGTATGCTTTCAAAATATTTTGCAGAAAAATGAGCCATGAGCACCTTTTAAAAATAGCTGTTTGCTGGGCGCTTATATTGAATGGTTACTGCTCTTTAATTCAAAAACAAAGTCGTTTGACGACTGAATTATTTGAAACAAGGAACTACGATCCCAAAGTCCGGCCAAGCAAGCTCTACTCCGACACAGTATTAGTCAAGTTCAAACTTTTCCTTAATCAAATTTTAGATGTAGTAAGTTATTTTTGATCAATTCATTTAAATTAAACCCGACAAAATCATTAAAAAATTTTTTTATGAAATAGAGCGAAGTCAGCCAAAAGATTGAAACAAAGCTTTTTTTGTCCCATGTTTGGAAAGACCTTCGTCTTTCTTGGGATCCTGAACAATATGGCGGAATCAAGAACCTTTATATTCCGGCAGAAAAGCTATGGCTGCCAATATTTGTGCTTTACAATAAGTGAGTAACACACGATACAAATTCGTGAGATATGCTATGTGGTAGTAATAATTTTAATTCAAATAAACTCAAAAGTTTTTCTTTCATATCGAGTTTCCCGATTTTGCCTTTAATTATCAAAAATGTAATTTTTGGTTCTAATCATTAGGGTTGCCATACCGTCCGGAATTTTATCCAAATTCCGGACATGTCCGCAATTTTTCGGAAAAATTTGGATAAAATTTTTCAATGTCCGGAATTTTAAAGGTTTAGAATAAGATTTTGAAATGACATGAAACTCGTGTGTTTGTTGCCTTCGGTTGTTTGAAGGTTTTTTTTTTTTTTCTTAGAGAATACCATGATTTTGGCACGAAATTCAAAAAATCCGAGACTGATTTAATGTGAAGACCGTTTTTTTTTTGGTCTTTATTCTAGAATCCCAGACAATTCTATTTTGTCCGCCCCTCCAAAAATTTTTTTGGATGGCACACTTATGTCTGTCCGGAATTCCGCCTATTCAGATATGGCAACGCTATTCTAAAGGTTTTTATTTTTTGCTATGTTGAACAGTGCAGACGGTGATTTTGGAATTTCTCAATTTACAAAAGTAAAAGTTTATTCAAATGGGACTTTAGAATGGAAGCCACCGGCAATTTTTAAAAGTTTCTGTGAAATTCAGGTCAGAAACAAAACTATTGTTGTCAGTCGTTGTTTATAACTGTTGCTACTCTGTTTGATCGAACAGCAGCTATTTTATGTGGCTGTAGCTGTATTTAGCTTCAGAGATTAAGGTGGCTGAAACATTTGTGCATCAGTCTGATTTATCGTCTAGTGCAGGGATGGCGAACCACTAGTTGAATCTCAGCCCCATCGCGCCCCATCTTACGTTCCAAAATTTCTTCGTTTTCGAAACATTTCGGAAAATTTTTGGCAATTCAGGACCGATTAGATGTGAAGACGTCTTTTTTTGTCCTCACCTTAAATTTCGGCCAAAATAAGAGGTTTTGAATGCTCATCAAAAGTGAACCTTTTTCTTTTTTTTAGTCTTCACCTTGAATTTTGCTTGAAATTAAAACCAATGGCCAACTAAATGGTAAGTTTGATAAAATTATCAATTTTCGACCCGTTCTATGAAAAAGGTTTGCCGTCCCTGGTCTAGTGTTTTTCTGCACTTGCCTTTGTAAGACAAAAATCTATGATGAATATCTTTAATCTTTATTCTGTTCCATTGAAGTTGTTGATCAACGTTAATAATAGTCTACTTAAAGTTGCTACAATTTACAAAGCATATATCTTATTCAAACAGCCTAAGATATTCAAATAGTCACTAGCTTATAACTATAAAACTTTTTTCATAGTGTAACTGTAAAGTAATTACTCGAAGCAATTGTTTTTGCCCATCAGAAAATCAGCAAAAAGTCATTCAAAAAACCAAATCAAATTATAAATTACTCATTGCTTAAACAGGATCCAATTGCACAAAATACCAAAGATAAAATTATATTATTATGTATAACCAGTGGTGGGCAGTACCGTGTACTAAAGTACCGCAATACTTTTTTAGTACCGGTAGGGGTACCGTCGGTACTTGGTACCGAGTACCGGTACCGCGATACTTTTTTTATAAAGTACCGCAGTACTCCGTCTAATTTTAGGGTCATTGAAAGTTTTTTTTGCAAGCATTGGGACATGTTTTTGTTTTTCGTATCGATTGCAGCTTTAAAGTAGTTTCTTGATTCACAGTAGTATTATCACAAATTGACATTTGTCAAACTTTAGTGTTTACCAGTACTTTCCCAATCCTTCCGGTAGTAGTTACTAGTTAATTTTAAGTAAGGTCAGGCTTAGGAACGTTTTACGCACTTCATAGCCAGTAACCCTTTGGCAACTTTTTATTTAGGCTTAGCTTACTCAGGTTAGCAGGGTAGTCTGGGCATACTAGCATTTTAGTTATATGTCTCAAATAAAAACTAAAAAAGTAAATTAAAAATTCCAATCCACTACAATATTTTGACATCTCTAAAAGCAATTATCTGCTAGATCTTCTGGTTGCTTGCGGGCCTGTATATATAACATTAAATAAGCAGGTACGGTATCGCTTAAAAGTTGCCCTTACTATAACGCCTTCAACGTTTTTGTACGAGCCTGAAGGATAAATGGAGTTGAAATACGATAAAAATCAATAAAAATTTTAAATCTTGAAAATGAATGATGGGTTTGTGTATGAAGCTTATTTTGTTTTATTTTTTTCCATCAATCTTAATCATGTTATTAATGTGCATAGAAAAAGAAACAAATTTAAAATTGGTTGAAAAAATATTGTTTTAACTTATCAATTTAAATATCAGGTTTTGTTCTACCTAAATTGAAGAAAGATCGTTAATTGCTTATGTGCTTGAAGTTTTACATTATATAATTATTTGTATCATTTTTTATACGCCAGCGTCAGTCTATGTCAGGGGTGGCCAACCTTTTTTCCTCAACCGCCAATTTTATTCAAGTCCGGTTCATATCCGCCACACAAACGAAAGACTTCAAAATTTCATAGTGAAATCAAGATCTTCTCTAAAAAAAAAAAGGTCAACGCTGGAAATCAGGGTGCAATCCGCCACAGGTTGGCCACCTCTGATATGGCTAGATATAAGTTGTGGAACATTTTTCATTTGAAATATTTTCCCCAACTGCAATGCGCCACCACTAACCGTCCAATGAGCCGCAGGTTGGCCACCCCTGGTCTATGTCATTCGACTCTGTGTTTTTCTTGAAACTTTATTCAAACTCCATTTTTTGACCAAATTTAACAGAATAAAAAGAGGTTCGAAATGAAATGAAATGAAATCAACCAATAAAATTCTAATTACCACAAAAAATAACACAATCATTTTTAAGTGTTAATATTGAACTTAACGAAAAACGCACCAACAGAGGTTATTTGACTAGTTTTTATTCAAGCAGATGACACATCAAATGTAGCAGAGTAAAAAGATCCTTACTCCAGCTTTTTTCTTATATTTTTGTTTGCAACAAGAACAAGCAGTGGAAAATATTTTACAACACTACTCACCGGTATTAAAATTTAGCATAAATGGCTTGGCGTGAATAGCTATTTTATTTTTATGTGTTACTTTCTGTACAGTACAATATCTAGATAGGTGTGCGTTTGTTTTTCCTCCTTGTAAGTTTATGTTTGAAATAACTCTAAATAGAATAGCCTACTTTTCTTTGTTACATTGAGCGTTTGATGAGAATGACCAAAAAATCGAGCTATATAGATTCATTTAAAAAGTGAAGTTTTAAGAAATATTTGTTGCAGTTTGCTTGAGGTAATCGAAAATTACAAAGGACTTCCGTCTTACTTTTGAATTATGCTGGGGAATCTATCGAACATTTACGTAAACAAGGTCAAAAGACATTCGAATGGCATACATATTGTGCTATGCTTGAGTGCAATATCATTAATTGGTTGCATAGGCGTATCAGCCAAAAAAATTTGGGGAGCAATGACGTTTTGCCCAAATTTTGTGACGTTTGCCCAAATTATAATTTTTAGCACATTACGGATAGAACAAAAAAATTGTCTGAGATTCGCGAACCAAGAACAAATTTTGTTCTAAAATTATGGTGATCTCCAAAAAAAAAAAAAAGAAAAGTCTTCACTAGAATTCAGTCTCATATTTTTCAATTTTCGACTCAAAAGTAAGGTGTTCTCTAAAAAAAAAAAAGAAAGTCTTCACCTAAATTTGGTAACTATTTTTTGCAGCTTGATCATTGTCACTGTTCTAAAATTTCTGACTTTGCCCAAATATTTTCTTGTCACTGCCCGAAAAATTTCAATTTTGCCCAAATCCTAGAAACTTGAGTGGGTAATTACCCTCCCTGCCCCCCCAGCAGGTACGGCTATGCTTGGTTGTACCGATGTTTTATTTTTTATTCTAATGTCAAAATTCGTACTAAAGTATAAATTAAATAATTCTGAAAGAAACAATGTCGGTATCGTAAGTTGTGACAAAATCAATATTAAAATCCAAAATTACTCTCGGTAGAAATTCATTTTGATGATAATGACTGTTTTAAAAAATGTTAGGTTGTTTTATACTCTGACGCAGGGATGCTCAATCTTTTAATCATTATGGTACAACTTTTGTCGAAAAGTTTATTGCGAGTCGCAACCGGTGCAGAAATCAAAGTATCTTCTTTTTTGTCTTTACTTATTTTTAATGTGTTATTTTTTAATGAACCTCCTTGATAAGAGGAATTCGGACTACAAATTTAGTTAAAAACCAAACAGAAAAGGTCACCAGTTTAATATATATACGTGTTTTATTCTTATATAAAGCGAAAAATCTCTGTTCGCTTAGCCTATTTATTCCGATTTTTCTGCGCGTCATAGGATTGATTCAAAGCAATACAATAATTTGATCAATTATGTAATTACAAATTTTTTGGTAGGCTTCAACAATAGACTTTTTGGGTCTCGGATTGGGCAGCCCTGCTCTGACGAAATGTAAATAATTCAATGTACGGTAAATTTAAAATAAAAAAATATACGCCAGAGCATTAGTTAAGTTCGACTACAAAATATTCTACTATGTAGGCTAGACTAACCTACTAAAAAAGAAAAAAGCTTGTAAAAATCCAAAAAAATTTATTTCACCAAAGTAATCAAGCCTAACTAAATTTTTTAAATTAGGCTATTATAGCATTTTGAAATAATTATGAAAAAGTACGATGTGACACTTAAAATTTCAATTTTTTCTTAGAATGAATTGTATTTCTTTTTATTATATGAAAAGTTCATTTCCAAAATTGTTTAAAAAGTCCAGTGAATTTTGAAAACATTCGTTGTTGCTGAAGCATTTTAATAATAAAATCAGATTTTGCTGAAATAGAGTTTCCTCTTCTGTGAACTGCAGTAACCTCCCTAAGGGGATTCCAACTGCGAAAGAATTTTATTTTTAATCATACGATCAATCGAACCACCGAAGTCGTTCACTTTCTGAAATTAATCTTTGCTTTTCGACCAATTTACGAAAGGCCAACTATCTTTCGAAATCTTGCTTTTTCAATCCGAAATAATATTTTATTACAACATTTAAGTATCCCTATCCAAAGAGTATGAAATTTTTTCAACGCAACCTTACATAACACTTTTGTTCAACAACAAGCTGTAGTGTCCTGACGAATCCTAACAAGGACAAAACAGGTCTGTCGGCATTTGCTTGTTGATTGGCTTGACTATTCTTACATAATGTTAGCAATGGAACTGCAGGGTTTAGCTTGACTTTACCCGATCCGTGTTAGCTGACTCGATAATGTGGTCAGCATATCGAAACCACCGTCAGTATGCCCTTGCTGTTGAGCGGTGCTTATCGTAGTTACGCTGGTAGTGCATTGTTTTCATTAAACTATATACGTTATAACATGTACAAAAAAAGTGTGCATGGTCACCGCACCAGTTGTGCAAAAAAAGAGTGATTATTGTATTTAATGTGCATATAGTAATTATTGTGCAAAAAAGACATTATAGCTTTGGAAAAAGTAGCATTTTTGCGTGCAATTATGTCAAATCTTTAACGCTTTCGGCGCTAAATATGGTATATCAAAAATTATATAACTTAATCTTAGTGTAGTAAATATATTCTAATGGTGTTGCATTTGCAAGGAACATTCTAGTTGTCTAATTATAAAAATGGAAATATTTTGCATAAAATCAAAAATCTACTAAACACCAGATTTATATTCATACCAATGCAAAAGGGACTTGATGAAATTTTGATTTCGTTGCATTGCAAGCAAAAATAAAAAAAAGTACCATAACTTTTAACGGCCAGTGAAGGTTAAGTAATTTTATTAAATTACCAAAATTAGAGTTTTCCAAAATGAGGTCCGTTATGAGCGCACAAGGGGTCCCCGACGATATGACAAAAGTTGTCTATATACATACCTGGTGAAGTAATCCATACCATGAAATCCGAGACAGATTCGAAGTGAAGACTTCTTTTTAAATAACACTTCTTTTTAGGGACGAATTTTTGTCTATAAACGAGCGTCCCAGTTTGCCCCTACGGAAATATGGTATGCCTGTTTATAAGCATTTATTTTTTAACGAATTTTGTGTTATTTATTTTTGGGTTTGTTTTATCTTTCCTCGTTGGTTAGGCAGAAAATTGATGTGACATAAGATTAGGGTCCATGATAAAAAAGATTTGCAAATAGAGGTTCGTGACCCAAAAAGTTTGGAAATAACTTTGACTAAACCACTGTAATAGGTTATATGGAAATTGGTACCATTCTTGACAAACATTTTTTTAATATAAAAAGCAAAGCAGAAGACAACGTATTCATTAGGCCTTTTATATATCCAAGGCATAATTTATGCAAAAAATCAGGTTAAAAACATATTCACGTATGTTTTTTACATCCAAAGCATAATTGATTTTTGAAAGTGAACAGTTGGATACGTACAATATTGTTTTCGCTTTGTTAAATACAATTTTTAAATGTCAAATGAAATCCAAAGTAGTATGACAGAGCATTAGTCATTACCATTAATTCGTATTATTCAAAAGTACCGAGTACCGGTACCGCGGTACAATTTTAGCAAGGTACCGAGTACCGGTACCGCGATACTTTTAAGAAGTACCGTGCCCACCACTGATTATAATACTGCTTTAAAAGCAATTGTTAATCGAATCAATTGACATAGGCCAATTAAGCGACTGAGACAAATAGATTAATTTCAGTGGCTCGATTTCTGCAATATTATTTTTCACAAAAACAATTCGCAGCAAAACCACTGCGAAACTAAAAAATTTTAATTTTTTTATTTTTATGTGATTTAAAATTGAAAATAAACTAAATCAGAAGTCCGCAAATACTTTTCTTCGCGACGCAAATAAGCACTTTTGAAGTTCCTGCAACTGAAAATCGTTCTGCCTTTTTCTCCTAAATTAAAGCAAAAACAATTCATCCAGTTACGTAGGAAAAGCACTTTTTAGGGAACTTTTAAAATGAATAGCTTTCTTACAGAAAAATTGCTCAACTTAAACATTTGTTGTGACCCAATGTGTTTGCCTCACAAACCAGCTTTAGGTTGAGACCCATTATTTGTGGACCTCTGAGCTAGATGATTTAATAACTTGATACCATCATCATCATCATCATCATCATTATCATCATCATCATCAATTATTTCTTCTCTTGACTACAGGACAGAGGGTAATAAACTCAAACCAGCAGTCAAGTGGCTGCCCACGAATTAATTTTGTAAATGTCAAGATAATGCTGTCTAGACAAATTTATATGTTATTTTTTGTTATTTTAGCAGGAAGATTTTTCTAATTTAAAACTACTAACGGCCAAGCAAAAAAAAAATTGCTAGAAACTCTCTTTTTCAATGGCACAGTAGCAGGACTAGGATGGAATTATAACCTGAGACCATGTCTATCACGGTACTCTTGAGAACGGTACGCTTTGCGACTCAACTACGCTGCTGAATATTTTTTAGGTTATGATGAAAAAATTTTATGTAAAGCGAAAAAGAGATTTGTTGAAACTTTGATTTTAGGTTTTTTGAGAATGGGTTGCATGACAAGTTTATATAATGCACTTTTTAAGACTTATAATGCATTTAAAAAATTATTAGGATGTTTTTACGCATCTCATGCCTGTCAAAGTTTACGCGCTAAGAAAGCAGGTTTAAAGACCACTGTCTTTGAAGTTGCTTTTTGAAGAACATTTTTTAGGTGGCCGATTTTCCATTTGATACTCAAAACTGCACAATGAAAATTGGTCCTTGGACTGATCACAATTCATTGATTGATATGGTAAACAGCGATGGACGAGTAGAGTAAGTTTTTTTAATCGAATCAATCAAAGTCTTGTAAATTTACGCACCAAATAATGCTTTGTGTAGAAACCATAAATGCGAACAGCCAGACATAGTGTCGTTCGAGGAAAGCGGTGAATGGAATCTTCTGGCTACCGGTTGTTACAAGCATTACCTGAAATATACATGCTGCCCTGGTGGGTATTTTATTTTGCTGTTTGCTTATTCCCTTTTGACTTAAGTTCCTTTAACTTTTTGCTTTACAAAACGTGAATAGGTCTTAAGTTTAATTTAAAGGCGAGTTTCAAATTTTCAATTTAAAAATTATATTTTTTGTCTAGGGCTAAGCCAAGTGTTGTTTGTATTAAAAGTTTTATGTGTTCTTTTTTTTTTAATTTAAATTATTGTCGTTTTAAATCTTTTGTCAGACAAACAGTTTATTTTTTTATTTCATCTCTATATTTATCCTGCTGACTCGCAGGAAAGCGACGAAGGCGCTAATACATAGGGTAAGCAATTACCCCGAACGGCTTCCGGCGATGCGAAGATATTGCTGTCCGCTTGACATTTTTTATTTGTTTTTTTTTTAGTTGTCATAGAGATATGACTGAAATTTAGAACTGTTTCCTAAAACCACCAAGCAGGGTAAGATGCCGTTTTTCCCAAGGATACAACAGAATGGCGCGAGTAGGTTTTGAACCGTGACCATGTTAATCACAATCACGGCGCACTTAACCACTCGACCACGGTGCCGTTGATAATAGTCCAACTTAACCAAAACTTTTCAAGACCTCAGCTAAATAAACTAAATATTTAAGTGATACATGAAGAATAGGTAATAGTTTTCGCTTTTTGTGGAATTTATTTTTTGTTTTTATCACTTTGTTATAAGTTCTATTTTTGTCATAAAACACAGCATTGCTTGCAAATGCTGATTTAGTTCTCGTTTTAGAAATCTACATTGATCTTACTTATCATTTTATTTTACAACGGAAACCTCTTTATTTGATTATCAACATTCTCTTTCCCACAATGCTTTTCTCTTTTCTAACTTGTGCGGTTTTTTACTTACCGTCCGACGCCGGAGAAAAAATGACCCTTAGCATCTCACTTCTTCTATCTCTTATTGTGTTTCTTCTAGTTATTGGTATGTATAAAAAGATAAATATTTCGTTATAACGTACAATATATTCTTGTAAACCAGCAGAGGAAAAAAGAGCTACAAATTTTATTTACAGTACGAGTATAATTAACCTATTAATTCGTGTACACGGTAAAACTTTCACATTATCGTTATTTGAAAATAGTTGGTGTTTTATAGTGGTAAAAGCTCTACATGCTTAGATGTGGGTTTAAATGAGAATCTATGAAGTACGTATTTACGTCCAAAAATTTAAGAAATTTCTGATTCAAGTGAATGTCGTTTCTTTGTTTTTCTTTGATTTTCAAAGGCAAAAAACGTTCTAGACGGTCATTTTTAAATTAATTTGTATATCGTGAAATTTAATTTGGCCCTGCGGTTTTTAGCAAAAGTTTGACGCTGACTTGATAAGTCAAAATGAAAAGAGAAAACAGATATTAAAAAATTCTGAGCAGATTGTGTGAACATCAATAGGTTATATTAAAAAAAAACAAATTGTCGGCTAAATAAACGGAATTTTTTCAGAATCATCAACCAAGAAAGAATGTAGCATTTGCCGCATTTAATCATAACAAAAAGTATTTCATGCGAAAATTTTTCAAATCTACCTTTTTTATGTCACCAGAAATTGCTCGAATCCTGATATGAAACGAACCTACACCTATAACCAAACTCGCGTTTAAATTTGATAACAGACTTAACTACAGCTTCGAATCATTTTTTGAATACCTTTTGTTTACCTGTTAATCTCTACTAAGTAGTAGCACAATCGTGCGGTAAAAAATCACAGCTTTTTTAACTATTTTAGAATTTTGTTCTTTTATTAGTACTTGTAACTAGCACCCATAGATTACTCATCTTGCAGCTAAATAGTTAAAACTTTACCTGTGATTTATGTAATCCTTTCAGTGGAAGCAATACCATCGACCGCAAAAGGTATTCCATTACTCTGTAAATACATTGTCTTCACTATGGTACTGGTTTGTCTATCAATTGTAACCACTGTGGCTGTTTTGAATATTCACTATAGAGGTCCAGCAACTCATACAATGTCGGATCGAATTAAAAAGGTATTTCACGTCATTTCATTTGCTCTTTTTTGTGTTATTTTGGCATCTTCGAAAGCAATCGCTTAACGGTTCCCCTAGGCACTAGCGTACCGAGGGGGGAGGCCACTGTGCCATGGCCTCCCCCTCAGACATTAGAAATGAAAAACTGTAAAGCAAAACCAAGCAGTTTTTAGCAAAAGCAAAGCTGGTTTTTCGCGGGTATTCGGGGTTCGCCTTGGATTTCGATTTTTCTGTGAAAAATCACTCGTCGCTCAGACCACTTACAAGTAGAAATTTTGGACTGGACTATCTGGTTAAAGTAAAACAGTTATCAAATTTTTTTTTTTTAGAGATCACGATGATTTTGGAAGAAAAAAGGGAAATACGACAAAAGCCCTTTTTTTAGAGAACACCAATTTTTGGGAATCCTTGCCTCGGGCCCCTAACTTTGAATATCCGTCACTGCTGCTTTGTATATAAACAACGACATTATACTTGATTATAGTCAAGTGATTAACCAATTTGCAAAAGGGAACCGTCGCCTTAATTTAAAATAAATTGACTTTGTTTTATGCTTGATTTTCATTTTACGATTTCATTCTTCTAATAAGGCTCGTAAAAGCATTATACCAAAACCTGCTTCCAGAATGCAAGAAAATGCGTATTTTTAGTGTAATTTTGCAAAATTTTTTCAGGGCATGCCCCCGGACCACCCTATAATAATCGTGCCTTCAGCACTCCCCAAGTTAATTTGTGACGTCACACGATTGTGACGAAACTTTGGCCCCCCCTCGGAAACTTTCTGCGTACGCCCCTGCCCCTAGAAACAACACCTCCGACGTTTTCCTGCGAGACAGGAGGATAGCCGCTCTCTGTTTTTATTTAATTTGAACTTGAGTTGGTATCTTCGTAATCTATTCAATTTAAAGACTCCATGATATACGGCAGAAGTGGGCCTGTACAAAAACTTGGTGATATTACTTTTTTAATTTTTCTTTTCGTTTTAGATCTTTATGGTTTGGCTTCCCAAGTTAATTTTTAGTTCTACAATAAAGCGATTAGACCCTTATGAAGATGAAAAAGAAGCAGCGACAAAATATCCACCACTTTGCAATAATATTAGTGGTAAAAAAACCTACTTAAATTAATTTTTTTAATTGCCAAAATTATCCAAAAAGTATCCAAAAAGAAATATTTAATTTTTAAAAAAATATATTTCTGAGATAATGAAATTTTGACATAATAAAATCACTTATCTTCGGAATTTAAAATAACTGTGGGAATTGTGAGCTCAAACCTTTGCCCAGCACATCACACAAGTAACATTATCTTATCATAAGGACAACTCTTTCTGGGATAAAAGCATCAGTCTTGTCAAATATAAGCCGTACGTTCTGTAGTCACTTGAACGATTTTTAATAACAAACAATATAGAAAGTAAAAATATCCAAACGCTGTTTCGCACTGGTTCCGTAAAATTCTTGTGAGTGGTTGGGTCCATTGCAGTGAATTTTTTGAACATTTTGACAAGGTTATAAAGCATTAGGATACATTTTTCGCCAACTTCAAGTTTTTCAATAAATACATTTTATATCGGTTTTTGTCACCTATTCACGTAAATATTTTGTTATTATCTGATTTTGAACTTGAAGTTATCTTAAAAATCTGGATATTGGTTGATATTTTTGATATCTAAAGCTGATTATTGAGAAAAAATGATTCGAAAAATTCTAATCACGCAAATGATATTTTTTTAGCCAATGAAGGTGGTATGGCAATAAAAGATCGTTTTTTGTTTTGTTAACGATGTTTTAAATGATTTGTTATATGTTCTGATTTCTATGCTACAGTTGAGACGTTTCTTTCTTTTTAGATATTTCTGGTCAGCCTCCAGAAGCACGAACCGAACTAGTGGGTAATGACGTGAGTCAGGCCGCAGATGGAGTCAAATTTGTTTCAGATTGTTTCAAAGACCAGCAAGAAAGTCAAAAAGTAATTTTATTTATTTTTCGTTATGCAATTCGCCGAATGTCAAAATAAATGTACTAGCAGTACAGCATAAATGTTTTCTTACAGAAAGAAGACCATTGGAAATATGTTGCTATGGTGATTGATCACTTTCTTTTGTATATTTTTATGATTGCTTGCTTTTTGGGGACAATTTTCATCTTCGGGGATCGAATCAGAGAATATGGTTTGGAAGCCGAAAAGTTTCAAAATAACAATGGAGAGTGTATTTTGAATTGTTCTTAATTTTATATTCTTCTGAATGGGCTTTTAGAAGAAACTCTAAATCTATTGTTAACAAAAGTAATGTTAAATGTTATTTATATGACAGATGAAATATAAAAAACGATTGGAAATGTTTGTTTTTTATTTTCAGTCGTTCATTATCAGACGATTTGATTTGTTTTAAAAGATTATTTGTTCTGATTTTTATTTTACACGATTAAATTTTAAGACGTTTTTGCAAATGATCAACGTTTTGATTAATTTTAAAATGCAAAGCCATGTGCCTCGGCATTGCAAGGAGCAGAAAGCAGAAACTTGCTTCGATCCTTCTCTTTTTTTATAACTCCAGAAACGAGCCTTTTATAAAAACTTTTTCTAGGCGGCACAACAACAGCAACAAGAGTTTTATTTCGTTAAAAAATTCTGTAGTATTCTTTTATTTCGAAAAAAAAGATTTTAGGAAATCAAACGTACAAAACAGATAAAAAAACAACGAGCAAACGTGATTTGGAAAACACATCAAAATTATATGGAAACTATTCTAGCAAAAATATGAACACAATGGCAATGTAAATACTTAAATTAAGGTTTTTGCATCCAATCACAATCTTGTGTCTAGAACAGCTGAAAAAAAACAAGCTTTTTAGGCACATCAAAATTTTATTCAGGTTGCATTAAAAAAATTGACAAAATTTTTGTAAAAAATAACCAAGGCAAGTGTGCTAATCTTTTCTACCTTAATGTTTTTCATAAAAGTTTTGCAATGGTGATCTCTTTTTATTCAAACAGGTCAAATTTTCCTTATAGCATAGCCTACCCGTATAATAATTAACTGTTTTGTTGGTCACAAAACATTGATGTTCTCTTATTTACGTTATTAAGAATGTTACTTATTACTTACAACAACATCCGTTTGTCGATTTTCTGATCCATTCTCGATAGGTGGCGATGTCCAAGAAAACCATCGGCTGCAGTGAAAAGATTGAGTTTAAAAAAGGATTTGCAAGCCTTTAAAAAGAAAACAAATCCTTACCCGTGATCCGCTGCAATCCGCGGATCCTGCGAAATTTATTCCAACCAAGGTAAATCGCTGGGTTTGGGTGTTGTAAGTGAGGGCGGGACTGCCGCCATCACCCTATGCAAAATAAAATTGACGTAAACAAATTTGAAAGTACGCAAGCGACGCGGCGCACTTACCGTGCACGTGTCTTGCCCGGCGTTGTTTGGGACCGCGCAAAAGACGCCACCTCCCGGCAGGCTGCTCTGATATATGGTGCGACAAGATTCTATGGTTGAAGTCGTGGCAATTATTTCTTTTAAAGAGCTTTGAGCATTTGTACCTGTAAGAACTTTTTTTAGTTTAAAGAAAAAAGCTTTACATGCCGAGTTTGGGTGTAAGCTTTAAAAAAATTAAGGACCTGATTTCGGCCCGAGTTTGGTTCACCTGGTAGAATGCTGTCCGCAGCATGACATGCACGTAAAAAACGTCTGATTCTTCAGAAAATTATTAAGCAAGTATCAACTGAACTTAAAATGGCTTGATAACGTCAATAACAGCAAACAGTGTCATTATTTCGCCTTAGTGTCTGCGGAAAACTCTTTTATCGTCATTATTTTTAGTCTTATATTTTGTAGATTTTCTTCAAAATTTAATACATTCATAAATACAATTTTGTAACCGATTTAGGCTTTAAATAAGTTCTAGGGTTCGGTATGGGTTCCGGCGAATAAATAAGGTCAGTTTATCTTTAAACCTTAGTTATAATTTTAAACAATAAAACATTAATTACAATATGACCTATGAACTTACTCGTTCTTCCGTAGCCGGCAACATAAATGGGGGTATTAACTGCGGGGGGCGCTGAAGCAAACGCTGGTAAGCAAATAAATCCCACCTAAATATTAAATAAGTTTCAAGCAATAGCCTGCTATCAAGCAAAAAAATTAATTTGTTTATTTTATTATTTATAAGTACATCAAACTGATAAAAATTTTTGTATAACGAGGTAACATCTTGTTTTAATAGCTACATTTAGTTTAAGGCAGGGTGACTGCTATATAAATCACTAAATCTCATTTCCAAGTCTTAAATAAATTGCCAAATTTAGTTGCTGAAAAAGTGGCTATTATTTAATTTAAGCAGGATACCAATGACAAAAAACAAACATGATCTTCTTCAATTTTTAACCCATTAAAGACGACGAGTGGCAGAAAATTCTTGCATGTCATTTAACCAAAGAAAAATAATAATTCAAACAACAAATCCGTGTTTTTATAAACGAGAGGCAGGATTTCCTACCCGTCAAAAAATAATGCTTGTTTACTAATTATTAAAATTTTTATGCTTAAGTATTGTCGAAAGACTCCTAAAAAAACATATCCCTGCAGAAGTACAATGACTTTTTTACCGCAGTAATTCTCGTCCTTAATAGGTTAAAGTTGCTGATATGACTAATTCAAGGGTACATCGCTAAACCTCTCGATTTATAAATACTACGCCAATCATAAAAAGACGGTGATGGCCTGGTTAACCCATTAAGTAGTTAGCGTTGCTGTTTTTAAGGTGGAAGGTCTGAGTTCGGTTCTCGGGTTGGCCAAATCTGACGTTATTTCACGCACAACGTTAATTGTGCGCGGTCGCTGTGCCTTTTAACGCGAGAAAAGTAAAAATTCGGTTTGGTTTACAAAACCACATCTTATTGGTTATTTAATATACAGATTATTTAGATTACAAAAGAAAACAGCAATTTCAGTAATTATTACAGTAACTTATTCAGCTAAATTCAGCAAAATAATTACAGTAACTTATTCAGCTAAATTTTTGCGAAAAGCTCAATGCTCTTCAAAGATTTAAAACTATCTTCAAAATAATTTTCGGTTAACAAACTTGGTTGAATGACCCAAAGACTTCAAAAGTAATTTATGCAAAAAAGCTAAAGAAAATTTTTTAATTCAATTACTTTTAGTGATTGTAAAGCACAGTCAGTACTGGTAAAGCACAAAGAATAAGCTCATTAAAATAATCCCAAACTGTTAATAATTGAATCAATTCCAAACTTACAATGAGTGGTATGCTATCCATTGTAGGATACAGAAACTGGGAAAATTATTTTTAAAAATTATTCTTAATAAAATGTCTCTGGTAAATACCACTCCACTCTATAAGCTTTTGTTCATCAAAATTTCTTCAGATACTATAAATAAAAAAGAAACAGATGATGATTAAACGCAAAAAATTTTTTGTTATCAAAAAATAATGAGAATAAAAGATGTCACTTATCAGCTGACAAAACATCATTAGCTGTTTTATCAATTGATAAAATTTATAGTAATCTTCAACTGATTAAAAAACTGATAAATGACAGCTTTAATTCTCGTTATTTGTTAATAACAAAATTTGTTTTGGGTTTGATGATCACCATCATCTTTTTCTTTTTTATTTATAGTATCGGAAGATGTTGTAAGAAACGAAAACTTAAAATAAGCTCTTGTTATGATTTTTTTCTCGAGGCAAGAACAATACAGTTTTAAAAAGAGCTAGGGCAGCAAATTTTTATGATCCATGGTCCAAACATTCATGTAAACAGCAGTTAAGGCTATGTTCAGCAAAGTTTTAAAACTTTTTTATTAACTGTATTGACATTATTCAAATAAAACAAAAGGCTTTTAACAATCTATTTGAGTGAGATAAATGCCTGTGCACTTTGGCTACATGGTTCAAAATTCTTGGCTGTGATGAAAATAGAGTACGACAAATATCGTTCTCAGCTTCAAGACAGTTGCGTTGCCAAAATCTGACATTTATGTAGTATGAATTTGCTTTATCTACGATTCCACCAACTACGATTGTCAAACCAAAGTTAAAATAACACTGTTCTGTACTTCTGTGGCAGTCAAAGTTTTGAGGCCTACTGACGAGGCCGAGTAGGCCGAAACAGAAGGTCTCAAAACTTTCACCAAAGCATTAGTTTGCTGTCAATTCGTAATAAGCCTGAAGAATTTGCTAAACTTCTATTACAGTTAGGCCCACAGTTTGGAAACCGCTGACCCAGGCTGTAAAAAAGCACGCTGTTCTTATTTAAATCTAAAAAATGTTTTTTTACTACTTACGTTCGATGCTGTAGTGACGGTTTGTATTTGAATCAGTGCGATATCATTTATATTCTGTGTCACAGTATAATAAGGATGGGGAATAATTCGATTTACAACTGAAAAAAAGTTTAAATTAAGAAAACTTTACTGAAGCGTTTGTATTTAGCCGGTAAAACTAAAAACAAAACGATTGCATGATATTAACTACAAAAGGAGGAGTATTAATATAATAATTACAAAGTTTCAAAAAATAAAGTTGTTTTTTTTAGAGCAAGATAATTTTGAGCAATCTTGTTCTAAAATCTAGTGATCCAATCTAAAGCTTACGCTTATTTGTTCTGGAAACTTCAAGTCTATTTTTTAAAACATTTTTTTATATCAGACACTACTATTATAGTTTATCTTTTGTAGTTGTTGCTTTTCTATAAGCGAAGCAACTAATCAGCAAATAATATTTTTTAATTTCTTTAAAAAATTTGCCTTATAAATAATTGTGGTAATTTAAAAAAATCTTTAAAATAAAGGATTTATTTAGGTAAGAAAAACTGCAAAAAAAAAGGTTTTCCGTCGGAAAATTGCAGTGACCATTGTCACAGACTTTGTTCGGGAATCCTAAAAGACCAGTTGAGCTAGGTAACCCGAATACCTGCGCTGAAACAAAGCTGTGTCTAATTTTTGTTTATTCCGGCTCAAGAAGTAGTCTTGCTATGTGCCTGACGGTTTTATACAGTTGATTTAAACGAAAGCTCGGATTGGTTTCTGTCACACTTCATTCATAATTTTAATCACAACGATGTAGTGTATCCCCGTTAAAAGCAGTTCGTAGTTTTATCATAAGAGAATAAATGCGGCTCTTTGAGCGCTGTCTGCGATATACGTACAATTTGTTATATGGCTCGATACATGTATCTTTTTCTCTTTTTTCTCCTCTTTGTATTGACGTAATATGTTTTTTTGACTAACATCATTGTACTGGAAAATTCGCGTATATTCCACTTGATTCGCGTAACGAACTCTCCAGGGGTTTCTGGCTGAATCTTGAATTTACGAGAAAGTTTACGTCACGTGATTTTGTTTTCTATATAAAGCCGATGCGTAGCGAGAATTATTATTATGATGATTATTATCGTTGTGAGATAATTTGAAGCGACTCGAGTGGCGGCTCGAGCGAAGGTGATTTGTTTGGCCACAGGAGGTGGACCGTTAGATTTTGTGTCGGTGGACAATTGTTGAATTTATTTTGTGCCAGTGGTTGGCAGTTTTGTTCTACAGAGGTAGAATTATTTGTGTTGATTGAGTCGAGTTATAGTGTTGATTTCGCTTTGCAGTTTGGCAAAGCGTGGAATAGAAATTTTGTCGGTCGTGATTTTGTAATACATTTGTTGTTATTAGAGACAGTGGTCTCTGTTTGTTGTGAGAAAGAATCTTCAACAAAATCAATCCGAGCTTTCGTTAACCAACTGTATAAACCGTCGGGCTCATAGCAAAACTACTTCTTGAGCCGGAATAAAATAAAATTTAGACACAGCTTTGTTTCAGCGCAGGTATTCGGGTTACCTAGCTCAACTGGTCCTTTGGGATTCCCGAACAAAGTTTGTGACATCTGGGGGCTCGTCCGGGAAGATTTAGATTTTTGTTTAAGAGTGCTGAACAGGAGTTTACAGCTTGAAGATGGCGAATAGTTCGATTGAGGAAGAGTTCGAAAGACTGAGAGTCCGTGTGGAAAATTTGAAGATGTCGGAAAAGGCAAAAGCCGATTTTTTCCAGAGCGAATGGAACCGACTATGTGAAAAGGAAGAGAAAGAAAAGGAACGACAAGCGATGTTGGAAGAGAAGGAAAAGGAACGACAAGCGATGTTGGAAGAGAAGGAAAGAGAACGACAAGCGATGTTGGAAGAGAAGGAGAAAGAACGAGAATTAGAGCTCAAAAGAATGGAGTTTGAAGAGAGGAAAATGCAAATGGAATTAGAGAGGTTGAGGTTGGAACGAGAAGCCAATCGCTCTGCTGGAGAAGGGGGAGAAGCAAACCAGGCGGGGGGCGTACGTGCTTTTGGAGGGGTAAAGTCCCTTGATCTCCCTCATTTTGTTGACGGAAAAGACGACCTTGATAGCTATTTGTTGCGCTTTGAAAGATATGCTACGGTTGCGAATTGGCCCCAGACTAATTGGGCGACTCAGTTGAGTGCTTTGTTGAGGGGGGAAGCTTTGGGCGTGTACTCCAGGCTTTCACAGGAGGATGCTCTGGATTACGAGCGATTGAAGGCAGCGTTACTAGAGCGATACGACTATACGGAAAAAGGGTATCGCCAACGTTTTAGAGAAGCCAAGCCAGAGGGCGCTGAGAGCCCTGACCAGTTCATTGTAAGGCTTAGAAACTATTTCACGCAGTGGGTGAAGCTTTCTGATATGGAAAGCAGCTTCGAAGGTGTTGTCGAGCTAATGGTTAAGGAGCAGTTTATAAACGCGTGCCCGAAGGAATTGTCAGTACATCTGATGGAGAGCAAGCACAAGGATCTCCGAGAATTGGCAGCGAGTGCGGGGCAGTACTTGACAGCGCACAACAGGAAGCTGTCAAGCCGAGATGTAAGTGCTAAGAAGAGTGTCGGCGCGCCAAGATTGGAAGGCAAGATTCCGGATATCTCTCCTACAACGAAAGGAAATATAAAATGCTTTAACTGCGGGAAAGTCGGGCACAGGGCAAGTGAGTGCTTCTCAAAGATTCAAGAGAGAAACCCCAAAAGATATTGCTACCGGTGCGGTGGAATGGGTCATACTTTTATGCAATGCGAAGAAAGAAATCGATTAGCGCGTGGTGGTGCTGGTGCGCGGGAAAGAGCATACAAGGTTGCTTGCGCCGTGCCTATAAAGAGTTTTAGTGAGATCGGAAATGAAAAACAAAAAGAAGAAAATTACCGAAGTGTAAGTAAAGAAAGAAAAGAAATTGATCAAAAATCACAAGAGTATTTAGAGCTAAAAGATGGACGAAAAATTGGAATTTTGAATGGCGCATGTTTAGACGAAAATTTAAGTAATCAAATGCCTACGTCGATTGGAATGGTCGGAAACAAATCGGTCACCGTTTTGAGAGACACTGGGTGCTCCGGAGTGATCGTTAAGAGGGAGTTGGTCGCGGAAGAGCAGCTCACAGGAAAGGTGGGGTATATAATGACGGTTGCGCGCACTTTACTGAAGGCCCCGTTTGCAAATGTAGAGATAAATACGCCTTATTGTAGTGGAACAGTGGAAGCTTTGTGCTTAAGAGACCCGCTGTATCCGTTGATTGTTGGAAATATTCCAGGAGCTAGAGCACCCGATGATCCTGATGAAACTTGGTGCGTGAAGGCGGCAGCAGTTACTCGGTCGCAAGCTAAAAGGAGCACCGAGTCAAAACCTTTAAAAGTTGCGGAGGCAACGAATCAGATGGCTGTGACGAAGGATGAGCTCATCAAACTTCAAGGGGAAGACCCATCCTTGTTAAAGTACGTGACGATGGAAGCGCCCTTGGTCAAGAACGGAAGAGAGATCAGCTATATAAAGAGGAAGGGAATTTTGTACCGCATCACCAAAAACATTGATGTAGGAGAGAAGGAATTGAAGCAGATTTTAGTGCCAAAAGATCTGAGGAAGAAGGTGATGGAGATCGCTCACGATACGATGTTGGCTGGACATATGGGTGTCAAGAAGACGGAAGATAGGATATTGACCAATTTTTATTGGCCTGGGATTCATCAGGATGTGGTGAGTTTCTGCAGGTCATGTGATGTGTGCCAGAGAACGGTATCGAAAGGGAGAGTAGCAAAAGTTCCGCTGGGAAAAATGCCGTTAATGGATTTGCCGTTTAAGCGAGTGGCGGTGGATTTGATTGGCCCGATTATGCCGGCAAGTGATAAGGGGCACCGATATGTTCTTACTCTGGTGGATTATGCGACACGTTATCCAGAGGCCGTGCCTCTGAAGAATATTGACACCGAGACAGTGGCAGAAGCACTTTTAGACCTATATAGTCGAATTGGAATTCCGGAAGAAGTATTGAGTGATCTTGGGACTCAATTTGTGTCGGAATGCATGCAAGAAGTATCAAGATTATTGTCGATCAGAAGGCTGACGACGACACCGTATCATCCGATTTGCAATGCTCTGACTGAGAAATTTAATGGTACGCTGAAGAAGATGCTGAGGCGATTATGTATGGAACAACCGAAGCAGTGGTATAGGTTTATAAATCCACTTTTGTTTGCGTATAGAGAGGTTCCCCAAGCGTCCACTGGGTTTTCACCTTTTGAACTTTTGTATGGTCGCACTGTGCGAGGACCTATGGCAATTCTGAAGGAACTATGGACAGGTGAAAGTGAATCAACCGAAGTGAAGACCAGCTATCAATATGTGTTGGAGTTGAGAGAGAGGCTGGAGGAAACGATGAAACTTGCTCAGGAGGAGCTAACGAAGAACCAGACTAGATACAAGAGAAACTACGACAAGAAAACGAAGGATCGACTATTTAATAAAGGAGACAAAGTTTTGGTAATGCTACCAACGAACAATAATAAGCTTTTAATGCAATGGAAGGGACCGTACGAAATTATCCAAAGGATGGGAGATAATGGTTATAAAATTTTGGTCGGAAACAAAGAAAAGAATTACCACGCTAACATGTTGAAGAAATATTATGCCCGAGAGGATGAAGCGAAGACCGAAATAGAGAAAGAAGATTTAAAGATGTCAGCTGGTGCGGAAATGTTAATGGATGAAGAGATGCCCAGCATAGACGAGGATTCGTTGTTAGAATTGGGAACATACAAACAAAAGGAAGATATAAGCGACGTCAAATTGGGCACAGAACTGGGCGACAGCCAAAGTCGACAACTGCAAGCCTTGATGGAAAATTATGCTGATGTTTTCTCAGATGTGCCGGGAAGAACATCTAAGATTGAACACCGGATTAATTTGGTAGATGAGGAGCCTGTCCGCTTGAAACCTTATCCTTTGCCGTATGCACTGCGGCAGGAACTGAAAGAAGAAATAAAGGAGATGTTAGATATGGGAGTCATCAGGAAGTCGTCATCGCCGTATGCTTCACCGGTGGTTATTGTGAAAAAAAAGGATGGTTCGAATCGCATTTGCGTCGACTACAGAAAATTGAACAAAGTAACGATTTCGGATCCGGAGCCAATGAGGACTTCGGAGGATCTTTTCCAACAATTAGGGAAGTCAAAGTTCTTTTCGAAAATCGATCTCAGTAAAGGGTATTGGCAGATACCCGTAGCAGAAGAAGATATATTCAAGACCGCGTTTGTGACACCGGATGGGACGTATGAATTTCTTCGAATGCCCTTTGGCATGAAGAACTCTGGTGCTACACTGGTTCGTGGGATGAGGGAAGTGCTTTCAGGCATGTCTGGCGTTGAGAGCTATATCGATGATTTGATTGTATTCTCCAGAGATTGGGAGACACACCTGCGAACTTTGGAAGAATTGTTGAAAAGACTAAGTGAGGCCAACCTCACTGCTCGTCCCTCAAAATGTATTTTTGGGGCATCTACGGTAGAATTTTTAGGTCACGATGTCGGATACGACTGGATCACGCCGAACGATGACAATCTAGAGAAGATTGCGCGAGCGAAGCGTCCAGTCACAAAGAAGGAAGTCCGATCATTTTGTGGGTTGCTCGGGTACTATCGGGACTATATTCCTTCGTTTGCGATTATTGCGGCACCGTTGACGGACCTGACGAAGAAGGGGCAGCCAAACTTTGTCAAATGGGGTGAGGCTCAGGAGAAAGCTTTCAACACTCTGAGAGAGGCTCTCCTGAAGCGGCCCATATTAAGACTGCCCGACCATTCGCGAAATTTCACTCTACGCACGGATGCATCCAACAGCGGAATTGGAGCTGTTCTGATGCAGGAGCACGAGGGAAAACTCCACCCCGTCGCGTACGCAAGCAAGAAGTTGACGAATGCGGAGACAAAGTACTCTACACTTGGAAAGGAGTGCTTGGCAATAATATGGGGAGTTGGTAAATTTCGCTTATTCCTGGCCGGAAAGAAGTTCGTCCTCCAAACGGACCACAAGCCGCTGACTTTCCTTAGCACGGCCCGCTACAAGAACGATCGTATACTCCGGTGGTCTCTATCATTGCAGGGGTACGACTTCGTAGTAAAAGACATTGCCGGCAAGGAGAACGTTATGGCGGACTATCTCAGCCGCATAATCGTATAGACTTTCGTGTGAATAACTTCGTGTTTTGTTTTGTAAAATTATTTTTATTTCGTGTGTGTTGTTAAAAATATTATTGCATAATATTTTTCTTTGCGGGGGGCGTATGTCACACTTCATTCATAATTTTAATCACAACGATGTAGTGTATCCCCGTTAAAAGCAGTTCGTAGTTTTATCATAAGAGAATAAATGCGGCTCTTTGAGCGCTGTCTGCGATATACGTACAATTTGTTATATGGCTCGATACATGTATCTTTTTCTCTTTTTTCTCCTCTTTGTATTGACGTAATATGTTTTTTTGACTAACATCATTGTACTGGAAAATTCGCGTATATTCCACTTGATTCGCGTAACGAACTCTCCAGGGGTTTCTGGCTGAATCTTGAATTTACGAGAAAGTTTACGTCACGTGATTTTGTTTTCTATATAAAGCCGATGCGTAGCGAGAATTATTATTATGATGATTATTATCGTTGTGAGATAATTTGAAGCGACTCGAGTGGCGGCTCGAGCGAAGGTGATTTGTTTGGCCACAGGAGGTGGACCGTTAGATTTTGTGTCGGTGGACAATTGTTGAATTTATTTTGTGCCAGTGGTTGGCAGTTTTGTTCTACAGAGGTAGAATTATTTGTGTTGATTGAGTCGAGTTATAGTGTTGATTTCGCTTTGCAGTTTGGCAAAGCGTGGAATAGAAATTTTGTCGGTCGTGATTTTGTAATACATTTGTTGTTATTAGAGACAGTGGTCTCTGTTTGTTGTGAGAAAGAATCTTCAACAAAATCAATCCGAGCTTTCGTTAACCAACTGTATAAACCGTCGGGCTCATAGCAAAACTACTTCTTGAGCCGGAATAAAATAAAATTTAGACACAGCTTTGTTTCAGCGCAGGTATTCGGGTTACCTAGCTCAACTGGTCCTTTGGGATTCCCGAACAAAGTTTGTGACAGTTTCGTTGAAGACTCTTCTTCACAAACAAACAGAGATCCTTGTCTCTAATAAGAACGAATGTATTACAAAATTCACGACCGACGGAAATTTTATTCCACGCTTTGCCAAACTGCAAAGCGAAATCAACGCAATAACTTGATTCAACCAACACAAATAATTCTACCTTTGTAGAACACAACTCCAAATCACTGGCGCAAAATAAATTCAACAATGTAAAGAGCTTCTTTGTGGTACAGAATTTTAATATCGCTTTAAACAAAGTCGATTTTTTTTGGAGCCATAAGCTTTCCGTGACGCTCTCATCAGTGGCAATCGCGTCAAAATGGGACGAACCAGAGAAAATCAAAGTATTTATAGTCTCAACAGTTGGGAGAAAGGTGCTGCAGTCTCGGAAAGGAGAAAGGCACAATTGTACAGTGTGGTGCAATACAGGATGTTCTCGGAAAGGAGAAACGCACTATGTGCAATTACCCAGGAGAAACACTGTTACTCGCAACTTCGGTTATTTGAAAAGTTTCAATGTGTAAACAAATTCCTTTTGCTTACATAAAACCGGATGTTTGGTTTTGATAAAAGTTGCCTCGAGTAGACACAGATGGAACGAGTTGCGTGCCACAGCAAGAATTTTAAAACGTTTGTCGTTATAGTTTGCAGCACATTGCTCGTTGTCAAGCAAATGTTGTCCTATGTCAAGCAAAAGCTTATGGCTCCAAAAAAATCGACTTTGTTTAAAGCGATATTAAAATTCAACAATCGTCGACCGATACAAAATCTAACGGGCCACCTCCTGTGCCCAAGCAAAATCACTTTCACTCGAGCGGTTTCTCGAGTCGTCTCAAATTACCTAATAATGTCGTCTCGCTACGCATCGGCTTTATATAGAAAAAAGATCACGTGACGCAAATTTACTCGTAAACGCTAGGAAATTCTACAACTCTCTAGAGAATACACTTATGCTAGAACCACCTAGTATATACGCGAATATTCTACTACAGTGACGCTGATCAAAAACATAATACGTCAATACTGTCGAGCAAAAGAGAGAAGAAGATACATGTATCGAGCAATAAAAACGAATCGGACGTTATATCGCATAATACAAGAGCAGCGCTACAAGGCGACGCGATTAATACCTTATAATAAAACTACGAATTACTCATAATGGGAATAAATTACATCGTCATGATTAAAATTATTATGAATGAAGTGTGAAAACCATAGTTTTTAATTTTAGTATTATTTTCTATACAAAAAAACAGAATTTTAACTTACTTAATCCTGTTCCTACTACCAAGTTGGGATCAATTACCCCAACGAATACTTCAAGTGATGAGGGGGATAAGCTGCAAAAAAAGGCGATAAGAAATTTAAAACAGTACGTCAATTTCCCGTAGCAATCATTGATATAAATTTTGATGTTTTTTATGATATTATGAGATATTAGATATCTGATGTTTTATCATGTATCAGTCGCTACTTGCCATTGTTCTCTTTCATTAAGCTTCCGTTAACTTCAAATGCTTATACAGCTGATAATTTTTTATATTCAGATTCGAAATTCGAGTCTTTGAGCACCGATATAAAAATAATTAAAAAATCGTCTTCAATTTTTTTAAAAAAAGTTTTGCAGGCATTTTACTTAGCTTCGTACAACACTAACTAAAAACCTTACTATCAATATTTTAGATTTTATTTACAAAGTCCTGATTATTGTTACCAATTTCAGCAATTAACAGTTTGATTTTTTATTATTAGTTTAAAGTAAATGACAAACTTTATATTTCTTGCTTAAAAAGAATTTTTGCTTTAAAGTCCAGATAAAGAAGAGCAATTTTGTGGAAACATTTTTTCGAAAAAATGAAAGAATTTCTAAGAACACTTACTTTATAGCGAATCCAAGTGGCGATGTAACAGATTGCATTCTTACCAAGCATGACGCTGTGGTGACGATCCATTGTCTAAAACACACTTCATAACATCATTTTGCATTAGTTTCGGTCATGAGGTTAAAAGCAAAAAGATTAGTTTTTTTTGTTGCTGTTGATTTTTAATTGCCTACCCTGCCTGATTCTAGTGTTGGTGATGGGATTACGCGGCCTCGAACAGAGGATAATATGACGAATTACAACTTTAAAGACCTAAAATTTCCACTTTGAATCCTAACAGACAGAACTACAATTTTTGGAATTACTCTCGATCTTAGTTCACTAAACACCGAGTCCATCGTGTAGGGCTTTCGCAAAAAGAGCCAAACTTTCTAGCAAATAGCGAAACAAATAACTTCTCAAAACAATACTTACGAGCACAGCAAGACTCCGCTGCATCGGACGGCGTTTGATCCTCGAAGGCGAATCAGCACTTGCCAAGGTCGTGACCCGGACGGGGCAAATTGGCCACCTAAATTAAAAAACAATTTAAAGAATGTTCTCCGACAAAACTTAAACTTAAAATACCACTATAGTTTTAGTACTTCGTGATTGGTTTTTATACCCAGACAGCCATAAATAAAATGTAAACAATTGATTACTTAGAGCCTTTAAAAGCTTAAAAGATTTAATGTACCAATTGAAGTAAAAATTCAACTAAATCACTTTATAAACAGCTGCGAAATAATAAAATTAAAGTGAAATCAAAAACTAAAGCTGGGTACTTACCAATAATTCGAGCAAAAAAATTGGAAGAAGTATTGCCGCAAGTCAGTGATGAATAGCAATCAATGGCCGAGGTAGATTGAGCTGGTATTCCTGCAATGTTTTAAAAATTAAATCAGCTCAAAGTTTCTCGGGAATTCATTTATAACTCTGAATTAATTTCTTTAAAAGTAATAATTTCACGCTTTTTTTGTGGGTTGTAAACTTGTTTAAATAACTCGAAAGGAGTAAAAAATAATGAACTAATGTAAGAAAGAAACCACTTTCTTTTTGTAGTCTATTAGGTTTTTACTAGAAAAAACACAAAAAGTATGCATAATATACTTTATAAAGATTTAAAAAACGCTTTAATTAATATGCTCAAAATTTGTTCATCCACCCTAAGAAAATAAATTTGGATTCACCTAATGTTACTTTTTTTATACCAGTAATGATTTTAAAGTTATTATCGTTTTTTGTACAATTCCTTCAATAAATATTTTACAACTTCATAAAGGATAAATTCGAAATTAAGAAAAAACAGCCATAAAATTTGCAAGCACATGCTTTGCCCAAAAACACGTGACAAATTATTTTAAAAAAAGTTACGTTAAAAAAGGTTCGATTTTTTAAGAATATTTCAAATCTCTTTAGATTCAAATATAAAAGTAGGTTCAAATATGAACTAGGTGATGCAACTTTTTTCTTAGTCTTTTTCTCAGCTAGTGTAATTAATTGAGTTTGTGCATGTTTTAATGTTGTTTTCGTTTTGTTGCATGTCCCTTTTTCCGTAATATAATTATATTGATGTAAGTATTTTGTTCGACAAATGGCGGAAATAAAAACAACTGAACTAAAGTAAAAGTAAACTCACGTTTAGAATAGCAAGCTCGGGTGGCGCTGAATACAGCCAGGCTTGAATCCCAGCAGCAGCCTCTTCCTTCACAGTTTTGCTCTAACAATGTATTTTGCAGGGTGCTTCCTCCAAGGGCTCCAATGCCACCTCCAAATAAGTTTGTTGCTCCCAACGATCCAAAAACTAAACGTTTGTTTTGGATTTAGCGAGTTATGATCTCTTCTAATATAAGCTATGACAAATTTAAATTAATTTAGGCGCAAGATAGAGGATCCATATATATTCTCACCAACTTTCCAAGACTGTTCAAGCTTTTACATTATTGAACTAGGAAGCATGCAGGGGTGGGCAGAGAGCAACTTCCGAAACTTGCGCAATTGCGGAAGTTGCACTGCGCTCTTGGTTAGAGAATTATAAGTTGCTCTTGATTCTGCTGCGCATCGAAAAATAAAAAGACTACTTGCACTTCATTGGGCTGCGCTTTATGTAGCCCTATTTTGCAAAAGCGCAATCTACTTCGGTTGCTTTTCCATGTAGTCAATTGGAAAGCCGATTGGGTTGCGCTTACGATTTAAAAAATACTTTATGTTTTAATTGATTCAAACATCACGTTGTGCCGCGCTTAATACAGTTTTAAAATAGTCTACATCGCGCTTTACGTGAATTTCAAAAATATACTGCGCTTTACTTGAATTTCAAAAATGCATGCAATGTCAAGCGAAAAACTCTGCGCGTAAAATTAAAGGCAAAAATATGTTTCGATTTTTGATTTCAAAATAAAAAATCTTTATTTCATTCTTCGTTTGATTTTCAAAAACAAAAAATTCAACAATTTAAAATATTTTTACCGAAAGTTTTATCCTTGCGATTAACTAGAGGTTGCATTCAAAAATTTCACTTCTCTTTTTCCTCTAATACCTACGTACGTAAGTTATACAATTCAAGCATAATAGCGTTGCAATTTTAAAAGCGTCACAAGATAGTCAATGACATCGCAATTAAAACTATTACGAAAAAGTAGAAAACTAAGAAAATTCGTGTTTGGTTTCTTTATTAATCTTACTTCCTTGACGGGTCCTTGGCAATGCAGGAGCCCCTGCTGTTCTAGAAGCAAATCCATTGCTGGTTCCTGTATTGGTGCCTGAATTGGAGGACGAGGCGGAAGATAATGAAGTTGATCTTCTCGAATTAATCAGCTGCTGTTGGCTGAAGACGGTGGTGATGAGTGCAGTGGAATCGAAACCAGGACAGGATTGTCGTTGGTCCGCATTCACAGAGCATGTTGCTGTTAAAAAAATTCACATGATAGCGTTGAACATTAATAACGTTCAATTTAACAAGTAGCATAAGATTTTTAAAGGCTTACATGATTTTCGTGCTTATTTTTTTGTCGCGAATTGCTTTTATGGAGAAGAGATAGCAATGACAGGCCCAAGCGCAAGGTAGAATTTAATTGGCCCACGGATAGGGCGAGCACGTTGCTGAGCCACGCGAGGATCACAGCTTTACTCAAAATAGGCTAGATTAGCCTAACTATTCTTCCGGTAGATAGGTTTCTGCTAGAAAACTATTCAGTTTAAATTTTTGTTCTGTTTTTGCGAGCTGTCAGAGGGTATTTTTAGACTTTCTTACTTTAACTCCCTCGGTTGTGATGACGCTTAGCGTGACCTGACGAGCAAAACGTCACGTTTTATTTTGTTAAAAATAAATGGCGGTGAGTAGTTTGCTTGTTAGCAGAAACTTATCTACCGGAAGAACAGTTAGACTAATCTAGCCTATAAAATTTGAGTTAAGCTTTTCCAGTAACTACTAAAATCAATTCGTAGGCTGTTGATAACTAAGTATTACTTAAACAAAAATGACGCCATTTAGTAGAAAATTTAAAAATCTTTGACTAAATACACGATGATTAAATTACCCAACTACCCAAATAAAAAATGTGATATTTAAATAAGTATAGAACAGATTTTAAAGTTTTGAAGAATGTCAATTTTTTGAATGATTTTATTAAAAACTCAAACGTTTCCAAAGATTAATAAATTTTGTCTTCAATCTCGAGCTTAAACAGACAGAAATAGACCTTCAAAACTGCAGTTGCATGAATCAACTTACCTTCAGCTTGTGCATTGAGTAAAGAGCTGGCTGTGAGATATGGGCACCGGAAACACATTGATCCAGGGGCGTAAATGCATCCCTGTAAAATCCAACAAGAAGCTAAATATAAGTAAGGGATTTTCTTTTCAAAAAAAAAAACGGTTTTATTACAAAAATTGACTTTTCGACAGCGTGGTCCACTAGGTAAGAGCGCCGTGTCGATGGCGGACGTCATCGCTACAATCGCCGTTCAAAATCTTGCAAGCCGTAATATCAACAAAAACGGTTTAACATTAATAGAAAAACAAGTCCAACTCAAGCTCACAATGTTTAAGCATTCTTGCTCAGTTTGAATGTTGACGTGGATTCCTATCTTGCAGTTGTATTGCACATTGAGGGTTGCTCGTTCGTTTAGGCAACGGGTGAGTACATCGGGGGGAATGAGCGCTGCGTAAAAACAATAAAAATATTTCTGGCATCACTTAGAAAAGATAAAAAAAACATGGGCCTCGACATAAACATTTATAGAAAAAAATTATGGCTTCGACTTTACTGAATTAGTCCGAGGGTTTGGTTTTGATTAAAAATGTTTCCAGTTTGATAGTCAAATTGTCTAGACGTCATTGTATCAACTATTTTGTATTCAGAAATGAAAAACAAATTTCTTACTTTTGTTAATCAAGCTATAATGGTCATCAACTTTTCAAAAATTGGAGACCATTAATTTAAGCACTCGCAGATCATCAAGCGCTTTACCTATTTTTTCCAGCTTATACTCATAAAAACACACAACCACTCCCAACCAGGAGCCGGAAACTCTTTTTTTGATTTAACATTTGAATTTTGAGGTTATTTTGGGAAGGGAAAGTGGCGTAAAGTGTCTTTTCCAAGAACACAACAGAATGGCTCGAGTGGGTTTTGAACCGAGACCATGTTGATCATAAGCACGGCACTCCAACCACTCGACCACGCTGCCAACAAAGATTACTTTGAAGGGATCAAGGATTACATCCTCCTGGCACCCATTTCTAATTAATACCGCATAAAACCAAACTAATATTTTATGTTTTGTTGTAGCACGCATACAGTGAATGCCCAGTAGCACCAAAGAAGAAAAACCTAAAACGTTGACAGGGTGAAGATTGCGCCGTTATTAGTATGTTTTAAGGGACAAACAAAACTTCAACATAAAACAAAACAACAGAGTTATTAACGTTAAAGCAATGAATTCATCACTGTACCTGGATCCAAAGGCCCAGTGAGAGTAGTGCCTACTCCTGCTGCAGTAGTTGAGGTAGTAAGACCAAGTATTGGTCCCAGTACATTTCGAAGTGAGTCCAAAGAACCACCTACAAAAAGTAAACTAAATAGTTTTTAATATATTTTGTTTATCATGCCAGTCTCGTAGTCGCTTTTTAAGCGCAAAAAAATAATTTGCTTGACCGTTAAAACGTCTTTGAACAGCATGACGATTTGCTAATGTCTAATGATCCAGCTTTTAAACCAGGATTTCCCAAACTTTCTGTTCATGGGTACCCTTTGGACAATTATAGATTCGCTCGTGTACCCCCAAAATTTTCTCATATGTTTAGCTGCAAAGCTCAACTTGCTCTAACGCACAACTTATTTTCTATAGCTAGGCAACCCATTACATTCCCTCTAAATTTGCTAAATCTTTAAAATTGATTATTTTAGTTTAAAACGAAAAAGCTGCGTGATTAGTACTAATCAAAGCACACAAAGTTATTCATAACAATGTAATCTAAGCTTAAACAAACACTACAATCAAACTAACAATATATCGGCTGAATAAGCCCAGCAGTCCTAGCTAATGTAATGGATAAACCTGCTTTTTAGCAACAAGCTCATTAATACGCGGTGAAACATTAGCAACAGCATAACGAAGATCATGTTCAGGTGTTTTGAACTGTGATCCGTACTTTAATTTGATTCCAAGCATCACTGAAAATGTCGATTCACACAACCATATTCGTGACAACTATTCCTGTAATAAAAAACTCGCCCTATAAACCCAAAACCTCGCTTAATAACCCACACTTTTTGTCTTGCATTTGACTGTTTCACACTTCGTTACGCTGTTATTTGATTTTGTTTTGAAAATGGCAAGAGACGTAAATGTTGTTTAAAATAAGCGGGGTCGACTGTATTTGCTTTCTAGTCTTTGTAACTACGGTTCTTGTAGCAATCAATCAGCTGTTTTGTCTTGCGTGCCGTCATTGACAAAATAAGTCATGTGAACTGCGAAAGTGGACTTGCTAGTTACTGTAGTTGTAGTTAAAGTTTTTACTGGGGTGAAAATCTGACTTCCTCAAGAGTTCTTAAACTCACGTCTTCAAATTATTAACATCAGGTGATAAAAAATATTTTAATGCAGATTACAAGTTATGGAAAGAATATCCTAATACTTAATCTAATGTACCCCTTGAAAAGTCGAAACGTACCCCTGGGGATACATGTACCTCAGTTTGGGAACCCCTGTTTTAGACAATCACCACAATTTTTAGGACCGCAAAATGACACTGGTCAACAAAAGAAAATGATTTAAAATTTTTAAATAATGTGCTAACCTTTAAAAAAATTTAACCAATTTTTGCTTCTGAGATTTGTGTTTTAAAAATATAAAGCTAACATTTTCTTCTATTTTTAATTGCCTGTATTAATTCTTTCAAAAATGAACAATTTACTATAATAACCGCAGTAGCAGCAAACCAATTTATGTCAAGATATTCATTTCAGTTTAGCAAAACTATTTATTTCTATTCAATTTAAAGGATTTGGTCAAGCTTGAAAATAATTTTTCTGAAATTTTTGTACGTAATAAATACCATGACGACCAACAAAATATAATTAAAACCGCCTTTAACACAACAAAAAATAAATATCGGAACATAAAATTTAAAACACTTAGTTAGGTTTAGAATACAAAGCGAAGTCAACATACGGTGGAAGTTTTAACTCATTACATGGTGTTTCATAATTAAGGCAACCAGCTTTTGGTAAGTATATCGAAATTTTCCAAATGCTCTTTTGAGTTTGACAGTTGAAACACAAAACTGAATAACAAGTAAATCATACATAGTCCCATTTATTCGCTGCAACTACCCTTGTTATGAACAACAACCTCAAGTCTACGTACAAGTGCATCGCAAGCGGCTCGTGTCTATTCCTGCGGAATCGCATCCCATTCCTTTTGCGGTTTCGTTTTGAGAAAATCGAGAAAAATGAGAGGGAAAATCTTAGCTTCTTAAATGAACCAGGTTGAAAAGTCCAAAGGATCTAGGTCGGGACTTCTATCGGGACATACATTTATATTAATGAATAATGCTCTACTGAATCCAGGTTTGGGTTAATTGGGAGCAATGCGAGGGCGCTAAATTTGGTTAGAGGAACCCCGCGACCACAAAAACCCTAGTTCTAGAATTATGAATTTTCTTTATTATGAAACACTTTTTCTTTCAGTTAATTAATTTAATTCAATTGATTATAAAATGATTTAAAAGTTTGAAATATTCTAATGTTTCGTAGTATATCAACTTTGCTTTCTATTCTGAAAAACAAATAATTACATTTAAATTAGGCTTGTTTTAAATTTATTGGCAAGCTTTTCAATAACTGAACAAACGTTCATCGATTACTTTTTTAAAGTCTGGATCAAATAAGATTTTTAAAAATTATAAGCATCTTTGATTCTTACTTAATTTTTCTAATTTTTTTTTTGCTCATTTATAAATGATAATAATATTATTTTAAAAATAAATGTTTTATAGTTGATAATAGCGTGCTTTATTTTTTTTTGCTACACAATTCTACAAATTTCCGTAAAAAGGCTTCCACTGTTCACAATGACTTGTTAGCAGCTAGTGTATTTTAACGATTTGCAAAAAGTAAAAAGCTAGCAAGCAAAAAACTTTTGTCTTATATTCAATTTGCTTCAAAAGTTTAACTTTCTTTCAACTAATTTGCATTTTAATCAACGAACCTTGCAAAAGCAGCAAAGGATTGCTGAGTAGATTTCTCAAACAGCCATTACGAGTTAGGAGACTTTGCCTAAACTGTAAAGTTAAAATAGATCCCAGGCCGCTCCCTGATCCTCCTAGACCAGAAAGAAAGTCGTTGCCGAAGAGGAGTTGACAAACAATAGGATTGTAAGGCGGACGAGCTGGAGTTCCAGTAAAATCTTTAAAAAATATTGGAAACCATTGGTTACTTGACTATTTTAACCGCTTTTATTTGAAGCGCGTTCACCAAAAATATCTCATGTCATTGTTTCAATCTCTCTCACAATTAATAAAAGGCTTATAAGTTATAATAAAGAAAATTTAGAAAAATTATAGAGATTCCCTTGAGTATGGTAAATTGACAACTGCACGATCAACGGCCTGAGTCATGTTTTGCAAAATTTATTACTGTTCTGCTTTCAAAAAAAAACAAAAAAAACAATTACAATTAACTTAAGAATGTAAAACCAAATCCTAGGTTAAAAGATATTTTGCAATTTTAAAAAGTTGTGTAATTTCTCGGCAATTAGTAAAAATAATAAAGCTACGAATGCAGTACAATACGAAGTGACATTTACATTTCTACCTGGCAGCTGTGACCCGACCGGCCCAGACTGAGCGTTTCTTGTAGTCCTTCTTGCAGTTTGTTGAAGTAAAAGTGGCAGTAAACTGCTTGATGAGCCACCGTTGTTGTTGTTTCCAAGCAGAGAAGTTAACAAGCTTGATGAACCGCCACCAAGCAAACCAGCAAGTGGGTTTCCACCTGCAGCGCCACCAAGTAGACTAGCAAGTGGGTTTGTATTTCCACCTGTAGCGCCGCCAAGCAGACCAGCAAGTGGGTTTCTATTTCCACCTGTAGCGCCACCAAGCAGACTAGCAAGTGGGTTTGTATTTCCACCTGTAGCGCCACCAAGCAGACTAGCAAGTGGGTTTGTGTTTCTTCCTCCAGCGCCGCCAAGCAGACTAGCAAGTGGGTTTGTATTTCCACCTGTAGTGCCACCAAGCAGACTAGCAAGTGGGTTTGTGTTTCTTCCTCCAGCGCCGCCAAGCAGACTAGCAAGTGGGTTTGTATTTCCACCTGTAGTGCCACCAAGCAGACTAGAAAGTGGGTTTGTATTTCCACCTGTAGTGCCACCAAGCAGACTAGAAAGTGGGTTTCTATTTCCACTGGTGGTGCTTCCAAGGAGACTTGCTAGTGGATTGGCATTGTTGTTGTTGTTGTTGTTGTTGTTGTTGTTGTTGTTGTTGTTATTGTTGTTGTTGTTGTTGTTGTTGTTGTTTCCTATTAAACCAAGAAGGTTTTGAAGGTTGTTGGAAGTGGGGGGCCTGGAAGCAGCCGGTGTTGCAGACGGCCGAGTGTTTTGCTGAAGGAGTCTCTAAAAAGTTTTTGAACGACAATAGTTAATCAAATACTGTAATGTGACCTAATTTTTAATTTTTAAGAAGAGCTTTTATCTACGTACTTAGTAAACTTTTAATTAATTATCAAGTTGGTTAAACGCAGAAAAACTTTGAAAGTTGAAAAAAGGAGGTGTATGCGTTTGGCGTAGGGGTAGCACGACAATGTTTATCTCATGTGAGTTTAAAAAGTAAATCAAACAAAACAAATAAAAACTGTGAAAGTCTATTTTTGAAGCGCAGCAACAATCACATTCATCAAAATTTGTGTTTCGAACGTTTTTGTTAAATTTTCAAAGGAAAATTGAGTTCCGCATAATCTGCAACTTTTCTACTCAAAACAATAGCATCAAAGATAAAAAATGACTTTATTCTAGTAACAACAGAAACGCATGCTTTAAATTGGCAAAAAAAGCAAATTATTACACGTAAATAAGACCCGTCAAATTGGGCATTTTTATTATGAGAATCTCTTACGTTCACTTCATTGCGAAGAAAATCTCTAGCGGCCTGGGGTGACACAGTTGTGTTGATAGATTCGCATTGGTCAATGACATCTTGGAAAAAGACGCCGAGCTGAAAAGCAACTTCAATAAAAAAAAGAGTTGGTTGTCTTTCAAAAAACATGAAAAAAAAACGTTTAAGGATCTTTAAAAAGTTTTACCTATTTTTAAGCATTTAGCAACATGCCCAGGTGAGTAAATTTTCTTGTGCCTTAAATTTATAATTATGCTTTTTTTTGCTATTTACCATTTACCTAAGGAGTGATTTTAAATGGTTACCAAGGGAATACCAAAACTAAATATATAAAAAATGAATGATTTCATGCTAATGCGCTTTACAATTGATTATAGTTTTAAACAAAAGAACAAGCACGGTCAATAAATTTATAGAAAAGGCTGAAACCTTCAAACTCTTGATGAACGATGGCCGACATGATATACATCGCAAGTAATGGTATCTGGTTCAATATGAAAATCATTTAGCGTGAAAATCGATTACAGTAAGTATACATTGAGAATCGAGAAAAAAAGTTATTTTATTTGCTTTGTGTTCTCATTTGAAAGTATACGGGTTGTGTAGAAACAACAAAACCTAAATTTCGAAAGGTTTTCCAAAAGGAAAAAAGGCTTGTGTATTTTAAGTACTACAGAAATAATCCTAACAATTCAAGCAGTGCGTGTTTGAAAAGTTATTAGTGTTGAAATCAACTCATCGTTTATGAAAATTCACTTTTTAGAAGGATCTACAGGTAGTATTTGTCGGTAACGTGGTCGAGTGGTTAAAGCACCGGACTGATGATCAGCATGGTCTAGGTTCAAAACCTACTTACGCCATTCTGTTGTGTCCTTGGGAAAGACACTTTACGGCACTTTTCCCTGCTTGGTGGTCTTGACAAGCAATTCTAAATTACAGTAATATCTCTACTGAATTATTAGTCGACAGCAATATCTTGGCATCTCCGGAAGCAGGTCGGGGTAATTGCTTACCCTATGTATAGCGCCTCCGTCGCTTTCCTGCGAGTCAGGAGGATAAATATAGAGATTAAAATAAAAAATAAAATAAAATTTGTTTGAAAAGAAGTTTTAAAGAAATAAAATTCATTTTTTAAATATTGCTAAAAAAAATAAATAAAAAATACTTACAGATTGCGGAATTTGGCCATTTTTTATGGATGTGCACAACGCTATCGTACGATTGATATCTAAAAACAAATTGATGGAAATAAAACTTTTCAAAATAGTTGCTATTAAACAATTTGTTTTTATCCGCTTTGATAGGGAACTGCCCCTTATCAAAATGAGAAAAGCTTGTGGCAGTGATTTTCACCCTTTAACGGTTTGTGACTTTTCTGGAAGATAGTTATCACCAATGGCTCAACTATTTGTCAATCACTAAAGAAAAAAAAAAGCTTCAAAAAATGTATTTGTTACGTTTAAGTCAGTAAGCCAAGTGAAAACCAAAACAATTTTAATTGTTTTTTTTTACCCATAACTAACAAAAAGGTAAAAAAAATAAAAAAAATCTTAATCTTAATGGAATAAAAGCGTAACAACAATGAATTGTAGCAACAAGTTGTTTTGATAAAATTTTAAGGGGCACAATTTTGAATATAAAACTATATAAATTAATTGTAGTTGCTTCTTCGATACAATATCCAGCTGTGAACTTTCAGTTTTTGTCTTCCTGTGACAAGAAATATAAAATGTCCGTCATTTAAATAAAAATGAAATTTTCCGTACCGTATTTCAAAATTTTTAAGACACTTTTTTAGATTAATTTTCTTAGTTGTATTAGTTTTAGTACAAATATTGTCTTGATAACGATTCCTAACACGACGCGATTTAGAAATTAAAACTAAATGTTTTATAAATGGAGACAACGAAACGATACTCATAACCAATTCCTCATGCTCTCTTTTGAACCTTTATTTTTGAGTCGCCTAAAGTACGTTAGTTCAAGGGTGCAAAATTCTTTGTGGAGTTTGGTAGCGGGTGAAAATTTTTAGTGGCATATACATTTCAAATTTGTCACACACACATAGGCGTGCAAGCCCCGAAAATTTTAACACAAACTTAAAGTGTAAAGTTTTTTTTTGTCTGCATAAGTGTAAACTAATTGTTTCTCATTTTTTCAACTACAAAATTTGGTGTGGAACAAAAAATAAATAAAAAATAAAAAGATCTTCGCTTTAAATTTGACTGGTGTTGCTCCTGTTACGTCCAAAAAAATAGTAAAGACCTATAAAAAAAATGTCTTTACATTAAATTTGTGTGACATTGCTCCTTTTATGTGTAAGGAAACTAGTGTAGACCAAAAAATAAAAATAAAAAAACGCCAGTTACTATTACGTCACTGCAAATCGCAGTTTTTTGGAAATCGCGCGACTGGATTTAGTATCCCTGCGCTTGGTCGATTCAAAAAATCTATTCACAGTCAAAAAGATTTGCAAACACTTTTACTTTTAATCCAGTTTATTTAGCGAAAAAGTGCCTGTAGCAATATTTGTCAAGCTTCCAAAAAGATCGTGGTTGTGGCGGACTTCACCTTTTCTGCATTATTTTACTCCAGATTGAATAAAAATAATACTCCAGAATTGCAGCATTATTCTACTAATAATTACCAATATAAAAATTGAATCAAAAATCATAACTACATGATCCAGGTTCTGACTTCAGATTTGATAAACATTTTTATAACTTGCCCTATTTTCCTGTGATGATATTGTTAAGTTTATAAATTAACTAGGGCAAGCAAATCAACAAAAAATACTGTAAAAGCTTAAGTAATCTTAAAGTTTTTGCAAATGCTTTACGCCGAAAAATTATGCAATTTATAGCCGACGGCAAATTTGCCATAGGTTATAAAATATTGGTTTAAACTTTAAACCTTGAGAGAATATTTGTAAGCAATTTTTTTAAAAGTTACCTTTGTGCTGTAAAGCAACAAGAAAAAAGACAAGAGTTTTACCTTTGATTTATGGTTTTAATAAAAAAAAGAGCTCCAAAAAATATCTACCATTATTTATTTTTTTAAATCGCAAAAGCCACATACCTCTTGTACTGCCTCCAGTTCCTCCTATGATATTTGGTCTGGTAGGCGAAGTAGGTCGATTTCCCCCTTGTTCGAAACCCACATCAATTCCTAGCTCCTGTAAAAGTTCTTGCAAAGCTTCATCAGGATCTTGCGTTGTTGTGGCTCCTAGAAGTCGAAGAAGTTAGATTTTAAAGTATTTTTTCAACAAAATAAATTTTTAAGCTTTTAATGATTCTTGTAAAAAGTCTGAAATTCAAGTAAAGCATTTATAGATTTTTCAGCAGCTACAAAAGTGGTTTAATTTTGGATTTCCGAAAAAGGCTCTGCATTTTTTGTTTTTAGAATCAGTATTCGTTTCTAAAAATAGTATGAAAAGACTTTACGCGCTAGCAGTGGCGAGTCGTGCATTGGAGCTGCAATTGTAAATACACGTATTATTCGCAGCCATTAATTGTGGCAGCATAGCACTTAATATTACAAAAAAAGGTAATTTGAAACGAGGACTATAATTGATAACAAAATCGAGAGTAAGGAACAAAATAGAATTCTTTATTTTTGAAAGAAAATTTTATTAAGCAGTGATTTCTTTTTTTTTTCAAACAGAGAATTTTTTTGTACCTGGAATGGGAACGATTGTTGAAAAGATGTTGCTGACTGGGCCTTGTGGAACTGTATTTCCCAGTAGGTCAGCTGTTGGGCGAAATCCGACGGCTGCGATTATGTACAAAATTACATTTTTTAAAATTACAACAGGAATATCAATAAACGGAATATAACAAACCAAGTTACAGTTAAATTAGAAGTAAGGACTCGAGTTTCACTACAACAGTTGAAAAGGATCAAACAGTTTGGAATATTTAGACAGACAGACAGACAGAAGTTTATTTTGTCAAAGATTATTACGCACTATGAAGGTAATGCATAAAAATAAACGAGAAAGAAAATACATATCAAAATAGATAGCTCTTGTCAAGTAAACTGAAATAGCTGATTGACTTATTTTTAAGTTTTTGGACCCGTAGCTTGCAACATTGGTTCCCCCAGGCCTAAACCTAACCCGAATTTGAACAAACTCGATTTAGTAGGCGTTGCTAGAAAACGCAAGAAAATTGCTGGTAACAAAATCGTATAAATTGGTGTGTTTAATCGATAAAAATAAATTTTTTGGTTTTAAACACAATGTTTTTCGAAATCGAATGTCGAAGACCTTAAAGGTGCGCACCGAACCAGCATGACTAAGATTAGAAATGGAGCCTAAGGCTTTTACCATTGTGCACGTCACACCATTAATAGGTTGACTGGCCCTCGGCCGCATTGATATGTGCGATGCGGCCCTTTCCCTAAAACTGTTGCACGCCTCGTGCATCATAACCAAATAAAGATTTTGTCTGCGATTTGACTTTCCGTTCAAACTTGAAACTCAACTTACTTGGGGCGAGTCCGATCGTTGTCGTGGCAACGGTGGTCGTTGTGGTTGAAGGTGTTGGTGGAGGGGGTTGGGTGGCAACGAATCCGGGAGTTGACGGTGGAGCGACACCAGTGGACGCTGTTGAAAAGTAATTTAAAATAAGATGAAGATGACGAAAGGTTAGGGGGTGTCACATTGTTAGATAAAAACTTATTTAACCGACCAAAAAAACGGCTTTTGATTCAGTAAATTTAGTCAAAGTACGACAATTAGTTAAAATTAATAATCTTTATCATTCCATCTTTGATTTCATATGAAAAGAGAAAGTAAAATTGGTATTTTAAGTAAGTAAAAGTACCAATTTTCAATCGATAACTTTGGTTGTCAATTAGATAATACATACAATTATCATTTCGTGTTTACTGTACAGCGTGGTCGAGTGGTTAAAGCACCGGACTGATGATCAGCATGGTCTCGGTTCAAAACCCATTTGCGCCATTCTGTTGTATCCTTGGGAAAGACACTTTACAGCACTTTCCCCTGCTTGGTGGTCTTGACAAGCAGTTTTAAATTACAATCATATCTCTACTAAATTACTAGCGGACAGCAATATCTTGTCATCTCCGGAAGCAGGTCGGGATAGCGCCTCCGTCGCTTTCCTGCGAGTCAGGAGGATAAATATAGAGATAAAAATAAAAAAACTGTATTTCTAAGGTTACGATTAGTGTCTAAAAAAATACCTCTGTTCTTTTTTCTAAAAAAAATGCTTTAATTAGAGACAGTGTTTAATTTTTATTAATCTTTATACCATTTTTATCTCACACATTTTTCATTCGATTTTAAAATTCATTAACGTTAGTCTTTATTTTTAAAACTAGTTTATTTTTCGTAATGACTTTTTAAAATATGAGTTTTGAAGTGAAGACCACAAATCGTCAACACATTGAATGTAGATTTGAAAAAAGTTTTTCTGTTTTATGATTACCAAATACTTGTCTTTATATGTTTATTCTTGAATTATTTTAGATTACAAACGTTGCTATATTAGAATCTTAGACTTTAAGTTAGTGATTTTTTTAATAGTAGGCTTAATAATAACCGAACGTTATTTTAAAAACTGCATATTATTATAAAAAATCTTTCAAATTTTAATTAAAAAAATAAAAACAGTTGATACCGAACATACTGTAAAATTTGTTTAGTTTATCTTTCGGCCTTTGTAATTTGTAAATGTTGCTTACACTAGTATGAAACTTATAATCAGTTTCATTTTCAGAATTAACCAAGAGTTTATAATGCTGATTTTTTTGAAACTTTTATAACTATAACAAATGATATAAACAGATTAACAACCAATTTTCTTTAAAAGTCTCAATGAAAAGTGTGACTTACATAACTTCGCAAAAAGCTTCATATTTACTTATTGCTTTTTCTTTTGATTTTGTTTTTTCTTCATTTATAAAACAGTAAAAAAATACTATTTAAGCATTTACATTTCTGCTATCGGCTGTTTGCATAGTTTTTTTGGGTTACATGTAAAGGCCCAAAAAACTTTTTTACTTTAAAAAGACGCGATAAATTAATGTGGAGTTTTTTCGACTTTTTAACGCAAAAATGGTTTTAAATGTTTCAAAAAACTCTATTCTTACCAAAAAAACATAAAGGAACGTCGGGATATTGGGAGGAAGCGGTGTTGTCATAGCAACAAAATCCTCCAGTGTCCGGATCGTAAAAATTAAGACACATGCTAATATTTATACCGGGATTTCCACAACGAACTCTGGAAAATGCACTGACCACGGTGCATTCTGGGTCCGGTGATGAATCTGTAAGATAAAGTCATAGTAAAGGTTCGAACTCAGGTTGTCGTGGCCTTTTTTGTGCTTGTTGATTTAAGTTTTATTGGAATGTTTTTTCCTGTTTTAATCTTTTCTCTTACTTCATCAGTTATCTATATCATCGCTTCTATTTTAATTTAAGTTTTAAAAGTATTTTTTTTAAAGCCTACAACGGTAAAAAGAAATTTTTGTGACGGTAAAAATCAATTTTTTTGTCTACAATACAAGTAATAGCTGATTTTAACAGAGTGTGAGCATTTTTAATGAAAAAATTCCTTAAATAAAAATGCCTGGTTTGGCATAATTTTTATTTTTCAGCGACGATTTGCCAATAATATACAGTTATAATGCAGAATTGATTTTATAAACAACTAAAATTTGACGTTTTAACGCTCAATATTTAAAGTAAAGCTTAAAATCTAGACCAGAGGCCGGGAACCTTTTTGTTATTGGAGGCCAGATTTTAAAATTTTTAACCAAGGAGCCCGCATAAGTTGAAATACCTAAAAAAATAGCGCTATCACTTTGAATCTGTCTCCGTTTTCTTGATATTCGCCCCTAAAATGAAGTGATCTCTAAAAAATTTTCTCTTATCAGCAGTAGTCATTGACACATAGTTCTATTGTCATGGAGGTCGCAGGTTTTCCACCTCTGTGACAGACACTATCTTAATATATTTCGACACTGCTCTACAGCTGCTGTACACGCTACGCGTAAGTTTGTTTGTTTTATTAAAACTTTTGCGCCAAGTAAACGCTTAGCGTAAAAATTTCAACAAACCAACCAGAGTTATAAACGGGCCGACTAGCTCAGGTTCGGACCTGAATTTGAAGCCGGAAAAGCCCAAAAGTTAAATTCGATCCAAAACACTTGGCGCCAAAAAAAGGTGGTCGTTTATCTGTAAGCTCCGCACTGGGCCCGAGTTAGGCCTAAAATTTTTCTCAAACTTAGGCCCGAACCCGATCCGAAAAACCCGGCCCGATTTACAACTCTGAAACCAACAAACGCATGTCGAGCGCATAACCCATTGGTAGACCAGACCTACAAATACTGCCTTGGATCGTAATGCTTACTTCAGTGCTTTAATTGAAAAGGAACAAAAGCAGATAAAGAAATATCTATTTTATAAAAAATCTATATTTTACATCTAACCGCTTTAACTGTTATAAATACCAAGTCTAACCGCATAATATGACTACAAGAGTTAAAAGTTTTGAAGGCATTGTTAGTTTTCTATGAAGAAAAGATGACTGCTTCTTCTCATTGATTTGAATTGTCCACGTTTCTTCATTAACTTTTTGTTTAGATTTTGCTTGCTGAATGTTTACAACCGAAGAGTAGTAACTGTTAAAAATTCTTACGGCAAATTGTCTTTTACTTCCTTCTTTACTAAGAAGTAGTTGTTTCTGTACTGTGTAGATCAGGGATTCTCAACCGATGGGCCACACAACGATAGGATAAAAAAATGTTTATTTCGTGATTTTGTGAAATTTCGTGAAATCGAAAGCAGAATAAAACTCAAGACCCTTTTTTTGGTCTTCACCTATAATTTGGAAATGATTTTGTAAAATTGTGTCCAGAATAAAAGCAAAGACTTAGACACAATGCGCCGCAACAATTGCGTTTCAAGTTTTTAGGGCACGGTGTTAAAAAGGTTGAAAACCCCAGGAGTAGATTATGAAGACATGAACACAATCCTTAATCTATTGAAAAAAATTTTGCACTTTTCTCTTTCTACCCCTTTAATAACACAGTTACATAGTGCAATTCTAGCAACAACAAACAAAGTCCTGTTAGTAAATAAAAAGAAACGAAAGAGTAATTCTCAAAATAAACAAGATAAAATTCATTCGTTGCTGACAAGTGTTTGTTTTTAGACTAACTTTTATTCGCATATTTTGAGGTAAATTAAAAATAAACATACGTTGGATTTAGTTGGACTAAAACTTAGTACCCTACAAAAAAAGACTGTAATGATAGAGGAAATGTTAAAATAATCAAAAATACTCAGAACACATTTTTAAAAAAGTATATTTGGGCTTTTCAATGAATCTCTCAATTTTCATATTGTTCTTTACATTTGAGTTTACTAGTAAAGTACTATCTCTTTCTACTGATTTTTTGACTCCATTATTTATGGATCACGCATAGGCTACAGTTTTGGAAATAGTACTTAAATCGCAATAACCGTATATAACTGACATGGGCAAACTACGGCCCGCGGGCCAAATCCGGCCCGCGAGCTTGTTTAATCTGGCCCGCCTGCTATTACCACGAACGAGTACTTAAAAGCAATTCATTACTGATTGTTGAATATAGTTTCCCTTTTCCCTACAGAAAAATCACATTCCAATGCCCAAGCATACGAATCAATTGATCTTGTTGAAGTTTCCTTGTTTATGCCTGTAATTCTTTTCTCATAACTAAGCGTTTGTTACATCACAGTTAAAAAATCGTTGAAAATTTATTTGTGACTTCTAGTTTAATCACATATCACAAGATAAGATGAAAGAGGAAAACCCTGACATGGATATAACTTTTTTGCACTGCATCATCCATCAGGAGGCCTTGTGTAAGTCTGTACTGCAGCTTAATCATATGGTGAAGGCAGTGATAAAACTGATCAACTACATAAAAGGAAGAGGACTTCACCATAGACAGTTTATAAAGTTTTTCGAAAAAATCGATTCTGATCACCAGGACTTGCTTTACCATTCTCATGTTAAGTTAAGTTTGGGAAAAGCATGTAAACGTTTCTGGGTACTTAAACAGGCCATTTGCTTATTTATGTAGTTAATCAGAAAAGGTGATGACTTTCCTGAACTAGAAGACGGAGATTAACTTTGTGATTTTTTTTTTGCAAGAGACATATTGACACACATGAATGACTTGAATACGAAGTTGCAAGGGAAAAATCTTTTCGCTCTCGAGATGTACACGAATGTTAAAGCTTTTAAATCTAAACTGACTTTATTTTTAGAACAATTGCTAAGCAATTCGTTTGTACATTTCCCCACTTTAGTGACTATGAAAGAAGCTTCTAAACATGTAAATAAATACAGCAAGTTACTGGATAATCTGCATCAACAATTTTGCCGTAGATTCCAAGATTTTATAAAACTCCAAAAATCATTTAATATTGTCTCAGCCTCCCTATCTCGAGTTGCTCTGACAGCACCACAGGAGTTGCAATTGGTATTGATTGACCTTCAGAGTGACTACCTTTTGAAAGAGAAATTTCAAGTCCTGAAGCTGAATGAATTTTACGCTTTATTAAATGATGCTACGTTCCCGAATATACAAAAAATGGCGCAGAGAATGTTGGTTCTCTTTGGCTCAACATACATTTGTGAACAGACTTTCAGCTTGATGAATTTTAACAAATCAAACCACAAATCTCGATCAACTGATACTCAGCTAAAATCTGTTTTAACAATCGCGACAACTAAGCTATCCCCAGATTTTGATACTTTGGCAAAGAAAAACGTGGCTTAAAGACTGCAATTAAATGTAACATTACAGCAAGATTTTTTATCATTTATAACTGGTTTATTATTGTGAACAGCCTTTAATAAACTATGCTACAGCTTAACACTCTTGTCCGTTTCATACATTCACATAGTCCGGCCCGCTTGTCAAAGTTTAAAAAAATTTTGGCCCGCCGTCCAAAAAGCGTGCCCACCCCTGGTATATAATCACAAAGCAATAAACTTCCTGACACTGAGATTGCATGTCAAGGTAGCGCCATGTGTAACGCCCCGAAACTGCAAATGTTTTTTTAAACAAATCTTTTGATTTTGAAAAGACTTTGTCAACCACATTTTAAGTAATATTTATGTATTCATTTATTTCTATCGTTAATTTATAGTTTATATAATAGGTTTACCCGATTTTCTGTGTTTTATTTCTTTATTACCTTAGGGCAGGGCTTTTCAAACTTTTTTGTTCTGCGACCCCATTTTAAAAAATAAATTTTTGTGCGACCCCAATATGTATAGGTTAATTTTACATTAATTTATTCCTATTCCTATGGAAAACCACGCGTGTGCATGAAAAACCATACAATAACAACGAGAAAGGGAAATAGTAACCCTAAGCGAATTAACAAAATTACAAAAATAGACTTTATTTAATAAACATTATCAAGCACATTTAATAGGATGGAAAAATTACTATATTCTTTCATAGCTACTTTACCGAGACATACGCCATACGACTCAACTTCTGATCACGCCACCTTACTAGTTTATGACGCAACAATGGTGTATCGACACTTTACCTTTTCTAGTTTTTGATTGCTAATAAATATTATTTTAAAAAAGATCAATTTCAATAACACAAAAAGCCAATTTATTTTGCGACTTCAAAAATTTTTTACGCGATCCCCAGTTTAAGAAGCCCTGCCTTACGGCACCGTATCTCAAACTGTGCTCCGCTGAGCTATGAACATGATGGTTCGCATAGGCTTATTTTAAGTCCCGATTTTGAGGCCTTCTCTGGATGTCCCGCCGGTTAACCATTATGCCCCGGAATTTTGATTTGAAGTGAAGAGATTTTTTTAGAGATCATTTATTAGGGATGATTTTTTTTCTTTTAACAAGCGTCCCGATTCTCCAATTTGAAAATACGGTAGCCCTAGGTTTGCAAGTACGTCATAATGAGCTTGCATAACCTTTACATGTTTTTTTAAAAAATTTTACATTCTTATTTCATACGTTACGCTCTGTTTTGACAGCCTTAGTTTTTTGACGTTCATTATACAAGTTCATTTATATTCTTGACAAATTTGTGGTTAGATATTTTCTTGACTTAATGTTCCAAGAGCTAAATTTAATTAAAAGTTTTGTGAATAAAAAAGTTTGAGAAACTCTGTCTCAGGGTCACGAACTGACCACTGATTTGCCTACTTGTAGTATATTACGATAGCCTTTTATGCTCTTCGCTCGAAAAAAACAAAGATAAATAAACGAAAAAATAAAACAGTCTTAGATGAAACAAGAAAAGCGATTTATCACTTACATGAAAAGTTTATTTGTCCCATGATGGACCTGCAGAGAAGCAGAAAGAAGATAAAGCATCGATAATCCATTTTTTTGAAATTGCACCAATCAGCTTTTTTGCCTTGACACTTTTTAAGCAAAATTCTGTTAGCGCTTCAATAAAATTAAGTAATATTTTAGTTATTTTGTTAATGAAGATTTATAGCAAAAATCAACAAAAATCGTAAAAGTCGTTCAGCGATTTTTTTAACTGGTGCCATCATTACTCCTGCGACTTTTACTTTGACTTTCAAAAAAAGTTATTGTAACAGGAGACTATTTAATATGTGTTGTTTTATAGAAACAAGAAAAGAAAAAAAGCGATTCTATGGACTCTTTAACGCCTCTGGGTAAAAAAAACAATTTTATTTTGACAATGACCGATCAATTTTTCTTTTCATCCAATCCTTCTATCTGTTCGATAATCTTATCTATTTAACTTTCTTTTTCTTTTTATTCATGCAAAGTACTACATTGCACTACTTTTTTTTAAAGATATTTAGCCAAACTAAAAAAATTTAATCTCTTTCAAATTATTTAGGTAGACGCCAAACAAGATTTATGGACGTATTCCTCTGCTTCGTTAAAGTTATGCAGTCATTATTACAGAACCATTGTTGAACAGCAAATTGGTTTGCGACAAATCTAAAAATTTTGACAAGAACATTTATTATCAACTACTAAAATCTTATCATCAATAAGATAACAACCGTCGTTAAACTAAAATTACTCCGCCAGTGTGAAGTTCAAAGAAGAGGACAAAATTTGTTTTTTAATCATTTCCTTTTGAAACAACTTATGCGTCATAAGTGTAAATTGCTTTATCAAAAAAATTGTAAACAATAGCAGCATTGTTTTTGGTGGTTTGCAATTTAAATCCACGGTTAAAGTTTTTGTTTTTAAAACAATTCTTTGGAAATACAGACGAAAAAGTAGTTATAAATCGAAATAAAGAACTAAACTAAACAATTGAATGGATGCAGCCATTATCTTTTGTCGCTCACCCTCGAGTCAATTTAATACGTGTTTTTAAAAAAGGGCTTTTGTCTAAGTTCATAAAATTCAAGTTCGTCAAATACTTACTGAAAGCAAACTTTATCATTTAACAAGTTAGAACAATTGCTTTATCATTTCACTATAATTTAGTTTGAAGTCGAAATGATAAATAGTTCCTAATAATACGATAATTACGTTTTTTTAGATAAGAAAAAAGTTTGATTACAGCTATTTCACCACTTTTCTCTCAATTATTTGCGCATAAAATTTTATTCTATCCAATTATCAATCAAGATGGGGATGCTCAAAAGATAAAAAATTAATTGAATTTGAGGAAAAAATGTTACATTATTTAAAAAATAAAATAGATCCATTTCAAAGATTAATAAATTCTTAAAAATAAAGAAATTAATTTTGACTCTTCAATTTTCGTCTTGTTTTGTCTTGATTTTAAAATTTTAAATTATTGAGAATCAAAATCATCCATAAAATTCATTTTCACACTTTTGTTGACAATTAAATTTTAAATCAAACAACATTTACGCGCAAAACATATACTACTACAGTCAGCTAGACGAAGAATATTCCTGAATCCTATAGAGCAATTACGTAATTGATATTCGCCGGCCAATGATTTGCCACGACAAGGCCACGTTTTAAAATTTGTTGTTGTTAATAAAAGTGGAAAGCCAACAAATTTACAAGCGCTAGAATTTACAAGGTTGATTTATTGCCTGCTTGCTTTTTTCAGTGAGACTGAAACAGTCAGGAAGATAAAAAAAAAAGAGAACACAACGTCCCAATCGCATCTGTCTTGGTTTAGAGCAGTCGTAAACACGAGTTAAATCTTTAAACAGTCGTTGATTGCTGTAAAAGAGAAGCACAGGCAAAAGCAGTTGCTCGACGAGATCGTTCGAATACTCGACAAACCGCATGACAAGCGGCAGCCGTCTCAGGTTTTGTTTTGTTTAGCTTCGCTTGAGAATGACATTCCTCGTCCGTAATTACGCGCGATTGCTTGGGAAACAGCTTGAGCCGGAGCCTGTGGGCGATCAGGTTCGTGAAATTGGCGGAAGAAAAAAGCTCGCTTGCAGGCGCGAAATGTCGGTGCCTCCCACGGCCAGCACGAAATTTTCTTGAAAGCATCCAGTTACGAAGCGTCACAATCGAGACCATTTGGACGGCGCGACACGTATCGTTGACTTTGTTTCGCTAATTTTCGCCATAGTTTAGAACGCTTTTTTTCTGGCCCTTGGCCATATTTTCGCATTCCGATTTCAGGTCAATGCTTTCTTTGAGACTAAAAAAGATTATGACGAAAAAAACGTCACCGGAACAATCCGGACAAGATGACCCGATTGCAACTTTAAAAAAAGCAAACAGATACTGATCTCGACGATTTTTGCAGATCGCTCAGTTTTTATTGGAATCTAACCGCAATCCCTACAAACGAGCAAAACTTGTTTTAATGAAACTGTCTAAGCTTTTTCTCTTTGAAATAAAGAAACACTTTTAAATAAAATATAAAAAAAAATTGGATCATGTTTAAAATACACCCCCAAAATCACACAATTAAAAAATGTGCCTTCAAGGGTTGAAATCGAAAATAAAAAATTGGATTATGTTGAAAATACGCTCTAAAAATTACACGACTAGAAATACGCCATCAAAATTATACAAACAAAAAAAATAAGCTCTGAGGGCCGCATTTTTGGCATGGTCCAAAAAATCGTTTAATTAGTTTGATGGTACCTTATTGTTGGAAAACCGAGACAAAATTAGAAAAAAATATCTAATTTTATAGCTTATTTTCTTTAATTTAAGAAATGACATTACATTTTTGGCAACTGGGCAAAATCGTACGAACGCTGTTTCCATAGCGACCGTGATTGACATGTTTTTGTTCCGACTTCTAATGTCTTAATGCAGTTGTCTCCAAGGGATATATTTTTTACGACTTTTTTCTTCTAACTGTTGGCCAAAAAGAAAAGCTCTTGGTAGTGTCTTTGTAAAAGGCACTTTCGGCATTTTCCCCTGCATGGCAGTGTTAGCAAACAGTTCCAAATTATTTTTGCTATTACCCTATACAAATTAAAACCAACGGAAAAACCTTCAACCAAACAGAAACGAAAGCACACCGGGGCAATCGCGTGACGTTTGCTTTAAATTGAACCTTTCAGCGTGGTCCTGCGAGTTGGAAAGATAAAGACAACATTTAATGATGATGATCATTTGGTACATAGCAAAAAAGAAAATTTTTTTTACGCGACAGCAATATTTTAGTAGTTATAAAAGCTGGCGGGCAAAATCGCTCAACGGCTGTTCTAAGTCAAACGCTTCCGATATTGCTCGGCAAGTCAGGAGAATAAATATTGATAGTTGATAAAATGTGGATGTTTGTAGTTCTTTAAAATATTAAGCTAACTTCATTTTGGTGTGTTTATGGCAATCAAATGTGTAGCCAGAACTCTGTATTTCCGGAATGATTCTGAGTTTAAACCAATTATATAGAGTTGACTAAGTTGAATAAAATATATCGCCAACAGCAGTAATATTAATGATACAATCGATTCCACTTTATTCGACAGAAGTCCGAAGAAAAGAACTTAAGTCACGCACATAGTTCTCTCATTTCTTCAACAAACCTCCACTTAATTCGGACAACGAATGCCACTGGACCTGATCGCATTAACTTGAAAATTTTAAATATGCCAGCAGTTTTGAGTGATGATCATACACAATCAGAGGATAATGCTATTGTGATATCAGAAACAAGACAACCAACTTCATTGTCCGTTTTGTTTAAGCTACAATAGGTTTTTTTTTGTTTAATTAGCAATAGCACAAAAAACTGTACAGTCACACCTCGGTTTACGAACACAATTCGTTCTAAAAGGCTGTTCGAAAACCGAATCATATTTTCCCATTATAAATAATGTAAAAAAGATTAATTCGTTCCACGCACCAAAAGAATAACTCAATATCACTTCTCGCTTTCATTGGATCCATGACTAAGGGCAGGGGTGTCCAAACTTTTTTCCAGGAGGGCCAGATTGATAATGTGAAAGTGACCCAGGGCCAAGAACGATCTCTAAAAAAAAAGGTCTTCACTTCGATTTCATTTCAAATTTTGCTATATTTCTCCCAAAATCGTTGTGATCTCTAAAAAAAAAAAGGTCTTTACTTCAATTTGATCTCTAGTTTGATTGTTATTCCCCCAAAATTGTGGTGATCTTTAAAAAGAAGTAATTAACATGGTAAAATCGGTTATTTCGGACATAATTATATCCAACTATGGTTCAAATTGAGTGCATATCACCACATTTATTCTGCGGGCCAAAAATAACACATTGTGCGACCACAGGCGCGGGCCGTATGAAAACTCATCGCGGGCCGGACTTTGGACACCCCTGACTTAAGGCTAATGAAGAGAAAAGAATGTTTTGTACAATAAAATTGTAAATGTACAGCGTAACAATGAATGTTATAAACGTAACAATAAAGCAACGTAACAATGACTGTATTTTAACTCGTATGCTGGTGAACAAAAAAAAGTTGTTCGAGAACCGAAATTTTGTTCGAATACCGGGTCATTTTTAACTCAAAATTTTTGTTCGAATTCCGAGACGTTCGTAAACCGAGGTTTGACTGTAGTTGAAAAAGTCAAGTTCTTAAACAATTTCATTTAATAACCTTTATTTTAACAAAGATTACCGAATAAAATTTGGCGGCACGTGGACGCTTTTGCAGACGCTGTTGAAGAAAAACTATAAATGCTTTCAAACGTTCGTGAATGATTTAAAAAAAGAATTGTTAGCGACAGTCAGTAGCCAAAAAGAGGTAACATGCTTGTGGCCTAGAGCCTTGACTTTCTGTAACATCGTAAAAAGTCTTCCATATAAAAAAGTTGGATTTAGATTGGTAATTTCATCCTAAAACCCAAAATACCTTTTTCTTCAAACCCAACGTTTGATCTTTTTTTTTTTACAAAACATCAGGTTTTTAATCAACAGCAATCGATTTTGTCTAGGAGCTTACATTCAGTTCTGATTTGGTTAGCTACAAATCGTTAAAACCTGGCCCGACTCCGAGTGACCGTCTTTGGGGAATACAGAAATCACTTCGAAGAGGTAGCCTCGTGAAAAACGAAAGTCAAGTTGTAAAACAAGGCATTTTGATACGGTGATCTGTCGTAGATTAATCGCAAGAGTTATGATCAAGTTTTACCATCATGATTTTTACTTGGCAACAGGTTGACAGAGGATTTTAAAAGTTAAAATAGTCTGAATAATTTTACGTAGCAATCGCCTTGCACTCGCACTCAATTAAGTGCTTTTCCTCTGCAGTAGACAGATTAATCTATAGTAGCCCAGATAGATTGACTATTTTTTTAAAGAAAGGTAGGTCAATTTTGCAACGTTTCTTATGCTAGTTTATACTGTATACACGAACAGTCGCAGCTCAGTGCAATAAATGTCAGATTATGTTCAGCGTTGAAAAGTTTGAGGAGCGTAAACCTAACGGTTGTTAAAGTGCGACACAGATATTTTTCGAATAAAAAACAAAAGGTCTTTTTACTAAAATATTTAATGACTGAAAAAAAAGATTAAAAATAGCAAAATTTGTATGTTGGTTTTTTCGATTTAAAGTTTCATAGGTAGCCATCCGAAACGTTTATGAACAATTCGTAAGTTATAACCAGAAGTTTTATCAGCAAATCGTCAGTTACAGCTTAACGTTTTCTCTTCAGAAATAACAATGAAAATTTCAAAAGAAGCTTTAAAAAATTCAAGATTTTTGACAGTTTTTCTTTGCTTTCTTCCATTGCAAGCCAAGATTGCACTTCAGGAAGACGGTCTCGATAAAATGCGGTTTAAAAAAAAAACTGATCTCCTCTTGGAACGCATGCAACCCCCTGTAATCTCGACTCTCTACGGAAAGATCGCTGGGAAAAAAACCAATATCAACGTCAAAGAGCTATCGCCGGTAATTGAGCATCTCGGTATTCCTTACGCCAGACCTCCTGTTGGCAAAATGCGCTGGAAAAAGCCGGTGGATCCCCGTCCCTGGAAAGGTTTTTTTTTTTTTTTTTTGGTTATAATTGAACGACTGAATTTTTGATTTTGAAGAATGTGCATAAAGTACGGGATATTAATTTTTTTTAATTACAGGTGTCTTGCAGGCAACCAAATTAAAATCAGTGTGCCCCCAAACATTAAACTCCCCCCAACTTCAATTCCTTCTTCCACTATGGTACCGACCACACAGTTACTACATAAGAAATAAAACGTTCAAGATGAAAGAAGATTGTTTGTACCTGAACATTTATGTTCCTGCGTCTTTCTACTTAAAAAGTTAGTGAAGTTAAATATGCTTAACTTTTAGGTAATGTCCTAAACTTCTGATAATCCATAATTTTTTAATGTAGTATTTACTACCGAAATTAATACATCAAAAAAAATAAATTTTTTTATTTTAAATTATTTAAAAAAAATTGTTTTGGAATGTATAATGGCAGGGACATTTGACAACTTTTTCGATAATCTTATCTTTGTACATTAAAAGAAAAAAAAAACTTTTTTGCGGTGAGAGGTTGTTCCCAAAAAATGAAAAAGTAAAATAACTTTTACTTTCAATAAACCATTTTGTTATTTGATGTGACATTTTATCTTATAATTTTCGGTTTGCAATTATTTTTTTTTAAATTCTTCAACGAAATTTTAATTTGAGTAATTTTGTCCTAATTTTGTATAACTATCTATTCGTCTACTGCTTCATTGAATTGTTGTTCTTACTTTTAAATTTCTTTTGTGAGTCAAAAATATTATTATTTATCTGATGCACGTTGAAAAATGAACGACCACTTTATTATACAGAAGTAAAGTTTAGAAAATTATCATTTCAAATCCAAATAATACAGCTTTGAAGGAAAGGATTTGTGACTCCGTATATTTGTAAAGTTAAAACATTTTTATACTGCTTGCACATAAGTTTGATACAACCCATTGATGAGATTTAATTTTTTATTTATATTGTCATAAACTGAAACATTTTTTTAAAATACTGGTGTTGCTATAAAAACAGAGACGCGCTTGTTTTTGTTGGGTCATATAAATATCGGACAAAAAATAGACATGCAAGCTTTTCAGAGCAATCATCAAAATATTAAACTTAATTAATTTTTTTCCTCAATGTCTACTTTTTTTTGGACAACCAAACAGCGCAGTCTAAGATCATTTTTTAATAATCTTGTCAAAAACTCTCCAAATAAAACCTTTTTTAAAAAAAAATTATATGCTTGTTGCTTTAATTTTGTAAGTAACAATTTTAATAAATTATAAGGGAAGGAAAATTAAGAGAAGATAAAAGTTGTGAAATTTTTGGAAAGCTGACGCCTAATTTACTGTAAGACTAAACTGCAAAAAATACGTTTACTGTAGGAGGTGTTAAAAAAATGCAAAAGCGATTAAATTAAGAAAGAAAATTGATCAAATGAAATGCAATTAAGCTTGTTTGTTCACTCTTCCTTTAATTATTAATGAGATTATGCCAAGCTTGCGGAAATGCTCGAACCAAATCTGCTGTAAATTCCATTTTCGCTGTTGAGGCAATGCTGTTCAGGAAAGCCAGCACCAATAGCAATTAGTTTCAACAAGGCTGCTTCGATCGATATGCAATTTATTGAAAATCCTTTTTCTAAACATGCCTTCCAATATTTAAAAACTCATGTTTTTAATCCTAAAGATAGTAGGATTCTCAAGGGATAAAAATAAATTTTAAACTGGATCCGAAAAGATATAAATATTTCAAAAGTGTGCTAGTTTGTGTTTTTTTTAGGAAAGCCTGTAAATATTTGAAAACAGAGGTGGAATAAGCCAAAAATAGAAATACTTAATCAAGTTGGTAGTTACCATAAACTTAAAAGAGATGCACTACAATGAGTCCATGACCAGGGTTGAAACCTGTCCTAAGACAGATGACCAAGTGCTAAGTGAAAATACGTTCAATCAAAAAACAAGGCCTGTTTTCACTACAAGCCTGGAAAGGAGCATTGTTTGTTTGTTTTATTGATTTTCTTACTTCTTTCCGCGCTCAAGCGCTAAACGAATCGAAAAAATCAATAAAAGAAATAAAAATACTCCATTTCACGTTTGTTTTGGAAACGAGCTTAACCTATTTAGAAGACTAGAACAGGGGTGTGCAATCTTTTTTAATGGCGGGCCAAATACCAATAAGCACAATATTCTGCGGGAAGCACCTTTAAATAAGATAATATTTTACCGACTATTGATATTGCCAGCGATAAAAATAAAACTGCAATAACATTAAAAACAGTAATACCAGTATAATTCGAAAAAAAATCGTTTAGTTAAAAAACAAAAAGACGTAACTGTATAATCAGAGCATAGCAATACGATTTAATCTTTGTAGAAACAATTCAGTGAGAAATATGCAGCCTGCTTTTTTTCTGAACCACTCTATTCAAATTTACTTTAATTGAGGTGCCGGCAACTCTAAGTCCATTTTCCAAGTGTTCATCTGTCATTACTGATCGATAAAAAGATTTCATCAAACCCATTTTAGAAAAAAATTGTTCACGGAAATAAGTTGAGCCAAAAAGTGTCAGTTTAGAAGCCATAGACTTTCTTAAATTTGGGACTTATCTTGGTCAAGATATTTCTGGTAAAAATCACCAAGATTCATTTCCACATACTTGGCCTTCAGGTCAGTCCTTTCCTGAAGATCAATCAGTTCCATTTGGATATCAGTGGGGGCTTTGTCAATGTCTGTGTGAAATGGTGAAGAAAATTTTTCAAATTAATGTTCATGGATTTGAAGCGAGCCGAAAATTCATTAAACAATTTTTCAAGTTAATCTGCAAATTCGGTCTTCTTTTCTGGGCGCATTCCCATTTCTTTTAAAGTTGGAAAGTGAGAGAAATTCGCATTCTGTATGTGTGCGTGCCAAAGTCTCAACTTGTTCATAAAGCCTTTTATGTGCCCGTACATTTCACTCGCATACTGGGCTTTTCGTTGCAGCCTTGTATTGAGTTCATTCGTGCGAGTAGTAATATCGACCAAGAAAACTAGACACACAACCAACTTTCGTCTTCCATTTCAGCCATTGGTCGCCCTTTGTTTTTTAAAAATAGTGCTACTTCTTTTCGCAATTCGTAAAATTGTCGCAACATACTACCCTTGCTTAGCCAACGCACCTCGGAAAAGTAGGCTAGATCTTGATGTTCGGTGTCTCAATCATCCAGAAACTTCTGCAACTGCCGGTGGTTAAGTCCTCGAGCTCGAATAAAATTTGCTGCCTTAATGACTGGGCCCATGACATGTTTGAATTTCAAGGATTTTGCGCATAGATTTTGTTGATGAATGATACAGTGAAAAATTGCTGTATTGTCACTGATATTTTTCTCTTTCAAAGCAGATTTCAAGAGACCTACAAATCCGAAGCCGGTTCCGGACATGGCTCGAACACCATAAATTGCGATTCCGCATAAAGTGGATAGGTCCAAACCAAACTTATCAAAAGCATTGAGAACTTCAGAAAATATATTAGCACCAGTTGTAGTATCCTTCATACACTGTAGTGACAGAAGTTCTTCGGTTTCCTTCAACTCCTTGTCCACTCCTTTTATAAATATAGCCAACTGTGCCGCGTCCTTCACATCGGTGCTTACATCGATTGAGAAGCTTTATGATAGAAAGTTTTTTGCTTTGTCTTTAAGAGTGTCACAAATATCATCAGCAAGTTCATCGATGCGCCTTGCTATCGTCCAACGCGATAAACTTATTTTCTCGAACTCCTGTACCATTTTAGGACATATTTCTTCTGCGACATCAGTAAGGTACTTTTTCACAAAATCACCTTCAGAATACGGCTTCATAGTTTGAGCTATTCTCTGTGCAATTAAGAAATTGCATCGAACTGTTTTTTCATTATCAGTATGCATTTTTTGAAACATGAAATGCTGGCTCTTCAATTGTTCCTTTAATTGCTTAACTTTCGGCTTTCTGTCACGTCCTTTTATCTTTCCATAAACACCGTCAGCATGTTTTGAGTCATAATGTCGTTTAATGTTGTACTCTTTATTAACATTTACAGTTTGATTGCAAATCAAACATAAGGGTCTACTGCCTGCATTTTCGATGAAAAAATATTAAGAAGTCCATTTTTCATTAAATTTTTGCATCTCTTCCTCTACTTTCCTCTTTCTTGTTTCTTTCGAATTTGCGGAACTTGCCATTGTGGGGTGATGAATTCATTAAAACCAAGATTTAAATTTGCTAAACTCTTGTATAACGGTTGATTAGAATTAGACAAAATCAACAGATATGCTGAAACCAAAATTCACGAAGTTAAAAAAATTTAGCTACCACTTGATTCGCTAACACAACTATCAACCACAAATTAGCTACGCGCTAATTCCTCAAGCCACGAACGAATGAATCTAAACTAAAGATTAGCAAATCGTCAAAAGGACGAACCTCTCCGATTAACTAATAATTTTCTTCGTCGTATTTATACAATCTCACTAAATTCTGGAATTTTTCCCAAGAGGCGAGAAAAACAAAAATAGAGCAAAATTAACCAATTACTCGTACAATACACGAAACGTTCAAGCAAAAACACAGGCAATAGTATTAATATTTGTCTAAACGTCACAAGCGCACAATATTTAGCTAAAAAAACTTATTTCTTTATTATCTTTGCTGCGCAGCGAGCAGCATTCAATTGAAATGTACTCATGTAAAGCGGTTAACTTTTTAATTATTTAACTTTATCGATTTAAGACTTACTCATCAAATTATAAGCGCTCTATTCATTGCAATAACTTAAAGATATCTTAAATATTACTCAATTTATTAAATTATCAAATCAAGAGCACTGTATTTATAACATTAACTTATAAAAATCGTTATGATATTCATTATAATCCAAATCAAAACGCTTTATTTGTGACATTGATTTTAGCAAGCACCTCAAAAAAACGTGTAAAACGTTTGCGGGCCGCACTCTATTCAAAATCCGCAACCCTCCGCGGGCCGCACTATTTCTGGACGCAGGCCGCATTTGGCATTCCAGTTTGTACCCTCATTGATATTACAGTCTTCGACACATCTTAACCGGCCACGCTCGAAATTCACACATGAAGATCTTTGTCATCGATATAACTGCGAAAAATCGAAAGCAGGACGATTAAATCAGAAGGCGCTTTCGTCAAGTTGCATACAACATGGTGACTGCACTCATTTGTCAGCAAACTCAGACCGGCACTTAGCAGTGGCAGTTTCCGAATGCGGTTGTGGGCTTACGAAACAGCCAAGCAGAATACGATTTTACTTCACCTTTTCATCACGTTATTTTGTCGTTCGGTGCGCTGCAGTAAAGTGTTGCGATTGCTAATAATAAAATTAGAATTTTTTTTATATTATATTTGTTGCTTATGAGCGTTTACAAACTGAGACAATCAAAGCTGTTTTTTAAATCGGAATTGTTGGACCATCTTTAACAACTGATTTTAAAAACAGAAAAAGGATGTTATAAAATTTAAGGTTCGATATGCATTAAATAAAAAAGGAAACACTGACAAATATCAGGTAAAACTTTGCTTAAATGCAAATGCCTTTTCGCGTTCATCTTTAGTGCAGGCTGCATTATATAAGTTGTTTTTCATTTTTATAATTGAACAGTTCGCGTTTTTATTTACACCTTTTGAAGAAAAATCAATACGAAAAAGAGGACAGGTAAAATTCTTCATTTCTCTTTTGACACTTGTACAATGTACGTTGCTTTTGTTGACACATTTTTTAAACTTATCAGATTTCCGCAGGTTTTCTCTTTTTTTTAGTGTTGTTTTACTTTTAGAAAAACGAACCTTAAAAAGATTAAAGAGCTTAATGTAAAGTCTAAACGTTATGCAAAAATGAATTCAAATTAAAAAGATAAATTAAAAATTTCTAGAGTAAACCTCAAAACAATAAACAGTGGCAGCACGACAACGGCAAATTAAACTACTAAATGCAATTCACTATGAAATCTGACAGAGAAATTCGATAAAGTTGCCCAAATTAATTTAAATCCCAAATTTAATGGTAAAAATTTGTAGATGAGACCACACAAGAAAAGAAAATTTTCAATTAAAACCAGATCTAATAACGGAGTTAATTGTTATGCTTAGTTGGATAGTGACAACTTGCATGTTATTCTTGGTTTGCATTTTTAAAATACCGGCATTACAAACAGGAATGCCCAAAATCGGGAGGCAGGAGAATAATTGCCCTCTCCCTGCAATATTTTTAAGTGAGTGTGGACACAGAAGGGCATAGTTCTTTCTGAAATTCGCAAGACAATTATATAATCTCAACCAAGATTAAATCTAACACTGTTTGTAAAACGTTGATTTAGACCAGGGTGGTCCAACTTCTGCACTCTTGTGGGCCACTTTTCAAAATTATTCGAGTTTGCGGGCCTCAGTCGGCTAAAAATTCCTATTTTCGTTCCAAAATCAGGTGTTCTCTAAAAAAAAAAAAAAAAAAAGGTCTTCACTTGGAATCGGTCTCCAAAATTCCTATTTTGGCGCAAAATCATAGCGTTCTCCAAAAAAAATTACGGCTGCTGCTTCTGATCGACAAGACTTGTGCAAAATTGATATGCGGCATGCGGCCCGCGAGCCCGTAGTTGGACCACGCTGTTATAGAAGATTGCCGCTACTTATGATAGACAAGACTTGAATTGTGCAAAATTGTTCCGCGGGCCGCACAAAATTGTTTCGCGGGCCTGTAGTTGGACCACGCTGATTTAGACAATGGGTCACTGAAGTTTGTTTCAAAAGAGCCACATAGCAAATAACGGTAATTGAACAGGGGAACAAACTTTGGAAAAAAAGCACTTTTTTTGTTGAAAAGGCAGTCTTAACAAACGTGAATGGCAGCGTATTTGAAAACATTTTTACTAAAAACTTTGTACGCTCAAAGGCCAAAAAAAGGTACTCACTTGAGTTTAAATGCTAGTGCAAAGTGGAGATCAAAAAATAACTTGGATCTAGAGCGTTCAATTTTTTAGAACCAAAGACTAAAAGTATGTTTGAGTAAAGTAAATTAAATTCTACATCGAATTTTACTAGTTAAAAGCTTTTTTGTTCTTTACTAAGTTTTTAATAAAGATTTTTGAGATACGCTAAAATTTGCGTTTGTTGAGAGTGCTTTTTCCATCAAAAAGTGCCTTTTTTTATTAAATTTTGCTCTTCCCGCGAAAACTTCTTGTGTGTTCCTGATTACAAAGTCTTAACTTTACCTTGTTCTTTTATCTACCTTATTTCAATGCCTGTTTTAACAGCTGGTCATGTGTTTGAACCTAAAAAATAAAACTTTTTTGGTTTGTTACGCTTTATGGGCTACTTTTCTGAATGACTTTTGTTTATGTCAGTGGTTTTCAAACTTTTTGCGCCCGCGGCACACTTTGCTACCTTTCCAAATTTCGCGGCACACTTGGACCAGAGTGCAGATCTTTTTTGGTCTGCACTGAGTTTTCCACGTTTTCCTTTATCTGATACATTATAATGTATTACATGAAGGCCATGAATTTTTATTTAACTTTCTATAAATAAAGTGAAAACTTTTTTTTTTATTATTCTTCACTAGATTTTGAACGATTGGTTTTCGTATAAAGTATTTAAGTTCCGCATATCGTGTACGACAGGCACGTCTAACTCGCGCGCTTATGTGGGCCGCATCGGTGAAATTTTAGCCTGAAAATTTCCCGCTGGCCGCAATCTGGCTACAAAAGAAAGTGAAGGCCAATAAAAAAAAGTCTTCACTTGAATTGTTTTGAGTGATCCTGGTTGTTCTTTTAAATTTTACGTTGAAACCAAGGTGAGGACCAAAGAAAAGGTCTTTATTTAATTGATTGGTTAATTTCGGTTAGAAAATTAAGTTTTTGCTAATAAACTTTGTCATTTTAATTATTTAAATTTAATTCTGAAATTATTATTAATTCGATTTCGTATTGACTATCTGAATAAAAATTCTTCCAAAGACTTTTTGTGCCGTGAGTTTGACATGCCTTGTGTACGAAACAAGCCTGGAAGACAACTGATTACCAAAACTTTACGTAATAGAAATTACATTTAAAATTTTTAAGCTTTTTGGTCGCTGCCAATAAAAAAATATACATACCCTCTGTTAGAGAGTGTGTTTACGTTGGTGTTGCGAAGCATGGATTAATGTATTTTAAAAAGTTTTGCGGCACACTTAGAAATCTCTCACGGCACAGTAGTGTGCCGCGGTACACAGTTTGAGAAACACTGGTTTATGTGTTGCAAAATCAGTGCTTTTGTGAATTTAAGTTCGTTGGTAAACTATAGTTCCTATCTTTCTTTTTTATATTTTTTTACTGAATATTTTTCCACAGAAAGCTTAATTAGATGCTTTTTGATCAATCAATTTATAATTTGAAAATATTTTAATTTTTATTTAGATTTTTACATGTACGTTTTTCGATTTTAGCCTTTTAACTTTAAAAAAACGTAATACATAATGCTCTTTTTATTGTTAAAATTATTTCAAATTATAGAAAAACTTATCGTTGGAAGAACAAAATAAAATTTTTATATGGCTGGGTGTTAAAGACTCAAAGTAAAATTGAAGCTAATAATATTGTGTTCTAATTCTTTGTTAACGTTTCGAACAACACCAAAGTTTTTGAACTGCTTACTATCCTTTCTATCTTTAAAAATCTTGCAACAAGAATAGTTTGGCCTGGTTTGGGGATGAAGCTATTTCCTGGTCAATATGTTGACTAAGGAAGTAGTTCTTATTTTCAACCTTTTAAAGATCGCAACCAGAAAAGTTGAAAAACAACCGCTGCAGCCAGGCGGTGTGTTTTCACTTCATTTTGAAAAAAAACTAAAGACCTAAACAAGGTCTTCACTTTAATTATGCAATTTTTTTCAAGATAAAGTGAAGACCAAAAAAGTCTTCACTTAAATAAAAGCCAGGTAGCCTTCCACAACTAGTGTAATCAAAATAAAATAGCTGTTTTTTGCACCGACCAAATTGAATGACTCAATAAAAAATTCACAGCCTACCGACCCATTTGTAGACCGTTGATTGGAAAGCGTTGGTATAAAGTAGAACCTATCTATGATATTTAGTAGAAAGTAAATTTTACACATAATTTCAAATTTACAATAAGTTTTTTTTTTTTATGAACGGTTTCGTACTGAGTCACTTTGATACACTTCTTCTATTCATGTTTCAAGCAAAACATAAAAATTACAATTTTTGTTTAGATCCCAATTTCACTGAGAACGATAAAGCATTGCTGAAAGTAATGGTTTATTTTCATGGTCACACATTTGCAGAGGGTTCTGGAAATTTCTATGACGGTGGTGTATTAGCCAGTTTTGGCAACGTCATAGTAGTAACATTTAACTACAGATTGGGCATATTTGGTGAGCTTTTGTTATGATTTTCAACCTTTTCAGACAGCGTTTAAAGCTGTCTTTCTGTTTGTTTTGGGCAGAAACCACAAAAACCATCCAATTAAAAACTGAGTAATTGAAATAATTTTATAATGTCTTAAATTAATTTGCTAACACTACATCTGCTGTATCTTAGGATTTCTCAATACTGGAAATCGAAATTCTAGAGGAAATTTTGGATTGTGGGACCAAGTTAAGGTTTTAGAATGGGTTTCCACAAACATTAAAGGATTTGGAGGAGATCCCAAGTCAATAACTGCCTTTGGTTCCGGAGCAGGAGCAGCGAGCATCGGTGTATTGATGTTGTCCGAGGGTATGGAAGGTAATCAGCATGGGAACATCACGAGAGGTACATCAATCAACGATTGTATGTACTACGCATGCGCGTTTACAAGCCATTTATGGTAATTCTGAGCAACAGTTTAGTGTTAATTTAATGCAAGGTTTTTACCGAGAAGTGAAATGGATGCATTTTGTAGCAGAGAAAGTGTAGACGACGTAGAAATAAACTGACTATATTTATTGTGCATAGTCATACCTTCTTGATCATTCTTCTCTTTCAAAATCAAATACAAATGTGGAACTTTCGCTTAAGAAGCAAAAATGTCACCAGGGTCCTTTTTCTAAAACGGTGAAAATCAAATTAAAGCATACAGTTAAAAAATTGTTACTTTTTTTCTCACATTAACAATGATAGAACATAAAAGAAATTATTAATAAAAATTTTAAAAATTTCGATTTTTTTGCAAATCAAAATTATCGCATGGCGAAAAATTTTTTTTACTTTATAAAAGAATCAAAAGCAACCAGAGTTGAATCATTTATAGTACTTATTGCAATTAAATGTAATTAATTACAATTTTCACGTCAATATAATTGTAATTGTAATTAAAAGCTTTTTGTTTTTCTGCAATTGTATAGCACAATAATTTAAAAAAATTTTTCACCAAATTACAATTATTTTGCTTTAAATTTATTTTTTTAACTGCAATTTGGAAAATGCATTTTTGCTTGTAATACATTCTAATTTGATGCATTTTTAAAAACACTCAAAGTATTTGCATGTATCGTTTTTAATTCATACTTTGTAATTAAAGATTAGAGTAGAACCTTAAAAAATATATATAATTGTAATTTGTAATTTGCAATAGAATTATAAAGTTAAAAGTAATTGTAATTATAACTTTTTAACAACAACAATAATAATTATAGCGTAATTACAAAGTATTTAATGTAATTGTAATTAATCTGTAGCGATGTAATTGATCCATCTCTGATTACAACACAAATATAAAATACGAATGAACCAACAAAAGTTTTGTTTTATTATCTTTTTGTTTAATTAGCTACATAACTTGGTTAGTAACGGATTATTAATCGATCAAAACTGAACAAAAATTTTTCTTTCTTTTAAAAAGTCAGATTTGAAACTTAAATTTACTTCGCTATGACAGAAAGTAATCAACTTGTGATAAAGCTAATGTCTCAATGTAATTGCATAAAATGATAAAACGTGACATTGCGTTCAGGAAAACAGCTAACAATATCCTAAATAATTCAGATGTTGGCTTGCAAAACAGTAAACACGAATTTCATTACTATTTTAATTTAAAGTTACAAAAACTTTTAACACTCATTGTTTTTAGTTTAGTGGTGTCCATTCCGTGGCCCGCAGGCCCCGTATTTTCCCAAATGACATAAACTATATAGAGAAATTGTGTTAGTGAAGAGCTTAATCGTACATCAGACTTTGGCCGTACAAGTAAAAACTTTTTTTTAGTTTTCAATTGAGTTCGAAGCTTTAAAAAAATTTTTATTGAAAGAGAAGAATAAAAAAGTCTTTACTTGTAAAATTCGGCTACGGTATATTACCTATGGACTTAGATTAATTTTTGGTACTTCCCTGTTATCGCCCCACCATCTATTGCTTCCTGCTATTTTCGTATACAAGTACTGAGATCCTTTTCCTCTTGCTTTCTTTTTATTCCATCCTGGTGCTGTAGGGGGGACTACAGGTTAGTTTCACCACCCCAAAGTGTTATTAAATAATGTATTACTGCACACAATTTTATTGAAAATAACAGGAAGCAATAGATGGTGGGACAATAACAGGAAAGTACCCAATTCTTTTATGGTCACATCTTGCCCGCAAATATCTTTAATAAGTCAATATTGGCCTCGACGAAAATAAAAAGTATATATGCCCAGTTTTAGCTTTTCTTCGAAGTCTGAGAAATTTTTAAAAGGCATAAAAAGAAAAAACATATTTTTGCTTGCAAAAGCTCAATTAGTGGCAATGAGCGTAATACAGAAATAGTAGCAAAAATTCACGAATCAAGCAAAACTCCATGCTTTCAATTTCTTGAAATCAAACATTCAATAGACAAGTTACTAAGTCCGACTTTCGTGAAAATCGATAAATTTTGGTTATGCAGGTTGGTTTCGAAAGGCGATCCTTCAAAGTGGCACTTCTTTGTCATCTTGGGCTATTGCCAAGAAAAAAGACTACGCCGCTAAGATTGCCATTAATCCAGGAATAAATTGCATCAGTGATTATTCTTCTAAAATGGTTGATTGTTTGCGAAACAAAACGTGGAGGTAAAATGATTTTCTATTTGCATTCAAAGCTTAACTTAAACAACGCTTTTTATCGTTCGTAATAAATTTTTATATCCCAAGTTTTCTATTTAATTGTGTGCATGTGCGTGCGTGTGCGTACGTGGGTGTGCGTGCGTGTGTGCGTGTGCGTGTGCGTGCGTGTGGATGTTTTTGTTGTGTGTATGTGCTAAATAGACTAAATTGTTTTAGCGAGCTTCTGGATGCAGTTTCTCAAATGAAAACAGTTGCAAATGAGCCGATGTTTGGTCCCGTTGTTGACGGAGAAGAAGGATTGCTGAAAGATAATCCTACTAATCTGCTCCAAAGCGGAGAATTCACCGATTACGCAGTAAGACAATTGAAAATTTTTGGGGGATAATACAGTTTCGCTTAAATTTTTTCCACAATCGCCCATATCATGATCTAGTAGCATTTCACGGAGATGTCCAAATGTCACACAGATTTAATGTGAGGACTTTTTTGTTTTTTGTCTTTTGACGGATTTCGTAGTTGAACATGAAGCAGAAATCATCTTATGAAGACCAAAGAAAATTTGGTTTTGACATCAAGTCTATCTGACAGTGATCTATTTATCGTTAAAAGTCTAGTAAAGACCCCCCAAAAAAAGTCTTCACATTAAATCTTAGTTGTTTGCTCGCTGATCTGCATTGTTCTAAAGTGTGTAATTTTATGCTACCCAAATAGTTCATTGTCGATGTCCAAAATTTTAATTTTGCCCAAACATTTTGCATCTTGAGGGAGCAATTGCCTCCTGCTCCCCCGGCTTTTACGGCTATAATTATAATAAGCAGACTGTCCTTAGACCGTTGCAATCCCGGAAGCATGGTCAGTCAGTAAAGCTTTGGCTTTGTGAGCTTGATCCACAAAGCTGTGGTCAGAGTCATGTGAACTGCAATTCTCCTTCAAATTTTAATTTGATTTATATGACATTAAATAAATAAATGTTATTTAAGGCCATTGACAAAAATTTGCCGCTCATATTGTTTACTAAATCTAAGCAAACTTGTACAATAAAATTATAAGCTGTTTTAAAATGACTTTTAGCAATAAATAATTTGTTAACAATACAGAATTTAAAATGGCTTTCAGTAAAGCCATGCCAGAAGCTTTTCGTGTCACACTCTTCAATGGCAGTCGTAACAATGATGAAATAAAGAGCCACGCATATTTATACGCAGAGTAAGCGTTGCACAATTACTTGCAAAACAACTTTGTGTCGTTTTACAGTGTCACGTGCGTACTTGCAAAATCTTGCTTGCTGCTCAGCATTGTGCAAGTTTGCAATCTGCAATCATTTAAATACTCGTAGTTGCAGAGAGAATACAAACTTTTTTTGCTTGCACAGAGAAAGCGGCCTGATCTTTATATACGTTGCCTCCAAGAATCGCAGTTGAAACTGCGAACGTGCAGTTGTTAAAATTGAGAACTTGGTGTCTTCATAGTTCTTAGCACATTCTATATTTTTTTTTCAACAGATGCTGCCCAATAACAGGATCGCAGTCTGGCTGTGCTTAACCAAATTGATCATTAAAAACGAGATTTCTTTTATCTTTAGGTTATTGCGGGCGTTACTGTCAACGATGGTCTTGGTTGTATAAGAAAAATTTGTTTCTCTCTAAGAGAGGATGACAATTTGTTTCCGAAAAATGAGGCAAACTATCAAAAAGAAAACTTGGAAAATGATCTTTCTTTATTCATCTATTCAGACTATGGAAGCAATAATGGCTCAGCTCTGAAAATGATCAAAGAGATCATTAAATTTATCTACACTGACTGGGCTGACCCGTAAGTGAATAGGATAAGTATTTACCACGAAATACATTTAGACTGACTAAACACAAAAAAATTCCATTTTTTATTTTCTTATTGCCTCTTGTAGTAGATGTTTTTGTGTTCGAGAGGCGTAAAAGCAGGGTTGCCATGTTGACCTTCTAAAGATCAAAGACCAAATCTGAGAAATTTGGTCATTTTTTAAGGTCTTTGGCATTCAAATTTAACGTTTGGGTTTTTGGCCTTTTTTTGGCTATTTTTGTGAATTAAAATTTTATTCTTGTAAATTAGTATTTTGTAAAAGATATTTAAAAGTTTGTGTGCAAAAGTGTTAAAATTTTTGTTGTTTTCATATCTTTAATGATTTTCTTTACCTATAATTTACGACGAAAATAGTGATTTTGGACACTGATTGAAAGCGATGATCTTTTTTTATTTTTTAAGTCTTTACCTTAAAATTGGAACAAAAGTAGATTTAGTCTGATTGAAAGTGATAATTTTTTTGGTCTTCACCTTAAATTTGGGACGAAAATAGAGAAAAAAATTGGCTTTGTTATATTTAGCTTCTTTTGACGGTCTGTATGGCCTTTTTTGAAAACTTGATCTGGCAACCCTGCGTAGAAGTAGAATTTTTTAGCGTTCTATTTTGCAATAGTTATAAATTGGTATACGGTACAACGAAGGCTCCTTTCAAAGATCATTTTTTGTGTTAAGAAGCAATTCTACGGTTTTAAAACAAACGTTAATTGACATCTTCACTGACAAGCTTTTTGTTCTGCCGGCCATCGCTAAAGTCAATTTTCAAGCCGAATTTGTTCATCCTGCGTATTTCTACGCTTTTTCTCGTGGTACTTCTGGTAAGACAACGAGTTTAGTTTGTTTAAATTATATACAAAGAACAAGATTTAATAACTTAAATTTCAAAATATTTGTTTCATATGGAATGAGCTACTATTTTGCAAAAATCAAATAAAAATTACGTAAAAATGGCTGAAAATATTCAAGAAAAAAAAGTAAAAAAATCAAAAGTTTTTCCTCAGTTCAAGTCTGATGACGGTTGTTGTTTGCCCTGTTTCAGTAACAGCTTGTGCCCTCAAAAAAAAATGGAAGTAGCTTTATGCTAGATGCCATCCAGGTGGTTGAATCAAACTTTTTCTATTTACGGTCTTGGTAAAATTTTGTAATTATTTTTCATGGATACGATAGTCAGTAGGAAATTCGCCTTCGTACGAATGACGTTGTGTGCTCGATGGCGCTGCGTCCAACAAAACAGCCAATCAATAACTATTGTTATCATCATGTCGATTGATCCTTCTGAGAGATGAAAAAATTTCAAAGGCTTTTAACTTGAGACAATTACTCAGACCTTTTTTTGGAAATGCTGAAAATTTTTTGTCTGATTGAAAAAAATTTTTTTTGTTTTTAAAATATTATGGATGACTGAAATTTAGAGCTGCTCGGGTAAAGCCACCAAGCGGAGAAAGTGCCATAAAAAGTATTTTCCACGGACACAAAATGAAGAGAGTAGGAATTGAACCGCAAGCGTGTCGATCGCGTTCGCCACCAATAGGGAGCTCCTGGATCCTCTCGGCCATGTTGTTTAGTAACCATGCTTCAGCGATGACGTCACGTTGCTCGTTGTTGCTAGGACACGCAATGCCATGTTAAAGCCTGTTTCCACTGCGACCGTGGAATGGAGCATTCTTTGTTTGTTCTATTAATTTTTTTCTTTCTTTCCGCGCTTAAGCGGTGAGCGAAAAAAAAAGGTCAATGAAAGAAACAAAAAATGCTCCATTCCACGCTCGTAGTGGAAACGGGCCTTAAGTCCTGACGCGAACTTATGCTGACAACTTGCAGGTTTTAGTAATTACAGTAAAAGTAAGCGAAACGGCTTTGACAGAATTCAAAATGAAAAATAATTTTTAAATAAAAAAAAGTGCGTGAAAACTTTCCTTTTATCGTCAGCGCAGTTTCTTGCAAAGATTTAAAAAATGTGATTGATGTTTTAAGGCGATAATGTTTCGAAGATGGCGTCTTCGCATGGAGGGGAAGTCCCGTACGTCTTTGGAGCTCCCCTTCTTGAGCGCAGGCACCCTTTGTTTTCTTATAACTTCACAAAACTAGACAAACACATGAGCACTGTGGTGATGACTTATTGGACCAACTTTGCTAAATACGGGTAATGATGTAGTTTCGAAAGACCGAAATACTTTTTTCTTATTTTTCTGTAAGCTTAAAGCAAATACTGCGGCGTAAAAAAACGTGCGGTTTATCTTCTTCTTAAAACAAAGTACTTACGAGTTCAGGTTACATTTAATTTACATGTTTTGATTAGAACTTTGTAAAAAAAAGATCGCGTAAAGTCAAATGTGTAATTGAAAGTTGCAACCTGAACAGATTACGACATTTAGATTTGAGAACAGTTTCTTGACTTCACTTTCATCACGTTTGCGTTCGAGTTAACTCTTTAACTTGTTCGAAGATTAATTGTTTGTTAAAATCTTTGGGTAATAGAGCTCATGAAACGATGTTTTTTAGCTATACAACTCCTGAAAAAAGCGATTTCAAATCGGCTCAGATGACGAAGTGGCCCAGATATGAATATTACGATAGAAGATACTTGCAAATATCAGTGCAACCAGAAATTCGCCGCAATTTTAGAGGTGAAAAGATGGAAATGTGGAAATCGCTTCTAAAAACTGTGTTGAAAGTAAGATGTGCTTGTTCGACTTCAGTCAATTTTTAACTAGATTGCAAAATACTAAGAAACAAATAACTTAAGTGGGCTGAAAAAAAGCCTGTCATAATCATTTGCGGTCATTGATTTAATTAGAAATATTTTTTTTTTCACTGCACATTTCATCCCTTAAGTAATTATTTTATGATTCTAGTGATTATTTCAAAGAAGAAATTAAAAAAATACCTTATTCTGTTCTTATAAGATAAAATATAAAGAACTACCTACGACTTCTAAAGAATTTATTCTAGAATGAAACCTCATTGATTTCGAATGTTGCAGTTGTCCAATGTCGAAATTGAAGACAAAAAAATTCCGATTGCAAATCAAAAAAGAAATAAACAGCTGGATTCAAACTCTTTTAAAAAGATTAAAATTACTGAGTAAGTATTTTATTATATTAGTTTTTTTGATTTTTTGGCAGACCAAAATTGGTGCTTTTTAACATAGTATAGCAAAAAATGGGGCTTTGTACTTTTATAGATTTCAATGAGACGGCATGATTTCATTATGATAATTTTTACTATCAATAGAAAAAACAAATTTACTGACTAATTGTTTCTACATATTAGATTAAAAATTTGAAAAAATTTTTTGCTAAAATATTCAAAAATGTTTGTCTTTCACTTTAAATTGCTGGTTCACACCCTGTTTTCTTTTATAGTCAATTTTTTATTGCTACAAGAATATTTCGTTTTGTTTTGCTTTGATTTTGCATACTTTGGTTTCATAGAATGATCCGATTGTGATTTTAATCTTTTTTTTTTTCCATAATTATAATTCTGCAGGAATGGTTTTGAATCCTTCTTTTCGTAATTGACACTAGTCAAGCGGCGGCATTTTATTCACAAAAATTCTTAGCCTAAAACTAGGTTGGAATTCTGGAAAGTTTTCTGCGAAACGATTTTCAATTACAAAAAATTACTTCTTGATAAGGAGGCTTTTAAATCGGGATCTTGAGACGTCTCTTACTTTCCGTTCTAAACCACGCAATCAATATAACCCGACAACATATTTTTGTCAGTAAAATAGGAGATTTTAATGGTAGCAATGTACGATAGAATAAAAAATAAAACGTGCACTAAAGTTAACCGAGTTTTTTTGATTACACAAGCTTTCGTGAACTGCTGCTCACTCCGTCAGGTATAAGTTCGGCAGAAGTCGGGCGTAACGTTACACCTGAGGAAGTGAGAAGTAGCTCACAAAGGCTTGTGTGATCAAAAACACTTTGTCAACTTTAGTGCACATTTTTATTCTTGTTTTTTTCTGATTGATTTCAATTGTTGACGCGGCTTTTCCTTCTTTAAGGCCCGTTTCCACTACGAGCGTGGAAAAGAGCATTTTTTGTTTCTTTTATTGACCTTCGATTGAAGCGAGCGGTTAAAATTGAAGCGAGCGCAAAAAAAAATCAATAAAACAAACAAAGAATGCTCTTTTCCACGCTCGTAGTGGAAACGGGCCTTTATGCTTTACAATAGGATGACCCTATTTTTTTATTATACTCACTTCCTACCTCCGTTTAAAAATCTTAGAAAATGCTTTTTCTAAAAATGAAAACTGAAAAAGTCCTTATTTGCCGCATCGTCGGGTGTCATTTGGATAAATGAAATAGTTTAATACACCAGAAGTTCACATAATAATTAAAAATCACGCAATAAAAATTATTTGCTCTGCAAAAAACATTATCGGTTAGCCAATTAATTTTTTTTTATCGTCCGAAGAAATTGGAACTCATATCACAATAAAGAAAAAACTGTGGTTAATGTAAACACTGTTACCAGGGATATAGTGCTAAATTTAAAATTCATCAGTTCTTTTGGTACAATCAGAGGCAAGTTAAACTTTAACCAGAAGAACTGATACCAGAATCATGTACCAGAAGAACAGATAAATTTTAAATAAAAACAGGTTGTTTGTTGTTAAGAAATTTTTCAAGCTAAACGTGACTTTGTAGCCTATTTTGCAATAGCTAACTCAAGTCTGGTCGAATTTTCAGTTTGCGGTACTTTTAAGCTTTGTTTTTGTTGCTCACATTGTGCGAAATTCAGTCGCTGTTTCCAAGTTATCGCAGGCAAAATCAACTTTAAAAAAAAGATTTATGTTCAAAACCAAATATAAATTTTGATTATCTATCTACGAATGGCTACTATGCAAAAACGTAGTAATATATGCTTTTAAACAACAGTCAAGCAATTAAACCCTTCTCTTTTTCTTGCAACTTAAGGTATCAAACTCATAAAATGAACTCTGAATAAACCGAGCAATTGCTTTTTGTGTTTATGACTAAACCTTGCTTTAATTTGCTTAATAGAGTAACAATACCACCAAAACAAAGTTTGAAAACGACAACGAACGAGTTAGCAAATGAGAATTCAAATACCATGGAGTTGCAATTGGTTTTGACTCTTTCCATCGGTTTTATGCTCGTATTTGCCAATATTATCGCTTTTTCCTTAATTTCTTACCGAAAAGAAAAAGACAAAATTTTAATTGAGGTAAATGATTTAGTTTCGATTAGTCCGCCAAATCTAAACTTATAAAACCTGTTCCAGATATTTGGTCAAAATAGTTTTAACTTCTGTAGGCATACTTATTCAATCTGAACTCGACATAATGTCGTTGAATCATTTTCTGTGCAATTTAATGTAATTTCTCTGTCTAATCATTTTCTGTGTAAAAAGTGGAGAGGAAAAGATTTAGCAAATTTCCGAATCCAACCAAAACATATTTAAAAATAAGTTCTTGGTTCAGTAAATTCAAGTTTTTAAATTTATTGAGCTAATTGCAGAGATTCGCCTTCTGTTTTCAGATTCACATAGGCTAAAAATTCATAAGTTTATTTAAATTTGTTTTTTCAGAGGCTAAAATCCGAATTGAAGCATTATCACAAGCGCGATCCTTCGCACAAGTCGCTTCTAAAAGTGGCTTTTGCGTCACAAAGTTCTCGCTCAAATGACGCTATGACTCGTGAAAGTTTAAATCATCAGGCTCGAAAAAGCGACGGTGAACAATGCGTCGAGGAGGACTCGGCGTTCGAAATGACGCCAAATCAAGACGAAAAAGACTGCGTCACATCGAACAGTCCTTTTAGTGTTTGTTTGCCGACATTGAATAGGAATTGGAAACCGCTGTTTTGCGATGGTCAAGAAAAAGCTATTCGTGTTTGCGACGGAACGAATCAACTTGCCCAGAATGGAACTAAAAATCACACGGAAAGCAATTTGTTTCCTTCTTGCTTCGACTACGAACCAGAACACGCACGACCTAGTGAAGCAAACAACGAGCAGCGTATCTTGCCACGCGCTGCAAACAACAACAGGTACAATACAATCCACGCTTTATCTCAGCGTCTCCTCGATGAAAGCTCGAATAGTGAAGCCGCACAGAACTTGGAGCAATTTTCGAGCGCTGAAACTGACTTTAAACTGTTTAGGAATGAATCTCCACCGACAAAATCCGTAGTGTATCCTAAACTTGAAAGCCAAGATTGTTTTTACAATTCCGATTGCTCCAGCTCCGTTTCACTTTTGCAAAATCATAGCAAAGACTTTCACAGCTTTGACCAATCGCTGCGTCGTGTTCAAAGTGTCTGTAGCCAGCCAACAACAAATTCACTAGACTTTTTTCACCTTCAACCGAATGAAAATGAAAACCGTTCGGATACCAAATGTGTATCGGACCTTGCTCGGAGTTTTTTAAACAAACAAAATGAGTCTTTGATGAAAACGTCCGACTTAATAACGTGTAGCAAGCAAATAACTAAATTATAGGTCTAATACTGCTTACGTAGAGATAAACATTTAGATCCAAGTTCTGTTTTTGCGTGAACAAATCCATAGGCGTACCATCTGAAAAAAATGTTGGGAGGGCAATCAATAATGGCTTTACAAAAGGGGGGTGTAAAAAAAAATAGGGGGTCAATTTTTAATGCACCAATTTTTTTGTCCCAAAATAAAGTAATCTTAAGGTCTTCACTATCAATTGATATCCGAAACCTTTATTTTTGTCCAAAAATTATTGTGATCTTTAAAAAATGATCTTCACTTTCTATTGATGTCAAAAATCTTTATTTTCGTCCCAAAATGATGGTGATTTATAAAAAAAAAGGGTCCTGACTATGAATTGAGTACATCTCTACTTTCGTCCTAAAAATAAGGTGCAGCCAGGGGACCGCCGTCATGATCCTACTAGGAAGAAATAGAGCAATATTTTGCTTAGTGGGGCCACTTTATGACGATTTTAAGGGGAGCCGGTGCGATCTCTCCGTTTGCACGGTACTAAAGCCATCACCGAGGGCAATACAATTTTTCCAAAATTTAATGACGTTTGCCCGAATCGTGATATTCTAGAAATTTAGGAAACAAGAAGAAATTTCGTCTCAAATTTAAGATAATTTAGGGTGAAAGCAAAAAATGTCTTCACTTTCAATCTGTCTGGAATTTCTCGATTTTTGTCTCAAAAAAGTAGTGATTTTTAAAAACAAAGGTTTTTTCACCTCAAGCCTTAATCTTTATTTTAATTTGGAATCTTTGTTCTATAAAAGTAGTTTTCATTTTTTTGTCATTGACGTGTCACTATTCTAATTTTCTTGTCACTGATTTTGCCCAAATATTTCCTGTCGCTGCCCAAAAAGTTTCAATTTTTGCAAATGTTTATTCGTCGCTTCCCCAAAAAATTCTGATTTAGATTAAATTTTTGAGGCTTGCGAAGGTAATTGCCCCCCAAGCTGGTATTGACAAATTTTAAAGCTGTTTCAAAAAAAGAATGACTGTGCTTCTCATAAGGCGTAATATTGCGGAGAAAAGAGGCGCAGGTTTGCAAAACGTTTCGTGATATTAAGCAAGTGTAAACCTAACGAAAGGTTTCGTTTATATTTGAAATATTTTTAAAGAAAAGTTATCTACGGACTTGATGCGAAGGCTATATAGGCCTAAGAGTCGTTTATCATTTAATAGCTGAAGCTATGTTACATCTCAAATCTTTGTGGTCTTTGTTAAGAAATACCAAACCGAATTTGCTGCTGCTCAGTTCGAGAGCTCTAGTTGCAATAAAAAGTATTTCTTAATTTGCCTATGCGGTAAATTGTGTTGTTGTTCTTTTGTCTTCACAAAATTGTCGGGCATTGCCCTTTCGGCTGTAACAGTAATTGTTTTTTTTTTTATGCTACAATACATATTTATAGGCAATTAGTAAGATTGAAGGCTTTTACTATAAAAAAAATGGCGTTTATTGTAAAGTGTTTAGCCTAAAATAACGTTTTTTTCTCGAATTGTTTCAATCTGTAATCTATAGCAGGGGTGCTCAAACTTTTACCTATCGCTAGCCAAATTTTTGTCAGCAAGATTGTCAAAGGCCGCAATCGGAGAAGTAATCAAAGTGAGGGTTTTTTTTCTTTGGTCTTCACATTAATTTTAATTTGTTTATCTTAAATTAATCTCCTTGATAATCGGGATGAGAACCATAAATTTAGTTGAAAACTAAAAAAAGTTTATCACCTTGATTGTATGTTTTATTTTCTTATAGCCTACTGTATAAAGCGGAAAAACTTCACTGGGCCGAAAGTAATAATTCCCAGCTGCAAGCGAGTAAATAGGTTTAGAGGCAGCAATAATTTAAGTTGATTGAATATCTGATTAGAAATTTCTTTGCGGACTGCATCAAAAGATGCGGGCCGCAGATTGGAAAGCCCGGACCTATACGGTCCTCTCCATCGTCTTTAATAATTTAAAAATAGGCCTACTGTCATACACATCGCCGTCTGTCAGCATAGAACAATCACTTTGGAGTTTAACTTAACATTGTGGCATTGACTCTGATCTTGAAAAATGCCATGTTCGTCAGAGGCTATTAGCTATAAAGGGCTGCTTTATTGCTTTAGTGATTGTTTTTAAATTTATTGAAACTTAATGAAAGAATAAATTCGTTTAAAAATAATTAACAGTGTAAAAGCTCATTTTTCATGAACAAACTGGCTTCGAATTAAAAAGAAAGAAAAGGATTTTTGACTATTTGCTACCAGGGCTGCAAATTCGAACTCGATAAATAGGATTTCCCGAACTCGAAAAAAAGTTGATCGAGTGAAAAGACTTTCTTTTTGGACTTCACGGACCTCACTTAATGAATAGGAAATTTTGAATTCGATAAATTAAAAATGGTGAACTCGAGCTCAGACTTGCAGATTTTTTGTGGACTCGAACTCAAACTCGGTTAAAAATGCATCAAATTCGCACCCCCCGTTTGTTTCTATGTTCACATTACGTAGAATAAGACAGTGGCAAGTTACGTTACTTACAAGTTTTAAAGAAAGTTTTAAGTTTTTACTCTTAAATCGGCTTGCGGTATCAGTGCTATGCTTCGTGGTACAAAATCATAAACAGCTTATCAAATTATGATATAATAAAGAAAGAAAAATCTTAGGAAAGAAAAATGTCCTTGAACTGCTAAGGATTTTATTAATTTTGGACTGTTTTGTTTCCTATACACAATCAATAATGTTGTAAACTGTAATCATTCAGTCTAACCTCTAACGCTTATGAAATTACATGCCTTTGATGCAGCCGAACTATTTAAATTGTTTTTTGACCCAAATTTGGCCACTAAAAGGTGTCAAAATAATAATCTTTTACTATTGAAAACTCTGGCTCAAAATACAACAAAAACAAAAACACAAATGAAAATAAAAATGCACATGTCTTATAAAAAAGCACAAAAAGATTTTTAAAAAGTCTACTTTTAAACAAAAACAATCGAAGGTTAAATTTTTTCGAGCATCCATTTATTCATTGATAGAACCATAAACCTAACGATATTTGCTTCACACAAACATTTTAAATGAAGAAAACATTTAATTGCTTCACACAAACATTTAAAATGAAGATGTTACGACAAAATATTGCAAAAAAATAAGCATAATTTAAAGCCAAAAAACACTGAAAAATAAGCTAGCTTAAAGGCTAAGCTTTTAAACTAATTGGTCTTTTTTCTGCCTTCTGAAAGTAATCGCTTGGCGGTTGCCCTACGTTGGCCTCTAATGTCTACAACATTTTTCTGTAAGTCAGTACGGTAAATATTGAGTTTTTTTCATTTTTTCTCTATAATATGAAATAAAATAATCATTGATAGGCTGTGGTAAATCTGTTATATCATATATAGCCTATTTATTGTATGTAAAATGTATGAATAAATATATTACATGAAATAAAATAATCAGCGGTATAGATGAATTAAAATAATAATCTGTATAGAAAGAATAATGAAAATAAACAAATTATGAATAGCTTATTTACGATCTTATGAAAATCCGATTTTTGCTTTGTGTCTCCTAGAAGATTCTCGAAAGGCTTATCTATGCCCGCGTCGAACCAATTATAGGTTCACGCTCCCTAGAGAGCAAGCTCAGTTGGACGCGAAAAATCAACCGTGGATCAAGTCATTTTATTAACAGAAAAACATCGACGATTTTTTTGTCGATTTCTCCATCTGACGGTGGGATATCACTCTGTGTCTGACACCATGGCCTTACATGCAAGCTGCTTGAGACTTCTGCCAGATAAGCACATGATCAGAATGATCATTGAGCTTGTCCAAAACCGAAGTTTCACTCTTACCCAGTGACAGCAAGCAAAGCAGAATTCTTCATCTGAAAAACGACATCAGGGATCGGTCTGAGCTCCTCTCCTTTTCAACCTCTTCATATTTATGTTTATATCTGTCCTCCACAATTTCCTGAAAGTTTACCTACGCAGACAATCCATCATTGTTGCACTCCTGTGGAAATTGAAAGGCCTTTGCGGGGCTTAGTCACAGTAAGATGGTGATGGCAGCATTTTATTTAAATAACGAAAAGGCCAAACGTGAGCTAAATGTTTACAAAAGCATTGGGCTTTTACTATTTTGTTCAATCTTACTTATTTTGTTGACAGATCGCTCACATTCCGTCATCATCTCGTGGCATTGAGCAAAAAACTATATTAGCGCTTTACACTGCTGAAGCAACTTGCAGGCTCAGAATGAGGTGCTGCTGCTAAAACACTGTGCAAAGCTGCCCCATCTCTGCAGTACTTAACATCTGAGTACTACGCACCAGTTTGGTGTCGCTGCGCTAACACTCGTTAGACGGTGTCCTGTATGACACTTTGCGCATTGTCAATTAATTAAATGTTGCGCCTAAATTGAACCTAGAATCTCAAAAATTCTGATCTTTTTTCTACCCTCCTAATTAATCTAAACGATTCCCTTTTTTACAACAAGCAGCAGCGCTGCTACTACAATAATCTTATTCCAAATCACTCCGCATTGGTTCAAAGTTACTATTTTTACTACCAATAAGTCATTAACAGCTATCTCTTGACATTGTAAAAATGTTTGGAAATACTTATTCAATATTAATTAATCGCAAAACAACGTGAATATTAAAAATAATGCTTGGGGAAAGCGTCTTTATGATAAACTCTGCCCACAAAAATTTTTATGGATCAGTTCATTGGACGTCACTCGACGTCACTCAATTGACGTATTCGCTTTATTTCCCTGTACGTTATTATGACAGTAGTGACATCGAATTCGATACGATTAAAAAAATATATTAAAAAAATTTAAGTAAGCAGTGGGCCGCAAATTGGACATCCCTGGTTTAGACTGAAAGCGGTTGAATAAAAATCAAGCTAAAAATGTATTTTTTGTTGCGTTTTCAAAAATTACGCTTTCCGTTTGTTTTTGCTTAACCGTTTTTAATCTGAGCCAACTTTAAGGCAAATATCTGGTTTCTGGAGCTACAATTTTTCTATTAGGCCTATAGGCTATTATGGCGAATTCTGCAAAATTTTTTAAAAGAGGTTATAATACATTAAAGATTCGGAAAAGAAATTTATTTTTGATTATTTCTTTTACTTTTATTTTCCTGGCTTGCAGGAAAGCGTCGGAAATGTTATAGATAGAGTAAGGTTGCCGTATCGAAATAGACAAAATTCAGGACAAACATAAGCAAATTAATTTGCTTACAAAACTAGGACGAAGTCCAAAAAAAAGGTCTTTACTTCGAATCGAGCTCCGATTTTCCTATTTTCGTCTCAAAATCATGGTGTTCTCGAAAAAGAAAAAAAAAGGTCTTCACTTTGAATCTATCACGGTTTTGTCGATTTTTCTTCCCACGCTACTGGGCACAATTAGGTTTTGAACCGTGACCGTGTTCATCACTTTTGCCATCAATTACGGCGCTCTTAACCACTCAACCACGCTGCCGCTGATAAATTGTCTTTAATAGCATTAGAAAATATAATTTAGGAAGAGAGGTAATTTTTAAAATCCATTTGTAAATGATAGCAAGCAAAATCCAACATTTTATTTAGTTTCTAATTTTACATTTTACAAACTAAAAGAAATGAAATGTTGAATTTTGCATGCTATTATTTACAAATGGATTTTAAAAATTACCTCTCTTCCTAAATTATATTTTCTAATGCTATTAAAGACAATTTATCAGCGGCAGCGTGGTTGAGTGGTTAAGAGCGCCTCTTTTCCTAAATTATTTTATCGATTAAGCATTAGAAAAATACAAAGAAATCCTAGATCCAGAAGGTAAGCTACTGTTTATTTGTTTGTAAGAGTTTGTATGCATTTATAATATTATTTAAAACTAAAAGAATGTAAAAGAAACATCGAATTTGTAATAGGGTTGCACTTTATCATAAAATTAAACATAACTAGTTAGGCTACAATAGCTATTTTTAAATATAAGATTTTTTAAAAAATATTCATCTGTCTGCACAAAAACTCAATATTTTTTAACTAATTTAATTACAACCCGTAATTGATGACGTTTACGAAATGTGTAAAACAATTAGCTCGGTAGAGAGCTCTATACTACATCCATATTAAATAATTGCAATGTTAATCAAAGCTAAATTTGAAACAAAAAACGAACAATTACTTTCTATCATTATTAAAAAAAATTAGAACAAGGTTAATTTTTTGGTTTTAAAGGATTTGATGTAGTTGCCTAATCACTGATTACCTTAAAATTCCTTTAACCATCGTCACTTACGGATGATATTTAATACAAAATAATTTCACAAAAATATCAAATAAAATTTTTACATTTAAAAGTTTTTCGTTGTCTTTTACTAGCGGACAGTCGTTTGTTTGACTCCTGTCCTTGTCTGTTATCAAGTTTGGATAGAATTCCATTGGGACTGTCTTGAGGTAACATCCGAGATATAAACGTTATTAAAAAATTTTTAGTCTTTTATTGAATTTCAGTAATTTTAACTTAAAATTTTTAGTTAAACTTTGTGACATTTTGTTTTCAATATTGTGAAATGTCATTAGTCTATTGGCCTCCTAGCTCGTATTCTTTTTTTATGTTTTAACTTAAGGATTGGCAACTTTAGATACAAGCTTTAGTTATTTAATTTGATGTCAAAATGTTTTACATGTTAATAAAATTGTTGAAATATAGTTAGCAATATGTTCTAATATCATGGGATTATGAGTCAAACAATACAAAAGATAACATTTTATAAACATCTTGTTCTACCTCTATGGACTTACATCTCACTACTTTTTAACATCATTGATACAGCCTGTATAAAACTGTGACAGAAGCCAGTCACTAAAAATTTCATAAGTAATTCATCAAATTGCTTTGTATTTTTTTTATACGCAATGGCATTCAAAATCAATTTTGAAAAATAACATTGCAAAAATGCATTTTATTTCCCCAAAAACATAGGTAATTACTAGTAACAAAGATTAATTTAAAAAGTTTTTTTTGTTGTTGATTTTTTATGGTGGATAATTTGGATCTTGTACATTGTTTTTCTTTGCTAACCTAGCAGGCTTTGGAGATTCCTTAAAATTTAAAAGCTTATAAATTTAGAATGGTGAATACTGAACAAGATTTTATGATTTTTTTCAAGTTATATGAAGAGATATTGGTAATTTTTATATTTTTGTGACATTACTTCATTACTTCTTAATTTGAACTGTGAAAGATGCTTTATCATAGCATTTAACTTGCACAACTGTTGTATTTTTTGACCATCTAGGCTAAAATGTGATTTTAAAATTTTTGTTGTATTTGGTACAGTATCATTAATATAAAAAATAATTTGTAAAAACCTTGAGAACTATTTGGCTATAAAGTTAAATTTGAAGACATTTTAAAAGTTTATTTGTATATTTAAGGAGTTACTGTAGGAGGTGGTGGTGGTGGTGGTGGTGGTGGTGGTGCTGCTGTTGATGTTGATGGTGATGGTGGTGGTGCTGTTGATGTTGGTGGTGGTGGCATTGGTGATGTTGTCAATGGTGGGGTTGTTGATGCTGCTGGAGGTGGTGGTGGTTGAGGTGGTGATGTTACTGGTGATGTTGATGCTGGTGGTGGTGGTGGTGATTGAGGTGGTGATGTTACTGGTGATGGTGCTGTTGGTGGTGGTGGTGGTGATGGTGGTGGTGATGGTTGAGATGGTGGTGTTACTGGTGGCAGTGATGTTGGTGACATAAACGAGCTTGATGAAGATGGTTTGTTTTGAATCTTGTTAGCTGTTGTTTTGTCATATAAAAAAGAATTAATTTTTTTTTCATCATTTGCATTATCTTCAACTTTGGATAAATTTGTGCTTTTAAGGTTAGGGGAATCATTTAGATTGTTTTCCATGTTTTTTTCTGGTTCTGCATCAATATCAATTTTTGGCATTTCCACCTATAAATATCAAAAAAATTTGTAATAAATATTAAATATATAAAAAAAAATTTTACCTTTGTTAATGTTTTTTTATTCTTTCGTTCGGAAACTGCTTCTTTATTGCTGTTGCTAGTGAGTGATAAACAATCACTTTTAAAAGAAACATTTTTTGGAAGAGTTGATGATGAATGTACTGTTAAGTGTTGTGGAGAGTTTGAATCGTTTTCAATTTTTTCAAAAACATTTACCTAAAAAATTTTATGCTTTTCAAAAATAATTGATAAAGATATTGAATTAATTATGCTTGTCTAATAATACCAGTACTGAATAAACATGATAATTATTATAAAAGTTGATTACTATCAACATATGAATATGCCAAGAAATTTGTAATGTTTTTATGTATAAATGTGTTTGATAAAGTTATTGTTTAAATATTCTTCTTCTCCATACAATATATGGGTCTCTTCAAAAAGAGATCATAACTGTTCTTTATCAGTGAAACTAACCCAAAATCCCCCTATAGCACCAAGAGGTAATAAAAAAGAAATCAAGAGAAAAAGAATCTCTTAAGAAATGATAGTAACCACAGAGGGATTTCAGGTTAGTTTCATTATCAAAAATTACTCACAGTTGCTTATTGAAGAGACCCCAATATTTTTGATGGCTTATGACTTTTCTTGTTAAACGTATGCTTGGACAGGTTTAAGATATAACCACATAAAACTTATGAATAGAGTTGTGGAGCTGGCGTTGCATGTTTTAGAGCAAAGTTGATTCTATTTTTTAGATTTGATAAAGTTGGAGTCATTTTTTAGACTTGATTTTAGAATAGAGTTTTAGAATAGAATGGAGTTATATTTGGGAGCCAAAGTTGTTTTTTTAGCTTTGGTCAAGTTGAAGTTGTTTTTTTAGAACTGGTTGAGTCAGAATCAATATTGTTTTTTGGAAACTTCACTTTATGTTAAATTAAAGGGTCTTGTTCACTATATGCCGTGGTGTTTCTTGTTTTTATGCTTTACCCGATTCTTTAAACTTAATTTAATCATTTAATCAATCATTTTCATTTGAATAGTGAATGAGATGGTGAAAGAGAAGTACATTATAACTTTGAAATCTTATTATACACTTTAAACATAATAAAACTGTTTATTATAACAATTCTGCATACTAGCTTGATTTTTAAGCTTACATTAATAATTTTATTTCGCCACAGTAAATAGTGAATGAGATGGTTAAATGCCACATGGTAAATTGTGAACAAGATATTTTGCCACAGTTTACAGTGAACAAGATTCTCAAAAGAAAGTTTGCATTATAACTTATAAGTCTCCTTATGCATTTTAAACTTAATAGAACTGTTTATTATAATAATCCTGCATACAAGCTTGATTTTTTAAGCTTGGTTTACTCATTTTATTTCTCCATGGTGAATAGTGAACAAGAGGGTAAAATAAAAGTTTGCATTATAACTTTTAAATCAGATTATTATTACACTTTAAACATAATAAAACTGTTTATTGTAAGGATGAAAAATTTAAAGATTAATTAATTGATTAATCGTTAATTTATTATACAGATTAAATTTTGTTTAACTATTAATTGAATTTAAATTTTATTTTTAATCCATCTAGATAAATGTATTAACATCCAGAAAAATAATAGTGATAACAGTAAAATAGCAACAGAGAATAAGTGATTTGTTAGATATAAACCTGTATCAGGTAAATTACAAGAACATTTTGGATTTAAATTGTTGGCTGACCATAATATCAAAAATGTTGACCAAGTTTATTACATTCTTAGTGACAAATCATTTGCATGAGAACTTAACACCTTAAAAAAAGCATTTGCTACAATATGCAAAATTTCAGCTTGCAAAATCAGCTTCATTTAGTCAGTTAATAAATGCACTGCAGAAATTTTGATTTAATTGAAATTAATTATTAATTAATCGTTATCAGCCCTAGTTTATTATAACAAATCTGCATACAAGCTTGATTTTTTAAGCTTACATTAATCATTTTATTTCACCATGGTGAATAGTGAATGAGATATATAATAAGATATCAAAGTTATAATGCGAACTTTCCTTTCACCATCTCATTCACTATTCACTGTGGCAAAATAAAATGATTAAATCAAGTTTAAAGAATTGGGTAAAGCGTAAAAACAAGAAACAGATTGTCACCATGGCATATAGTGAATGAGACCCAAATTAAGTAAATTAAAATCACTGGACTCATTGGATGGAGTCAAAAGGCATTTTTTCAAACATGCTTGGGTCAGAGTTATTTTCCAGATTTTCTGGTGTCAGAGTTGTAAAATTTTAAGTAGTTGTAATTGGAGTCATAAAATTTTGAATAGGTGAAGTTAGAAAAAATTCTTTCAACTCTACAACCCTGCCTATGAAAACGATTTCTCACAAGTATGATTTTTATTTGATATTCTATTGTAATCCAAGCTTTAAATGTGCTTTTCCTACTAAAGCTTTTTTTGTTTTTATGAAATGTTCATTATTTGTTAGCTAAAACATGTGTTGAAAATTACTGAGAGTGTACATAAATCTTTTATTTTTGTTGCAGAAGTTACAACCATTTGTCCTAATCTCATTAAAGTTTTGTTAATGCCATCTTTTGTTTTGCCTAGTTATGTATCCTTGAAAGATTTTTTTGCAACTACTTGAAGATCCTTTGCACACCCATTTTGATAGCATCTTTGTCATGTTTTATCAATTGCTTGTTATTTTTAAGCTCAACTGAGTTTAACTAACAAAAAAAGTTGCCTGGAGCCGTATTTGATAAGTATAGAAGTTGTTCTAGCAGAGCAATATTGTTTTCATGAAGCAACTCTTAAATACTTAAGGATTTGTTGTTGAGAAATTTTTTAAATTTCTTTTACTCCTGGTTTGCCCTTACTGACCTTGCAGGCTTTAGGGATTCCCAAAAGGGTAATGAACTAAACATAGTGAATAGTGAACAAGAACCAATTAATTAAGTATTATTATTGTTACTTAAAAGTGTGTCACAAAAGAAGTTCAGTGTGTTGTATCCTTCACTTTAGTTCCTGTACCACAATGGTGATTGTCCCTAGTGATTACATTACATTGGTTGTTTTTGGAAACTGAACTGCTATACTTGATGGCAAAGGGCTATATTTTTATTGGAAACATTAGCTAATTTACTAATTAGGTGTTAGACAATTTTGTATTGATACAAGCATTAGAGCCAAATTTCATTTAATAAAAATAAAATATTAGGTTGTACCATAATTAATGTCCTTTTTTTAAAACTAAATATATTACAAATTTAAAAATTAAAAAAAAATTTTTTAAATATTATTCTCAAATGAGGAAAAATTGTTTTTAAAAATTTTTTATTTAAAAATTTGTGCAATATATTTATGATTAAAAAAAAACGTAAAAATACTCAAACGACATTTAATCTTGTGTTTTTCGAGTAAAGTATTGCAAATTTGCACTCTTTTTTCTTTGTGCAGAATTGAGGCTATGAGGAATCCATTGGCTTAACTTTTTTTTCATTCCAAGTTTTTTCAGACCTCTAGGCACTGTCATTGGTGAGCATTCGAGAGAAGCCAACTCTCTGGTGTTGATTTTTGGATTCTTCAAGATTCTTGAATCAAGATCTTGAAGACTGAGTCTTCTTTTTCTTCCAGTGCGTAGTTGATCTTCAAGATCAAAATTTTCTTTAAATCTTTTGAGCCATCTTTGGCACGTTTTTTCTGTAATGGTGTCATTTTCATAAACATCACAGATTTTTTTTGTGGCTGCAAACGCAGAAATTTTTCCTTTAGACTGGTGGAAGAAGAAAATTAGCAGGTGTCGGCAATGAATTTTGGGGAGATTTTTCATTATTATAAATTGTTTAAATTTGTGGAAAAAAATATTTATGATTTATTTACACATTCTCACACATAAAATTTTAAAGTAAAAATGTCTAGAAAATTAAAAAAAAATTTTGTAAATTTTTAAATTTGCAATATAATTAGTTTTAAAAAAAGGACACTAATAATACATTAAAATATTTTTTAGCAACTCTGTTTTTTTGATATATAACTCTCCCAATATTGAATTGTTCTGCAACTAAATTGCCTTAGCTTGGATATTTAAACCCTGTCTTGCTGGTGTTGAACCTAGTTTTCATTCAGTTTAGGTTGTTACAGTGGTGGGACAATGTACTCAGTGACAAGGTTTCTTAAACAATTCTTAAGGTTATATATCATGCTAATTTTTATTTTTGCTTACTGTATCTAGTGGTGTTATGGCAATTGCTTCATGATCTGAAGTTTCTGAATTTCTTCTTCCTTCTAAAGTTGTAATATTACTTGCTTGAGCTGTCCAAAATCCACCCATTTCAACTGCCTTTTTATTTTTTGTCTTCTACATACATAACATATTTTATTGCTATTGTTCTTTATCAATTAGCTTGTAATTGCAAACATGTTATTTATTAATAATTGTTTGTAAACCTACCTTTTTTCTTCGGAAAAGGCAGTAAATTAGAACTATTGTTACAATTAAAAAAAGTGCAACCCCTGCGACGATCGGTATAAACTGCCAGATTTCTAAACCTAATATCTGATTGTTATTATTTGCTGATTCAGTTGCATTTGTTATTGTGAATTCTTGTGTGCTATAAATTTCATCTTCATTTGTTGACATTGCATTAGATATAGAACTGGGCATTCTTGATGGACTTTCAGTTACTTGCATAGTTGTATTGTCACTGGTTGTTCCTAAAACAATTACTTTTTTTGTTATAAGTATCTTGCTCTAAGTTGAGTTTTTATATATTTAAATGATTGTAAAAAAGTATTTAAAATAAGTAAAATGTATTTATTACTTTGCAGAAATAATCAAAATTTTAGGTTTTATTGTCAGACATAAAGTTATTAACAAATTCAAGAAACAACTTGGTTTGATATATTCTTAGCATATTGGCATGTACCAACTAATTATTTTGATAGACACCATTAATGAAAAAATTTTATTGATAAATAAAATTTATCAAATGTGTGCAATGATTTATACAAGACAGATTCTATTAAAATTTATAACTTAGAGGAGTGACATAATAAAACATTAAAAAATACTATTCTAGTTTTCATATTATTTTACTACTATAAATGATAGTTTTATTTGGACTGTAATCTTATTGTTAATTTTTACAATAATTGTGCACACATTTTGCAATGTATTGAGTGATATATAATGACTCAATATTAATGATTTGTATACATAGGACATGTATGATAAAATGTCTAATTTGATAAGTAGTAGTTTTTTCTGCTTGCATATTGGGTTTCATGAGTTTTTTTGTTTAAGCTGCATAAAGGCAGCAAGAGCAAAACATTTTTTTAAAAACTTTTTAACTTGCATTAATTATCAGGCTGATGTGACAAGAGCGAAAATGCTGTTACAGCTAGTATGTGCAATTTTTATGCCAGAAATGTGTTAAAGACCAAGCAGGGCTTATAGTTAGTTTGTACATCATTATTTTTACTTGAACCGGTTGTCTTATATGTTGCTTTCATTGTTGTATTGCTTGATATTGTAAATGATGCACTTTTTTGAAAAGTAGAAGTGCTGTTTTCACATAATAATTGTATTTATTGCTTTTGTTTATTAAACAGTTTTTGTAGGTGATAATGCTAATTTATACAAAGTTTAATATGCTTAACTCTATCTATTTATTAACCTTCATTAGTAATTTTAAAAACATTATTTTGTAAAGCCATCTCAAGTATCCAAAAAATGAAAATACCCTTCAAAATGGCTTTCTGTAAAGCCATGCCAGAAGCTTTTCATATTGCACTTTTCAAGGGCAGTCATGACAATGATAAAGTAAAGAGCCACATGTATTTATACACAAGAAAGCATTGCACAATTACTTGCAAAATAATTAATTAAATAACTAAATTTTTGAATCAAGATCATTTAACATATATCTTTTACGAAATTGAAGTTCTGCAGGTGTACAAAAGTTATGACATACTAATAAGCATTAGGACTGTATATAAATGGTTTTCTACAAACCTATTCTGGTCAGTGCCCATAAACATTTTTTTGCAGATTGACGTATCAGAAAAATACTGAATAACAGTTTATTCAGAGCGGTTATTATGTTAGACTATCAAACCATGAAAATTATTTTAACTATTTTTCATTAGCTCTAGCAGTTTGTTTTATCTATAGGGCTCGTCAGAAAGCAATCAAAAATCTGAAAAACAATTACAAAAAGAAAAGCTTAACAAAGCAATAAAAAGTCAGCAAAAGAACTTTAAAAAAAAGAAAAACATCGCAGTGATTAAAAAGTTAAACCGGTTAGAAAATTTTTTTGATTGAATTTCAATGGGTAAAGTTTTCCTGCCAGAATCATTTATCATGATATGGGCCAGATTAAATTCATATTTGGAAACATTAGCGTAAGCAACAGAAAAAAACTTTACCCATTGAAATTTAATCAAAAAAACATTCTAAACAGTTTAACTTTCTAATCACTGTCATGCTTTTTTTGTTTTTAAGTTCTTTTGCCAACATCTTATTGCTTTATTAAGCTTTCCTTTTTGTATTTGTTTTTCAGATTTTTGATTGCTTTCTGACAAGCTCTATAGACAAAACAAACTGTTAATGATAAATTACAAATCAATATGTGCCAATTGGCTCATTATTTATAATATATAAATATTTTTAAAAAGTTAATTTTCGCAACTAACTACTTGAATAGCATCTAAGGAACACGAGTAAGGTATCTATGATTGTTTTGTTTAAGAAATATAAAAAATTTTGAATTTTATGTGCTAGGATTGCAAGATTGGTTCATACTTCGGTGAATTCGTTTTCAACCAGCATTCGAATGTCCAAGTCTAGAAACTGGTTTGTTACCAGACGGAGTTAATTCCAAGTAAATGTTGAGTGAAACATTCTCGACAATTCGTTTTCAACCAGCATTCAAATGTCCAAGTCTAGAAACTAATTTGTTACCAGATGGAGTTAATTCAAGTACATGTTGAGTGAAACATTCTTGACAAAGTGAAGCTCCACAACCAACAGCTTTGCAATAAGTTGGCACCCTGTTTTTGCATATAATACAATTATGCAGAGGTCTTCTCTTTGCCTTTCCAACATAAACCACTGGGTGGAGCACCAAAACATGTTGAGATATGTTTTCTGACATTTCATCAACTTCGCATTGAGAGAGTGACACACCATGAAACACCACATTTCTCTTGGTATTCAAGTAAGGATTTTTTATCAACTCCATTGCTAGTTTGTGACGGAAAACCCAGTGTTTCATGTTCTTCTTTTCCTCATCTTGATTCAAAAAAGGATAAGCATAATAAGCATTGGTTTCTATCATACCTATCAAGCCACCGAAGTACTTATGCCAAGGGGTAGTCGTTCTAAATACATCTTCCCAACCACCATTCTTACCACCCAAACGTGTGTGATTCTTAACATCGATGGCTGCAGCATTTTCAAAGTACTCTGTTGCAATCTTTGTTCTTGGAATTTCAGTTCCATTTCTAGTTATTCTTCCAGTTTTACTATACCCCAGCTCACCACAAGTAGCAATAAATTGTTTGTCTGACTTGTCTTTCCAAGAAACCGCAATGAGATTAACATCATCTTCCATTTTAGTTGCAAGTGACATAGCTCCACAACCATTATGATTTAATTTGGTTTTTAAACTAGATTTTGGGAATCCTCTACAAGCTACCTTGATGTTCATAATTGAAAACAAATCTAACTTTTTTAACTCTTTAGCACAAAGTACACTTCCAAACCAATTGTCAGCAATAACAGTTCTGAAGGTTCCTTTGTAAGGGATAACTAACCGAATAGTAGTCGCACATGATGAACCAAGCTCATCAGTCCCTTCTTTTTGTTGTTGTTTATCAGGGGTTTCTACCAATTCAAGACCTACAACTATCTTACATTCACCACAACAAAAATCTTTCATTTCAATTTCAATAGGCCTAGGTTTTCTTTTAATTTTTTTCTTGGCATACAAGTAAGCAGCATACCCCTTTATAATGCTTTCATCTGCTACCAAGTATTTGCATCTCTCCATCTTTCACAACATGCATTGATAAATTCTTTGACAGCAATTAACTCATTACCTGGTTCACTGGGAATCTGTTCATCAAAATCAGATAAACGCAAATATGCCAAAATATCTTCAAACCTGGTTCGTGGCATATATACAGAGAAGTCACAGCTCCATGGTTCGTCAGGGTCTTTCTTCGTTGTCCAGTATGACCTTCTTTCAGGTAACTGTATAGTCAACATCTCACACCACAAACCAAGCCAATGATAAAATTCACCAATCGTTAAATCTTTCCATTGACTGTCCATCTCTTGTGCGTACTCATTTGTACAAGGTAAAACCATGTGTTCAACAAAATAAACTGGCATAAAGTGTTCAAAGTACTTGAAAATACTTTTTTGATGAAAGTTAGGAAGATGCAGCTTGGGTTTGTGTTCATTAAAGCCAGTATTTTGTCTTTCATCTTCAAAATTGAACTCGTCATCAGACTGAAAAGCCCATTCTTTATAGTCAGCCTCAGCATCTTCGTCACTGCAGTCTTCAGACTCACTACTGGCAAGCTCTGGGTCCTCTAATACCTCCTCACGTTCAGAGTTTTCTTCCTCTATAGGTTGGTTTTCGTCATCACTGTCAGAATAGTCTGATTCCTCTAAATTTTGACCAGAGCCACCATTTGAGTCAGAATCGTGTTCAGTTGAGTTGTTTTCGTTCTGTTTTTTGTGTTTTTGTACATTACGTTTCCGTTTCTTGCAAAATCCATTAAATCCTTTTGGATCTGTCTGGTACAAGTGCACATCATCGAGGTCAACCTCCTCATCAGCACCATCAATGTTCATTTTGACAATGCAATGTTTTTTGAATTTACGTTGTACAATGCCTGAAAGCTTTTTGTCATATTCCAAGGTTTGCTCATCACACCAGGTTGTGCCAAAACACTTTGCATACACAAAAACTCATGTTCCTTTACGTTTTCCAACCATTTTAACAATAACTGAATTAAATTAAATTTTGAAATTTTGAAAAAGTTATTTTTTAAATAACTTTAAACCTTAGACAAAAAATGAAAATTCCTGTGAAAAAAATATTTTTTATGATATAATTCAAGTTTTCCTCTAAAAAAAAAAGTGAAAAAAGTTTTTTTATTCAGGTTGACCTCAACCTCTGAAAATATATGTCAAGTGGCACAAAATTTGTGCCAATTGGCACATATTTGTGGCACATATTTGCGACTTATCATTAACCCTTTAACGCCCAAATTATTTTGAAAAACTTAAAAAAATTTTTTCTTATTTTTTTTAATCAAGAAGGTGTAAGTAAACAACCTGAACACAATTTTTACTAAAAGTTTTATTAATAACAATAATAATGAAAGAGGACTGTATGATCCTACCCGTCATATGACACAAAAAATGAAACAGGACCAAATGGTCCACTTAGGTTTGAGGCACAATAGGAAATGACTACGATTTACAATATTAACTAACTATATTCCCTTTAAGCAGTAATGGTTTTAAAAAAACAGGGCCAAGTGTAAGAAATACAAGGGGGGCCACTATAAATAACATAAATTAACGTATTCAATGCATATTTAATATATGCTCAACTGCTAGTTTTAGACCATGATTATAGTTATTGGTTGGATAATAATTATAATTATTTTACAGTTCTACTTGGTGAGTTGGTAGTTGACTTGATAAACTTTTGGTCTTTTTAATGTTTCTTTAATGAGTGACAACATTGACACAAATGATTTTATGCAGCATTTTGATTGCACCCTGCTGTTCAATACTTTGTTAATGTTAAAATTAACTGATTGATTAATTATTGACATAGTATTTATGGTATAAAGTTGAAATAAAAATGACTTTGATAAAATAAAAAAAGGTATTATTGTGCAACTAATTAGGGAGGTTAATTTCACTTCATTAGATGTTTTAGGGGGGCCATTTTTGTGGGATTTTTAGGTGTGACTGCTCTGTTCACATCTATTAAAACCATCATGGCCTTTAAGTAAAAATTATTTCCATTTTGTTATTCAACATAAATAACATCTATCAGACTAGAAAATAATTCAAGCAATTTCCTTTCCATTGAGCAGAAAAACAGAAACTTACTACTATAAAAACAATTTATTCAGTATGAAATCTAACAAAACAATTATGATTCTTTTCACAGCACAAATGGACTTTTCATTTAGTACAGATGATGAGGATTTTTCCTTTACATCCTGGAAACTTGCAAGTACTCTTTTTGTTGGCCATTTCTGGTAGATGATCAATGCCATCTGTCCTCACATCCTGCTCTGGAAGAGGCTTGGTTGCATCTCCACAATGTTTCTTTCAAAAATATTGTTGATTGACACTGAAAGAAGAAGGTCGTCCTCATTTTTTTAATTGGATTTTTTCCACTTTACTTGAATTCAGTTAGAGAATTCTGTTGATGCCTCTTGACATTTATTTTGTCCAGTGAATGTCTGTAGAGAAGCCAGCTGTTTATTACACACATGTCTATCATGTGAAACACAAAACGAAGATAATGCTTCCTTGAGCAGAAAGCCATTCTATAGTAAGCCATCATTTGATCATGAAGATCTACTCCACCCATGTGTTTATTATACAGGTGCACTATGTTAGCAATATCTACATCATCATAGTTCTTTGTTTTTTTGTTGAATCATTTACACTTCACAACTGGAAACAAAGTTGCATAGGATGATGCTAGGCACACTGATCTATTATCGTACCACTTTACAGCAGTTATGGTAGCATTTTCATTTCGAGTCTCAAACTCTTCAAAAGATCCACGACTGATAAAAGTTGTTTTTCACTTTTGAATGACAGTCCTTGGAGTCTTCTTTCTTGTATAGTGCCACACACCCAAATCTGTTGTGAGGCAAGATGATCAATCAATTTCAGTGATGTAAACCAATTGTCACGATGTAACTTAAAATTTTGGTCATTGGGAATGCATTCTGCCAATTGCAACACAGAATTTGAGCTAGGACCACAGTCAGGCACTTCTGGATTATTCACTGGGTCAATCTTTCCTGTATAAGGAAAAAAGTCATACGCAACACCAGTACTGTCTGCTAAAATAAACATTTTGTAGCCCCATTTATGTGGCTTTTTGGGCACATACTGTTTCATTGATGATGCTCCTTTAAAGGGGACCATTTGTTTGTCCACAGATAAGAACTCTAGCATTGGTATTTTCTGAAATTCCTGACGTAGGTGGTCTACAAGCGTTCTTATTTTTCCAATTTTATCATTTTCGTTTATTGTTGAGTTGTCCACTAAATGCAAATTAGAATTTATGTCCTCCCATCTTTGCCATGTCATTGTTGAAGAAATTTTGTCACTGAAGGAATATTGTGACCAGTGCATCCTAGTATTTGATATCTTTGTGACAGACATTTGCATTGCAATCCCAATCCACTGTTCAAGTTCTTCTCAGTGCAACAGGAGAGGTTTGTTCACGTTTTTTTGAAGTGCATATCTATTTGATTGCTCACAAATTTTATCTAGTAATTCATTTAAAATAAAATTCTTGAAATATTCCATTGGTAACCTTTCTTCATCATCTTTATTTTGCATTAGAAATTTAGGTATTGGTGGAGTTATTTCCCTTCTAGATACTCTATTCCAATAGAGGCAATTCGTTGTAGATTTTCTTTGTTTTTCTTTTACTTTTACTTCAGGTGGGTCTTCTTTGTTTATTTCCAAAACCATGGGTGTAATTTCAGATGCCTCATTGGAAATATCACTCACAGGAAGAAGATAGTTATGATCCTCATATTCATCATCTGGTTTATCTGATTCTTCATCACTGTTACAGGTCACATGTGTAATTAAACGCTCAATTTGAGTAGATTTTGTTCTTGTTTTATAAAAAGTTCTTGTAGAGATTGACTTTGAAGCATCTGAAAAAATAAATTATATACATAAAAAATTAAAATACAGGCAAATCTCGGTTTATGAACACAATTCGTTCTGGAAGGCTGTTCGAAAACCGAATTGTTCGAAAACTGAATCATATTTTCCCATTATAAACAATGTAAAAAAGATTCATTCGTTCCACGCACCAAAAGAATAACTTATCTACCTGTTTACAATATACCTTGTATATCATAAAATAAAACCATTTCTTCCAAGAATAAATAAAACAAAACATAACAAGTAATCTACATTTACATAACTTTATATAGCATAAAAATTTACATAATTTAATATTACATATTTTTTTTTTCCTTGACCAATATCACTTCTTGCTTTCATTGGATCCATGACTTAGGACTAATGAAGAGAAAAGAATGTTTTGTACAATAAAATTGTAAATGCACAGCGTAACAATGAATGTTATAAACGTAACTATAAAGCACAAGTAACAATAAAGCAATGCAACAATGAATGTACTGTAACTCGTATGCTGGTGAACAAAAAAAAGTTGAAATCTTTATTCATGCTCTTCTGGTAAAATCTGAGTTGAATTGCCGTTAATTCTTTATTAAAAAGTAAAAACAATAACAAAAACTCAACGTTTCGGTGTACTATGCTTCAGTAAACCTTCATCAGGAGATTAAGCAAAACACAAATGTCATCCAAAATAAAACCATAGTGGCGTGAAAAAAGGAAAAAATATTTAAAATACATTATTGATTTAAAACGACATCTAACGGATTCAGAATTTTAAATTATAATAAGCATTTGGATAGAAACAATTGGTTTTATCATTAAAAGCATCATTATTAAAATGAATAAAAAAGGACTCCAAAAATCTTCTTTTTATATAATCTGCTTCTTTTGCCAAAATTTTTGAATTATTCCAATTCATATGATGCTTTTCCGAATATACATGTTTTACTAGAGCAGATTTGTTGTTTATATCATTATTTTCTAATCGTGCTAAATTTTTTGAATTCACATCCCACATGTGTTCTTTGCATCTTGTAAGAAATGCCCTACCAGTTTCACCAATATAAATGCCAACACAATCTAAACATGGAATTTCATAAATTACTCCTGGCTGTTGCTTTGGTTCAATTGAATCTTTTAAGTTGGGTAAAATTTGCTTGATTGTTTGAAAAGGTTTTGTATATACTCTAATATTTTGTTTTTTAATTATACGACTTAAAATTTCAGTTAAATCTTGAAAATAAGGTAGGGTTACTGTTCCTTTGTAGTTTTTGCTTATTTCATGTTTCTCAATTTTATTGAATCTGAATCGATTGAATGTTTTCTTTATAAGTCAATTTGGGTAGTTGTTGTCTTCCAAAGTACGTCGTAGCATTTCTTTTTCTTCATTAAAACCTACAAAGGAACAGTAACCCTACCTTATTTTCAAGATTTAACTGAAATTTTAAGTCGTATAATTAAAAAACAAAATATTAGAGTATATACAAAACCTTTTCAAACAATCAAGCAAATTTTACCCAACTTAAAAGATTCAATTGAACCAAAGCAACAGCCAGGAGTAATTTATGAAATTCCATGTTTAGATTGTGTTGGCATTTATATTGGTGAAACTGGTAGGGCATTTCTTACAAGATGCAAAGAACACATGCGGGATGTGAATTCAAAAAATTTAGCACGATTAGAAAATAATGATATAAACAACAAATCTGCTCTAGTAAAACATGTATATTCGGAAAAGCATCATATGAATTGGAATAATTCAAAAATTTTGGCAAAAGAAGCAGATTATATAAAAAGAAGATTTTTGGAGTCCTTTTTTATTCATTTTAATAATGATGCTTTTAATGATAAAACCAATTGTTTCTATCCAAATGCTTATTATAATTTAAAATTCTGAATCCGTTAGATGTCGTTTTAAATCAATAATGTATTTTAAATATTTTTTCCTTTTTTCACGCCACTATGGTTTTATTTTGGATGACATTTGTGTTTTGCTTAATCTCCTGATGAAGGTTTACTGAAGCATAGTACACCGAAACGTTGAGTTTTTGTTATTGTTTTTACTTTTTAATAAAGAATTAACGGCAATTCAACTCAGATTTTACCAGAAGAGCATGAATAAAGATTTTAATAATATACCTGGTATCAAGAAAAGCCAAAAAAAAGTTGTTTGAGAATCGAATTTTTGTTCAAATACCGGGTCATTTTTAACTCAAAATTTCTGTTCGAAAACCGAATTGTTCAAATTCCAAGATGTTTGTAAACCGAGGTTTGACTGTATATGTAAACTGTGAATGTATAACTCATATAAAGTCAGCAACACATAATGCAGAAGCTAGATCTGCCCTACCATAATGCAAAAACGAAAGGAAAAATTTATTTATAAGGAAGCTTTGACTACTAAAATCTCCATACACATTATTTTCTTGATAAAATATTCATAAACTATTAGTACTGTAAAAATAATAGTTATTTTCACCCGCATGATGAGGAGGACCATACAGTCCTTCTTTAATTAACTAGCCCAGTGCCCAGGTGGACCATATAGTCCCGTTTAGAAATCTAATAATAAATATTAATAAAAATGAGTTAACTAACAAAAGCAGGTGTCAGTGCTTCTGCAAGAACATATCTATCATATGTAATATTTTAAAATAGTTATCTCACCTTGGTTAGCAGCCATAATGAGCTAAATGTGTATGCTTTCACAATTAGGTAAGTAACGTATGAATGCATGCACACTCACGGCTTTCCAACAGCTGACTGAAGCATGTGCGACCAGCTGTGTTGTATCAAACAATGGCACAACATGTACTGGACGCATACTAAACAGCATCAGCGCCCTCTGCAACGTGTTCCCTAATAATAAGCTCTTTCTTGAAAGAGGACCATATGGTCCTTCTGGGTGTTAAAGGTTTAAAGCTAATAAAAAAATTGTTGAAATAACTTTTCGTAATTTGATAGTTTATTACAGTTAACCTCGTATACAGTGGCGCCAAAAAGAAAGTCCACACTTATCATTTTTTAAAAAACAACTGTTTAAATAACCTATACCTTATTTGAATCCCCTTTTATTCCTCTATACATTTATCTGTTCACATTTGAATTTTAATTCATTTATTCTTGTGTTCACGTCAATTTATAAAATTAATTTCAAATCGAGAAGGCAAAAAGAAAGTCCACAGGCAGCAAATGAGCTTAAAACCCGCTTAAAATATTTAACTTTTAGGCAACAAGGCACCTCTATAATTGTTATTTTTGTTGTTCCAGGTTACACAAGGTTACTTGCTTTCTTAAGGTATCAGATCGAACTTTGCATCAGTTGGTTATAAGAAATATTCGGATATAAAGAATTAATTGAGCTGGTCCCAGTGGATATCTTATATCCGAAGTTGACTGTATGATAACCGTTCTGAATAAACTGTCATTCAGTATTTTTCTGATATGCCGATCTGCAAAAAAATATTTGTGCGTGCCAACCAGAATAGGTTTGTAGAAAACTGTTTATATAGGATAATGCTTATTATGATGTCATAAATTTGGTATGCCTGCAAAACTTAAAATTTGTTGTCTTTGTAGTAAGCTACATTAAAGTATATGCAAAATGCTTGGTTCAAAAATTTAATTATCTAAGTACCTTTTTTTAATTTAAATATTTGAAATTAAGCTATTGTAAATTCAAATAAAAAGTCCTTGGCTAGAACAGGGTTTCCCAAACTTTTAGTTCATCGGTACCCCTTGGGACACTTTAAAAAAGTCTTCATTTGGAATCAGTCTTGGATTTTACAACTTCTGGCCCATAATCAAGGTGATTTCTAAAAAAAAGGTCTTCACTCTCACTACATTAACCTGTTTAAATTAAAAGTAATTTCCTGGATTTTAAAATTTGAGTCTATTTTAAATTAACATTAAAACTTAAGTTAAACTCAGTTGATAATGGAATGAGTGATAATTCTGAAATGTCCTAAATAAAGCTATGTTTTAAAGTATGTTGGCTATGCTTTTTATTTTGAAGTTAAACAAGGATATTCTCTAGTATCTAATTTATGCCTTAAAAAGTCAAAATGTACCCCAGTTTGGGAACCCCTGGGCTAGGAACATCCTTAAATTTAATGCATTTAACAATTTTAAATGCAAATTTTCACTCTTATCAGCTGAACAATTGCAATTGCCTTGGTGGCATAACAAAACTTTTTTGTTGTTGCTTCAATGCTAGTAAAGGAAAATTAAAATTATTTATTTTCCTGCCAAATTGGCTCGTAGAGAAATTTGTCCCATCGAATTGTCTCCCACCAAATTTTTGTGTACATAGTGTGATTTGGTTTGCTATAAAAGTTGTGTGAGAAAAGCAGAATTAATTTATTTAAAAAAATTACAATCTATTCAGTTTTTATGAGATGGTTGACAATATGTTTTTTTTGACATTATTTGTTTTACTAGGTATTTACTAAATGATACAGCAGTTTTGTTTGAAATAAAGTTAATACAAAATATTGTGTTCTAGCAGAAAACTTGCTTACCTGACCCATTCAATGTTTGATTTGTTGTTTCTATTAAGGAAAAAGTTCTTGTTTGATAATTAAAAGTGGTGTTTTCTGCAAAATTGCAAAGTTTGTGTTGCTATACACAAAAACAAACATTATTTAAAATTGCATATAGAAGAATTAGCTCAAAGTTTACTATTTTGTTATAGTACACTGTGTGTAGAGGGTTTTCACTTTAGTTTAATGTTGAGAATTTGGCAAACAAGATTTCAGTGCCCAGGTTTCAGTGTGCACTGGTCTTGTCATGTGACCTTTGTTGATTTTCAAGTGTTTGCTTTTATTATTAGTGCTGTTTATTAAAGAAGTGTTTTGTTACTTGGTCACGCAGAACCAATTCAATATACCAAAGTATCATCCTGCAAAACTGCTACATTTGTTGCTTTTAAATCAACCAAAAATAATTATAATTAACTCGTTGAAAATTTAATTAACTATTTTAAATAGAAAAAAATTAAATATGTCCATCAGCCAAGATTTTAAAAAGTTTAAAAAATCTTGTTATAAGCTGCAAGTTCAATCAATTTTACTTGCTATGGTTCAAAAGATTTAGCCAGTAGCCATTTAAATGCTCATAGGCATAAAATGCACAACTTTGGAATAATTTAACCAAAATTTCTAGCCAAGTGTAAACAGTAGTGCCACCAGCCACAAAAAAAGGGACCTAACACAATTCCAAGATAATTTTACGATTGCAAATTATCAATTGTGATGCAACACTCTATCTTACAACCTTAAAATAGTCTTGAACTTAAAAACTTATAATACTGTATTTCTTTTAGTAATGATTTGTATTTCTTTATGTAATAATTTGGCTAGTGCATTCAGGCAATGGCAAATTTTAAAGGTTTTAAAGCCAGCAACAAAAGTTTAAAGACACTTTGTGTTTTTTGACAATTCTGTGTGCAAACCACCATAACTTTTGTTTCAACCACTACGATGCTTTATTAGTTGCTTAACATAATTAAAAAGTTTTTGCTGGTTCAAACTTTAAAATAGCTATTAAAACCAACTCTTTTATTGGAAACTCTTTTGTTAAATGAGTAGCCTTAAAAAGGCTGTTTTGAAAAATGTTTTTGTCTAGCTATCTTCAGTAGGTTTTCTGGAATAAATTGAAGAACTGAATGTAGTATTTCAAAAGTTTTAAGACTGATTCTGATTGGCTAAAAATTAAAGTTAGTAACAGTTATCATAATAATTAATAGACAAGAACCATGTTTTGTTGCCATAAAAAATTTTTGGCAAAAAAAGAAACAAAATTATGCAAGTTTTGTGTTAAAATTTGGAACTAAAAAAATTTTTTTGCACTTCTACTAATAATTTATGTTTGTAAACAAACTCTTTCTGTCTACACAAATTAGGTTTACAAAGATTAATAAAAATAAATTCTAAGACTTATAAATGGAAATCAGTTCTCGTCCTTTAGAAAGAATAAAAAATTGATTGTGCTTGTAGTGAGATTCAAATTTTTGGTTGTGTAACAAATAATTTCCAATTGCAAGTCACAATGCGACATAGAATTAGCTGATTTACCTTGGCATTCTGGTTGTTTTTGTTCTTAACCAGTTCTGTTCCAAATAGACTTTGGCACATGCTGGCAGATTCTGTCCTGCAAATGTTGGGATGTTCGACCCACATACCAACTATTGCAGTGGCACACATTTTTATATACAACATTACTTTGTTGAAAAGTGGGAAGAACGTCCTTATGTACGAGTATCATAGGTAAAATTTGTCTGGTAAAAAGACCACTTGGTGCTTGAGTACATGCAGTGGTGTATTGGTTTTTTGGAACAGGAAGTTTTTTTATAGCATTATTGGGTATTTAAAATTACAACTTATTTAATGCTTAGATACATACTTAAGTTTCTTCACATTTAACTAGCTGGACCTACAACTTAATAATTTTTCAAAGTTTATTCACAATACCAAGCAATAGAAGCCAACAGGTGTCTTCTGTGCTTTTCTAAAAATAGATCCCTGGCTTGAGTAAATAATTGAAGAATAAATATTAAAATCTTGGTTGCCAAAGTTTTCTTGAGCTATTAAGTAATCTCTTATTATTCTCACCAGGCCAAACAAAGTTTCAATGGAGTTTCTTGGGTTAAGTTATGCTTTCATTAGATGATTGATACAGTGTTTTTTGATTACTTTAGTCCTCTACCAATCAATTTTAATCAAGTGTCGATCAATTTTAGTCACTACTGATCAAATTTAGTTCTGTGTTGACCAATTTTAGTCATGTGCCAATCCAAAAATAGTTATGTCAACAAACTTTATTTTTATTGGTAAATACATGTAAACAATTTTGAGATATAATTTTTACTATAAGTTTTTTTGTTAATTGAAGTTTTACAAATACTGTAAGAATATCATAATTTTCTAGAATACCTTTAAGAATTTATAGGGTTTTTCAATCTAATTCAGGGTGGTCCAACTTCTGCACTCTTGTGGGCCACTTTTCAAAATTATTCAAGTTTGCGGGCCTCAGCCGGCTAAAAACACCTATTTTTGTCCCAAAATCAGAGTTCTCTAAAAAAAAAAAAAAAAAAGGTTTTCACTTGGAATCGGTTTGCAAAATTCCTATTTTTGTCCCAAAATCTCAGGGTGTTCTCTAAAAAAAAAAAGGTCTTCAATTGGAATCGATCTACGAAGTTCCTATTTTCGTCCCAAAATCATAGCATTCTTCAAAAAAAAAGTTGCCGCTGCTTGTAATCGACAAGACTTGTGCAAAATTGTTCCGTGGGCCACACAAATTCCATCTGCAGGCCCGTAGTTGGACCACGCTGATCTAATTCATTGTTTTTGCAAAACGAAATTGATTGCAAAAAAACAAAATTGATTGCAAAAAGAATGAATTTGATTGCAAAAACAACAAATTAGATCAAAAAACCCTATAAATTCTTTGAGGTATTCTAGAAAATTATGATATTCTTACAGTTTTTGTTTTTGAAAATGCAATAGTTGTAAAACTTTAATTAACAAAAAAACTTATAGTAAAAATTATATCTCAAAATTGTTTACATGTATTTACCAATAAAAATAAAGTTTGTTGACATAACTATTTTTGGTAAGTATACAATTAAAATTGATTGACACAAGATTAAATTTTGATTGGTAGTGACTAAAATTGATCAACACATGATTAAAATTGATCGGTAGAGAACTAAAGTAGATCAAAAAACATTGTAAATAATTTTGTGTTTGTTTTAATTTTTTTTTACTTTGCATTAACTCCATGACCTATAAAATTACAAATAAATTTGATTCAAATTATTGCATGCTAGCTAAAAACATTCGTACCTGAGCCACCCGATGTTTGATTTGTGGTTTCTATTGAGGAAAGCATTGTACTTTGTTCATAAGAAAAAGTGTTGCTTTCTGCACAATTACAAAGCTATTATTGCTATATAGATAAAAAAAACAAGCATTATTTAGAATTGCATATAGAAGAATTAGTTTTTCAACTTTTTTGTTATAATGCACTAGGTGCAGATCTAGTTTACAAATAAGTAATCCTATATTATTCTCATCGTGCCACACAAAGTCTCAACAATATAGTTTTTAAGGTTAAACCATACTTTCTTTCATTATTATTATATGTTTGTGCCAATTGTTTTCTTTCTTTGCACAACTAATCAATAATTATGGCTTCTCAAACTTTTTGGTGTGTAACTCCATTTTAAAAAATGAATTTTTATGCAATTCTATTGTGGTTACTTTCACATTAATAACACAAAAACAATAACTTCCTACTTTAAATCACCAAAAAAAATTTTTTATGACAAAACCATGAAAATGTACAAGAAACAGTTAAATGATAATTAGCAAAAAGAAGCAATTTAATTTATGAAGTTATCAAGCACATTTAATGGAATGTTATTTCTTATATATGTTTGTGTAATTTACAAGGCAAAGGGTGACTTAAGTTTTTCTCTTGTTAGATCTCATCAGTGAAACATATCTTACTGGAATTTAAACCAACTAGATGATGACCCACTGCAGTAGACAGCACCTCTAGATCACACAGCTGGAAAACAATTTGACTTCAAATAAGCTATAAGTTTTATGACTTTGCTGTCTCAAGAAGTACATAGCATCCAATAATGTTTTAAATTTGAATATTCCCAAGTTGCTTTGAAAACCCAGTTCTTTTTCATACTATAGCCTCTGCACTATCTGTACATACTCTAATGCAATTTCCTTTGTAAACTTAAAGTTGCAAAAACTTTATTAACTTGAAATGATATATTTTTCTCTTTAATGTAGGTTTTCAAAGGTTGACAAAAATGCAATTCTTAGTTTCTTCATAATCATACTACACTTATTATAGCATCTGTACATTTTGTGATACATCTATCATGTTATCAAGCTGAATTGCAAACTTTAAACTTTTCTTTCAGTTGAATGGTTAGCAGATAAAATTTATTGCTTTTAATTTCAGGAATCTTTTTTTCAATTGTGTCATTAGATAAAAAAATTTTGCAAAGTTTGTCAGCATAATTTTTTCAATGTTCAATTTTTGACTTTTAATGGCTGCATGTAAACAAGATTTTTTATCAACAGAAATTTGATTAATTTTGCTATTAAATCAATTACTTTATAAGAAGAGCATGAATATATTTCATTTACAATGAAACAAATTTCTGTAAACTGCATTTGCTTGTCTTTTAAAATACTCAATTACTTTATAAGTATATTTTGCATGCTTGGACAGTGTGGGTGACAGGTTCTTCGGTGCGAAAGCAGGCGTTAAAGTGATTACTAGCATGTGTGTATCAAAGCAGACATTCCATGGCATGGAAGGATCAGGGTTTATTGAGTAAAGGTAAATGAACAATAATAAATAAAGGTAAATGAACAATAATAAAGATATTGTTTAGTTTCTTTGGGTAAACTCTACAATCTTTATTATTAATTATCAAATTGCTTTTTGTTTCAGTTTATTTTTTTTTACTAAGCATTAACTATTTGACACATAAAGTCAGAGTTGCATCCAGGGGGCTGATTAGGAGGTCATGTCAGCTTTCTTTTAAACATTTTTGTCAGTTTAAAGATGTTGAAATTCTGTCAGCCCCCTTTTTTGGGGGCTGGTTTTGCCCCTGCACAAACAGTTTTATTTAAAATAAAGTTGATGCAAATATTGTGTCCTAGGCTTGCAAAAAAAATTCTTACCTGAGCCGATCAATGTTTGATTTGTCGTTTCTATTGAGATATGTGCTGTACTTGATTGATGTGTAGAAGTGTTGTTTCCTGCACAATTTTAAAGTACTTCTATCACTGCATGTAAAGAAATTAATACATTGTTTTGAATCACATATTTAGTAAAGAAATTAGCTCAAAGTAGACTTTTTGCCAAAATTTTTTGTTCTGCTATAATATGCAGTGTATTATATTTTGATGATTTTACAATATTATAATCCCATATTATTTTTCTAATCTTTGCAAAACCAAGTCTTGACTGTAGTTTACACTATTGCATTGATAAATTTTGTATTACATCTTATAAACATTTTTTGAAACTAAAATGCAATTTTTTGTACACATCAAAATATGATCAACTTTTCACAAGTTTTAACAAAAGATTTTCTTACCTGAAATGGACGATGTTTGACTTGTTGTTTCCATTGAGTCTGATGCAGTGCTTGGAGAAGTGGTGTTTTCTACACAATTTTAATCTTTTAAACATCTTCACATTAAGAAAGCACCATGTATATTGAAGAATTTGCTTAAATTTTGTTTTTTTTTTATAAATAGGGCCAACTCAAGTTTATACAGTCTAAATTTTTTCAGGGCTTTTTATGGCACAAAACTTTACAACTTTAGATTTGGTTGCTCAAGATTCTTAGTACAAAACTTGCTTACTTTATTATTAATTATATCAAATTGTTTTTGTTTCAGTTCATTCTTTTTTACTAAGCTTTAACTATTTGATGCATAAAGTCAGAGGCGCATCCAGGGGGCTGATTAGAGGTCATGTTAGCTTTTTTTTAAACATTTTTGTCAGTTTAAAGATGTTGAAATTCTGTCTAAAGGGGGCTGGTTTTGTCTCTGCACAAACAGTTTTGTTTAAAATAAAGTTGATGCAAATATTGTGTGCTAGACTTGCAAAAAAAAATTCTTACCTAAGCCAATCAATGTTTGATTTGTCGTTTCTATTGAGATATGTGCTGTACTTGATTGATGTATAGAAGTGTTGTTTCCTGCACAATTTTAAAGTACTTCTATTACTGCATGTAAAAAAATTAATACATCATTTTGAATCGCATATTTAGAAAATTAGCTCAAAATAGACTTTTTGCCCAAATTTTTTGTTCTGCTATAATATGCAGTGTATTATATTTTGATGATTTTACAGTATTGTAATCCCATATTTTTGTAATCCTTGCAAAACCAAGTCTTGACTGTAGTTTACACTATTGCATTGATAAATTTTGTATTACATCTTATAAACATTTTTTGAAACTAAAATGCAATTTTTTGTACACATCAAAATATGATCAACTTTTCACAAGTTTTAACAAAAGATTTTCTTACCTGAAATGGATGATGTTTGACTTGTTGTTTCCATTGAGTCTGATGCAGTGCTTGGAGAAGTGGTGTTTTCTACACAATTTTAATCTTTTAAACATTTTTACATTAAGAAAGCAGCATTGCATATTAAAGAATTTGCTTAAATTTTGTTTTTTTTTATAAATAGGGCCAACTCAAGTTTATACAATCTAAATTTTTTCAGGGCTTTTTATGGCACAAAACTTTATAACTTTAGATTTGGTTGCTCAAGATTCTTAGTACAAAACTTGCTTACTTTATTATTAATTATATCAAATTGTTTTTGTTTCAGTTCATTCTTTTTTACTAAGCATTAACTATTTGATGGCACATAAAGTCAGAGGCGCATCCAGGGGGCTGATTGGAGGTCATGTCAGCTTTATTTTTAAACATTTTTGTCAGTTTAAAGATGTTGAAATTCTGTCAGCCCCCTTTTTTGGGGGCTGGTTTTGTCTCTGCACAAACAGTTTTGTTTAAAATAAAGTTGATGCAAATATTGTGTCCTAGGCTTGCAAAAAAAAATTCTTACCTGAGCCGATCAATGTTTGATTTGTCGTTTCTATTGAGATATGTGCTGTACTTGATTGATGTATAGAAGTGTTGTTTCCTGCACAATTTTAAAGTACTTCTATCACTGCATGTAAAGAAATTAATACATTGTTTTGAATCACATATTTAGTAAAGAAATTAGCTCAAAGTAGACTTTTTGCCAAAATTTTTTGTTCTGCTATAATATGCAGTGTATTATATTTTGATGATTTTACAATATTATAATCCCATATTATTTTTCTAATCTTTGCAAAACCAAGTCTTGACTGTAGTTTACACTATTGCATTGATAAATTTTGTATTACATCTTATAAACATTTTTTGAAACTAAAATGCAATTTTTTGTACACATCAAAATATGATCAACTTTTCACAAGTTTTAACAAAAGATTTTCTTACCTGGAATGGACAATGTTTGACTTGTTGTTTCCATTGAGTCTGATGCAGTGCTTGGAGAAGTGGTGTTTCCTACACAATTTTAATCTTTTAAACATCTTCACATTAAGAAAGCACCATTGCGTATTGAAGAATTCGCATAAATTTTGTTTTTTTTTTATAAATAGGGCCAACTCAATTATACAATCTAAATTTTTTCAGGGCTTTTTATGGCACAAAACTTTACAACTTTAGATTTGGTTGCTCAAGATTCTTAGTACAAAACTTGCTTACTTTATTATTAATTATATCAAATTGTTTTTGTTTCAGTTCATTCTTTTTTACTAAGCATTAACTATTTGATGCATAAAGTCAGAGGCGTATCCAGGGGGCTGATTGGAGGTCATGTCAGCTTTTTTTTAAACATTTTTGTCAGTTTAAAGATGTTGAAATTCTGTCAGCCCCCTTTTTTGGGGGCTGGTTTTGTCTCTGCACAAACAGTTTTGTTTAAAATAAAGTTGATGCAAATATTGTGTCCTTGGCTTGCAAAAAAATTCTTACCTGAGCCAATCAATGTTTGATTTGTAAAGAATATTATGCATCATTTTAAATTGCATATTTAGTAAAGAAATTAGGTCAAAGTAGACTTTTTGCCAAAATTTTTTGTTCTGCTATAATATGCAGTGTATTATATTTTGATGATTTTACAATATTATAATCCCATATTATTTTTCTAATCTTTGCAAAACCAAGTCTTGACTGTAGTTTACACTATTGCATTGATAAATTTTGTATTACATCTTATAAACATTTTTTGAAACTAAAAGGCAATTTTTTGTACACATCAAAGTTCAACTTTTCACAAGTTTTAACAAAAGATTTTCTTACCTGAAATGGACGATGTTTGACTTGTTGTTTCCATTGAGCTTGAATCAGTCCTTGGTATGGATGTAGAAGTGGTGTTTTCTACACAATTTTAATCTTTTAAACATCTTTACATTAAGAAAGCACCATTGCATATTAAAGAATTTGCTTAAATTTTGTTTTTTTTATAAATAGGGCCAACTCAAGTTTATACAGTCTAAATTTTTTCAGGGCTTTTTACAGCACGAAATTTTACAACTTTAGATTTGGTTGCTCAAGAGTTTTTTATTTGTACGAAACTGTACAACTTGAGTTTTGGTTATTCAAGAGTCTTTTATCAGTCAAAATAAAGTCGAATTTGTCCAATTTTGCCTTGTCAAATTTTACATAAAAAATTCATTTCTTGCTTATTTTTCAGAGTTTTTTAAGGAACTGTAAATACTTATAATATTTTGTGCTGCATTTTGTATCAGTATATTCTAAAAATTTAAGTGTGCCCCCTTAATATCAATCTTAAAACTTTTCGCCTATTTTCTCTTTGTAAGTTTTAAATAATTTCTATTATTCTACCAATTTGTGCCTTTTCTGGAGACTTTTAGCGCCCCCCACCCCGGCAGTTTTTAGTTTAAAATTTTTTGTTATGTATAGTAAAAATGTTTACCAAGTTAAATTCGGTCAAAATAGAGTTTATCCTCATTTAAGTGAAAAGAAAATGTGTTTCTAAATGCTTGTTTGCTGTATAAACTCAGCAAGGTGCCCAAATGGTTAAGAGAGCTGCGTATTGCTGACGAACTTGATCGACACGGTCGCAGTTAAAAACCTACTTTGCGTTATGTCTCCTTCAAAGGATACTTTACGGTACTTTCCTTTGCTATGCTGTCTTGGCTACCAGCTTTAAGTTTTAATCATATCTAATAAAAACTAAGAAAAAATAAATAAAAAATTTCAATCCGACAACAATTTCTTGACATTTCTGAGAGCAGGTTAGAATAATCGCTTGACGGTTGCCCAAAGTATAGCTCCTGCGACGATTTCTTGCAAGTCTAAAGGATAAATAAGCTAGAGATAAAAAAGACGACAAGAAAACATTTCAATCAAATTGACATTTTTGCTGAAACTTGAAATTATTTTACTGAAATACGTTAAAGTTTCATACAAATTTTTATTACCCAGAAAAACCAATGTTAGCAATGCTCTTTATCGTGGATCACTATAATGTACACTGTAGAAAAATTAATCGGACATAAAATAATTTTAAAAAAAGTTTAATTTTTTTTTGTCTGGTAAACATCTCACCGGAAATTTTAAAAATTGCAAATTTTCCTCAAATTTTGCTTGATTTGTGTAAGTTAGAATTACAATTAAATTTTTACCAGCACATACCGGCGATTATTTTATTTAATTGAAAAATTGTTTCAGCAAAATTTAAGTATTTTACTTTACAAGAAATAACTGGCGGACCCGTTAAAAACGAAAAAAATTTTTTTAGTGTACGAGATAAACTTAGACTTTTTATCTCAGTATCAACAAAAAATGCAATTCGTCTCGAAACTGATGTAAATTAACTTTTTGGCATCTATTTAACGAAAGTTTGCCCATAAAAAGTTCGGATCCAGTTTTAAAAAATAACCCTGGGGTAACTTATATTTTTACTTGTTGCTCCAGGTTCGTTTTTTTAGCTTGGTCCAAAATTTCCATAACAGTTTGAAATTGTTAGATTAAAATTAAATCAAAACAAAGGTTTTTTTAGGACAAAATATGGGCTGGCTGTTCAGTTTGTTGACGCTAAGCAATGATTAACTGAAGAGAAGTTTAGTTACCAAAGCGTGAACCACCCGGCTCAACTTAAACGCTCGAACAAATCACTTCAAGCGAGCGGCAACCTACTGTAAAGAATCATTTGCTGATTTATCACTGTGAAAAATTGTAGTCAGAAACAGAAAATATAAAATCATTGGTACATTTTTTGCGGCCCGACAACTGAAATTTTGATATTTCTGTATTACTATAAACCATTGCATTTAGCTTCTTTGAGATAACATGCGGCGGGCCGGAAGTAATAATGCAGCTGGCTGTAGTTGGTGAACCCTGCTCTAAAAGAACAATTAAGATAGACTGACCGAAAACAATTATTATCACTTATTTTTAACTTAATTTTCATTAATTTGTGATATTTAAACGCCACGAAAAAAAAAGTTCTCATATAAAACAATTTGCAATAATAAAATTATTTTTATGATAATAATAATTATCGTTTATGACCGTGTACATTCAATATTATTTGATTAAAATTTTATTTTGCCCATTACGTAAAAAGTAATCAAAATTTTCTAATTAAGGGTCTCAAACACGCAGTGTAGAAAGAACTTATTATGTCACCTGTAATGTAAATGAATTCATTATTTCATAATTAAGATCGGTGTTCTCAAACTTGAAATGTGATACATTCAAGATGATTGATTGGATGACAAAGCACTGGAGATGGCAAAAACAGTCTCGTATAGACAAAAAAATTAAAAAAATTATTGCTTTGTAGACCCCTTGTTCACTCGACTTACAAGTGAAAAATCGATACAAATATGTTGTTGTGACTTTTCGTGTTTATTAACTTGTGTTCTGCTTTCTGTGCAATCTCTGTTTAAGAAACTTTTTTACATATATAATAATTTATAACTGAAATTAAAAAAAAAATTATCTAATTCAGGGTTCTTCAACGGGGGCGATTAGGGGCGATTTAAACAATTTGAAAAATTGGGGGGCGATTTTAAACAATTGGGGGGCGATTTCACAATTACAAATATTGTTATAAAACGATAACTAAAAATGGATACGTTGAAAACGTTCTCGCTGATTTCATTATTTCTTTTGTTATTGTTCTTCACTTCTTCAAACAGTTTTGGGTTCTCCTCATGCTCATGTATGCACAATTGCACATGCACACACATGCAATGACGTACACCTATGCAAGTGAAAAAAACGTTATGACCGAACAACGAATGAAATGGTAGTTGACCCGAGTTTCCAGATATGCCAAAATTTTTATTTGACTGCGCAGTCAAGCAAGACTTTTTTCATAAGTGATCATAAGTCATAGACTTTACACATCGCTAAACACCAACTGTTACGTGAACTGGCAATTTGATTGGCCTTTCGGAAATCGCTACGACAAATCTTAATTCGTCCTATAAATTTGGCTACGTCACTGTCATGGGATCGCGCGATGGTCACAAGACCGCACGAGGCACACATGACCAAAAATCATGGGACCTCATGTGACTCATCGCTATAAAGGCCAGAATTGAAACCGGTGTCTTACTTTGGTCGTGGCTAGGAGCGACGAGGTAACGCGTGATAAGTAATCCAGAATATGTAAAATAAGTAAAATAATTATTAATTAATAAATTAACGTGTCACATGCGATGAGCAGTTTTTTCTGCTCATCGCATGTGACGTTTCTGTCTTCAGAGAGAGATAGCGATCTATAGCACTTGCTTTCATACAATCTTTTTCAGTAGTCCAGGGAAGGACAGAATTTTTAACAGTAGGCTTTCAAGAAAATGATCGTAATTTCTAAAAATTTAGGATTGTCATTATATTATTTTATGTGCCGCAGGCTACTTTCAGTTTCTTTTTAAGAGTAAATTTTATATGGTAATCGACTAATCGTATTGAAAGAGTAATGGCTTCTAATGCCAAAAAAAAGTGTCGTACATATCTTGTGGATTATATCAGGTTTGGCTTTGTGCCATGCCCATCCAATATTCAACTTCCAATGTGTCTCTTGTGCAAGAAAATTCTTACAAATGAGGCAATGAAACCGTCAAGGCTGAAAGATCACCTAACCAGGCTTCATCCTGATAAAGCAGACAAATCTATTGAATTTTTTCAAGCATTGAAAGAGCGTGAAGCTCAAAGTTCTATAAACAAGGCCTATGCTAAAAATGCTTGCCCAAATGTCAAAGGACTTATAGCCTCGTACAAGATTGCTTTTTTGATTGCGAAAAAGGGTTTACCATTCAACGTTGGGGAAAGTTTGGTAGCACCTGCTGTGAAAGAAATTATTTCTACTGTAATGGAGAAAGATCCCACACCTGTACTACGAGCTGTTCCACTGAGTGATACCACAGTAACCCGACGAATTAACGAAATGGGTACGAATATTGAAGATCAACTCTGTGAAATCTTACGAAACACTTCTTTCAGCTTACAATTAGACGAAACTACCACATCAGCCAATAACGCTTTATTAATGGTTTACGTCCGTTACATAACTGATGGAAATATTATGGAGGAGCTTCTATTTTGCAAGTGTTTGGAAACAGACACTAAAGGTCTAACAATATTTCAGACTTTGTCAGACTACTTGCGAAACAAATCCATCCCCCTTACCAACATAATAGCATGTGCTACTGATGGAGCTCCAGCCATGGTAGGCAGGTATCGCGGGTTTGCTTCATTACTCAAAGAAAAAATACCCAATCTATTTACTGTGCACTGTGTGCTTCACCGTCAGCATTTGGTAGCAAAGCGTCTTTCTCCACGTCTGCAAGAATGTTTGGGAGTTGCTATCAAAGCAGTTAACAAGATAAAAGCCAACGCTAAAAATGACCGATTGTTTCGACAGCTATGCGAGGTAAACGATGAAGAGTTCGAGCATCTCCTTCTCCATACGGAAGTTCGTTGGCTGTCGAAAGGCATATTTCTGGCAAGGTATTGCAAACTTAAAAACAGCGTGGTGGAGTTCCTTGGTGAAGATTCTGACCTTGCCAAAGATGTAATTGCCTGCCATCAAGATAACAGTTATCTAGCTGATTTTTATGAAAAAATTAATACAGCAACGGATAAACTCCAAGGTAAAAAGATTACTTTGGTTCAAAGCAAAACTATAATACGTGGCCTAATCAACAAACTTGAGCTCTACCAGCAAAGTTTGAGCAGAAGAAAGTTCGATCACTTCTCTCGTCTGTCAAAAATGTCTGATAGTGTCACTGACGAACATTTGCTTGTTTACGTTGAACACCTGAAAGCTGTGATAGAAGACATGAAGGTTCGCTTTAAAGATCTGCTTGACCTTGAAGTTTTTCCGTGGCTAGTGGAACCATTCGTTACTAACATCAATGACTGCGATTCCACCATGCAAGAAATGCTGATAGACCTGCAAAGTGACGAAGAAGCGCGCGCAATCTTCAGGGCACATGGATGGGCAGCCTTCTGGATTAAGTGGAAAAACCGATTTCCGCAACTGTGGGAGAAAGTAGAGCTCTTTATTTTGGCCTTTCCAACCACATATATTGCTGAACAAGGATTTAGTGAAGTGCTCTACATGCGAAATAAATATCGCAATAGATTCGACATGAATGCGACTGGGGGAGATTCAATTCGACTGAAGCTGACTAGCTTGATGCCAGCTTTTTCTAATCTTGCCGAGCAACATCAGCCGCAAGGGTCGCATTAGTTTCATGAACTGTTGCATTTTAATAAATTGCCATTGCTTTTATTTGTGTTTTCCTTTTAAAAGCTTCTTAGATATATTTCGGGAAAACTTTCAAATGAAAGTACAGTAATCGTTTTTATGGGGGGCGATTCGGACCAACATTTTTTGAAAAGGGGCGATTTCATAAAAAAGGTTGAAGACCCCTGATCTAATTAGTTATTTTTTTACGTTTCTATACGATCTGTATATTTCACAGCGGCCCAAGGTCGTCACCCCCGTGGGTCGCTTTGCAAAATTTTGTTGAACTGGAGGCCTCTAGTTCATTTAAACTGTTTTTGGGAAAGCAAAAAAGATTGGTTATTTTTTCCTTTAATATCAAGTAAAGACCAAAAAAAAACTTATTGCAGATGTCAAACTCTTTTCGTGTTGTGGGCCATATTTTCGCGGTTACATTTTACGCGGGCCGGACAATTTTTCCAATAAAAAAAGGTCTTCATTTTAAATCTGTCCCGGATTTCTTGAGTTTCGTCACTAAAAAGTAGGTACAAGCCTAATGTGGCAATAAAATTTGAAAGACGCGGGCCGCCAGTTTGACATCCCTGTCTCATTGGATTTTTTCGACGGCATTGAAGACCTTTTTTTTAATTTTTTTCTTGCTTTTTCAATTTTCCGAATCCTTCTAAAAGGCTAACAATGCGTCAAATCGAGAAGATATCAAATCGTTCCAATTGTTTTGTCGGAGCCGCGATTCCGATCTCCAGAGTTCATAATGATAGAGGTAGGTCTGTAAAGCCCCTTCTCCAAAATGTATTCGGATACTTACAATCAATAACTACAATTTACAAAATAAAATATTACAATTTACGTTGTAAAAAAGCAAACTGAAGAAACTGTTTTGTCCCTACTTTCAACTCTAGAAATTTAATTAAAAATAACAAAGAACGAAAATTGTCATGGTTTGTTCTGTCGCGATCACTAGAGAGTTCAGAACAGGTAGATCTTGGTTTACTATTACTTCATATTTATGGAGTATAAATAATAGATCACGTGATATTTCAACCTAAAAATTAAATGAAATTTTTTATTGCACTCGTTAAGCGTACGGACGCATAATAGCGAGTTTGCATTGCTCATCTTCGCAATATTACGCCCGAGCAGCACAACTGTGATATCGATATTATCTAAGCGGTAGAGAACCGTAAGCGGTAATATGATTCTATGTTTTAAATGTTACATGCTTTGCTTACAAATTAAGTTTTTGCAATAAAAAACTTCTCGAAATATTTGTTTACCGGCGTTTTGATATTTGCTTTATCGTTTTCTTACCTGGTACCATTGTATTCATTGTAGTAGTCATTGTTGTATTCATTGTTTTATTCATTGTTACAGGTCGTTAAAAGTTGATCAGCTTGAACTTTTGCTAAGTTGTTAAAAACATTTAGTTTTAATCTATGCTAAACTCTGTAAATGCCCAATGTTTAAAATTTAAACGTATACGTGAGTACTAAAAGATTTTTTTAATAAATAAAGCGGTACCGCTAAACATCATGGAGCAATCCCCGTTTGATAGTGCATTTGCTGTACCTTTATCAAATTTTTTCATATATCTGCAATTCTTGTTCTAAACTACATCGAGATCTTGCGATACTCTTGGTTCGCATATTTTTTTTTTATCTCTGCCTTATATTCACTTTATATAGTTTTGGAAGCTAAAAAGAGCTATTCGATTTTTTGCAAAATTTTGATTTCAATTATTCATTACCACCTTGGTCTCATAAATTATTTCCCGCTTATTGCGTATTTTCAGTGATTTTTCAGACAAATACTACGCTCCTTTTTTTTATCGGATTTTGAACCTTAATTTTTTCGAATCGTTTTTAAACACATGAAATAGATTATCTTGTTTTTGTACTTTGCCTATTGCAGAAGTGAAGTGTTTCTTGAACTAGAGAAACTTAAAAAACTTGCACATTTGTTCTGTGAAGCGGTCCATTTGCAATAACGTAGAAAAATTAAAAGTAGCTTTTTGTCTAAACATTCCTTTTTGTTTCTGTCAAGCACTACAAATTTTCTCTTGTCCTGCCCATGCTTTTGCTTCTTATGACTGATTTTCTTGGCGTTTTCATTTATAATTCTTGTGTTGTGACAAAAATTGCTTTTGCAGTGGCGTCTAAAAGAAATAAATGAGATTCTCAAAAAAAAAGTTTTTTTTTAATTTCGACTCGTTGGGCATGCAAACCTTAGGAGTTAGTTGACTTTTTTTAGTTAACAAAATAAAGTTAAAACAATATCTGACTTTTTACCGACAGGTTGTATCTGAAATAACTGCACCTCGTTGGTATTGTTTGCTGTAGATTTATTCGGAAGCATGAGTAACGCTCCATTTGAAATGAATTTAATCTCCTATTTCCTTGTAGTTTTGCAGATGCATTTTTATTTTGCTTCATAACATTATGTTCTCTGATCAATCGTTCACATGAAAGAGCTTTTGTCATTGTTATTCGTGGTTAGGCGATTTTTGAAAAAGGTTGTATGTTTGTTTTAATTTTTTAAAAGCGAAAGTTTTTTCATCAATCCAAACTTTTTCGACGAGTTATAAAAACACTTTCGCTTTTGTATGCAATGCTGTAAAAGTATACTTTCTTACCGTTTAAATCTCAGCATATTTCTTTTTTTTCTACCGTTTTATAAGTTTCGAGCAACCAACGCAAAGTCGCTGCTTAAATACAGTGTTAATGTTGGTAATGTGAAGCCAATTTGAACGAGAAAGTTTTTATGTCACAGAAAACATTCACTTCAGCGCCGCTATACAAAACTTCCAGCCGCGTTTTCGTAGTTAAACGCGAGCGTCAAGATATAATACAATCCTGCTCTTTAAAAATAGTAAACTGGTTTGGAGCATTACAAATTGCTAATTTGTTGAAGCATTTTCTATGAAAGAGTGTCCAGTTTGGATTAAGTCCTACACAATTTTTGAGACTGGGGTTTATCCTTTTAAGGCTGCTGCACTGCATGAACCAGATGCCCCAAGTGGTGGTATTAATCCAGCGTCATCTACGATGAGATTTCTATCGGTGTCCAAAGTGGAAAGCTCGCAAAAATACAAAACCTGCGACTCGTTTAAATCTGTTATAATTGCCATTCGATGAATGAAAAGCATCATTGATCCACAGGTCTAATGAAGTTAAAGCCGGATAAGGAGGGTATTGAGTTCGAAGTTAGCTTAATTAAGGGCTTTCTGGCCAAGCAGTCGAAGCTTATTGGAGTTATTTGAAAAGTTGTTGTTACTCCATTTAAACCATAATTGATGTTTGTTACTCCATCGAAAAGTTGCTGTGAAAGATCGGTTAAGAGCGTGTTAAACTTTTGGGACGAATTTTTTGGAGAACACTATTTATAATTTTGGGACGCAAATCGAGAAATTGAAGAGAGAAGAATCAAAGTGAAAACTTTTTTTTGTTTTCACCCTAAGTTTTACACAAATTTTCTTCTATCCAAAAGTTGTAGAAAATCAAGATTTGGGCAAACGTCAAAAAATTTGAGCAAAACTCCATTGTATCTCAGTTTTTTTTTCGGCAGTTACACCTATGCCTCATCGCTGCAATGTCTCGAGTTGGACTAGACGCAGAAGTCCGAGACGGAGACAAGACTTTGAAAAACGTGTTTTGAGACATCCACCTCTGTCGTTTACATTGTTTGTCACGCACGGTATTCCTGTTTTTTTGTTTTTTTTCCGGAATTGCTTGATTAGGTACACAGGCCAAAACATTTCGTTTTGGCCAGCTGCTCTTCAATTGTCAAACAAGAAGCGTGTATTCCTGTATTTATTTATACCGAAGGAAATTATAACAAATCAAAACAATAACACTATTAAAACTGGTTAATGGCCAAGTCGAACCAAGTTCGTTGTTTCTGAATTTTTTTAGTACACTCGTTTTGTACGGCAAAGCGTGAACGAGTTCGCCGTGCCCATTTTCGCAACAATGTATCTAATTAAAACAGCCAAAAATGGCATTGCCGCAGTTTTGGCTGGTTTTTGGCAACGCTGTGTGACATTTAGCCCACCCGCAAATCAATTAATAAAGTAAACAGTTTTAAACATTTAATTAAGTCATCATGAATTAAGAAAATTGTTTTAAACATTTGATTATGCGACCCTGCAAAATCTTGTTACATAGAATTCAATATATTTCTGTATTTTTCTTTAGCCTCTGTTTGGTCGTGTCAGTTTGTACTTGATTAAACCGTCTTAATCCCTTTTTAAAACTTGGAAGAAAACATCGACACCACCATTGGCGGCATTTATAACCGCTGTTTTAAACTCAAGGCTTTGTAACCACCATCCGTGTAAAATATTGTTATTAAATACGTGTTGACATGATGCACACAAGAAGTGATTAAAGCTTTCTGTTCGATGTAAAGGTTAAAACATTAAAAGAGATGATTAGCACAATGGTTCGCTGTATTTGTAACCGCTAATATTAAACCCAAGGTTCTGTAATAGCCTCCTTCCGTTAAGAATGTTGCAAGACTGAAAGCATGACGTCACCTCGAATATTTTGGTGACGTCTTAACCGAAACAATTCAACATTAAATATTCTATTCGTTTGCCATGGTTGCTGTCTGTGTTTAAAATTAACGAATTTCATTGACGCAATAGCTATTAAATTTTATTTTTGTACAGTATATACTGTATATAAGGTCAATTTTGTAAGAGTTAATTTTATGCGACTTGTTAACCAATGGGACGACGTTCAAGCCCGGATTCTGATCAAAGGTCGGTACTTTGCTTATTTCTGTTTTGTCAGCTTAATCGATTCCTATCTTTTGTAGTCGCAGTTCGTCTTCGAAAAGGAAGAAAAAGAATCGAAAGCGCCGATCTCGAACTCCTAGCTATGACGACTCCCACAAATCTCGTTCTCACTCGAGGTTTTATTTTTAAACTGGTTAAAACCAGTTGGTTTTATTTTTTGTGCCTTCTGCTTTCTTTGCAACTTGCACAGCAGCCTTTTTCATCAAAGTTACAAAAATTTACGAAATCGCCCGCGCTTAACCCTTTAAACCGCCGCACAACTGGAGGTTGATGCAGTCTAGACGCCAAATACGGTTGCCCAAGCAATATAATTACGCAAAATATGATTTGCTTAAAATTTAAAGGTAAACTTTTCATAATTGCACGCGGAGGAGCGCGGTACGCGGCAAGATCCTACAAAAAAGGTTACTACGCTGCATTGCGCGGTTGACATCACTATCTTATATCATTCGCGCCAAGAGTGTGTAACGATTCAACAATTATAATTATTATTAATTATTTTTTTTTATTAAGGGAGCCCGCTTACACTGTCCACATAAAAGACTTTAGATACGTTTCGTCCCGAGCGAAGTTATATAACGTGTTATGCAAGGCGCGCGCGTCTATTCGCTTCCAGTGGAAAATAGACTCATCGTTGTCTATTAAAATATCTATCGTAATTTTCCACTGTGGCTTGTCTTTGAGTGACGTATGCGCACGAGATGACGTCTAGTTGCCGAGGCAGCTTATTCTGTTTCTCCCTTTTCTTCACTTTACTTAAGCATCGAGCACTTAGACTTAGAACCGACAATAACTGGTTCTGGCGGTCAACGCTTGTTACAATGGATACGGTATCGCCTATAGTCGGTTCTGGCGCTCTGATAACAAGAACCGGAAACCGGTTATTACCGGTTCTAAGTCTAAGTGCTCGATGCTTAAGTAAAGCGAAGAAAAGGGAGAAACAGAATAATTTGCCGAACAGATTAATAGAAACAGAAACCGGTTATTGTCAGTTTAAGGGTTAACAGAAAAAAAACCATTAAATAAAATCCTGGTAAATACGTTAATAGACACGTGTCAACATAAGCTAACCATTATTCCCAGTCCATACCACGTTTTTTGGTAGCTTCGTACGATCCCCCAAATGTTATGTTTTTTTCTGGCTCTACGAGCAGAAGCCATACTATAATAACCTTAAATATTGCTGTTTTAATTTTTATTATTGTATTCAGTTGGTTGCATCAGCATACTTTAGTGTATTTGTTTTTTTGGGAACACTAAATTTCCGAGCTTGTGCCTGTAGCCAGTTTAGCGATTTCGGATTTCTCCTGGTATCGCCGTCTCAAACAGCACGAATTTAATCTAGTGTCAATTTGGCAGGTCAACCTATCATCGATTTTATTGTTCAGGCGCAGATCACGGAGCTGGAGCACGGATTCGGATAAAAGTTTTAGGACGTCGAAGCGGAAACGATCTCGATCACGTGATCGCTCGTACAGTTCAAAGTCGCGCGACGGCAGTATGCGTCGACGTTCTGCAAGTCCTGTTCGGCGAAAAAAACATGTCGATGCTGTTTTGGGAGTCAGCACAGGAACGATGAAGTAGGTTCTTGATTACTGCACGCTCGAATGCAAAGAACGCCTAATTAGGGCTTTGTTTTTTGCAGAGATATCATGGACATTGTTCCTGGATTTTCGAAAATGGTAAGAAAATATAAATGCTTTGACCTTCTCATATAAACGAACGAGTCCTGTTCATTAAGGCTCCTGCAGAACAAAGTAGGATTCGGATTCAGCGGGCACTTAATGCAGCAGGTAAGCTACAGCTGTCGAGCTTTTATTTTGAATTTTTTTCACTTTTTTTATTTTTATTTTAGTCGCGTCATCAGCTAATCAAGAAAACAAAGAAGTCGAAGATTACGACAGCGACCGAGGTAAGAACGGTGCTAATGACCTTGACGCTCAGAATCGGCAGAGTTACGTTAGCTGGGCTGAATAAGCGTTAATAAGGGATATGAGTGATAGGCATGAAGGTAGTGAAGAAGATTGCTGGGACAGATTGGATGTCTAGGAATGCACTTGTGGAGTTATAAGTGATAGAAGAAAGTAAACTATATTCGATTTTAGAATAGGCAAGGTGGTGAATGTTTTGGCGCCGAACATGAGGGGGCCCAGAGGCCAGCGAAAGAGGAAGGTGATAGTAGGACATGATAAGATTTTACTTTTTCCCTGCTCCTCTCCCCCCTTTTCCAGTTCCGCGAAAAATCATCGTCGTTGCTGTCGGTGATCACAATAGCGGCTTAAAAAGCGCAGTATTAATTAACTAACACAAAAGTAAACAAATATATATTATGCTGAAAATTTTGGTGACTTAGGTTTAGTTTATAAAAGAAAACAATGTTGTTTTTCTTTCGATTGTTTGTTGATAAAGGTCGATTTGTTTGGTTTGCGGAAATAAACAATATAATCGGGTTTGACCGAAACAGTAATAACCCCTCCCCCCAATTTTCGTGATGTCCAGTTTCTGCTTCGCCCAATTTTTTTTTCTATTAACCCTTTACTGCATGAATTTTTAAATCTAAACAAAAAAAAGCTTAAAAACCATTAAATGCATCTAAATTAATGTTAATTTACTAAAAAATGAAAAATGGGGTAATTTTATGGTTGTATCATATATGATACAAAATGTGCTTCAAAAAGATTTTGCAAAAAAATTTTAGAATGAAAGTTAGCGTTTATTAAAAAAAAGTTTTACACAGTTTTTCAAACAATGTGTACAAAAGTAAAACTAGAATAAAAACAGTCATCAGGATCGGGTAGATGGATATTAGCGCTGTATTTAGAGTGACATGATCGACTTGGTTACAGTTCAAAACCGATTTGAATTTGTTTTGTTCTTGGTAGAAACTTTTGATGGTATTTTTCTGTTCTTGGCGATTTTATCAAATATTTTTAAATTTCAGCACTACCTCCAAATAAAAAATTTTATCTGGCAGCAATATACATGTATTGAGATCTCTGAAAGTAAGTTGGGATAATCGCTTGACAGTTGGCCTAAAGAGGACGCTCCACCATTTCCTGCAAGTTAGAAGGAGAAATAGAGGCGATGATAATAAAAATGTATTTTACAACATTAACATGGCATTTTTCATTCAAGAAAATGCCAATTTTCATCTAAGCAAGCTTATACAATTACAAAAAAGAAGCAATTTTCCAATGTTTTTCTACCAAGAGTTGCATTGTTTTGGTGAATGGTCTTCTTGTTTTACGCTTATGACTGTCTCACATTTTCTCAATTTCTACAAAATTTTCCGATGAACCGTGAGGTGATACTATCTGGAAGCCCAGGCTAAGAGTAAAAAAAAGATTTTGCTGCTTTGAAGACAAACAGAAACCGATTCTGTCAAAACTGAAAAGTATCTACCCATCCGCTATTTCAGCCACTGCCTTCTAATAGAAAGACTTCTTTTGCAGAACAGGAAAACTATCAGTGAACATTGTCAACAAGTTCTAATGGTGCACCATGATCAAGTTGAATACCTAACGTTACATTAAAGCAAGATAAACGTTCTTCATCATCTTGTTCAGCTGCTTGATGCTCTCATAATCTTATCACAGGAACCTCATTAGATCTATACCAAAGCAGAAAAGTAGTACTTCCAAGTTTCTTCTGATAAGCCAATACTGAGACATTCTGCATGAAATAGGTTTTTTCTTGATAAAGTTTTTATTTGATAAAAAAAATTATCTGCACTGTTCTTACCATATGTTTACAATTAATTTTTTTCGTATGACCGTAGAGGCCAAGCTGTTGCTTTCTTTTTTCAAGCGAATGCAAAATTGTATAAGCCACGCGAACTCCATTGAAAAATTTGCCGTAAAGTGTCTTTTCTAAATGAAGAACAAAAATCACTTGGATAGGCTGAATATCAAACTCACAACCTCCTGCTCCAAAGTCCGAGTGTGATAAAACTGAGCTATTCTGTCAAATATTGATAAATCAAATTGATTTGCCATATCTAAGTTTAAAATTGGTCTAGTACTTTTTTTAGTTTCTTGTTTCCAGGTCAAATATTATTTTGAGTTTCACATTGCAAGACATGACTTATCACATGTTGTATCATTTATGATCGACATGTAATTGTATTTTGGTCAATTTACATTAAAAATTTGAAAATACGATTTCTAATACTTAATTACGAAGTAATAACTACAATATAATTTTTTCAACGGGAAATTTACATGAAAACTTAAGAAAATTTTAGATTTATTTTTATCAAAAGTAACGGTCGCTGAAAAAATATTTTTTCAATCATAAAATTAAATTAAAAAATTATTTTGGACTTTATTTAAAACTAAAAAGTTTTAAATAAAATATTGCATTTTCTTTGATTCAAAAGCAAAATTTAAAAAAATTGAAAGTTTTTCTTAATGAAAAAATAATTGTTAATTTGGTTGTATGATATATGATACGCTGTGCAATAAAGGGTTAAAGTGGCAATTGCTATCAACCGTGACCGATATTGTTCAAATCTTATAATTTTGCGTCGATCTGCAATCCGCCGGTTACAAAAGATTCTTCGGATCATATGATTGTTCTATTATTCTGCATTACAAACTTTTCTACGCTGTATGAGGCGGCAGCTTTGTTCGGTTTCGGTAGCAACATGGAACTGCCCGTTTTTTTTCCGATCTCGTAACTTGAAATCACCAAATACAGTTAACCTATAAAAAAAATAGCACCACAGAGAACCACAAATTCTTCCAGTCTACCGGTAATCGCTTTTATATCAAAATATTCCAAACCGAAACAGAATTACTTTTTTTTACTCGGACTGGGAATCGAACTTCTTCCAAGAAGTCGAATTTGGAGTAGCACTAACGCATTTTGATAAGCCCATTGGCGAGTTTCGGTCAAGTAACGTTTATATTGGCAGAAGAGGAAATGAACGTCAAACAGCAAATCGAACGAGCGAAAGCGATCCAAACGATCGGCGACGACGAGGATGATAACTTTCTTCCGTCTCACTTCCGTTCATCGACAAATTCGAAGAAAAAACTCCCGGATATTGGTAATGATCCGAGTAAAAAGGTGAAATTGATTGTATGGATCTCTAAATTGTTTTCTCTTTTGCTTGCGGAAGTTTTTTCCATAGTGTGATTTGTTCGATAAAAGGAAGTTTCTTGTTGATTTTATTGACGACGATGGCACAACTGTGACATAAAACTAGAATCTGGTCCAATCTCCGACCTTCTCGCTTTCTCTTACGGGGATTCTTTAGTACGTTGAAGATAATGTGGGCTATTGAAGCGGTTAATTTTTTATATTCTTTGTACAGTATAAAGAAAATCAGACTATTTTTCGCGAGTATTTTCTGTATACAATTGCAACTTTAAGGCCTGGTCTACACCTGGCGTATAAAATTTTGCTTACGCTGGGCGTAGGCGTACAGTGTATCCTTGAAAAATATATAAACAAGCAAGCAATTCAAAAATTATTTTTAAAAATTAACTTTTTGTACCTTACAAGGCAATTTCTACTCAAAAGCATTTTTTTACGCTTAACTCAAGCGTAAAAATCGCTTGGCAAGCGAAAGTGCGCCTAGTGTAGACAAGGCCTAAAGCTGAAACATACAGAAATTGTAATATTTAATTTTTAATTTACTATAAAGGTTTGATTAAAATGCAGACTATTGGGCAAAATATAGTGAACTTAAAACAGCAAATTAAACCGGATATATGACGGAAAAGAGATTATTTCTATTGTAAGAAGCTCACCCAAAATATAAAAAAGAAGTAGCATGATTTAATTATCGAACATCGACATGAAGAAGACAGATTCCCGGTCCTTCACATCAAACTACTGAAAACAGCTCATGAAACAGAGCAAGTTATTGTGATAGCCTTTCGAAAGGCGAAACGACCTTGACCGTTAACCAGTCGATTAAAGCATTCGTAATTTAAACTGTGAATAATTTTCTGGTTCGTAATTACTCTCTGCTAGACTTTCTCCTTTTACACTTGCTCTCTCTTTCGATTTGGTCATTCGATTGAATTGCTTTCGTATCACGTTTAGGCTTAAACTTGTAAACTTTAAGATTTGTATGATGAAGTGCCTTTCTGTTTTAGTCTTTCAACACACGAGAAAGCTCCCATGAAATCGCCATATTTGGGCATTCCAGTCTTCTTTCTGTGGACGAAGCTCTGAAACAGAAGAAAGAAACCGATGACGTAGCGATGTTTAAAGCGAAACGAACGATTGATTTTGCTCAGCGAGATCCCAAGACTTTGGTCGCTCCTGATGTAAGTCCCTTAGTAGTTGTAAAGTAAACCATAATGTTAAAAACTCTTTGTATAAAGTGGTTCTTTATTCTACTTGCCGATTACTGCATCTTGTTAGTTTTGATTCTAAAATGAGTGGGGTTTTATTTCTGTTCGAATCAACTATATTTTTATGTCCCCTTTTAAAAGAAAATACCCTCTAAAATTCGTGACTTAAAATAATCTATTTTGGAATTCTTTCTGTGCATAAATGTAGTTATTCAATACTTTTCATATTTTAATGTGACGTATTGAAAATGTTAATTGTTAAATTATGTTCCGAGTGTGAACTCGGCTTGATTATTTCAAGTTCAAACAGCAGTTTTATAAAAACTTAAGCGTCTTTTGCAAACGCGTTAAGTTTCTTGTTTAATTCTAGATTAAGTGGTCCAAAAAGCATAAAAATATTAGAAATTAAAGTTATTTTCTATAAGAGTTTTCTTTAAAGAGCGCCGTCTTTAAGTTTTCCGACGACGGCACTTGTATGCTGTCCCAACAATCAATTGCTTCGTTTGAACGCAGTTGCTTGTGACGCATGAAGAAGCTGCCGCGAGATGGCGTTCCAAGCTGATGTCCTTGCGTCACCGTTTCGCCGATCAACTCGCAGCCGTGTGATCATGTTCACGTGACCGGTCGTCGTTGACCTGCTGTTTTGATCCGAGAGTTGGGATTATTTAAGTCAAGAACAGATTGTCAGCTGACTCAAATTGTTATCTGCGTCCATCATATGACGTCACCGCAATACCTGCTAACTCAATGAGGCCACTTCCGCTTTGTGCTATCTCACTGTTTATCGTTTTCTGTTTTGATATTGTTTCATTTTTTATTGTGATGAAAAAATAAAAAGTTGAAACCATGCTGCTGAGATACTGTATTGGTCAGTTTTATTGCATTTTTGATAATTAAACAACTTGTGCTGTTAAATTTTAATTAGCCTTCGTTTTTGTGATGTGGAAATCTCAGATTAGAATTTCGAACAAAACGCTTTCACCATGACGACATCATCATTTTAATCATGTATTCTCTTAACTTGCTACACAACAGCGGAGGCCTTATCAGTACGATCCACCCGGGCCTGCTTTTGTATTTGCCCAGTTGTTACGCTCCGGTTGCTCTTTATTTTTTATCTTTATATTCATCCTCCAGACTCGCCGGAAAGCGACGGAGGCGCTAATACACAGTGTAAGCAATTACCCCAACCTGCTGCAATTACGAGATGCCAAAATCATTGCTGTCCGCTTGAAATTTAGAACTGCTTGCCAAGACCACCAAGCAGAGAAAGTGTCTTTCCTAAGGACACAATAGAATGGCGCGAGTAGGTTTTGAACCGAGACCATGTCGATTACAATCCCGGCGCTCCAACCACTCGACACGTATTAAAATGCTGATCCATACTTAAGAAGATTGCCTACAATAACTTTGCTTTAAACCAGACAAATTAATTAGCTATTAGTACTGGTATTTTAAAAAGAATTCTTGTTTTGTCTGATATAAAGATTTAAACCAAAAAATCTCAAATAGAAATTTTAATATTACCTAGTACCTACGCAAGTTATGTTGCAGTAAAACTCAAGAAAAATAAATTTGTTTAAAAAACTATAGTTTTAAATAGGCTAGTGGTAAGGGTGTTTAGTCAGTCAATTAGCAGTTTTAATTTTCGTTCAATTAATTAACATCATTCACAAAAGTTGTTAGGATTACAGGTAGTCGAAAAAAAATTAAATACAAAACATAGACATGTAGTACATTAAAACACGCGTCAAGGAAAAATGACAAAAGTAGCTACGAGAATTAAAAATGTTTGGTTGCTAACCCTTACCAATTAACGTAATAGAATGCAAATCAAAACTTTTTGTTGGGATTTACTTAGTGCGCTCGTGAAATAAAGTTAATTTTTTTTATTTTAAAAACCAGTGCCATATTTGAGGAGGGTAAGATGCTATGCCAGTGCTTTTCAACCTTTTTTCAGCGCAATAAATGCTAACCGGAAGTAGAAAGCAAAGATTCGGCGACCCAATTTTTTTTACAGACTTTTTACAAACATAAAAAATAAACTAAATACAAGACAAGTTAATTTAACTTTCTGTCTCGGATTTCTCGATTTTCGTCCCTATAAAGTAGTGATCTGATCTCAAAATCTTCAAACTTTAAAGAAAGTTAAACAAAAAAATGTACCGGTATCTCATAGGAACTAAAAAGAATTGTTTTGTCAACCAAAAAAAAAAAAAACAGCTACTTCATTTCACCATTATCATTTTCATTATCATATTTATCTTCGTGGCTCGCACAGCAAAACTACTTGCATATACATGTAAATTGATAAGTTGTTAATGATCGTTCTTTTATTAACCCAGTAACTTTCAAACTTTTTTGTTGTGATGCCTTTGGAAGAATTTACCGAACTTGCGACGTACCAACCACAAAATTTAACAAAGACATACATCAATGTTTCATTTACTAATGAAGAAATATATGTAATTTAATGTGATGTGTACGCTTGCTCATGTTTGTTATTATAATCGTTGAGAAAAGGTGAAATCGGCAAAAAATTTTGCTCTCAAAACTTATCTTTGATTGTTGATTTGTTTTTAGAACGGCCATGGCAAAAATTTTTTAGAGGCATTCGTAGTGTTTATTTTGGCGCACCTCGGTATTAGTCATTTATTGAAATTCAAAAATTTGTGGAATTTTCAGAACAAATTTCTTTAGGAAATTTTTAGAGGCAAGGTCTATATAAATTTTTTTGTGACGTTTTTGAAGAATTAAAGCGAAGTACACTTTAAAAACTACTATTATACGGTAGTGAACAATATATTAATGGGGAAAGTTGAGGTAAAAATTAATCCAAATATGTAACAAATTTTTAGCGTCAATCAAAACAAAACGAGATAAAAACGAAATAAACTTTTTTTGCCCTCTGAAGAACATTGGTAAATAAAAAAAATAATCCATTGGTGAAAATTGACAAGCAACCATATTACAAAATCATGCAATTTTAAGAAATGATACAATATTACTGTAAATATTTCTACACATTTGAAAAATTGCTTTGATTTTTTAAAATTATTTCATCCTCATGTTTAAAATCAGGTGTAGATTAACCATTGAGCAAAATAAGCACGTGCTTAGGGCATCAAGGGAAAAGAGGGCACCACGAAAATTTTCAATAGCCGAATTTACCATGGTCCATGTGGTGCAATACTGCAAATGGTGCAGCTAAACAAGTTTCTGCAAAAAGGGGTCCCACATTAAAAAAAATTCTTACAGATATATCCATGTGCTGACTGCTCCTACGTGGGTTTAAATTCTGCTGTCGGTATTAATTTATAACTTGCCTCCAACAACTCCACTTTTCAGTTTACAAATTATGATACAAAGTCGTGTATCTTACTACAATTTGCCGAATTACTGTATGTATGCATAGGCTGCATAGGCTGTATGTATGAACAGGTTATATCACGGCTCATACTGACAGCTCATAATAAAATTTAAGTACGTTTCAAGAACTTTCAAAAACAATTAATATGGTTTTCAAGCACAGTAAGGGACGAGCCATTAAATCTTGAGTCAGGCTTTTTTTAAAAAAAAAGTTTTCCATGATAGAGGGAAAAAGTTGTACATGGCAGGTACAGAAAAATAATTTAATGTTGTGCATAACCAAAAAAATGTCTCAGCAGAAATGAAAAAAAATCAAAATGAAGTTTAGAAAGATTTTAGTTTATGTGCTCACAAAAATTATCAACCATACCCCTCAAAAAGGCAAAATTACCACCCCCCTCCACCAAGAAAACGTAGACATACCAACTCCAAGATCAAATAATCCATCCCTAGCCAAAGTATTTATGGCCCAGCATAACTCAATTCAAACTATTGGGTTTGATTATTCTATTTTAAATTGAACTAGCATTAAGATAAACTGAAATCATAGATTGTTTGCAATTTAAAGAATCTTTGTTGTATTTCTTATTCATTATGGCACACACAAGTACTTTTTTAAGCAGTCTATCTTAAAGTATTTTGTTTTGGGTTTTTATTAACAAAAGTAGCAGTTCATCAAAAATAGTAACGGTTATACTAGCAGCTCGTATTGACAACACTCCCATATCTCAAGTTAATAATAAAACAATCCAAGATATGTCAAGTTCAAAGTTCAAACTCAAACAATGTTTACACTATTTTCATCAAATGGCCAGGACTGTCCCAGAATTGAGGTCTGGCGTCCCGTGTCCCGGGCTGGGTCACTTTTGTCCCGGAAGTTACGGACAGCTTTTTAGATTTTTTTGGGGCAATTTTTTGGGACTCTTTCCTGCCAATTTGGCAAAAATTCCGCCAGAAATCGAAGACAAGTTCTATGTAAAAACTCCTTTTTCTCTTGTTTTTTTCCGACATCGCTAGTTTTCAGAGACAAAAATAATGAAATCCGAGACTGATTTTAAGTGAGGACCTTTTTTTTTAGAGATCACCTATGATTTTGGGAAGAAAAGTGGGGAATCGGAGACTGATTTCAAGTGAGGATCTTTTTTTTTTAGAGATCACTATGATTTTGGGACAAAAATCGAGATGTTTTATTTGTTTGGCCCGCCAATATTTTTGATGAGCCAAAGTGACCCTCGGCTTAAAAAGGTTCAACGCCCCTGTATTAAGGTGTCCCGGAATGGCGAAACAGAAAGTTGGAAATCATAATACGTAATTGTACTTAAACAATCACTTTGGCAAATACTGACCGAAGAACAGATTCAAAAGTCTGCATCCACTTGTGTGTAATAAATGCAAGAGAGCATGTTTCATTTAGCACTTATAATATTTTAGACATGTGTACAATATTTAAAAGGAATATAGAAAGCTAAATAGTATAAACAAATGACTGAGACAACACAAAACTCCAACTTTGATTTTTCAAGCACTTTCAAGTATACATATTAAATTACAATGATTTCAAGGATCCAAAGCATATATATGGACGCACCGAAATCTTTTAAGTGCTTAGGGCCTCTAAGGGTCTTAACCAGAGCCTGCTTATAAACCAATTGCTGAACAAATGCAAGTTCAGAATAAAAAGCAAAGCCGATACAAAGCGAAATACAGTTTATTAGAACTTTTAGGGTTTATCTCATTTAATCATTAACAAAATTAATTGCATTAGCTCGATTTTTGGCTTTTCTTTAAACTTAATTTCCAAAATTTATGTTCCGAGTTTAAACAAATAGGATTTTTAAGGAATAAATTCGTTTAAACCATAATGTTGGAAAACTTTGCAACACAGCCAATTCTAAACAATTTCGGCTCTTACAATGCCGAAAAACAACTTGAAAGTTTCTTAAAAACAAACAGTTCAAAAAAACAAAGCAGATTATGTCACGCGGCAATAATATAATTGACACACGATTTCACTCCAAGCAGCTGTTTTTACCTTTGAACTCAGTATAAAAAACTGTTAAAAATTTTGTCTTTCTTTGATCTTGTCAAGCAAATCCATTAAAAACATTTTCATCCAAGCGGTTCGAGGGATGAGATTACAAAAAATTTGTTTACGAAATCCATCAACGCGCGTGATTAAATCATTGGGTCGCTTTTTCCTTTAGAAGTTTTGCAATTCCTCGAATCAGTTGCAATGGTGAATTTTTTATTAATTTATTATCTCTGAAGTTGTCGATTAAAATTTCAATGCAACGTAAACTTGAATAAAAGTATTTTTCGATTTGCTTTGGTTTTATCACCCAAAAATCATTCAAGTTAATTTGTAACATTTGGACATTCAAAAGATTGCTAAATTATTTTAGTTTTTTGCATTAAAAGATTTTTAGAAAGCCATAACTGCTAGGGAAAAGAGGTGAACAAATGCTACAAATTTTTAATAAAGTGTGATTGGAAGAAGAGAGTGCGGGCACATTGAAACAACTAATTTTTAAGTTTTTTTGCTTCCAAAATATATTGATCTCTAAAAAAAAAGCTCATCACTTCAATCAATGTCCTACATCTTTATTTTCGGCGCAAAAATATGGTGATCTCAAACATAAAGTTTATCATTTTTTATCGAGTACATTATCCCTGCTTTCGAGCTAAAGTTCTGATGCAGACAGGGGGGCCACCATCTTGGTGCTACAGTGAAGAAATAGAGCAATATTTTGCTTAGGGGGCCACTTTTTGATTTTTCATAGGGGGGGCGGTGCGGCCATTCCGTTTGCACCGTACTAAAACCATCACTGAAAAGGAAAAAAAAGCTATTTTATAAGTTTAAATACGAAAATAACGATTCGGGATTGAGAATTAAAAAAGGCTTTATCATATTGAGTTTAATAAGAAGTGTAATAAATGATAATAAAACTAAGTCACCACATTTCGTTTTCCCTAACGGTGTTTTCGAGAATGGCTTCAATTCTATTTCATTTTCCTAACCGAAGCATGTTCTGTAAATTAATGTTCAGGACATGTATATGTGGTAAAATGACTCAAAAGGTGTACGAGCAAGCCGACAGAGGCCTGTTTTCTGGCTGCTTACAAAACAAGTCCGGCATGTTTAAAAGCTTTAAATGACGTCATCGATTTGCATTAAAGGTTTCAAAACTTTGAAGTCATTAAACAGAAAAAAGGGCACGTGGTAGAGCTTGTTGTCTTGACGTCAATACTAACAAGGTGTCTCACTACCCAACGTTGCTATACTGCGTAATATTAACTGATGTGTTAGCGATTAACTGTAAGGTATTTAAAAATTGATAAAGAAAATTTTTTAAAGCGAATCGGTTTACTCTAGAGCAAAAATGTGCAACCTTTAGCGCTTCCTGGCCAAATGTGCACAACAAAATTATATATCAGGCCGGAGTTGTTGTACTCATAGCACTGCCATCCCAAAAAATTTTGATGGAGCAATACATTTTTAATAAATTTTTTTACGATTGGCCGAATTATGTTCTTGCAGCATTTTACGGAGATGTCGATGTCACGCTAGTTCAATAGCTCCTTTGGTCTTCTCCTGAAAGATTGTTTTTTTTCTACTGAAGACAAAAAAAAAGCGAAAAGTCTTTACATTAAATCTGTGTGACCTTTGGCCGCAACTAATCGTTTCTGCTCCATTTTATTTCTAAAAAACTAGTAAAAACCAAAAATAAATAAACAATTCTTCAAATTATTAGTTGTTTTTCCATACTGATCTGGATTCTTCTAAATTCGCGAAGGAATAAAAAATTTTGACCACTTAGATTTAAATTAGACATTTAAAAAACCCAAAGTTTCATGTCGCGAAACGTAAAAGACCACGTCACACAATCGCCCAGAATTATTTTGTAACTCCATGGTCATTTTAACGTTTTTGTTTTATACGAATTCACTTTGACAAACAACTGAAATTGCTTTTTAAGAATATTTTATTTGGTCCAAAAAGGCAAAAAAGGCAAAAGACAAAGTTCTGAAAAATTTTTAGGTAAACAAGCCATTTCCATCAAGTCAACAAGAACAAAAACATTCAACATATTCTTTTACAAAAATACAAAAAAATCAGTTAGAACGTTTTATTTTAATAATTTGACTTGGTAATTAAAACTTGAATTTGAAAAGACTAAAGCTGAAACCAATTTTAATGCGCTACAAACTAAAGTGACATTTTTGTGCGTATATCAAAGGCCTAAGATCAGATAGTTTATTTTACAGAGATCCTTGGGTGCCCCTTTAGCTTGAGGTTTATCCAAATTGTTTGCAAAAAATTTTATTCGTATCAATAATAAAAAAAAAATTTTTGAATGATGTAAAATTAATTTTACGTTTTACTTAACAGCAAATGAAGTTGAAAATCTTCAATCAAGATTTGCTATTATTTTTTTTTCTCTTGGTCACACAAGATTGCAAACGAAAGCAAGGTTTTGTGGCGAAGATATATTGTGTTTTATGATTGGTTAATTGATTCGATTTAGTGAAAAAGTTTTTTTTAGAACTTTATTGCGCAAATAGAATCAACTGAATCAGACTTCGTTTGATGTTAAGATTTTCTTTTAGTTTAAAAGGTGTCTGATTGTTTTTTTATCTCTTTCGCAAGATTCGGATCGCTTTCTAACTTTCTTGATTGAATTTGTCCAAATCGCTTTTTTTCTTTTTGTACCCAGCAGACGTGTATAAATAGCTCGATCTTGACTGGAAGATTATTCCTGAAAGCAGTAAGTATTCAAAAGGTAAAAGCGTAAAGATGTCTCCTTCCTTAAAATGTCTCCTTCCTAAAAATAAAGAAAATGAGATTGCCTTACTCTCTGTGGTAAAAGTTTTTTTTTTTAACTTTTAATTAGTCCATTTAGTGTTTCTTAGATAAAATTTTTTTAAGTACAAAATTTATTAAGTGTTGATTTTAAAAAACTAGATTTTAGTTGAATTTTTCTTTGTGTGTTTGTTCGAAAAAGAGCAAATTATGCGGGTCGCGTTTATTTTTCTTTTTACAGATTCTCGAAGAAACATTGAAAACAACGACAAGCGCGGATATTAGCGAAGTCCAGAAAGAGGATCGCCATCCGCAGTCCCAGTCTCTGCCGTCCTCCTGTTCATGTTCCGCGGGAAAAAAGCGTAAACGCGACGATCTCTGTACGTCACCGTATTCCTTCAACAACCGGAAGAAAATCAGAACATCGCCGAGTCGTTCTCCTTTCGATCCGCAGACGACATGTTCCGGAGTCGGCGCTTGTTCTTTTCCAATCGCATCGTTTTCCAGGTTCTCTTCCCGGAGAAAGCTGTTTTCTTCCCAATCCTCATCGACGTTGTGGAAAACTGTCGTTCGTTCTCAGCATAAAAAAGCTTGTCTACGTGAGCTTAACTTAGCTCTTGAACGACAGTAACTTTTCGTTTTAGTTTTTATTTATTTCTTTGTTTACTTGTTGTTGTTTTCTTTATTATTTTTATAATACATTGTACTTATCCCAGAAATGTTTGGTCAACAAACGAAAGACGAGAATAGCTGTAACCACGAGTAGTTGCAAACATGAGAAAAGTTCATCAGCAGTGAATTTAAGTTTTTACTTTCTTGAGCATAAAAAAAGATTTAAGTTGGGCATTGTTATAACGTATAAGTTAAAATTCTTACTTTAGTGACTGCTTTAAAATACTAAGTGGTTGAATGAATAGGTTTCGTGCTAGATGGTCTCCGGGATTTGTTAGAGCGCTTGTTCTCAGATTTACAGACATACAACTTACACATGCGGCCTGGCGCGGTTTTTAGTAAAATATGACCAAGTTGTAGATCGAGCCGGTTTTTTGAGGGAGTTTGGTTCAAACTTAAATTTTGAAAAGTTTTACACTCTCACTAAACTCAAACTCATTTGGAATCCAGTTTCACTTTTATTTTAAAACTTGCGCAGAGTGCAAAATTATTGCGCAAAAAAGCAAAATCGGCATTACAAAATTAATGACGTCGTCGTTCGCACTTTACTCTTTTCGGATAGATGTGTTTACATCGGTATCCAGTAAATTGCTCAAAATCAATTGCTCGAAAACAAATTGCTCGAAAGGAATTTTTAAGTTAAACGAATAGTTATGTTAGGGTCAGGGTTGAGGTTAGGGTGAACCTACTATATTTGTTCGCTATTTTATTAATATGAAATATTGTGAGCAACACTCTAAATATTCTTCAACATTTCCAGTGTCATCAAAGCAATCAGTCTTTCGAGAAATTATTTTCAAGCAATTGATTTCGAGCAATTTGTTTTCGAGCAATTGATTTTGAGCAATTTACCTGGATTTCTTTACATAAGGCAAAAGCAAAATTTCTTTAAACATTTTTATATCTCATCCTCTAAATTTAGTTTTTAGGAGCCTCCACTATTTGAATTATTATAAAGTTACTGTAAATAACGTATGCATCAAATCACGACTTTTAGTTATTGTTATATAACAGCTATGTGCAATCTTTTTTACTGGCGGACCAAATGTGAAATATTAAATTTTGCTGCTGGCCACATCACTTTTTCAAAACTATTTCGGATCTTAATTTTATGAACTATCCGATTTTGTAAGTTATAAGTTGTATTAGAATGTTGTATTATGTATTTCGATGTTGTTTTTGTTTTTGGAGACGGGCCTACTTAAATCTTTGCTTCGATTTGTGTTATTTTTGCTCTGTTTAGCTTTTTTCTTCTTTATTTGGTCAATTTTCATTTCAATTTGCCGAATTTTACTTTTAATTTTTTCTTCCAATATAGATAAATCATTCGTACCAACTTTAGTATGGATAATTTTTTTTAGTGATTCTAATTGTTTAGAAATGCCATTTATTTGTGACTGACATTTTTCCGGCAATAATTTTATTAACTTAATTGAAAGATCATGGTGGGCTTGCCTTCAATTTTCTTTATACGAAATATTCACAGTATTACTAAATATTGTAGGTTGGTTTAACAACAGTAAACATCGTTATAACATAACATTATAAACATAACACAACGTTATAAACAGCTAGAAAACACGTTATGTAACAAATAAAATAGAGCTTGCTTAACAACAGCAAAAATTACCAATCTTATCTTGAACGGTCAGCAGTAGTCAACAGTTTTGTCGGCAGCGTGGTCGAGTGGTTAAAGCGCCGGGCTCGTGACCAACACGGTCTCGGTTCAAAACCCACTCGCGCCATTCTGTTGTGTCCTTGGGAAAGACACTTTGCGGCGCTTTTCCCCTGCTTGGTGGTCCTGGCAAGCAGTTCTAAATTACAGTAATATCTCTATTCAATTACAAGCGGACAGCAATATCTTGGTATCTCCGGAAGCAGGTCGGGGTAATTGCCTACTCTATGTATTAGCGCCTCCGTCGCTTTCCTGCGAGTCAGGAGGATAAATATAGAGATAAAATAAAAATAAATACTAAATAAACGCTTTAGACCAGGGATGTTCAACCGTATTGCATGATGGGTTTAATTCTACATTGAGCTAAAATCAGCAAACCACAAAAAATCTTCACTTTGAATCAGATTCTAATTTGTCCGTTTCTGTCCCAGAAATGTACAAAGCAAGTTTGCGGAAACGCTGCAATACAGGTTTGAAAATATATCAAGGAAATTGGAATAGGGCAATAGGCAGCAGACCGCATCAAAACGTTAAGTGGGACGCAGGTTGGACATCCGTCTTCTAGACAAAATTACATCATTGCTGCCACAAAAAACGTCACGATGGCTTCTAACCAGGGCGTCGAACCGTTTAAAATAATGTTCCGGTTCAGGTTCCGCAAATTATATTTTTAATGGTTCCGGTTCAGAATTTTATATTTAAAGGTTCAGTTTCGGTTCAGGTTCAGCAAATTATATTTTTAGGAGTTTAGTTCCGGTTCAGTATCGATTCGGGTTTTAAGAAAATCATTGGCAGTTAGTAGCCTACGGATTTTCGATTCAAGTTTGACTTAATCCCAAATTTTATAAAATATTTTTTCTGTCCATTTTTGTTAGGATATAAATTAACAATTTGGCCCCTGGATCGTGGCCATTGACATACAAGACCAAAGGATAAGAGAAAAGGGAGCGGAACAATTTTGCCTGAATCAAATTTTTGTACGATTTTACCAAGAGAGAAGGCCAAACGTTACAATAACTGAACAGAATACATTAGTTTTATTATGTATCCGAAATCTTTTTGATGCCCAAAAAATTTATCTAGAAATGCTTTGCGTTAAAATAATAAATTTACCCCAAAAAGATAATTTTAAGTTTGAATCTTGTATATAACACTTGAAATAAACCATTTGTACGTAAAATAACTTCTTTTCTTTCAAAAATCATTTTGGTGCATTTTATCGCTCAAAAAGCATATTACTGTAAGTAACCGAAAAATCAGATTGTTTTCGAATTTTTTTGCTGGTGAACAGGTTAAAATAACGATGTTGCCCTTATTGCCACCCAATTTGTAAGGCTATGTTTGTAGCTAAACGACATCTCATGGGTGTCAGCTGACATATGTTTCTCGGAGGACTTTCGTAAACAGTTGAATACCTAAAAATTTTAAAGTGGAGGTATTTCTGGTAGACATTTAGATTTTGCAAAAACTAAATTTATTCACCCATGTAAATTGTAAAACCAACTTTGAGTATTTTAACAAGTTGAATAAATGTGTTATAATGATTTTGCAAGCACCCAAAGTGCAAGCGAAAATTTTTTGTAATTTTATTTTTTGATATCAAATTATTTGGACTACAATATTTATTTCCGCCCAGTGACAAGGTCTTAAAACTTCTTTATACTGGTGTGTGTATGCATCTATTAAAACCCTTTTAAACTGGCAACTTACACGAAAGTATATGACAAATACGGTGTAGTGTCAGCAACCAAGGAAGACTTTTTATTATGTTTTTTTTCCTACTTTGTCTGCATGCTACTTCTCCTTTGCCCGTTTTGTTCTGTTCTGTTCTGCTATAACGTTATAAAAGTCAATTTTTTTTTCAGGGCTTTATTAAGTCAATAGTTTCGGTTGTTCAGAGTTTTTTTTACTTATTTTTATTACTCAAAATAAAGTCAAAATTAAAAAAAAATTTATCAAATTTTACCTACAAAAATATATGCTTGTTTATTTTTGCAATATTTTGAACAGCTATGAACTGCTTTAATATTTTGTTTCTGCACTTTACAGCAGGTATTCTTAAACTTAAGTGGGGACTGCTATCCCTTGCGTCAATTTTTTCGCGTTTTTCTTTTTAATTTCTGAATCAGCAATATAAATTTTACATGTATCACAATATTCCACCAACTTTAAACCAGGGTTACCAACTGAATAGATTTTTATTCGAGTTCATAAAAAATTCGCAAGACCGAGTTCTTTAATTTTCAATTTTTCGAGTTCAAGTTCGAGTTAAAGTTTTATTCGGTGCTATAGAAATCGGAAGCTCAATTAAGCCAATCTAGACAATACGTTTAAAAAATTGGAAGGCTACCACAAAGAGATAAACAAAGTAAAAGGAATAATGAAACAGGTCATTATATAAGCGTACCAGCCGAAAAAGTGTTGGGAAAGGGGCAATACAGTTTTGCCCAAATTTTATGACTTTGCCGGAATCATGATCTTTAGTCTTTACAGAAATGAGAAGAAATTTTGTCTTAAATTTGGGGTGAAGACCAAAAAAAAGATCCTCACTTGGAATCCATCTCAGATTTCTCGATTTTTATTCCAAAAAACAAGTAATCTCTAAACAAAATCTTCAACTCAAGCAGTGATCTTTTTTTTCTGAGTTTGGAAACTTTGTCCAGTAAAAGCAGTTGGTTTTCTGTGCTCAAAAAAAGTTTTGTTGCCAAATATTTTCCTGTAGCTGCCCAAAAAATTCTGAGTTTGCCCAAATATTTTCTAAGTCAAACACAACTCAGTAAAATCCAAAATATTATTTCTTCAATTTATGAATTCAAATTTGATTATATATTTTTTTGAGTTCAAGTTCAAGCTCGAGTTCAAGTTTGAGTTCGAGTTCGCAATCCTGCTTTAAACCTCTCTTTTAAAAACTTTTAGTAACCCACAACAGGGTGCGCAATTTTTAATTTAAAAATCTTCGATTTGTATAGTAAAGCTTTAAAATTGGGAAAAATAAAGTATTATCTTTATGTAAATGAGAAGAATATGTGTCTGAAAATGCAGGTTTGTTATAAAAAGTCGGCGCCGTGGCCGAATAGTAAAAGAGCGCCATATTAATGACGAAAGCGATTGACATGGTTTTGGTTCGAAATCTACTCGCGTCTTTCCGTTACAAAGTTAACTTAAATTTCTTTTTTCGAAGCATTATTACTTTACAAAAATAATCCAAAACTGTCGAAAACTAAAATAGGTCCAAACTTGCAAAGAATGGTAGATCCATCGTCGGATACATAGACCGAGAAAATTATTTTTAAAAATTATTCTTAACAAAAAATTTCAGCTAAATACCACTTAGCTCTATAAGCTTTCGTTTATTCAGAGTGGTATTTAGCTGAGATTTTTTGTTAAGAATAATTATTACTTTATTGCTTTGGTGCACCTTTAGTACAAATTATTGACAATACAACTTTGTTAACAGCTTTTAGTGTGACCATAGCAGCTTAGATTGATTAATTTGCAAATTTATTTGCAAGCATGTAAAATTAAAGAAATCATAATAAGCCATAGTAAAGAAATCATAATAAGTTTTACGAATTGTGTTTGAATAAATTTGATAATAAAAAAAAAGTGTTACATTTCATTCTATTATAATCGGTAGGAGTAAAAAGCATATTATCAATGAAACTTATTAATTTAATCGGCAAATAAATAATTTCATCCATTTAGCATAACTCACTAGCGGCCATTAGTTAAAACTAACTTGGTAACGTGGCCAGCAACAACAAAAAAGTTGTGCATCCCTGTACCATGTTCTTTAACAAAGTTTAAAAACAATCATTATAATCTTAAGATTTGATTTTTGTTTATATAAATTTACTTCGTTATTTTTGGTGCGTTTTCATTTTAATAAATTTTTCACTTTACCGCTTCAGCATATTATCTACCTGAAACTGCTCGTTCTTTATTCAGCCCTATTTTTTGCTTTAATTGCTTTAATTTATCGCCCGAAAAGTCCTTTATGACGTCTCTGTTTTGCCACACAGTTCCGAACATGTCCGGAATTTTATGTTAAATTCTGTGTCCGGAAGAAATTTTAAAAAAAGACTCAAATGTCCGGAATTTTGGAATCCACGAATTAATTTTTAAGTTAAACTGTTTAACTTAAAACATCGCGCATTTTTCTAGAGAACACCATGATTTTAGGACGAAAATTGAAAGATCCAAGATTGATTCCAAAACAATTTTTTTGTCCGCCCCTTTAAATCTGTTTTGGCTTGTACGCCTATGAGAAATAGGCGATTTATTTAAAGCACCTGTTCAGATATGGTAACCCTGTTCTACTGTAGAGCAGTAATTTTCAACGCAGGAGTCGTTAGACTATTTTTTCGGAGGTCGCGGAAGCGTTTGTTAAACAGAATTTTTATTTAAAGCAAAGACACGACAAATCAGAGACAAATTCAAAGTGAAGAGCTTTTTTTTGGAGATAGCCAGAATTTTGCGACGAAAGTTAAATTTTGTTCACCGAAGAGGATTGTTAAGTTACCTTGGGTTGGAAATTGGGTCACGGAATGAAAAAGGTTAAAAACCACTTAAATCAAAAATTAACACGTTTCGTGCGAAACGTGGCAACTGCATTTTCCCTCTACTGTGGGGTATTTAAAAAATAAAAATTTAAAAGCTTAATTGCGAGCCACATGTGGTACACATTGCAGTAAATGGAAGTGAGATGCGAGCCACATCTGGTACACATAGCAAGAAATGTGTTAAAATCAGAGCGCCGAACCGGAACGCCTGCTTCAATCGGTCAACGTGCTTTAAATAAAACAGTAAAACTCTTTGTAATTACGCACTTATAAGAACAACTTGCAGACAAAATAAATTAAGTGGGAAATCGTGTACCGATTGCGCAATTACTACGTAATTATGGGAAAAATCAAAAGCTTAAAAATTAAAGACTGAAAATTACCTATAGTTATAAATCCAAGATTAGAATTACGAATGAGAGTGAAACCGAACAAACAGATATTTTTGTTTTACTGCGTTTCTATTAATATATAAAAAAAATTTATTACCTTATATAACAGAACGGTAGACAAATAGAAAATTTCTGAACTGCAAAAATCGCTTTTTACGCTGCAATGAAATTAGAACACAGTAGAAAATAAGCAAGGAGTTTCTAAACGATTTTTTTATCTTATTCCTGTGCAGCTGTACCATAAATTAAAACAACACAGACAGGCGTTATGGATTTAAGCAAAATAGCCGCGGTAACTTTTTTAGTCTAATTTATTAATTCACATTAACACATCATTGAATATCCCAAAAATGGAAAACTAAAAAATCAAAAAAAGTATTTTAACCGCTTAGCAATATAATAGCATCTCCCAAATCGAGTCGGGATAATCGCTTGATAATTGCACTAAGTGCCATGGTGTAATCCAAATTAAAAATTTTCTAAATATCTCTCCAAACGTCTTTTTGTTGCTTTGGTGTCATTCTTTTAGCCCAGCTTTACAAGCTTTAAAGTATTCTACTAGAACACGATTTCTCGATTTGAAAAGTGGCTAGAACGCCGTGATTGTGATCGACACGATCTCGGTTCAAAACCTACTTGCTCATTCTGTTAAGTCCTTGGGTAAGACACTTTACGGCACTTTCCCCTGCTTGGCGGTTATGGTAAGCAGTTCTAACTCTTTCACCACGGGGCTTTTGGTCACTAGCTGAGCAATTTTAGGAGTTTTTCAAGAATTAAGCAATATTTAATTATAATTTCCCCATTAATTATAAAAAAAAATGTTTAAATTTTATATCATCGAAAAGATAATTTTTTCCTGAGTACAATGATATAAAATGTTTAAAAATTTGTTCAAAACAAGTTTGCAATAAAGAAAATAAAAGACCCCACTTTTCCTTTTAAAAAATCCCTTTTTTTCCAATAATTTCGAGTAGCGACAAGATAATTCAAATTTTCAAGTCGCTACGTGTCGCTAGAGTTCTACTCTGTCGAGCGAAAAAAAGTTCGTGTGAATATTTTGCAAAGCGACGGCGCTACTTTCAATTATATTCCCAAGAGAATATGACCAACGGTAGATTACTACTTAGAACAACGAAATTTTGAACTTTATTTGAGTGTGTGTGCTTGCGTGCCATTGTTTGAATCTTTGCGCGGCTTTGACTTTGATCTAGAAAAAAAGTTTCTGCTTTTTTTTGGTGACAATTTATAAACAAAAAACGGCAAGCTCATAGCTTATCTTAGCTTGTTCAGCAAAGTAAGGTACACTGTTAAAAAAACTGCTGCGAGTTCTTTGATCATTGCAGTCGGCGTTTTTGATGCTTACAGAATTTTGCAACTTTTCTTTGATGTTTTTTTAATAGTGTAGTTGTAACTCAATAAATTCTTATGTAACAAATTTTCATCGACTGATGTATTTTTGCTGAAGCATAAAACTACACCGGTAATATGTTTTAGCAAAATATTTTCAATTGGCTGATATACAATTTGCAACTTTAGCAAATAAAAATTTGTAAATGAATTTTTTAATGCAAATATTGAAATGTTCTTTGTGATAAGCAATAAACTATTTTTACAAACAGAAGGTCACCGTGGATATGTCACAGCAATCCTTTATAATTTGTCATATTTAATTTCCATAGTTGTCCTCCTAACACACGAAAAAGCTTCGCAAACGCTATAAATCAGGCCTGCACAACTCAAAAATTGCTCGGGCCACATTGACTACAGAAAATTTGCCGAGGGCCGCATGAATATTATCTCTGCATTAAATTACTAGTTATAATGCAATTAGGCATACCAAAAATTTATTAGAAACTTATGCACACTTTAATCACAGACACTAATGCGAAACATTACACCGCTTTCCGGCAACAAGTTCGTCATAATCTGGATGCATATGAGAAGTGGATATTTTTAGGATGTCCTCCAGACTTTCATTAGACAAAGAAGAGCGCTGCTTATTCTTGTTCATGTTCATAAGCGAAAAAGTTTGCTCACATATATAAGTGCTGCCGAAAATACTCAGCGTTTTCTTTGCAAGTCCGATAAGATTTTTATATCTATCACTATTCAGACTTCTGTAGAAGTTCAGCAGGCTGCTTTCTCTGTGTTTAATCTTGTACACTGACGAGGTTTGTAAGTCGATTACCTCCATCTGCAGTTGTATGGGCACTTCTTCTGGATTCATAGAAAATGGGTCTTCAACCAGTTTAAATAGGTTATCTTCCTGAGAGAAAGTGAGTCGTCGGTCAAACTCTTGAAACAGTATCTCAATTTGCTGTGCGTATTTTTCTCCTTGCTCAACATATTGGGATTGGGGAATATATTGTGCACATGTAGGGAAGTGACTCATTTCACCTTTTAGGAGCTGACTTTTGAAAAGATGTAGTTTCATTTTGAAAGCTTTCACTGCTCCTACCAACTGAAATATTATTAGTTCTTTTCCCTGAAGCTGCATGTTGAGATCGTTCAGATGAGCAGTAATATCACAAAAGAAGAATAAATCGTGATTCCAGGGTTCACTTTCAAGCTCTTCGAATTTTTTTGAATCATTTTTAAGGAACTGTGAAATTTCTTCTTTCAAAGCAACAAAACGTTGTAGCACTCTTCCTCGGCTCATCTTACTTCTGTATGGTATACTAGGTCTTCATATTTGGCATCCACCTCTTCCAGAAATGCTCGAAAGGTTCTATGTTTCAGAGCGCGAGCGCGAAGGTAGTTTACAATTGAAACTACCACAGACATTACGTGTTCAAATTTTAAAACCTTACCACACAAGGCCTGCTGGTGTATAATGCAGTGGTGTGTGATTATGCGCCTTCCAATGAATTCCTGAATGAGAGAAACTGCTCCAGTATGTTTTCCACACATAGCTGGAGCACCGTCGGTACAAATGGCCACTAAGTTAGTAAAGCTGTATGCCAACTTGTTGTTTACACAGTTAATTAATTCAGTACAGATGTCTTTCCCGGTAGTACGGCCCTTCATTGATTGCATGCCAGCAAGTTCTTCAGTAATATTAAAGTTCTTGTCAACGCCTCGAATATATATGAGAAGCTGAGCTGTATCGCGACAATCTGTACTTTCATCCATAGCCAATGAATAAAAGCAAAATTCTTTTACTTTCTGCTTTAACTGATTCATTAAGTTGGCAGCTATGTCACTTACCCTCCTTTGTACGGTCATGCGTGAGAGACTGATGTTTTGAAACATTCGCAGCTTTTCTGGACAAAGCTCAGATACAGCAAGCAACAAACACTTTTTCACAAACTCCCCTTCTGTAAAACACTTACCAGAAACAGCAATTTCCCTTGAAATCTTGAAGCTTAAATCCGTACCTTTTGCACTTTCGCTGCCGAGTACTTTGAAAAATTGCTGTTCCTTGCCAAGACTTTTCATGAGGCTTGCTGCTTTAAGGCTCTTTTCATTTTGATCTAATTTAGCAATAGCAGGATGCTGTGTTTCCAAATGTCGTCTCAAATTATATTCTTTGGGAACTGATATCCTTTCTCGGCACACCAGGCAGATTATTTTGTCTTTATAGGTTACAAACAAGTACTTGTTCGTCCACTCAGAGTTAAACGCTCCGTGCCCGCTGTCTATTTTCCTTTTCTTTCCTTCAGACATGGTTAAGTACGGTACTAAAAAACAAAATTTAACTGCAGGCTACAACTAAAAACACAACACAGGCTACTACCAAGCAATAAACAACACTAAAGCTATAACTGTAAAAAGAAGCAAATGCGCATGTTGAACTTCTGTATGATTAGCTCTCTTTAGTTTGTACACGTATCTGATAGTTCTTTCTTTGCCTGCGCAATCGCCTAGTAAAAAATTCCAAAATTTTCTGTTCTTAATGCTCTTTTCTGAATCATCGAGGTTAAGATCGTTAGCTATAAACCTACAACAAATTCTAACAAACGTAGGATTATGCGCTATAGCACCAATAACTGTTAAGTAACAATTGAAGGAAAAGATTTATTCAAAGTGCTTTCTATTACACACAGCACACGGAATACAGAGGGCAGACATACTTCGTTTGTTGATCGACTTTGAAATGCTTTCGCGGGCCGCACAAAATGGGCCGCATGCGGCCGGCGGGCCGTATGTTGTGCAGGCCTGCTATAAATAGAGCAGTTGTCAAGCAAGTATTATGACCTGTTCCAGAGACTCCAAGATATTGCAGTCTGATTCCGAGCTATTAAAGCACATAATTTATAATTAAAAAAAAAGAAGAACCCGCAATTTAGACGAAACGTTTGGTGTTCAAAAATCTGTTTTTGAAATAAACTATACAACCAAAAACCAGTTTTTGAAAATATATTATTTATAAAATTTACTTGATCGATAGTGTTCTTATATATTCTTTACTTCATAAAGCTTTATTAATCTTAGTCTCATACAAAAAAAAAACTTTTTTTATAATTATGGTCTGATTAGTAAATTATAATTTATTAAATTGAACAACTTATCGCTGCACGGTTCGTAAACTAGCTTTTAGATATTTTTTGCTGATTAGAAATTCTGACTTCGCATCAAAGCGCAGCCGTATATAAAGGGACATGCGCATTTGCTTGGGTATTGTGACGTACAGAGGGTTTTTTAGGAAGTTTAGCCAAAAAAATTTGCCGAGTTTTTTTTTTTTTTTTTTTGCTCACCTGAGATCACGTGACTTGTCACAATATGCGACTCCTGTGTGGAAAGAGCTAAATTTCAGTCACATTTCTAAGTACTAAAAAACAAAAATAAAAAATTTTAACCGGACAGCAATATTTTTGCATCTCCGGAAGCAGGTCGAGGTAATTGCTTGCCCTATGTATTGGCGCCTCCGTTGCTTTCCTGTAAGTCAGGAGGATAAATATAGAGATAAAAGAAAAAATAAAGTTGCAATCCTCGTGAGGGCTGCCAAGTCTTTTGATGGGTGTTACAACTGTTACAATTTTTTTTAAACCTCTGTCTAAAAAAGCAGAAAAAAGTGGCTGATTAAGCCTAGGTCTATATGAAAATCTCAAAGAGAGAAACACGGAAGATTGAGAAACTCTGTACTAGAAGCTGTTTTGACTTTGACCGATCTTACGATCGATCGATCGAAGATTGATTATACATAGACTATAGCACGATGAAATTGACATCGCGTAGCCTAAAATGGATGATAAAACGGTTACACTTTTACCATGATTGCTTGTACAAGAGTAATAGAAGTAATAAATTTATTTAATGCGGCGTTTGTTCTGTCAATTCAAAAGAATTTTTTGATCTTGTTCTTGTTATGTTTGTTTAACATTTAATGAAGCGAGGTTGTAAAGTTAATACCTGTAGATGACAAAGCCACAAATAGGATTACTGCAAGTGAGTAGGCCTATATGTTTTACAGTCTAGTTTTTTTCTTAATAAAAGGATGGTATTTTGAAATAAATTGTTGTCTTTATCTTAGAAATAAAAGAAAGAAAAAGCTAACTGTAAAGCTAGTGCGCCTCCTGGCGCTGTCTTGGATGCTTCTTAGTGGCATACAAAAGGAACATCTGCAAATTTGACTTCTTCTCAAGGTTTCAAGGAAAAACTACAATCAGTGATAACAAATTATACCAGGTTTTACCCAACACTATAAAAAAGCTTATCTCTTTATTACCTAATTTAAAATGCTTTTTTGCAACAAAAAAGGTTTTTTTTAATCAATTTATTATACCTTTATAAAAATGGAAAAAACTTTATAGGCCCAAAAAACTTGCTGCTTTTTAAGTCTTTCTGCAAATATGAAAATGAATTGATGTATAAGTAAAGTGTTTAATAACGCAAGAAGCCTATGATGTCACCTGGAACAAAACTGAAACATAAAGGCGTTCTGTTGAAGACTTTTTCTAGTTTCTTAAAAATTTTTCTGAGTATGGTCATGTGATCGGTGAGCCAATTCCATTTGTCATTTTCCCTGGTATCTTTTCATTTCTTCTGAAACGATCAATAACTGATGACGTAGTAGCGGCATGTTCACAGGAACATAAAAACTTTATTCTTTAGGCTTTCAAAAATCTTTCGATTAAACATTTAGAGCAGTGGTTCTTAACCTTTGTTGAACTCCCGAACCCTTACGTTATTCTACAAGCTTTCGTTGAACCCTAAATTTTTGCTAAGTCACATAAACAAAAATTAACCATATTTAATTATAATACATTTCTATATCAATGCGACTTCTGTTGTTTTTCGGTGACTAATAAAGTATATCGTTTAGCCGCTGTTTCCTATTTCGCAATCACTTTGTCTATAAGAACTTCGAAGCGCAATACCTTGATTGCAAATAAAATTGCATTGAATTGAATTGTGAAATTCGAGGCTTTGTCTCGGAAACAACAATACTCTGTCATTTTTGCATGGAAGCCTATTTCGCTTTTTTGCTTTAAAATCCACTAGAATAGAAAACGCATGCTTTCATAAAAAAGTGGTGACGAATGGCATGAGAACCTCAAGGGCAATTTTAGCAATAAGAGGATAACTTTCGATTTGTTGGCACCAAAACGTATGAAGATTTGTTGTGTTGAAGTCACATTTTTTAACCTCGCTTTCTTGAAGCTCAATAATGTCATCTATTTATGGACTGTTTATAACTGCTGTTGTAGTATCATAAGAAAATGGCTGACGTACCCATGCAGGATATTGCATTTGTTCAGGAAAGTAGTTTTCAAATGATCTTTGCAATTTCTGTAAATGCTCAGTAAATACTGGCAGAAGCTCCTGAAGTTCATTACAACTTACTTCGTCATTAATTGCAGAACCGTTACTTATTACATCATCCAAAAGTGGAAAGTTAGCAAAGTTGCTATTGTCCAATCGCTGTCGCCATAGCTTCAATTTCCTCTAAAAAGCACTCATTTTTTCTTTAGCTTCTATTATATTTTTACCACCTCCTTGTATTTGGAAACTCAACTGATTGAGGGCACCAAAGATGTCAGCCAAAAATGCGGAAGTAAGGATAACACTTAAGTCTTCAAGGTGTTTTCAATGCCGATAGTTGTGACTTTTCAAAAACTTCAATAATTCTGCACGCAAAGCAAAAACGCGATTCATCACTATCCCCCACGATAGCTATCGTACTTCAGTGTGATGCGAAAGGACTTTGAAATTTGAGTCCATTTCTTCGCACAGCTGCAAAAAAATGCGATGATTCAAAGCCCGACCCCTCACAAAATTAACCGTTTCAACATCAATTTTGAGAACGTCAGCGAGTAATAAAGGTAGCATTTTAGATACAAGTGCGTGTTTGTGCAACATGCAATGTGTAAATGCAATATGTGGAGCAACACTTTTGATCAAGCTTCTTAAACCAGACTTGCACCTTATCATCGCAGGAGCCCCATCAGTGCACACGGCAGAAACCACATTCCAAGAAAGACCATTGCTTATAAAGAAGTCATCCAAAATATTTTTCACATCGATGGCTTTTTCAGTTGTTTGTTTGCAAAAAAAAACTCTTCTTTAATTTCTTGTCCTTTAACATAACGTACAAATGCGATAAGCTGGTTTAAATTTAGCAACATCGGTGTTTCATCAAGTTGTATGCTGAAATTTCTTGGGCTAGCCTTCAAATCTGCCACTATCTGACTGAGAATGTCCTCACTAATGTCATTTATTCGGCTTTTACAAACAGCGTCATTTGAGAGTGGTACTAAAGAAAGCTTGTTTTTAGCTTCTTTTCCCAGCATAATCTTGGCCAACTGCATTGCACCTGGCTTGACAAGTGTCTCACCAATGATATGCGGTTTTCCCTGTTTTGCAATTAGGTATGCCACTTCATACGACGCCGTGAGAATCGGTTTATCCACTGGAACTAAACCATAAGATGTAATGGTAGCATTTGCATCAAATCTCGCCCTCTTCTGCTTGAATTGAGTAAGTGTAATGTCCTTATATTTCCCTGTACCGTGAACTTTTGTAAAATGTTCTCGTAATTTAGCTGGTGCTAGGCTGGAATTACTCAACTTAACATTGCAAAGCATGCATTGAGGGTACTGAGTTCCATCACTTTTTGTTGCACAAGTGAAGCCCTACTGCGCATAATTCTCTGCCCACTTTCTTCTTTTGGCAAGCATGTTAAAGTAAACATTAAGTAAGAATGGTCAAGTCAATCAACAAGCAAGTGCCGACGGACCTGTTTCGTCCTTGTTAGGACTTGTCAGGACACTACAGCTTGTTGTTGACCCCAGCTGAAAAGTTGAAAACTTAAACAGCACAACTTTTTGTTGTGGTTTTTACTTCTCAAACAGCCAGTTGTGGACCTGAACGCTGGGTGAGTAGTTCGATGAAAGCAATGCACTACCAGCGTAACTGCGATACACCGCTAAGCCGTTGTTTTCATTGATGTTAAAGTAAACTTAAAGAAAGACTTAAAATAAGAAAAAAAGTTTTTAAACCTAAAATAATTATTAATCATGATTCTTAATTCTGAAACACTTAAAAATATTTTTAGACCTAAAATAATTCTTAAATTATGATTCTCAATTCTAAAACATTTAATAACATTTTTAGCCCTAAAATAATTCACGGCTTAGTTTCTTCTCGTTTCGAATGATAATGAAAATAGTAACAGTTATTAAGCCGTTTCAAATGCACTTACTGACCTAACTCAACTCCAACAACTACAATGCAACTTATCCTGAAAGGTGATAAGCTTTATAAAGCACATTTCAATTATATTTTGCCAGATGCTACATTATAATTTTCACTGCTTTAATCGGCAAAATAACAAAATATTTTTCAATTTTGCTACCGGCGCCTTTAAACTTAAAGGCACGTTTGGATAACTTGCCTATTGTAAAAAAGACAGTGTGAACAATGACCTTTGTGAACGATAATGGACAATCAAGTGCTATATGGCTGCATACAACGGATTCAGTGTCGATATTAAAAGCATACCGACGGTCAGTGTCAAACTAATCTATTTTCTTTGTTGTTTTTGTTAGGAACTAACTTTAGGCTGAGCAAAGTTTTCAAAAAATAATCTTTCAGAGGACGTTCGCGCCGAACCCCTGAAATAGGTTCGTCGAACCCCAGGGATTCGATCGAACACTGGTTAAGAACCATTGATCTAGAAGTGTCTTTTTTGTGATTTGTTTCAATCTTATTTTATTATCATTTTACCTCTATATTCATCCTCTTATTTTGCAGGAATGCAACGAAGGTGCTATAAATAGGGCAAGCAATTACTCCGACCTACTTCCGGAGATGCCAAGGTATTGCTGTCCGCTTGAAAGTTTTTATTTCTGTTTTTAGTTTTATAGAGTTATATGACTGAAATTTAGAATTGCTCGCAGGGAAAGTGCCATAAAGTGTCTTACTCAAAGACACGACATAATAGCACGAGGGGGTTTTGAACCGCGACCATATCTATCGCAATCTTGGCGCTTTTAACCACTCGACCACGCTGCCGACTTAGGCCAATGAAATTTTTTGTTATTTTTAAGTAAGCTCACCAAAAATTCTTTTTTAGGCGCATATTTCTTTTTTTAAATCTTTTTGGATATTTCTTTTTTTAATTCTTAGAACAGTATTTTTTAGCCGTAGGTGTACCAGCCAAAAAAATTTGGGGGGCAATAAAGTTTTGCCCAAACTTTGTGACATTTGCCTAAATTGTGATTTTCTAGGATTTTACAGATAGGACAGAAAAATTGTCTGAGATTCTCGGACGAAGACCAAATTTCGTCCTAAAATCACAATGTTTTCTAAAAAAAAAGGCTTTCACTTGGAATCAGTCTCATATTTTCGTCCCAAAATCAAGGTATTCTTAAAAAAAGGTCTTCACCTAAATTTGGAAAGTATTTTTCTGCAACTGATGTTACTCCGCCCGAATGTTTCAGATCGCTGCCCAAAAAATTCTGATTTTGCCCAAATATTTTCTTGTCACCACCCGAAAATTTTGATTTTTGCCAAAATCTTGGAAATTTGGGAGGACAATTGCCCCCCTGCTTCCCACCAGGTACGGCTATGCTTTTGGTCCTTGCTAGCAGCCGCAGCTGTTATATCGCTGATTGCAGTGATAGTCCGAGCTGTTTAAACTTTTAATCACGTGCTTTACCCATCGCGTTTTTCAATGTGAGATAACTTTTGAAATAATTTTTTTCAATTTAATAAAATTTAAATCGTAATTTCGGATTAATTTAACTGGTTAATTAAGCTGAAATAGCTCATACTAGAATCATCTTTCGAGTCTATTTTAATAATAATTATAATAATAATGTTTTTGTAGACCGCTCTATACCGTAAGATTTTTAAAGTTATATGGTCTCAGACATAGCCGTACCTGCCGGGGGTGCAGGGGGGGCAATTGCCCCCCCAAGTTTCGAAGATTTGGGCAAAATTAAGATTTTTCGGGCAGTGAGAAGAAAATATTTGGGCAAAACCATAGTTTTTCGGGCAGCGATATGAAAAATTTGGGCAAAGTCAGGAAATTTAGAGAGGTGATGATGAGGAACTGCAAGAAATAATAACCCAAATTTAGGTGAAGACCTTTTTTTTTTTTTTTTTTTAGAGAACACCTTGATTTTGGGACGAAAATCGAAAATTAGGAAACTGAATTTAAGTGAAGACCTTTTTTTTTTTTTTTTTTAGAGATCACCATGATTTTAGGACAAAATTGGTTTTTGTCTGAGAAACTCAGACAATTTTTTTGTCATATCCGAAATGTACAAGTAGCATACCAAAAAATAAACAACAACAAAAAACAAAAACAAAAAAAACAAGTTGTACATACTATTTTGAAGAAAAAATAACAGAATACCTATGCTGACAATGTTGTATAATACTTCCCACATATTCCATTAACAATAAAAAAATACATAAAAAAATTTTGCAAGTATCAGGTTAAATATGACAAAAAAGGTAAAAATACATCACAAATATCAAAAGAGTTAAAGATTAATTTGTTTACACTTCAAAAACAGTTCTAAAATAATAATTTTTCAAATTTTTTAAAAATAGATTTAGGTGATTACAAGAACGTAAATCTATCAGCAGTAAATTCCAAATTACACACATTTTATAAGAAATAGTTTTTTCAATGTGATGTCCAGTATTAATAATTGTTGTGTGGTCCTTTTCTGATCTGAGATTTTTACGAAAAGGTTTGTACACATAAAATAAGTCGGAAAAATATTCTGGTGCCAAATTATTCAAAATTTTGTAGAACATAAGACATAGTTTATAGTTAACGCGATATTTCATAGGTAACATTTGGCTGCAGACATAGTATCTGGACAAGTCATAATTTTTTGATGATATGCTATAGATAAATCAAATACATGCATTTAAAAGTCGTTCCAATTTACGTAATAGGTGCATACAAGCTATTACAATAATCAAGATGAGAAATAAGAAAACTTTGTATTAGCAAAATCTTATGTTTTTGTAATAGGAATAAACGTAAATTGCGTAGTTTAAAAAGTTTGAAAAATTCAATTGTACAGGTCTCAGTAACCATATGATTCGTAGTTAAAGATTGATCAAGAAACATCCTTAATAATTTGGAACTTGGCAGCAAGTTAGAATCAATTTGTAAACAATTTTTTAAATTACATATGCTTGTTTGGTGTATGTTATATAACCTTTTTTTTCTACTAACAAGAAGCTGGGTTTTGTTTAAATTAAGTTTTAAGAAATTTTTTGTCATCTATGTGTTAATTTTATTTAACAAGATTTTAAATTTTCAGACAAAGTATGAAACTGATTTGTGGAATTAAAAGCAATACGCAACGTTGTATCATCAGCATACAAGTGCATTTTTAAACCAAAATCATACCCTACGTCAGTTAATTCTTTTATATATAAAATAAATAGTATTATTTTATAAAACACTGATTACAAATAAAATACTAAATAAAATTTATAAGAATTCATCAAAATTTTATTTCTTAATATGCCTTTGTTAATAAAGCTTTCCAAAGAGATAATCTTTGCATTACAATTATATGTTAGATTTGATTGAAATTTCTTACAATTTTTAATGTTTTAAAGACAAATAATATTGAAAAAACCAATTTAACTTTTTAAAAAATTTTTGGCAACATATGTGCAAACAGTTCCGCCATTAATTGTGACGTCATAGCTCGTGTTCTTTTCACACAAAATTTTCACAAATTTGTCTTCGATTTTGAAAATTATTGAATTAGTTTAATAACATTTCCATACCCGGAAATAATCTTCTAAGTACAGTTAGATGTATGTTATTTTGCATAATCAATTGTGTTTCTTTAAATTAGTTCTAGTTGAAAATGCTTTAGTTTTTAAAATTTTGTCAACTGGTAATTCAAGTTGAGTTTGTAGTTCTATAGTTTTTGCCTTTTAGCGCTGATTTTTTTAATTTCTTTTTTCTTAACTTTTTTGTATTTCTTAGTGCACCTCTTTCCTCCATTAAAATCTTTCTAATTTTTATTTGTTTTACATTGTAAATTTTAGTTTATTTCCTTGTTCTAAACTGAAATAAATTTTATATAGCAAAAGATGGTTCTCGTTCATTATTCGCCGTGCTAATTAATTAATTTCTGAAAATCTCCAAGGCCTTCCCAGGTTAGTAACGGCAAACAATAATGAGACCACAAAAGATAATCAATTTTTTAAATTTCTTACTGTGCTAACCAGATTTAATAAGAATATTAAAGATAGGTGTTTTTTCAGATTTGTTGCTTTTGATTTTTACATCTAAAATAAATTGATAAATTTTCTCAAGAATTTTCATTGCAAAAAAGATGGAAAACAACAATGACGTATGTTTTATATATATTTTTTTAAATAACCTTTAGCTTTTCACTTTTTTTCAGTTATTTGTCATTTAAATACAATTTAAATGAATACAAGAAACCAGTTATTTAGCAACCTAATGTAACTTCGGTCTGTTTAAGAAGTGACCGTATGCAATTTTTTTGGTAGAACTTCCCCCTACAACACTATGATGAAATTAAAAAGAAATCAAAAGGAAAAGGATCTCTTGAAAAGCAATAGTTACCATAAAAGAATTTAAGTTAGTTTCACAAACAAAAGTTGCTTATGGTGACTTCTTGAAAAGATCCCCCAAGTTTTCTTTTGTATCAATTTTATTAGGTTTTTTAAGTGATTTCAAATGTAATCCGTTATTTTTTGTGATTGTTGTTAAATTAGTTTTTAAACAATAAGCTTTAGGATTTTGTAAGGTTAAAGGTAGCCTTTAGACTAAATTAATCTAAAGAATAATTGCAAAAAATTTTTGTAGGAATCAAACCTGTTCATTGGAATAATCTGGTCATTGAAATCACATATTAATAGCCAGTAAAAAAATCAATTGCTGTAAAAATAATGTATAGAAAATGTGTAATGGTCAAATAGCAATAGCCATACGCTTAATACAGAGGTAGCCAATTTATGGTGCATGCACCAATAGTGGTGCATTGCACAATTGCAAATGGCCTTTTATGCCCAGAGATAATAAAAAAAGAAACATGTCTGCTGGTAAAAAAAATGCTGGGTGACCAAAAAAACAAAACACTTAAATTTCAAGTAACTTGGTGGACTTAAACTTCAATCTTTGAATCATCATTTCTCAAAGTTTCATTTGTTTTGGTTACTTTGTATTAAAGTTAAGTTCTGTTTAAAATATACTTTAAATGAGCAAAATAGCATTGACGGCAAACTTGCAAATCTCACACAAAATTGTCAATCATTCAAACACATTTAATACACCTCATTCAAACATATTTAGGACACTTAAAACGCAACACAGGCATTAAATTAGAGAAATCCTGAAAGAGAAATGTGTTTAAGAGATTGACCCTTTTGTGTGACATTTGCAAGTTTGCCTCCAATCCTCTTGTGCCCATTTGGAGCACATTTTGAGCAGTACATAACTTGAATTTAAAGGAACTAAAATAATTGAAACATTGCCCAAAGCAAACAAAATAACTGTTTTTTTGGGAGACAATTATCTGTATAAAATTAATAATAATACTAATTCCTAGAAAAAAATACAACAATTTAAGTAACTTATAGCTAGAAATGAGTTTTACTTGGATTAGTTTTAATCTAAAACATAGAAATGATTTGCAATTGATTTTATTGTTCTGTGTGCATCTATTAGTCATCCTTTTTAAACAATAATGAGACATCATTACCATATATTTCAGCGTATAAGATGACTCTTAAAAGTCAAAAAACCACCCTTAAAAATTGGGGGTTGTCTTATACAACCAATATAATTTATAAAATAAAAACATATGGTAAATTTATAAAATTTTGCTCTAATTTTGTACCTTGTCTTATCTGATGGTTGCCTTATATGCCAAAATATATGCTATATACCTGTATATACCATATGATTATATGTATAACTGTCAAATATGTCTAAATTGCCATGGTCAAAGTTTAAAGTATATGTGGTGCATTTGAATTAGAAGTGAAAAAAATTGGTGCATGGGAAACAAAAGGTTGGCCACCCCTGCCTTAACAATAAGTAGCAACCTCGCGTTTTTGTATGTAAGTGTTCAAATTTTATTGCAAAAGGGGATCACAAATCATTTTTGCAAGGCTGTTGAATAGTTTCTGAACAAACAAAAATATACAGCTACAGGGTGATTCACCGAAGTGTTGACAAATTAAAACTGAATTATCCAACTTACTATAAGGGCAAAAGAAACAAGTTTTTAATAGATAGAATGGAAATTTAATGGGCTTTCACATAAAATTCAAATTATTCAATGTAGCCCCCTTTGTTTTTCACAAGGCGCCTAAGACGTGGAAGTACTTGGGCGCACGTGGCACGCACCACTTCTGGGTCAATTTCTTCCCATGACGCCTTCAGTTTTCGTTTAAGGGTTTCGATGTTTGGATGGGATGTTGAGCAGGCTTTTTGCTCCAGAATGGACCAAATCCCAAAGTCCATTGGGTTCAAATCGGGTGAAGAAGGGGGCCATACTTCCTTCTCCCAAAACCCTTTAAAATTGGTCTTGCACCAATGCTGGACTGCTTTGGCTGTGTGGGAGGTTGCCCCATCTTGTTGAAGCGTAATTCCTTTCTCTCCCACTGTTTCTTGAACCCAGGGAATGACTTTTTCTTCCAACATCCGACGATAGATAGTTTGGCTAATTTTTACGCCTTCGTCGATAAAGATTAGAGGTGTTTTCAGGCCTGTTGAAGTGACTCCTGCCCAAACCATCACGGAAGAAGGTTTCTGCCTCCTAAATGAACTGCAACGTTTAACTGGCACCATGTCCTTGTTTGGAATCCAAATCCTGTCATTTTGGTGGTTGTGGATAGCTTGGACAGTGAAAAGCTTCTCATCTGTCCAAAGCACTTGAGGCCGCGTGCCAACAACAAGTCTCTTGATCAAAACCTTAGCTCTATCAAGCCTTTTCTTAGTGGCATTTGACAGGAGCTGCCTCTTGGTAAATTTGTACGGGTAGATGTGGAGATCATCCTTGAGAAGCCTTTGCATGGTGCTCATGCTTACAGAGGTGTCCTTAGCCAGTTTTCTTGCGCTCCTTGAAGGGTTCCGCCTCAACCTCTCCCTGACCTTCTTAATCAGTTCCTTTGTCCTGATGGGTTTTTCAGGAGTACTTCTGATTCTTGGAGCACAACTTCCAGTCTCCCTGAACCTCTTCACAGCCTTGTAAACACCTCCACGACTCACAAATCACTTCATCAACTGGAAAATTTTTGCAGGTGGAAGTCCTTTCTTGCAATACCCTTCAACGATGTCATTTACTGTCTTTGCCATCTTACTTTTCTAGATTAAATATTCTTATTGATATTGAAAACTTACTCTAGAATATATAATAACAATCTGAAGAGGTAATGCGAAGTTAATAATGGAATAAAGTATTTTTCAACACTTCGGTGAATCACCCTGTATATCCAACCATTTTGATACAGTTAAAGTTCTTACAGTTGAATGTTTAATAAAAAAATTTATGGTCAATATTTCAGTTCTTGTTCACTATTGATCATCTTTACAAACTTTTAATTTTTGGGAATACCCAAAGTCTGTGAGGTTGGTAATAGCAAAGGGTGAAGAAGATCCAACATTTCTACACCCATTTGTCCAGTGTTAATGATCTTGGAAGTTATGTCAAAGATTTTAAAAGCAGCATCCTATCTAGCAGTATGTTTTGCACATAAAAATTAATAAATAAATAAGGGTAGCCAAATACAGGGTGTCCCAAAATAATGTACACACTCTTTGACTTTAAATAGCTAATTAAGTTTTTTTTCTATTTGAGATTTGATTTTGGAGTAAGAATGGCGGATACTGGGTTTACATTCGTGCAAAAAAAATTTGTTCTGAAAACATTCTGGAAATGTGAAAATAAAGCTGAAGTGCAAAGACACTTTACGAGTGAGTTCCACAGAGACGCCCCAACACGCGTCACCATTTCACGAATCCTAGATAACTTTGAGAATCATGGGACCATCCAGTGCATGAGAAAAGGACATTCCGATGTTCTTTTTCGTCCTGAATGTTCCTTTCCCATGCACTAGATTGTCCCTGATTCTCAAAGTTATCTAGAATTCGTGAAATGGTGACGCGTGTTGGGGTATCTCTGTGGAACTCACTCGTAAAGTGTCTTTGCACTTCAACTTTATTTTCACATTTTCAGAATGTTTTCAGAACAAATTTTTTTTGCACAAACGTAAGCCCAGTATCCGCCATTCTTACTCCAAAATCAAATCTCAAATAGAAAAAAAACTTAATTAGCTATTTAAAGTCAAAGGTTAGCTATATTAAAGTATACGTTATTTTGGGACACCCTATATATAAAAAATATATTTTTGTTTTGTAAAAGTGTAATTGATTTATAAATAAACTTGTCCTATATAAGAAATAAAACTTTCACAAACTAATTTACTAAATTGTAAATAGACTTATGAGCTTGACTTGATTGGTAATTGTATAAACAGATGATGTGTCTTTTATAATAAAATCAATCTATTGCTTTAATCTTTAGAATCATAATGATGTTAATGAACCTGAACAATTAAGAAAACTTTTTATTGGTGGACTCAGCTTTGATACAGTTGATGATGCCCTGCGTGAATATTTCTCACAATTTGGAGACGTTACAGGTTTCTGTTACCAAAACTTATAAACGACTTTTCTATTTTTTAATGTATTAATACAATTTTATTGCAATTAACTTTTTGGTTTTATAGAAAGCAGTGTGCTGTAGATATGACTTATCGTACTGATCATATTGAGTAAATCTTATTTGTACTAGATTTTTGTTTATTCTGCACCAATATTCTACCTGTGTTACTCCAACTTTATATTTCATTTCATAAATAAAGCTTTAAGTTGTAACGCTAAAATATTGATTACCCTGTATATCAATGGGGTTTTGTTGAGCTTGGATTGTTGCATCACTTTTATCAGGCATTGGCAGGTTATTCAAAAGATTTTAAAAACGTGTTTATATGATTATTTGTTGAATATTGAGAAATGATAGCACACACTTTATTGTCTGCTAAGCTGAGTGATATTTGTAGAAAATTAGCGTACTTCAAACAATTTTTGTTTATGCTAAAGTTTCTGTTTCAGATTCGATTGTCATGAAAGATCCTAAAACAGGGAGATCACGTGGATTTGGTTTCGTGACATTTAAAAGGGTGTCCATGGTTTGTATTCGTTTGTATTTTCATTGGAAGTTAGCTTTTGGTTGTTGCACTCAAAAGCCGGTTTTTCTAGTTGCACAAAAGATTTGTTTAAAAACCAAACGCCCTGCGATTGTATATCCTACTTTTATTGTAACTTTGTTTAAATTGGCATGCTTTTCATGTCATGTTTTTAGTTGCAATCTTATAAACTAAACATCATTTGCGGATATTGTTTACAAGAGCTTATAACAAGTTTAACGTGTCCTTGCGTTTGCAGCTTCTTAACGCGCAGAACATTTATAGGTTGACAAAGTAATGGACCAACGACCACACAGATTGGACGGCCGCAATATTACTCCGAAACGTGCTGTGTCCCGAGAGGTAATTGTTTTTTTTTAAGCTATAAGGTCCGTTCACTACGAGCGTTGGCGGTAGTATTTAGTGATGTCTGCGGTCCTCTGTCAGACCGCAGATCTGCGGTCTGTCCGGTCCTGGCAGGGGACCGTAGACAGACCGTAGGTCCTTTGATCCTGCGGTCTCTTCTGCGGTCCACTTCAAACGACCGTTATTTTTGCCTGCAGCTTTGACACCATCTGAACGGTGCTTCTCGGACTGCGGTATTGCAACTGCAGCAAAAAAGAATAGATTGGGACCGCTCATATTAGAAGAGCAAATGATCATTCGAAAGAACGAACAATACTTGAAAATCACCAAGGAAGAAGTGATTAAACATTTTCTTTCGAAAGAAAAGAAATAAAACTTACATATTTGTGCTTCCGATACTTTTTTTATTATATTTACCGTGCATACGATACATAGTCAATACATAAACTTAAATAAATACACAGTTGCATACAGACAGATATTGCTCTTCGCATTTCGCATCTCGCGCAATTTATGAGAGAGACCAATTTTAAGGAATGCGAAAAATTACGGTTATTAATTACGGTAACGGTTATTCTCCAACGCGGACCGCAGAGAGGACAAGAGACAGATTGTAGACCGCAGGATTTTCAGAGGACAGACCGTAGACGGACCGCAGAAATTTTGGAGGACCGCAGACATCACTAGTAGTATTCATTGTTTGTTTTATTAATCTTCTTACTCCCTTTCGCGCTTAAGCACTAAGCGAAGCAAAAAAATCAATTAAACAAACAAAGAATACTCCCGCCAACGCTCGTATTGGAAGCGGGTTTATACGAGGGTCAGTCAATAAGTAATGAGACTTTTTTAATAACTCAAGTTTGCAATGACTGGTAATCAAAAAATGCTTTTTTATTTTTCAACATAGTCTCCTTCCTTTGCAACACACTTGTTCCATCTTGATATTAGATTGTCTATTCCTTTGGCATAGAATTCCGTGGACTGGGTCCTTAGCCAGTTGCTCACAGCAGCCTTCACTTCTTCATCAGTCTGGAAGTGAATTCCCCTCATACTCTCTTTGAGTGGGCCGAAGAGGTGAAAATCAGATGGTGCAAGGTCTGGGCTGTAGGGTGGGTGTGTTAGAAGTTTCCAGCCTAAATCTTCAATTTTGGCTAGGGTTCTTGCTGCTGTGTGGGGCCTTGCATTATCCTGAAGGAGAATCACACCTCTTGATTGAAGTCCTCTCCGTTTGTTCTTAATGTCTTTTTTCACTTGAGTTAGCAGCTCACAGTAGTTCTCTGAGTTCACAGTATTGCCCCTTTCCAAGAAACTGATAGTGATCGGCCCATTTCTGTCCCAGAACACAGTGAGCATGACTTTCCTTAAACTTTTCTGAGATTTGAATTTTTTCTTCACTGGGGAAGAAACATGCTTCCACTCCATTGATCGTCGTTTCGATTCAGGTTCATAATGAAAGACCCAGGTCTCATCAGTTGTCACTATTCTCGATAGAAATACATCTCCCTCCTTTCTGTATCTGCGTAGTGATGCTCTGGAAGCCATCAGGCGCTGCATTTTGTGATCATCCGTTAACATCTTTGGAACCCAGCGACAGCTGACTTTTGAAAAACGCAGCTTCTCACGCACAATTGCGTACACTGTGCCATGGGAGATGTCCAAGTTTGTAGCAATTTCATCTAAAGTGACCCTTCTATCAGATTTGATCAGGTCTTCAACTGCCTGTACTGCTTCTGGGGTAGAGACATCCACAGGTCTTCCACTTCTCAGATCATCAGTAATGCTTTCGCGTCCATCTTTGAATGCTTGCACCCATTTGTAGAAGTTTGCTCTAGACATACAGGAAGGACCATATTGTCTTTGCATTCTAGACAGAATCTCACATGATTTTACACTCTCTGCCAACAGAAATCTGATGACTCCTCTTTGTTCCAAGCATGAGCTGTTTCCTAGCCTAGTAGTCATTTCAATTTATCGTCACACCTACAGTAATCTGAAAATAAACAAGTTTTGTTGTAAATAAGATGACAACTCCATTCATAATCATCACATAAAATTTCAGTTGCATAACTCCAAGAACACCAAAGTAATTGAGAAAGTCTCATTACTTATTGACTGACCCTCGTACTTGTACATTTGATTGTAAGTTTTAAAGCGTCTTATGCTGTTGATTATCTCTGAATTTTAGGACTCCGACAAACCAGGAGCGCATGCAACTGTGAAAAAGATTTTCGTCGGCGGAATCAAGGAGGATACAACCGAACCCATGCTAAGAGAGTATTTTCAGAAATACGGGACCGTCGAATTGGTCGAGGTGCGTCTCTTCTCGCGCGCGTGTCGATTGTTTGCAGTGTTAATGGTTGTGAATGTTCAGGTGATGGAAGACAAAGAAACTCGAAAAAAGCGCGGGTTTGCGTTTGTTACCTTCGCTGATCATGATCCTGTCGACAAGATTGTCGGTATGCTGAAAGTTAAAACACGATCGTTAAATATCGTTGATTTTTGTCGTCGTGGTTTGTTATGAAATGTTTAATTCTAACTTGTAAAATTCCTCCCTCAATGAACTTGATTAAGCAAAGCTTAACAAAAAAATAAATTTTTGCTAAGCTGTCAAATATCACACCATCAATAGCCACAATTGCGAAGTAAGGAAGGCGCTTCCCAAAGCGGAGCTCGAAAAGCACAAAGCAAAAGGCAATTCCAAATATGGTAAGTGAGCCCGGGCGTAAATTTTGTTTACGGTTTTACCAGAAATGCATTAACAGATAGCAGAGGACCTCCTCCGCCGGAATATGCTCGCGATCGCGAACGAGGTGAGAGCCGAGACTCGAATGAGATATTTTTAATCCATATTAGTGATTGACTGCTTCTATCAAATTTAAAGTTTAGATGTAACTACCTAGTGCCTCATAATTTATGTTCCTAAATTATGTTTCAATTTTTTTGCATTTGTAGAGTACAGAAGATCTCCTCCCCGTAAGTTGTCGTCATTGTTTTGTTGCATGTAGAAATTATGGTATTAGTTTGTATGGTTTTTATCACTTAAATTTATAATTTTTAAACGTAGTGTTTCTACTAAAGCTATTTGGTGTTGTCGTAAATGCTGCAATTATCATGTATTTTTGTATAATTTTTAATGAGACTGCTATGAATATAAAATAGCCTTCGAGGTTATTGATTTTAAAAGCATTTTTACATTTTAGCGTATCCTTACGAAAGATATCCTGTAGATCGACCTTGTAAGTATTTTTGCGTCTTGTCATATTTTGTTTGTTCTTGATGTTGATTTTTTTTTCAGATGATCGTTATCCTCCCAGCAGTGAGTATTCAAGATTGTACTAGTGTCAGTATGCCTCGAGTAGTGTAAATGTTGTTGTAGTTTTCTATTGATCTCGGTAGAAGAAATTTTAAAGCTTAGTGTAATTTAATCAGCCATGTTACATTTAGCCGGACGCAGCGTGTAGATTTTATTCATCGTGTGTTTTACAATTTTCCATTTTCAGGTTATGATCGGTATTCGTCGTATGAACGTTACCCACCCCCCCACGCGAGCAGTCGGGGTAAGCCATATCAACGCAATAGAGCACATATTCTTTCATTGCTAGCTTTATATTTATTATCTAGTAAATATAAATGGACGTGAAACATGCTCTCTACCAGCGACCGGTACTTTTGAGCCACCAGCTGGCGAGCTGCGATTTTTTCGATTGGTGCCACCCTGCTGAAAACATTTGAACAAAGATTTGCGTATTTTGTCGACTAAAATTTTTAAAACTTTAGTTGAATCGAAATTTGAAAAAACTGGCCGGTTCTATCAAATGTTTTCATCGAGATTTTTTTTAGAATACGACAGATACCTTCCGCCACGTGACTACGCCAGCGAATACGGTGAGAATTGTTTGAAATGACGTGATATGGTTGATCTGATTAATTTTGTGCGCTTTGCAGATCGCTATCGAGAATATCGAGATTACGCTTCCCGCCCTGGTGAGTTTTGGATAAAAAGTCGGGTTTGAACCTGCGATTATAACGGCTTTTCTTTCAGAATACTCGAGAAGCTCTTCGGATTATTACAGACGCGAGAGTAAGTGAACGAGCGTTTTTAGGTGAAACAGTTGACAACTGGCCTAATTCCGAAAAACGTGTTTTAATATAGATTAGACGTATTTTGTTTAACTGTCATAGATGTCCTTTGGATATGACGCCATACGGCGCGTTCATTTTAAATCGCTTTCTACGAACAATTAAATTTTTATCATTTGTTTATTTCAGGCTACGGCGACAGGCCGGCTTACGATGGATACGGGGCAAGAGAACGTAAGTAGTCCAACAGGCTAAAGTTGGTTGAGATTTTGTTGTTTGGGGTGCACAAAAAAGCTTTTTTGTTGATATATAATTTTCACGCCAAAAAAACATTGTAAAGTGAAATAAATCAAAAGCCTATTTTATTAAACTGCAAAATTTGGATACTTTTGCAGCTACTAAAAAAAAGCATTGCCTCAAGTTAATTGACCGTTGGCAACTACAGCTTCTTGTGGTTGTTCAGTTATAAGTTCTTCTCAATTTTGAGGGGCCCCTTAAGCCCTCGTTTAGAACTGAACAGCACCAAAATGATTTGAGGGAAATAAACTTTGATTGAATTAAGCGACGTATTCTTCGCTTTAGCCGAGCGAGATCGCGCACCGCCGATCCCGAGTTCGTCGGATCGAGACCGCGCCTACCCGTCGAATCATGACAGGTTTGTTTTGTTTGCTAAATGTTTTGCGCGGGCGATTCGGTTTGCCGCTTCTAAACTGAAATCCTCTCTTTTCAGCCGCGATGTTCGCGACGTTCGCGAATCACGTGATCCTTATCAGCGCAGCTCGACTACCACTGCTCCGGAATACGATTCGTACGCTCGCTCCAAACCTGAGGGTAAGCCGCGTGGTCTCGATATTTGAGTGTTCCGGGTATTTTTTTTACCAAATTTTGAGCAATGAGCTCAGCTTTCATTAAGCGCTGATTCAATTTTTTCATGGTTCAGATGGCCCATAGTAGATTTTTAATTGGTTCGTTTTTCAAAAAATTTTTTTATTTTATTCATTTTAATGGCTGCCCTTTCAAAAATTACATACACTATTTCAGATAACTTTTGATTTTTTGTAATATGCTTGCGTACATTGCCGATGTGTTGTAACAACTTGAAGATATTCTTTTACTCTCAAAAACGCTTACAAAGAACATTGTTAATCGCCGTCCACCGTAGATTTTCAGATGAGTAAAGATTTACGATCTTTTTAATAAACTTACTAACTACAATGCAGCGTATGAACGTTTGAATGGTAGTAGAATTAGAACGATATTGATAAATTTGCAGGCGCCAGCGGAAGTTACGAATATTCGTCATACATGAGTGGCAACAGCAGCTATGGACCAATGAGAAGCGGAAGCAGCTCTTACAGTTCAAGATCAGCTCCTTATAGTGAGTAGAGATCTTCATGCCTGCTCAAAAAAAAAAAAAAATCAAAAACACTTCTCTGCAACGCAGGTCCGTACCAAGGCTCGTCTTCTGTTCCCTCTGGCGGTTCGACGGCGTATGCTTCAAGTGCCCGATATTAAAAGGGTCGATGTTGGCAATGAGTAAGTCTTTCGGTCAGATTGAGGTTTTTGCTAAGGTGTGAGCGACTGTCACGAGACTGCCTGGGCAGCGAGATCATTTGAAACCATTAGACGCTGCTTTGAGTTGCTGGTTGTGTTGTAAACGAGTCAGTGTCCTTGCTCATTGCAACTTAGCGAAAGCAAAGCACTATCGTCTGCATTAGAATTACAGCCGGCTAGCTTCAATTTCTTTCACAGTCGTATCGTAGCTCTCAAACAAGGCCCATTGAGTTCATTCCAGTGCTAGCATCAGTATTATTAATCTCTGAACCAAAAGCATGCTAGTCTAGCAGCATTGTTTGTTGTCCTATTCCTAGCCATTGCTATTGCAACTTATTGTTTTGCAAATTTATCAGTTGTTTTTGTTTCGTAAACGTAGTTTTATCAGGTAAATTAACTAAGCGGTAGCTCTTGTTATATGTATTTTAGTTTATATAAGAAATTATAAGTGTGTTAGAAATTTAATTAAGTTTGTTTCGTTAGCCTGGAAGCTTTGCTATTACACTATTAAGCATACTAAACCCTCAGCCAAAAGTCAATTATTGTTATTGTTCAAGATCTTTGAAAGATAAAAAAATATTTTGTCTCGCTTTCGGCACAAGAGTTTAGAATTTATATTGTCGTAAAGCTTCAAAGTTAACAGAATTTCTTAAATGATTTTTCTAAGACACTTTGTGTGTGTACGTAACTACGTAGCCATTATTTATTCCTTTGCGTTTCTACCCTTTCTATTCGGTCTTTCATTTCAATAGAGGCGGCAACCTTTTTTAGCACCTGACAAAACCCTATTTCAACGAAGTATTTGTCTGGTCGTATATACCACGAGCAAATATTCCATCGTATGTAATTATTCTACTTTTTTAATAAAATAGTTTTTTGGTTTAGCCGCAGATTTGACCGAACTCACTCTTTGGTTATTTTTGTTTACGTAAAACTGAATGTTTTGTTGTGCCGAGAACAAATCGAGAGATTAATTATCTTATGTTACAAAGAGTTGGTTGTAAAAAGGTTGTCTGCCAATCTTTGAAATATCTTGCTATATCGGTTCTCGAGAAATTAAGTAAATTTAGAACTTACCGGTATATACAATTTTCTACAAAAATACTTTTTAAATTTCCAATTTTATAGATTTGCTGGATCAGGTTTAACATGTGCCCGACCGGGCAGTTACTAGACCTGATTCAAGAATTCATGTGGCGAGACAATGTTCTAATTGTTAATCCGGGCAGATATTAGACTTGATCATTAATCCGGGCAGATGTTAGACCTGATCCGATTTTCTTCCTCTTGTTAACTTTTGTTTCTTGGTTCCTAACTTTTTCTTTATTATTCCTAAACTTTTTTTTTTACTACGTCGTTTTCTTTTTTACAAGTTCAGGTTCTTTTTTGCATAAAAAGATTCTATATTAAACACAATAATGATTTTAAACGCACTTGGTTTCACTTTGAGCATTTCAATGTTTTGTTGCAGTTGTTAGCGAGCAGAGCAGCTTGCCAGTTGCGCGGCAAACAACTGAACTTAATTCTCAGCATTGCTTCTAAACGTCTAGTTAACGAGTTCTTTTTCTGAGAGGAGCAGTGTGCGATGATCTGAGCTCTTCTCACTTCTAACTTTGACAGCGTTTCACTTATTTTTGCAGGCAAGACAGCAGCAATATTGCCACTGTAAATACATTTGTGAAAATTCGATGTGATGTCAGGCCGATCGAGACAGTGTGATTGCTCTAAAAAAAGTCATAGCCACTGCAGAAAGAAGTTGCTTCAAGTATATCTACCCCCCTCAAAAAAAGCGCACCAGTCCCACGTCCAGTGAAAGCGTAAGCGGAAGCTGCCCATTGTATTCGAGACAAAAACATTTGACAGTTCCGCTTTAAAATTGCAGAAGAAAATCCAATCGGCACTGTTGCAGTTTTAAAACAGCAGGCGCTTTATGTTCTACAGTAAGTAACCGGAAATTTATTAAATCTAGAAAACAATTTTCCAGTTTTAGCCGAAATTTCATTTGCAGTTCGAGCTTAATTTACGACTTCTGCCATTTTTAAGTTTTTAACGACCTGCAGCGCTTCTTTTAGAATTGGTTTTGAAGTATTGAGAAGCATTAGAATTACTTTTAATGTACATAGCCGAATTAGTAATATCGTAATGAAGTTTTGAAAGAGAATTTTACTCACTTTGAATGAAATTGAATTTCATTTTTTTTGACTATGTTAGCAGATTCATGTTTTTTGATCATTTTCATACGAGCCGATTTTTTAAATTTGTGCGTTTTTCTCTTTAATCAAGTCGCAGTGTGTCAATTTTTATGCCAATAAAAGCAAATCACACGTCTGGTTCCGTGTTTTATGAAGACTTCTTGTTATGTTAATATTTTATCGCGCCGTGTTTCTGTACTAAAAGTATTTTCGTGACCCAAATGCATAAACTAAATTTTGTTGCAATGCCTATTGCGAATATTTTAGCCTAAATTCTTATTTGTTGTCTTTTCTGATTGTATAAAAACGGTCAAGTGTAACTCGAAGAAACACTTAGTATTTTTGATACGCCTTGAATATACTTCATGTTCATACCGACAACATCGTAATAACACGTCATTCTGTTGTATCTTTGGGGAAAGACCTTTTCTCGGCTTGCTATTTCAGGCACTCTAAATTTCAGTGATATTTCTTAAAGGAAAGAAAAACTTTAACCCGACAGCAGTGTCAAAAACGCCTCTGACTTTCTAAGAGTCAAGATAGTGACGGAAAAAACGGTCGCAAAGAAGTAATTTGACACTAGTTATCTTCCTCGGGACGTGATCATTAAATTAATTAAATCGCAATTTTTTTAATTTCAAATTTTCTGGATTATTCCGCGCTGACAAAAAGTTTTCACTTAACCTGTGTAGACTATCTAACATGTTTGTTTCAACCGAGTTTTTACGGATTTTATTACTACAATATTAATTACGATGTTGTGCAATTGAGTTTGTTTTACTTTCTAACCAACCCCATCATTAGCGCCAGTCCGATAAACCTTGCTCCCAGAAGAGTCTGAATAATATCACCATCGCGTTGTAAAGTCAATCCGCCAATTAGATTGGAAAAATTGTGCGATATATTTGTGTTTTTGCCGCACTATTATTTACTAAATGGATTTTAATGCTTTTGTGACATTTGGTTTCGGTTCGAGTTTCGAAAATTGCAAGACATAACTGCTGCATTGTTTTACGACAGTGCTTCTCAATCTTCTATTTGTGGCGACCCAATCTTTTTTACAGACTTTATTATAAGTTCTAAAACAAAAAAGTCTTCGCTTTAAATCTGTCTGAGTTTCGTTCCTAAAAAATAGTAATTTAACCTTTGCATACCGGTAACTACAATATCCGCCCATCCTGGGGCTTAGTAACACTGTTTTAAGAGATGTATGTACCTCAAAGTTAAAAAATTCTGTGCTTCGAGTCTTAATCGTATGACCACTATCATTACCGACGTGGTTGTTCCTCTCCGTTGAAGTGGAATCGCAAGGAGCTGGACCGGGAATTTAAAATGTTTTTCCAAAAAAATACAACAGAAGTTACTCCTACTCGGCATCGAACTTTTAACTTGCAAGTTGAACTCTCGCCGATAACTTTATGTCGCCATTAAAAAGATGCTCTAAATTTTTTTCGCGTTTTTCCATATACTTTAGGCGTGTGAATAACTTCACAAGAGTGCTGATTCTTTTTGTACGCATGTAACGTCGTAATGTAAGTTTTGATGGATTTATGTTGGAGTTGAGTATGGTGTTGATCAGGGCTGCGAACTCGAAGCATTTTTAATCGAGTTTAAGTTCACAAAAAAAATGCAAGTCCGCGTTCGAATTCGAGTTCTTTAAATTTCAATTTTTCCAGTTCGAGTTCGAGTTCACAAAATAGAGTTGAAAAAATACAGTCGGAATAGAGTTAAGAGGATAATTCAACCGCGAAAAACTGAGCACATGTTAAAAATGCTTTGTCATCAATGTTACCAATTTTAATCTATTATTAAACAAAATAAAAGAGGGTAGCAAATTATAATTTGGCACCATTGCTGAGAAATGTTATAGTCAAATTTACTCATTATGAACTCAAACTCCACAAACTTTTTTCGAGTTCGGCCCGAGTTCGCAGCCCTGGTGTTGATTGGTATTTTGTTTCGTGCGGTATGGCAGTGTGAATGGAGATTGCTTTACATTTCTTGATCCGTGATGTTGTTATATACGTTGATGGGATTGTTGTTATCTCATTATGACGTGCTTGCAATCCGTCATGTTTATTGTTATAAATGATTGCAGCCTTCATATTTTTGGGTGTGTCTGAAAGTGGGTTAAAATGCTATAGAGTTTGTTTTACCAGATGTTCAGTACAGTGGCGTGAATCTCGAGATCGATCCCATTCAAACTGCATTGTTGCTCTGTTTCTATTAACTTGCAGCACGCATTTGTTGAATTCAAAGTTTTTCTTCGAATTCACTGGAAGCAAGTCGGGATAATTGTTTGTCCTGTGTATAGCGCCTCCGTCGCTTTCCTGCGAGTATGGAGAATAAACAGAGATAAAAAAGTTTCGTACCGTACTTTCTAAACATATACCGACTGCACAGCTTGGCAATGCATTGGCGGACTGACACGAAGTTATAGCATCGAGCGGCAACAAAGAAAAAAAGGCAGTAAACAACTGCCAACACAGTTGACGATAGTAATTTTAACTAAATTTTGTGTAAAACGAAAAGGTTGATGTGCCAAGTTTACTGGAGAAGTTTATTTTGATGACGACACGGCCTCGTTTAGTAATTTCAAATCTTAACAGGAACCCACAAAGCATTCAATTGGGAGCAAAACGAATGAATGGAACGTGGTACCTGGTACGGTAGCAATTTTAGTTTAATTGGAAACAAATTCTCGGAGAAGCATAGAATCAATGTAATTATTTTCACTAAATATTGCAATTGATGGTTTGAGTAATAACTTCGCTAAATCTCAAATAATTATATTTTTTTAGAAATTGCTGTTTCAAATTTACTTGTTACTTGTAATTCAAAGGCCCGCTTTTAGATCAAGATTACAACCAACTCATTTAATTCTCGTTCAAAGGCATGAGTTGCTTGTGCTGCTTTTATTGTTAAAAATAATCTAGAGTAATTCTAGTTGTGTGGCCTGCACGGCTTTAAAAAGACAAAACAAAATTTACTATACACTGTAGATTAATTTATTTGTTAAAATGCATTTAAGTCGATGCGACTGAAGGCGTAAAAATCATCACCCGAGGAAGAACCCGAAATGAATTACTTAAATGAACGTGCAACAATCACGCGTTTACGCAAACGTAAGTGGCAGCATCCGGCTACGATTAAAACAGGGCAGTGAGCGAAACAGCTAATTCATACGAGGCATTTCGATAATCGTGTTTTGACACACGCTGCGAATAAAAACAACGGCATTTTCTAAGGGCAGTTTAAACAAAAAGGGGGCAGTTTAGCTTAACATCACGGCAATGTCAATGCACTTTTAGTCAATAACAGAGCACTGGACAACGTTTGCCAGACGCAAGAGCGTTAACCGGTTTACAATTTTAACGACGTCGCTTAAAACAATTCTGTCGAAATGGTTAAGATTGAAAAGAAGAATTAGTTCAATGAAAGCGCTAACAACGAAGCCTACTCATAGATGAATCGGAAATCGTTTCGTCATTACAAGACGGCCGATAGCTAGGCCCAGAGCACGACTCAAAAAAAGGCAAAAAAATGGAACTGTGATTTTTGGCATGGGGGAACTTCTTCATAGACTGGCAAAGGTCTTGCCTTCAATCTCGTTCAACGTCATTTTTTGGGATCGAACACGCAACCTCTCGGTTTGAATGTCGTCAGCGCTCAGCGTCGGGGTTTTTGCCACTTCGTAGAAGATTGAGTGCGAGTACTTTTGCCAGATCTTTAAAGCGTTTAATATTTATATGAAGAAAATTATACGAAAAGCCCGAATCAATTGACAGCTGTTCGGTTGTTTATTGTTTCAAGTCAAAGACGCTTTCAACAAGAAATTCAACGAAAGGTTTTAATTAACGACTTAAACAGTAGCTTTCAGGGAGTTTTTAATTACTGACTAAGCAATTTACATCACCAACCTGCACGTTAGAAAAACAATTAAAATGATAAACCGTAGTTTACTCACCATTTCCGGCATCGTGAGAAATTAAGTAAAACAATTAAAAAATAAATTCATCACAACTTACAGTTTTTAATTTCTTCGGTTTCGATTCCTCAATCATTGTGTTCAACTCAAAAGCAAGTTCACAAATGTCTTCTTCGTTTCTGTTCGTGTAATATTTTAAAGTTCCGCCCTACAACATAGAACAGAGGTTTATAAACTTTTTTCTCACGGAACTCCTAGTCTTATTGTTTTAGCTCACGAAACACAAAGTCAAAAAACATCTAACCATAAATTTGTCAAGAATATACGTAAATGGACTTGTATTTTGCACGTCAAAAAACTCAGGCTGCCTAAAGCGGGGAGGAATCGCTCCCCTGCCTCCCCCTCTTCAAATTGCCCTCCTCTTCAAAAAGGGAGGGCATAGGTGAGTAGATACAGAAGCATTAAGTTAGATTTTGCTTACAATCATACAAACTTCATGAAAATATCAGATCAATTGAAGGTGAAGGCTTTTATTTTGGTTTTTGTCTGCACCTTAAATTTAGGACGAAAGTAGGGATTGAAAGTGATGACCTTTTTTTAGTCTTTACCTTAAGTTTAAGACGGAAATGGAGATTCTGGACACTGATTGGAAGTGATAACTTTTTTTAGTCTTTACTAAATTTTTGCGCTGAAAACAGTCGCAACCTTGTAAATTAGAAAAAAATCATGAAATCCTTAAACGCCAATAAAATTTAAGCCAGATGGCATTGGGCCCAAACTTTTTTCGGCTGGTACAGCTGTAATCCTTAACTAAAAAACTAAAAAGTTGCCATTTTTGGAATTTTGTTTCGCCTCTTTTTCCCGGCGCTCCTGCTACAGTTGGTGTCGAAGTAGAGCGTAACATATAAAATAAGAATAAAAAATTTAAAAAGAATATGTAAAAGTTATGCAAGCTCATTATGACGTACTTGCAAACCTAGGGGTACCATATTTTCATGGTGGAGAATCGGGACGCTTGTTAAAAAAAAATTGTCCCAAAGTAGTGATCTCCAAAATAAAATTTTCACTCTAAATTTGTCTTTGATTTCTCGATTTTCGTCCCAAAAAAGTAGTGATCTTTAAAGAAACAAAAAAAGTCTTTACTTCAAATCGAAAATTTTTGGGCATAATGATTAACTGGGCGGGACAGCAGAACAAGGCCTCGAAATCGGAACGTATGGTAAACCTAAGCAAATAGTCATGTTCAAAGTTCGGCGGAACACTTATGTTCTTGGAATACAGTTTGAGAAATGCTGACATAAAACAGCTGCTGTTAATTAATACTATATCAGAGGTGATTGAAGCTCTTAATTTTTTGGGCCTTTTTTCAAGTGTAAAAATTTCCAGATTACAGGTAATCTAAAATTGTCCAAAAAGATGAGTGCAATAGGCTTTCGCTTTCAATTAATGGTAACAAGGGGGGGGGGAGTGGACCACATTTAGGCCGTCAAAAGAATGCGATGACGACAAAAAGCTATTCCTTGTAGTGAGTCAAAAACTACTAACCGGTGACTAAAATTAAAAGCATCAAGTTGAATTTGTTGTAGGCCATAAAGTTCATGATAACTAAAGGTTTTTAAACAGACAAGATTAAGAATGCTTAAAATTGTTCAGCGGCCTGTTGCCCGCACCAGCCTCCTCTACCATGTTTAAATCAACCAATCATCTGGTCGATTGCATGTTTGTAAATTCCAAGATCAAACGCTGGTCCTTTGTACAAAGAAATTAGAATCATTTTGATCATGATCATAGAAGCAAGATTTAGCATGTCAAAAACGTCGCTATTAGAAGTTACATTTTGAGTTTTAATTTTACTTTTAACTTGGTTTGGACAAGGCTAGGCTACTTTATTGAAAATAACCGTTTTTATCACGACCCGCAAAACGTCTGAAATTTAGCTAATAAAAGCCGACCCTGTTATAAGCCACGAACTTACGAACAGCGAGCAAGAGTTAGTTCGAGGGCGACCAGTTTGGCCTTTCCGCACCTGCGGGAGATAATACTCGAGAAGTATTGAAACACCCACCCATTCTTGCTCCGATTTCTTCATTTTCATGGCGAGCCACAAGGCAGCCGCGGCCAGCAACGAAGCTGATCGATCGGACATTGCGTAGCATTGAAGTGACAGTTCGAGTATAAAACGAGCCAACGTCAAAGTCTCCATGCTGGCTTTACTGCTCTTCGCATAGCGACGAAGAAACCGGTAGGAAATGGGGATGTTGATGTCGAATCCGATCTGAATCAGAATCCCCCGTTCCATGCTCAAGATGTCTTTGCGTCGGTAGGCGTCGTCGCAGATGTACAAAAAGTCGTCAATGTAAGGAGGGTGACGTTCCTAACGAGCGTAGAATTGTTTGAACAGTACCCGGACGAGAGTAAAGTCAAGCTGGCCAACTACAGGCGGCCTGAAAACGGGTCATAGACTCGGGTCGACTCACGTCAAACTTGGCGGCGATGAGTAGCGAAGTGGCGCCTATCAGTTGAAGCTTGTCGCGCTTCACGTGGACTTCCTGCAGATAATGATCGACCAGCTTCACCGCCAGATACAACGTCTCGTGGTTCAACTCGAAATTTTCTTGCACCTTCAACGACAACTTGACGTAGCCGTCAATGCGCTACACAGATGTCAATTTTCAACTTACTTCGACCATCCAATCGACCAGAATCGCTCGCATGTCTGGCGTCAGCTCGGTCTGCTTCAAGGAAAAGTGATCGGTCTTTATAACGAAAGTGCTTTCCCTTGTCTTCATGTACTCAAAGACGGTGAACGCGTAATCAGGCGCTTCGTTTATGTTGTTCGCGTTCGAACGATCAAAATCTTCGTAGTCGAGCTGACGTCGGTTAGGAGACGCCGTGTATTCGATGAAATTGGTAGGAAGAGGCGAACTTTCGAGGTCGTCGGGCTCGGGAGATGACGGCTCTATGTCGTCATTTGGCGGCAGATTTTCTGGCGAGCTGTTTGAAATAAACGCTTTTGATTGTTTGTTTTTTGTTAATCTCGTGTTTTAAACAAAAATATTAATTTCCTACTTCTCTGTTTCAAAATAATTTGATTGACCGCTACAAAAAAGATTCGATTAAGACGACAGCGATAAAACCAGAAATGGGGAACCTGATTGCACTCGCGGGCCGGATCCCAAAATTAAAAATAAGAAGCGAGCCGCAATAAACTTTTGTTGATTTAAGAAAATGTTTTCTCGACAAACTACGCTTCTTCATTTGGTTCGTCATGTCAAAGCCTTTTTTTTCTTCACTAGGATTAAACAAGTAATTATCCTTCAATATCGAGTGTGGACCAAGAAAAAGTCGTTCATGCGATGAACAAGATAAAGAAGCGTTGTTTTGTTTATTCACCAGCTTTTTCGATGTTCACCTCGATATTAATATTTCGTCTAATGGGTCTACATTTCTATTATCATATTGTGGTTGTTAATAAAGCAGAAAAGCACCATTTTGATCAAAGAGATTAATATGCTTTCTCCCAACCACACGCGGGCAGCAGGTTTCCCACCCCTGAATTAAACGATTAGGATTTGAAGAATAAATTAATGTTTTCGTTGCAAGCACATAGCATGCATACTACAATCTGAATTGAAAAAGTAAAAATTAACAAGCAATCTCAATTCATAGCGATTCAAAAGCAAAACGCTTCACCGGTACCTCATCAATCTGAGACTTGTAAAAGTATGCGGAAACGTCAATGTGATATCGGATTCAAATTTACTCGGCACTGTGATCGAGTGGTTAAGAGCGCCGTGATCGACACCGTCGCGGTTCAAAATTTACTCGCGCCGCTCTGATTTTTCCTTGGAAAAAACGCTTTACGGCAATTTCCTTTGCTCGGCAGACTTAGCAAGCAGTTCTAGATTTTGATCATACCTCTATATAAAACCAAATAAAAATTTAACGAACAGAAAATATCTTGGCATCTCCGGAAGAAGGTCGAGGTAATTTGCTTGCCCTATGTATAACGCCTTCGATTTTTTAGGAGGATAAATATAAAGATAAAATAAATACAAAGTTATCAAGTCTTTATTTATAATAACAAATTAATAACAGTTCTTAAAGCGGAAAAATGGCTTTAAATATAGCTTTAATAAGTCATTAGTCTTTCTATAACCAACAATCAAACTTAAAAAATAGCGTAATAATGCCACAAAAACTAATTTCAAAGAGTTATACAAACCTATCGCTGTTGCTATCGCTTTGTGCTTGGCTTTCCTTTGCAAGTTTCAAATTAAAACATCCGGGCGGCTTGCTTAAGTATGCTTTTGCTTGTAAACGAAGTGACCTTCGTTGAGATTTAGTCAGGTCTTTATTTGCAGGCAACTTTGATGAATCTTGAGTGTTGGCTACATTGTTACGCTGTAACACCTGAGTCAAATACAATTACAGTATATCTATACATAAAAAACACCAAACATCTGCACGTAGTACTGAGGTAACGTTCTTGTTCGTTTGCAAACATTATCTACCAGCCAAGCATTTTGTTTATGTAACAGTTAAAGTGATCCAGCCAAGCATTTTGTTTACGTAACAGTTAAAGTGATCGTCAACTTTCTGCAATAAAATCAACTTTGCCTGTATCACTAATGTCCACAAACACATCAAAATTTTGCCTGCCAATAATTTTTTTAAGTTTAAAGAAACATCCAATACAATGGTTCAAAAAGTTTCTATGCAAAACTATGCACTTTTTTGAAAAGTCCCACTAAACACTCTAAAACTATATAAAAAAAATAGCCATATATTTGTTGCTCTTATCTCTTCCAAGTGATACTGGCTGGTGACAATTTATGCTAAAGCTCCGCTTCCGATTTATTTCCAAGAAACACGAAGTAAACGTTTGAGTAGAAAAACCAAAAACAAGGTTAAGAGCAATATAAAAACTTATTAAAGCATGTCCCATAAATAAACAAAAAAATAATACAAAAATCGCTTGTTAAATAACAACTGCAAAGCAGCTACAAAAAAAAGACAAAGGTATAATTTCTTATTGTTATACTCAAAACCATGTTTTAACTATAGTGTATAAAAAAATCATAGTGTGAGCTAATTTTTAATTAAAAAAAAGTCTATCCATCATAAAAAGGAAAAAGAAATCTGCTCATTGTGAGCTTTGTTCCAATAAACAACACAAAATTTACTTATTAAAATAAACCTTTAATATAGTAACAATTTAATACATTTGAAATGTTTCCAAAAGCAGATCGCTTGTATAAAGCTCCTTTTGCAGGGGAAGTTGCTAATCTTTTAGTGGAAATAGTGTCATTCGAGTTCTTCTAAAAAGTACCAAGTTTAGTAATGTTATTACATTACAGAAATGATTATATCATACAAACACTGTAATAATAAAAAATAATATCAATAAATCAAGTATGAACAGAAATAAAAGTTGTAAAATTTTCTGTCTAGTCAAGACTTTTATTAGGTTGGTGCAAAAATAATGTCGTTTTCTCACATATGTTACTTTTATATATGATTTCTGAATTAATTCATTGATATATATAGCCAGTGTTTTTTTTAAGATTTGGCTTGAGGAACTTCTAAGCCATTTTGAAAAACCGCTAATTTTTTTCCTATTGTTCCTGAGCGTACTTAGCTTTGTTTACATTATTGTAGAAGCAGATTTTGAGAGACCGCTGGACAATTTTGAGAGACCGTTTCGGTTCCTCAAAACGCCTTAAAAAAAACACTGTATATAGCTATGTTATATATCATTTTAAAGCGCGTTTTTCGCTCTATCAAATCGTGTTATTCGTTACCGTTCTCAATCTCTTTATTCATTTTTTTGCAGTCTTTTCGACAGCATGGACAAAATTCAAATCCGCACGATTTTCTTGTTCCTGTTCAAACTAGGCCGAAAAGCTGCCGAGACAGCTCGTGATATCAATGATGCGCGTTTGGCCCAGGAACCACTAACGAACGTGTGGCACAACGGTGGTTCAAGAAATTTCGCAATGGTGACGAGAGCCTCAAAGATGAAGACGGTCGCGGCCGGCCGAATGCGGTTAATAACGAATATTTGAAAGCTTTAATTGAAGCCGATCCTCGCAAAACCACTCGAGGTCGACCACTCAACAGTCGTTCGCCATTTAAAGCAAATAAGGAAGTCAAAAAAGTTGGATAAATGGGGCCGGCCGCGACCGTCTTCATCTTTGAGGCTCTCGTCACCATTGCGAAATTTCTTGAACCACCGATGTGCCACACGTTCGTTAGTGGTTCCTGGGCCAAACGCATCATTGATATCACGAGCTGTCTCGGCAGCTTTTTGGCCTAGTTTGAACTGGAACAAGAAAATCGTGCGGATTTGAATTTTGTCCATGCTGTCGGAAAGACTGCAAAAAAATGAATAAAGAGATTGAGAACGGTAACGAATAACACGATTCAATAGAGCGAAAAACGCGCTTTAAAATGATATATAACATACCGTAGCCATATATATTAATGAATTAATTCAGAAATCATATATAAAAGTAACATATGTGAGAAAACATTATTTTTGCACCAACCTAATAAAAAAGATCAATACTCTACTGAATGATGTATTTAAATATGACGTGCTTTCAGATTTAAACTGACTTTGTAATTGATAACAAAAAACACACAATGAAAAATATTATAAGATAGAAGCGAAGTTTTATAAATTGATAGCTTTGCAAAGCGCCACTGATAGCTGAATATGGTGCAAATCTATCATTTGAACCAATACTCACAACAACACTTAAACACTTTAGGAATCACTCAAGACCCAAAACTAATAATTTTACAGCACATCAATCTTACTAGTTAATGTCAAAGAAAAACGAACATTTAACATCTTTAAACACTCACTTTCAGAAAAACAAACTTTACCCAAATTGGGTAAACAAAAGAAACTAATCATTTCTAATTCAAACCTATCACTTACCCTATTGTGCAATAGGCAAGCGCCATACAAAGACTAATCATATTAAACACCATCATCATAAAATTGCAAAACCATTCTGAACACAGCTCTGTGTATTGCCACTAACTAAACCAGGGTTTCTAAACTGGGGGTCCATATTAAAGAGGTCCACAGGACTTTACTAAATAAAATAGATTGACATCTGCATACTGCTTAACCAAAAGCATTCTTATTATTGTAAGAACTTGTTAAAGTTGATGTTAAAGCATGAAATTATTTTTGGAAGTCAATTGAAGATCAAAAATAATAAAAGTCATTAATTTAAGTTTGAGGCAAAAATTTTTGTTAAATAAAAGCTGCCCAATCCATGGCCTGCAATGTCATTTGCTATGGCCCACCAAGGAATTTTTAATCCAATGCTCAATCAACTTGAATCATTGTAGTGCCTCTTAACCAATTATGTGAGTACAGAAAAACCGGAATATAATTTGTTTTGCACATCACAGGTTTGTTACTTTACTTCAGAAAAAAACACACAGAATTAAAGTAATAACCTTTTTTGGTCTTCACATAACAAAATTTGTGGTTTTGATTACAATTACAAAGAAGTTTAATTAAAAATAAACAAATTTAAAAAAATTATCACTTTGGTTTCTGCAATGATAGTGGTCTGCAACATACTTCAAGAAAAAAATCTGGCTTGAAAGCAATAAGTTAAGGATGGGATACCCCTGCATTAAACTTAAAACAAAGACCTTCTATTTTACTTTTTGGTCTTTACTGAACTTTTTTTTAAAATTTTGGAGGTCCATAAAGTTTTACAGATTTAGTGTAGAAGTCCATATATTCTAACAAGTTTAAAAATCTTGAACTACACACTAAACACAAACATTCAACACCTACATGACAAGACTTGTGCTCTTCCAATGGGAACCTATCCCCAGCTTCATGCTACTCAACTTAATCAACTGAGTCAAACACAAGCACACCTTTTGATGCACTTTCTGATCTACCCAGAAACAAAAAGTCCGTATTCTATCACAATAACAATTACATTAAGATTACCCTCATAGATTCAAAATTTACACAAGAAAAATGTAAAAAAAACCTCAAACACTTTTACACTGCCATCATTGTGCAAGATCTCATCCCCTTAAAAAAACAAGTAAATAATAACTAGCATTGAAAGAACCAGAAGTAATTTCAGGGAGGAGGCTGTAGAAAGTTAAAAAACATTTTTTTGTTTTTTTTTAATGAAAACCAATTGACGAAAAAAAAAGTCACTCAACTAAAAAAAACCACTTAATTTTCGTGGCTTTACTTTGACCAATTTAATGCAGTGGTTTAGGGGATAGCTTCACCCCCATTACCTGAGTGACAAAAGCGCTTTTAATCTGCCAATGCTTGAAATAAACATTACCACATAATAAGCATATAAAAATGGCACAGCTTAGAATAAACAAATCACTATTTAAGCAGTTACAAGAGCACAATAAACCTAAAACTTACATAACAAAATGATGCCAATTATGCTTGCCACACACAAACACAACTTTTTTGGGTCTTTTTAAAAAGTCATGGTAAGCGATTTTTGTTCATGAAACTAACCCAGATCCTCCCTGTGGTTATAATCACTTTTTAAGAGATCCTCTTCCTTTTGGTTTCCATTTTATTTTATCCTGGTGATGTAGGGGTGCTTCCATATTAGTTTCACCAAAAAAATCGCTTACCATGACTTCTTGGAGAGACCCACTTTTTTTTAACTGCAGCAAAGTACCAACACATCAGTGGCATGCAGTCAGGGCATGCAGGTCATGCTTTGAAGGACTAATGAACTTTTGCATGATGACCATTTTTTTACTTTGTAAAGAACACCACAGTTTTGAGACAAAAGAAAAGAAATCTGAGACTGATCCCAAGTGAAAACCTTTTTATTTTTTTTTATTGTTATTATTTTTTATTTTTAGTTTTTTTAGAAAACATGATTATGGGACAAAAATTGGTCTTCGTCCAAGAATTTCAGACAATTTTTTTATCCTATTTGTAAAGTATTGCATGTCAATTACATGACCAGTATTGGCATACCAACTGCATGACCAGCCTTAAAGGTCACCACACACCACTGCAACACATGATTAATCAACGAAAAAACATGTAGAAAAAGTAGAGATCATATAGTAGTAGAAATATATGGCTTCTTTGTTAAGATTAGGTACTTGGGTCAAAAATAGACAGGACTGATACAAAGGTTTAACCAGTTACCAGGTGTTTACTAGGCTTTTGTACTTTCTTGATTAAAAACCAGCATGGGGCTAAGCCATTATTCAAAATGGTTCAATTTTTGGTCCTAACACTGCACAATGTACAAGGATCATTATAGGGCATGATGATATAACACAGTTTGCACTTAGTTAAGAGCCTTACAGCTCTGGTGCATGAGTTCTAGATTGATTAGTCGGCAGATAAAGGCAAGTGGTCAAGCATCAAGTCTAATATGCATAACTAGATTATGATAGCATAACCATGCAGAACTAGTCTAATATGCATAGCTAGATATCTAGACATGCATGTTAACTAGTCTGCTAACTGCTAACTAGACTGCATAACTAGATAACTAGACATGCATAACTGATATGCATAACTAGATTGAGTCGGCAGCATGGTCGAGCAGTTAAAGCACAGGGATCATGATTGACACGGTGTCGGTTCAAAACCTACTACATCTGTTGTGTCCTTGGGAGACACTTTATGGCAGTTTTTCCTGCTTGGTGGTCTTGGCAAGCAGTTCTAAATTAAAGTCATATCTTTATTAAAAATTTCAAGCGAACAGTAATATCTTGGTATCTTTGGAAGCAGGTCGAGATAATTGCTTGCCCTATGTATAGCGCCTCCATTGCTTTCTTGCAAGGAAGGAGGATAAATATAGAGATAAAAATAAAAATTAAATCTTACATTTTTATAGCAGTATTGTTGATAGCTTACTGCAGTGCAACAGTAAGTTTTTTATTGGCTGCATTAAGGGCAACCACAATACTGATAATAAATAAAATACATCCCATAAAAAATGAATCAAATTCAACACTATTACTTAAGTTGAAGAATTTACTTTTACAAATTCTACTTAAGTATTGTAAATCAATTATATAAAAATATAAGTGTAATATTTTACAAAATATTTTACAAAGCGCTGATACCTGCTTAGCTGATGAAATATTTGGACCATTTTCAGAGTTTTTGGAAGTTTGAATCACAGTGTGACGTGGCATGTGGTAAAAAGGTATATCACATTTAAACTAAAAGCTAAAAAGTTTGACCAGTCTACAAAACGAAAGGTCTATCAAAAAAAAGTACATCACAAAACGTAAATTTAATCGTCGAAATTACTATATTTCTTTACTTTTCAATTAAACTTGATGCTGATTTTAATTACGTAAAAGAAAGATGGGTTAATGTCATTAGTTTATGTTTGAAAGCACAGAAGGTGTACTCAAGGTTTCGGTATTATTTTGCGATATAAGATTTAAAATTTCTGCCTTCGAGAATTGCGCTGTGATTGGTTAATTTTTTGTTATTTTTTTAAATATGATGTCATATGTCAAAGGTGTTTATTTAGAACCACCACGCCACCTAGCAGATATCACAAGATTAATTAAAACTTGGGTGTCAAACCGGACCCGAACCGGATCCGTAAACCCGTATTAACCGTTATTTTCTTTGAATCTGAGGCGGAATCGAATCCAAAAGGTTGAAATATGCTGAACATGAACCGGAGCTGAATCCGTAAAAATTACATCTGCCAAACCTAAATCTAAACCAGGACTTTATTTTAAATACTTCCGGTTCGATGATCTGGTTTTAATTTTTAATTTATTTTAATAGGCTTAGGTAAAAAACGATTTTCTTTTTAAAGTTGCCACAATTTGTTTGGTCGTTTGTTGGGAAAAATAGAAACGTCATAAACAGTGGCGTACGGAGAATTTTTGAAAGGAGGAGACAATACAACCACAATTAAATATGCTCAGCGAAAAAATTTTTTCAGGTGGTAAAAAAGGGCTTCACTTTAAATCTGTCTCGATTTTGTCGGTTTTTCGTCCCAAAACACATAGTGATCCCTAAAATATATTTCTACACTTTGCATTTGTCTTTGATTTCTTGTATTGGTGATCTTCAAGAGGGGGCATAGCTAGAGTTGCCATATTTAAATAGGAAGAATTCCCGACAAACATAGGCAACGAAAAAATTTTTGAAGGGGCGGACACAATAAATTTGTTTATGAATCTAGGACGAAGACCAAAAAAAAAGTTTTTATTTCTAATTGAGCTCGGATTTTCGAACTCGGATATACCTGTTTTCGTCCCAAAATCATGGTGTTCCTGAAAAAAAGTTCTTCACTTTAATTTAATGTCGGAATTTTCTATTTTCATCACATAATCAATGTGTTTTCTTAAAAAATTGCACGTTGTTTTTAGCTAATGCTAAAATACGTTGTTTTTAGCTAATGCTAAAATTCCGGACATTTGGGCTTTTTTAAAAATTCCTTCAAAATACAACATTTAGCATAAAATTCCGGATTGTATGGCAACCCTAGCATGGCACAATGCCCCTTCCCCTCTAAATACGCTTCTGGTCATAAAATATTTTCCAGATGATAAGCTTAAACAATGTTTAGAACGTGGTGGAGTGGTTAAGAGCGCCGTGATTGTAATCGACATGGTCTCAGTTCAAAACTTACTCGCGCCATTCGGTTGTGTCCTTGGGAAAGAAACTTTGTGACACTTTCCCCTGCTTGGCCGCCTTGCATGCAGTTCTAAATTTTAGTCATATCTCTGCAAAAATTGAAAAAGAATAAAAAATTTCAATAGGACAACAATATTTTGAAATCTCAGGAAGCACGTTGGAGTTATTGCTTGCTTTATGTATATAACGCTTCCGTTGCTTTCCTGGGAGCCAGCAGAATAAATATAGACTTGAAATGAAAAAATTGGTCATCATCATCATCGTTTGAAGGGCATCCACTCCAGGTCAGACACAAACAGGACTGGGGCCGAGAGTTTATTCTTTTACTACCCCAGACTGCTGCACTACCTGAATTAGATGCTGGCAGTGGTGTTATTAAGCCAGCATCGAGTTTCGTCATCCAAAACCGTCAGATCTCGTGCTCCATGTGGTGCCCGATGTATAGGGCACGCTGTTAGTACATGGTCTGCGGTTTGCTCAGAGGCGCCACACTCGCAATTCGGTGAAGGAGTGAGACCCCACGTTTTCCATTTGTGATTTGTCCATTTAGAAGCGCGGATGCCAAGTCTGGCAAGGTTGTCCAAGAGATTCCGCGCACCTGGCACAAACGGGCGTCTGGATCTTAGTCTCACTTGGCGAGTATCTGAGCACCCATTTAAAAGACCATGCAAGATATGATCGGGGTCCAGAGATCCACGGTAAGCCAAGGAGAGTGTCGCTCCCATTCGGCGAAGCTCAGCTCAGCTGGCTGGATGCCTGAAAGTACTGGAGTGGGACGCAGACATCCAGTAACTATGCGCAAGGCGTCGTTCAAAACATTGTCGATGAGACGAGTGTGAGCACTGCGACACCAGACTGGCGCACAGTACTCAGCTGTTGAGTAGACTAGAGACAAGGTGGCTATGCGTAGTGTTTTAGCACCAGCACCCCATCCCGAGCCCACGAGTCGCCTCAGCAGTGTGACGCGCGAAGATAGTTTTTTGCGCAATGCCACTAAATGGTGACGAAACGTGAGCGATCTGTCCAGTTTTACGCCAAGATATGTAGGGGTTGGACAGAACGGTAAAAGTCTATCGTTGTTGTAGACCTTTAGCTCACGTTTAGCCTCTCGGTTGTTTAAGTGAAAGGCTGCCGTCACCGTCTTAGTGTGACTGAGCTTCAACCTCCAAGTCTGGAGATACGCTGAAAGTGTGGACATGTCTTGGCTTAAAGTCCCCTCCAATTCCTTCCAGTTTCCAGAAGAATGCAACAATGTTAAGTCATCAGCATAAGCAAACTTTCTGGAAATCATGAAAGGAAGATCGTACGTATAGATATTAAATAGGAAGGGAGCCAAGACCGATCCCTGAGGAACGCCGTTTTAAAGACGGCGTAGCCTGCTTTGCTTGCTGTCACCGGTGGTAAGGGTGAAACTTCGATTTCGGACAAGCTCCATGATCATTTTGACCATGTGCTTATCCGGAAGTAGTCTCAGCAGCTTGCAGGTAAGACCACGGTGCCACACAGTGTCATAAGCAGCTGTCAGATCGATAAATACGGCACCGGCCTTCTTTTTAGCCTCGAAAGAATCCTCGATGTTCTGGGTTAGCAAAACAACTTGATCTACGGTTGACTTCCCGCGTCGGAACCCAGCCTGCTCTTTAGGGAGCAGTGGATCAATTAATGGTTCGACGCGGGCGTAGATAAGCCTCTCGAGGATCTTGTAGGGGACACAGAGCAGAGATATCAGTCGATAACTCTTTAGGTCCCTCACGGGCTTTGCTGTTTTGGGGATCGCGACCACAAGCGCTCTTCTCCAGATCTTGGGAATTTTGAGTCGGCGCAAACAGGAAGAAAGGAAGTCACGTAAAATTGGTCATGTAAGCTGAATAGAGAAAGGTCAGTCTCTAATATAAAGTACGCTAAGCAGTAAAGTGAAAGGTTAATTGCAATGGAAACGTACCAAAGATGATGACACCAACTCATAGACAAAAATCAGATCTTTTAAGACTATGATGATTATTTTTAACATTGTTAAATATCATAGTTCAGGAATGCACAATTTTTTTGTTGTCACTGGCTGCATTAGAGAGTTAGTTTTAACTAATGGCCGCTTGTGAGTGATAATAAGTAAATAAAATTATGTAGCATATTAGGCGCATAAGACGTAGGCCTATTCTATAAAATAATAAGTTTTATTGATAGGCTAATATGGTTTTTACTGCCACCAGTTGTAAGGGAACAAAATGTCAACATTTTTTAACGATCTTATTTATTCAAACACAATCGTAAAGCATTGTAGGCCTAGGATATACAGTATATTAATTTATGTAATCTTACATCTTTGCAAATAAGCTTGCAAAATCAATCAAGTTAAGTTGTTGTTGTCAAACAAAAGCTGCTAAAAATATTGTTTAGTCGACATTTTGTACTAAAGGTGTTCAGAGCAGCATGGTATAAAATTGCTTCGAAAAAGGGAGAAACTTAAGTTAAATTTGTAACGAAATGACACAAGGAGATTTTAAACCGCAGCCGTGCCAATCACGTTTCCCATCAATACAGCCCTCTTTAACTACTCAGCCACAATAATTAATGTAACAAACATGCATTTAAGTAGAAACCCGCTTTCTTTTCATTTACACAAGAATAATACTTTGTTTTTAGCGAATTTTAAATTATATTTTTACCATATGGATTAAAGATTTTGAGACTTAAAATTGCGCACTTCTGGTTGAGGGGTGTTAAAAGTTTGTAGGAGAAGTTCGAAGTCGGTGGAATATTGAAAACATGTAGGTTAAAACTTATATTAATGTTTCAGAAATTGTGAAGAAAAAGGTGAAAATGTTGACGCTAAGAAGTCACAGCCCCATAAATTTTAGAATTGGCCTCCTACCAGCTATAAAATGCAAAAACAAAATACTAAAACTATTTTTAGCTTTTCTAAAAATTGTAAAAATAAACAAAAATGGTTTTTCTATGTAAAATTTGATAATTTTGACTTTTTTTGACCATTAAAACTCAGAAAAAAAACTAAACAACCGAAACTATAAGGTTGTGCAAGTTTCATGACGTAATAAAGCCCTGAAAAAATTATTACTTTTTTATTTTAACGAGTCGAAGTTATAATGTTAAGCTATAATAGTATGCAGACAAAATAAAAAGATAATACTTAAAAAAAGACTTGCACGATTGCTAGTGAAACACTTTATTTTTCATGTATTTGCGTGTGAGTTCCCTGTCTCAAACAGATCAAATAAAAGCATGTACACATACAAGTATAAAAAAGTTTTCAGACTTTTTCATTTGCGCAAAATAGCCCAAAGAACTTGATTTTAAAAATAAAAATATAAAAAATTTTGCTTGCACTTTTGGGGGTCCCAAAATTATTATTATACCTTCATTCAACTTTACTTAAATACGTATACAGAGTAGGGTTTACAATTCATACCTAAATAGCTTGCGGGTGAATGGGTTTAGTGCTTAACTTTTTAAAACCAATAGAACTATCAGAAATAATACAATTTCAGGAATTTTTGGATATGTTACTGTTTACTATGTCCTCCAAGAAACATGCCAATTGAAGCCCATGAGATAAGCCTATTATTTGGGTACAAACATAACCTTACAAATTGGGCAAAAATAGCCAAATAGCAGCATCGTCGCCATCTCAACTTGTTCACCAGCAAGCAAACTCAAGAACAATCTGATTTTTGGCGCTCAGTGTGTTTTTCGAAGCATGAAATGCAGCTGTAAAAATGTTTGTTTGAAGAAAGGAAGTTATTTTACGTCCAATAGTTTATTTCAATGTTGAGTACACCAGATTCACTTATAAAATTGTTTTTTTGCGGATGAAATTGATTGCTTCAACGCACAACGCTTCTAAAATGATTTTTAGGCGTCAAAAAAATTTCGGGCACATAACAAAGCTAAGTAATATTTGTTACATTTAGGCTTTTTGATAAAATTGTACAAAATCATGATTCGAGCAAAATTATTTGGCCCTTTTTTCCAAATCCTTTGATCTGGTGTGTCTATGGCCACGATCCACGTGCCATGTTCTCAGTTTATACGCTTGCAAAAATAGAAAAAAAATATTTTGTAGAATTAGGAATTGAATCAAACCTGAATCAAAAATCCGTGTTGACCGCTAATTGTTTTTTTTTTAACCCGAACCGGAGTTGAACCAAAACTGAAACTGTAAAAGTAGAATTTGCTGAAGCTGAACCGGAACTGAACCTTTAAAAATAAAATTTGCCGAACTTGAATCTGAACCGGAATATTATTTTAAACCAGGGATGTCCAACCTGCGGCCCACTGCTTACTTAAATTTCTTTAGTTACATTTTCATAAACGTATCGAATTCGATGTTACTGCTGTCATAGTAACGTATAAGGAAACAAAGTGAATATGTCAGTTGATTTCTGAGTCAAATGACGTCCAATGAACTGATCTATAAAAATTTTTGTAGGCACAGTTTATCATAAAAATGCTTGCTCCAAGCAGCATTTTTAGTATTCATATTGTTTGCCATTAAATTAGTAATTGAATATGTATGTTGCAGTGTATTTCCAAACATTTTTTACAATATCAAGTGATAGCTGCTAATGACTTAGGCTACTGGTAGTGAAGATAGTAACTTTGAATCAATGCGGAGTACATGGTTTGGAATAAGATCACTGTAGCAGCAGCGATGCTTCTGGTGGTAAAAAAAGGAATCGTTTAGACTTATTAGGACGGTGAAAAAAGGATCAAACATTTTTAGCATTTCTACGTTCAATCTAAAAATTTAACATATCCCTTTCAGACACGAGTTTAGATATACTTTTGGATAGCCCTGTGAAGTAAGATTTACTTTCTTTTGGATAACCCTGGGAAGTTTGGAGAGGCAATTAATAATTTCGAGAGGTTTCTGGGTTGCATTTACCTTTTGGTGTCAATTGACACCATCATGCCTAAAGATTTGTTTCCTTCTTGAGACATCTGGTGTCAATTGCCAACGAAACCACTAAAAGGGTTATGGTCGGGCTTACAGCTGCATTGTTAGCCAAGGAAAGTGCCGCTCTTATTTGGCAAAGTTCAGTTGTCTGGATGACTGAAAGTATTGGTAGGCTGTCAATTGGAGTAGGACGCAGGCATCCAGTAACAATGTGCAAAGCGTCATGCAGGACACCGACTATAAAAAGCGAGTGTTAGCGCTGCCACACCAGACTGGTGCGCAGTACTCAGATGTTAAGCACTGCAAAGATAGGGCAGCTTTGCACAGTGTTTTAGCAGCAGCACCTCATTCTGAGCCTGCAAGTTGCTTCAGCAGTGTGACGCGCTAATATAGTTTTTTTGCTCAATGCCACGAGATGATGACGGATTGCGAGCGATCTGTCAACAAAATAAGTGGGATTGAACAAAATAGTAAAACTCTAATGCTTTGTAAACATTTAGCTCACGTTTGGCCTTTTCGCTATTTAAATAAAATGCTACCATCACCATCTTACTGTAACTAAGCCCCGCAAAAGGCCTTTCAATTTCCACAGGAGGGCAACAATGATAGATTGTCTGCGTAAGTAAACTTTCAGGAAATTGTGGAGATGTAGACGTAAATATAAAGAGGTTGAAAAGGAGAGGAACTCAGACCGATCCCTGAGGAACGCCGTTTTTTAGAGATCACAATTCTGCTTTGCTTACTGTCACTGGTATTAAGACTGAAACTTCTGTTTTGAACAAGCTCAATAATCATTTTGATCATGTGCTTATCTGGCAGAAGTCTCAAGCAGCTTGTATGTAAGGCCAAGATGTCATAAAGAGTCATGTGCCGCTGTAAGATCGACAAATCGACAAAAAATCCTCGATGTTTTCTGCTGATAAAATAACTTGATCCAAGGTTGATTTTTCGCGTCGAAACTCAGCCTGCTCTCTAGGGAGCAATGGATCTGCAATTGGTTCAATTTGGGCGTAGATAAGCCTTTTGAGAATTTTGTAAGAGACAAAGAGCAGAAATATAGGTTAATAACACTTTGGGACTCCTACTGACTTTATCAGCTTTGGGATTGCGATTACCATCGCTCTTTTCAGATCTTGGGAATTTGAATGTGTAACCAGGAAGAAAGAAACTCACGTAACCAGGACTTCAAAGCAGCTCCAGCATGGACATTTTAAAAATTAGTTACCTAATGATTTTAATAGTTTCACATTTTACTGAGATTCCTAATTAATTTTAAATTATGTTTTAATATAATAATACTCGTCATTTGGTCATGGCATCTAATACTAGAATGAATTTCATAGACATTTAATTTTGCGGGCCGCCAAATGCACTTAAATTTATAATTTAGTCCATTATGAAAAAAGGTTGGACATTCCTGTTTTAAACAATTTGACGCCTTGAATAAAACTGTAGTTAAAATTCCTATTTTGTCTCCACCAAATCAATTAAATTTAGGTCAAAAATCAGTCCATGCTCGTTTTTGCTTATAGCAGAGGCCGATATAAATTAGTAAAATTAACCCCAAATGAAGTTAATTACCAAAAGCTTGAGGCGTCGTCGTCGTATGGAAGGGTATTTATTCCGAATCAGACAAAGACAAAACTGTCAAGAGTTTACCCTTTTACGGTTTAAATGCTAGCAGCGATGATATTAAGACAGCATCGGGTTTCCACGTCATCCAGGACCATCAGACAACGTGTCCCATCTAGTGCCCAATGTATGGGACACGCTCAGTGGTGGATATTGGGTGAGGCGAATGAAGCAGTTGCCTCAGCCCTCCTCGAAAATAACACATACAGTTTCAATTCGCTGCAGATGTTTTTTAGAGGTTATTATGAAGTCGGGACGAAAAGTGGGAAATATAAAGAACGATTCTAGATGAAGACTTTTTTTTTTTAGAGGACACCTTGATTTTGGGAGCAAAATAGGGAAATCAGAGATCAAATTCAAGCGAAGACCTTTTTTTTTAGAAATTACTATGAATTTTGGAGAAAAAAGTGAAAGACGAGATCAAAGTTCTTTTTCTTTTTTAGAGAACATCAAGTTTTGAAAATCCTTGCCTCGGGCCCCTGAATTTGAATATCCACCACTGGGCACGCTGTTTGTTTGTTTAGTGGTGCCGTACTTGCGATCCGGTAACAGGGATGGGGTGGCCCAGATGGTAGGTGCTTTCACGCAGCCTGGGCCGTAAGTAAGTCTGTTCATTGATTCTAAAAATGACAGACCAAAACCGAACCTACCAAAACGGAAGGGTATCCACCCATTCCGATGTTCAGTGTGGGTCTGCTAATCGACAAACGTCCTTTTCAGGACGGGGCAATGTTAAGATAAAACTTCCCTTTTCAGGGCACATTGCCAACAAGTTCCCAAGACCCACTATTCTTCAGCTGAACATCGAAGGCCTCACTGCAAGCAAGATGAACGTTCTTCATCACCTCGCTATGCAGTCTGGGGCACTTGTCATCCTACTGAAGGAGACCCACTGCACTGATGCAGAGAAGTTGGTACTTCCAAACTACCAACTAGCTGGGTCTTCTTTAAGCAGGAAGCATGGCCTTGCCACGTTTGTCCACGAGCGACTGAGATACATGCTTTTGGACCAATCTCCACCGACATCGGAGATCGAGTGGTTGTGTGTGGACGTTGATGGCTATAAAATAGTCAACGTCTACAAACCACCACCAACGCTATTGCGAAGGTCCAAACAGTTGCTTACCGGATAGACGTGTCCTTGACAAGTTCCCCAGGTCACAACATCGACCTTCGCTTATTACACCACCAAGGTTTGCTATGGCAGTGCCAAGCATGCCTGTTAAGCGATGGAACTTCCGCAACGCCAAATGGAGTCACCACATTGCTTTGACGAATAAATTCGCAAAGACTTTGTTGCCGCTTGATTCACTTGATGTGGATGTGGCTTACCAGGACTTCTGTAACACCATTAAAAAAGCAGCCAAAAAGACTATTCCACGCGGGTATCGAAATAACTATATTCCGTGTTGGGATGCAGAATGTGAATCCCTGTATAAAACCTTTCTGCAGTCTCCTCAGGGAGACGACTCAAGTTTGGGTGCTACAGCTCTGCTTGCCAAGCTTGACAGAAAGCGCAGGGACCGATGGTCCGAAGCAGTGCGGAGCATTGACTTCTCACACTCTAGTCGAAAAGCGTGGAGTATTTTGAACAACCTTACTGGTAGGTCACGACACTCTTCTCGTCACTGTTCCGTTTCAGCCGATGCTATTGCATCTCAGCTGGTTAAAAATGGGAAATACGAGGCTGTTGACCGCAAGTCATCTCGACTTGTCTTTCAAGAAGTGTCTGACTTTGGAGGGCCACAACACCAGACGCAGTAAATATCTCTGACAATTTTTCACAGAGAGAATTTACTGCTGCCCTTCAACATTTAAAACCAGGCAAAGCTCCGGAACCTGATTCCATCTGCCCCGAGCTTATACTCCATGCTGGAGCTGCTTTGAATTCCTGGTCACGTGACTTCCTTTCTTCCTTGTTTGCGCCGACTCAAAATTCCCAAGATCTGGAGAAGAGCGCTTGTGGTCGCGATCCCCAAAACCAGGAAAGCCCGTGGGGGACCCAAAGAGTTATCGACTGATATCTCTGCTCTGTGTCCCCTACAAGATCCTCGAGAGGCTTATCTACGCCCGCGTCGAACCATTAATTGATCCACTGCTCCCTAAAGAGCAGGCTGGGTTCCGACGCGGGAAGTCAACCGTAGATCAAGTTGTTTTGCTAACCCAGAACATCGAGGATTCTTTCGAGGCTAAAAAGAAGGCCGGTGCCGTATTTATCGATCTGACAGCTGCTTATGACACTGTGTGGCACCGTGGTCTTACCTGCAAGCTGCTGAGACTACTTCCGGATAAGCACATGGTCAAAATGATCATGGAGCTTGTCCGAAATCGAAGTTTCACCCTTACCACCGGTGACAGCAAGCAAAGCAGGCTACGCCGTCTTTAAAACGGCGTTCCTCAGGGATCGGTCTTGGCTCCCTTCCTATTTAATATCTATACGTACGATCTTCCTTTCATGATTTCCAGAAAGTTTGCTTATGCTGATGACTTAACATTGTTGCATTCTTCTGGAAACTGGAAGGAATTGGAGGGGACTTTAAGCCAAGACATGTCCACACTTTCAGCGTATCTCCAGACTTGGAGGTTGAAGCTCAGTCACACTAAGACGGTGACGGCAGCCTTTCACTTAAACAACCGAGAGGCTAAACGTGAGCTAAAGGTCTACAACAACGATAGACTTTTACCGTTCTGTCCAACCCCTACATATCTTGGCGTAAAACTGGACAGATCGCTCACGTTTCGTCACCATTTAGTGGCATTGCGCAAAAAACTATCTTCGCGCGTCACACTGCTGAGGCGACTCGTGGGCTCGGGATGGGGTGCTGGTGCTAAAACACTACGCATAGCCACCTTGTCTCTAGTCTACTCAACAGCTGAGTACTGTGCGCCAGTCTGGTGTCGCAGTGCTCACACTCGTCTCATTGACAGTGTCTTGAATGACGCCTTGCACATAGTTACTGGATGTCTGCGTCCCACTCCAACGGACCACCTACCTGTACTTTCAGGCATCCAGCCAGCTGAGCTTCGCCGAATGGGAGCGACACTCTCCTTGGCTTACCGTGGATCTCTGGACCCCGATCATATCTTGCATGGTCTTTTAAATGGGTGCTCAGATACTCGCCAAGTGAGACTAAGATCCAGACGCCCGTTTGTGCCAGGTGCGCGGAATCTCTTGGACAACCTTGCCAGACTTGGCATCCGCGCTTCTAAATGGACAAATCACAAATGGAAAACGGAGTACTGTGAAAATGCTTCCAGGCTCCGTGCTTTTGTGCCCGAGACTGGTGCCAGGCCTGTTGGGATGGTCTTACCCCGAGCAGCTTGGGTTAAGCTCAACCGCCTGCGGACTGGTGTTGGGCGATTCCATTCGTCCATGCACAAATGGGGTCTCACTCCTTCACCGAATTGCGAGTGTGGCGCCTCAGAGCAAACCGCAGACCATGTACTAACAGCGTGCCCTATACATCGGGCACCACATGGAGCACGAGATCTGACGGTTTTGGATGACGAAACTCGATGCTGGCTTAATAACATCACTGCCAGCATCTGATCCAGGCAGTGCAGCAGTCTGGGGTAGTAAAAGGATAAACGCTCGGCCCCAGCCCTGTTTGTGTCTGTCCTGGAGTGGATGCCCTTCAAACGACGACGACGAGGGATGGGGTTATGACAAATATAATCGATTACAATTACGATTACGATTACGCAAAATTTGAAAGTAATCGATCACGATTTTGATTACTTACGCATTCTGCAATTACGATTACGATTACACAAAATGATCATATGTTTTTCAATTGCTACAACAGAAATTTGGAAACGCATTTGTTGAACAATCTTTTCATTGATCAATATCACGATTAGCATTCAAAATGTTTTATACATTCATAATCATAAGTTTTAAAATAGTTTATCTCACTGGTTGTCAACTTGGTCCAGGTGGACCACCAGTAACCCACCAGAAATTTCTAGTGGTCCACAGAGTGTTTCATAAATTTTTGATAAAACATAGCTTCGGTGGAGAGGTTACTTTTTATACCATAAAATTGCTATGGAAAGCAGCCATATTGGATTAAACATTTTTTTAATTGATTTATTTATTTTATTAAAGCAAGACAGAAACAAACAACAAAAAATTAAATAAATGTTTTCGGCAAACTTCAATCCTCATCAGGTTTTGTAGTGAATAGTCTTTCCTGACTTTACTTCAATTTAAATAGAAGATCAATTATTTGTAAATGCTGACAAAGTAATTTTGTACAAGACGAAGACAGATTTTTTAAACACTATAAACACATTACGGTAGTTAAATAAAGCAGAAAAAACAGGCTAATTTTAAACACTGCAAAAACACCTTGGCAGTAAATTTAATTACTTAAAACAAAAAATAAAAAAAAGCAGATTTTAAAAAATGTTTAGTAAGAATGATGTTCCATAAGCATATAATTGACGATTTGAATTTGGACTAAACTTTCGTATTAATAGAGCTAGTCTTATTAATTGTCTTGTTAAAAAAAATTCCAGACCAAATTTAAATCGTCAATTATATGCTTATGGAATATCATTTTTACTAAACATTTTTTAAAAATCAGCTCGTTTTTTCATTTTTTGTTTTAAGTAATTAAATTTACTGCCAATGTGTTTACAGTGTTTAAAATGAGCCTGTTTTTTTCTGCTTCATTTAACCACCGCTAATGTGTTTATAGTGTTTGAAAAATCTGTCTTCGTCTTGTATAAAATTACTTTGTCAGCATTTACAAATAATTGATCTCTATTTAAATTGAAGTAAAGTCAGGAAAGACTATTATTTTGTCAGCATTTACAAATAATTGATCTTATATTTAAATTTAAGTAAAGTCAGGAAAGACTATTATTTGTCAGCATTTACAAATAATTGATCTTCTATTTAAATTGAAGTAAAGTCAGGAAAGACTATATTCACGACAAAACCTAATGAGGGTTGAAGTTAGCCGAAAACGTTTGTTTAATTCTTTGTTGTTTGTTTCTGTCTTGCTTTAACCCTTTGACAGTCTAAGGGGGTTTCAAGGTTCTGAGTTAAATGCCCTGCGTATCACATGTGATGCACGGGACTGTCAAAGGGTTAATAAAGTAAATAAATCAATTAAAAAAATGTTTAATCCAATATGGCTGCTTTCCATAGCAATTCTTGATAAAACGTTTCTGAAAATTATAAACGTTACAATAATATATTATGCTTGAAGTGCACATATGTAAATTATGTAGCTAGCTATGGACCGCGGCAGTATTCTATCTTTAGTGATTGATTGGTGTCTGATAAGCTAATTTCTTTGATGTTTTTAGCTCGACAATATGCTTGACCTTGTGCTTGGCACAGAATGCTGTCATACTAGCCATTAACTTTGTCAAAACAAACTCAATGAATAATGGGGTGTTTGCGTAATTCCTGAAAACTGAAAACTTAAAAACACTGTTGCTTCACCCAGAGGCGAGATGGTTGTCAAAAGACCTCAGCCTTGAAAGGCTTTTGATTTTGTAGGAACAAGTGATCAACTTTCTAAAGTTCAAGTCCCAAATGTGGTTGATTGTAAATACAAAAAACAAACTGGAAAAGCTCGAGAAATTCTATAAAAACTTGAGAATACTGAGATAAAATTAAAAATATACTACCTTAGCCGTATCTTTAAAACAGTAAATATGCTGAACTTCGAACCAGGCTTGCAAACTTGAACTCGAAAAATAAAAATTGCTAAACTCGAACTTAAACTCGAACTCAAAAAAATATAATCAAATTTGAATTCATTAATGGAAAAATTTTAAAAAGAAAATAAATAATATCTTGGATTTTATTTTGATATTAAATTGTTAAATTTCAAAAGCAATAGAGATGTATTTGACTTGCGCCTCGAGAAGTATTTGGGCAAAGTCAGAATTTTTCGGGTAGCCACAAGAAAATATTTGGGCAACAAAAAATTTTTGAGCATAGAAAACCAACTACTTTTGTAGGATAATGTTTTCAAATTCAAAAAAAAGATTACGGTTTGAGATGAAAATTTTGTTCAAAGATCACTACATTTTTGTAAAGTACTCAAGATCATGATTCGGGCAAAGTCATAAAATTTGGGCGAAACTATATTGCCCCTAGCCCCAAAATATTTTTTCGGCTGGTACGCCTATATGATGGCCTGTTTCATTATTTCCTTTACTTTGTTTATCTCTTTGTGTCCTTCCAATTTTTTAAAGTTAGTTTGTAAATAAGCTTAATCGAGCTTTTGATTTTTACAGCATCCAATAGAACTCGAACTCGGACTTGCGAATTTTTTATGAACTCGAATAAAAATCTATCGAGTTCGCTACCCTGCTTCGAATTGCAAGACAAAAAAATCAGATTTGATTACTTGCGTTCAGCTGGTAGAAGGCTACATCGAGAAACTGAAATATTGGAAAAAACAATTTAAGAAAAGAACCGTTGACATTTGAAAATTTCAATAAAACCGCTCTAACATTTAGAATGCATAACTGCATGCTTTGCTCATCGCGAAGGTCTTCACCCAGACTTTGGGAGAAAATTTGAGCATCTTTTGGAGATGGATTATCCACTCTGGTTTGTATATTTAGAAAATCATGAGCCAAGAGATGAAATTTCAAGGTGGCTGAAACGCTGTTGGATTTAAAATAGGATGGAAACTAAGAGCTAGAGTAAACAAGGAGGGGTATTTGCGTACATCTTGATAAAGGATTCACATCCAAATATTTTTCAACAATTAAAAACAAGCATTATTGTTTTCCCTACTTGATGGATGGCGGAATCTGCGTTTTCAGCTGTAGTGGTTGTATTCAGTTTAAAAAGAAGCAAATTGGACATCAACAGCAGAGGAACTATCCGATTAAGACGGAATGATTTTGTCAAAGTACATTTTGATCCTTTGCGCTGAAAACACCAAAACCAAGTTAGTCATTAGAGCTCTAGAGTCTAGAGTCTAGACTCTAGACTTTTCTATTGATTCTGCAAAATAGATTGTACTACGTGTGCATGTTTTGTTAAAACAAAACTTGAAATTAAAAGTATGTTTTCTCACTAATTTTTTAGTGGCTAAAATTTTTATTTTTTTATTTATTTATTTTTTTTTATCTCTATATTTATCCTCCTGACTCGCAGGAAAGCGACGGAGGCGCTATACATAGGGTAAGCAATTACCCCGACCTGCTTCCGGAGATGCCAAGATATTGCTGTCCGCTAGTAAATTAGTAGAGATATTACTGTAATTTAGAACTGCTTGTCAAGACCACCAAACAGGGGAAAGTGCCGTAAAGTGTCTTTCCCAAGGACACAACAGAATGGCACAAGTAGGTTTTGAACCAAGACCATGTTGATCATCAGTCCGGTGCTTTAACCACTCGACCACGCTGCCGATTTTTTTTTTTTTTTTTTTATTTATTAATTAAACAAGTAGTTAAATCCAATGTGCAAACTAAGTGTGATTGCTTAATTAGTTTGTTGGTTATTATTTTATTAAGGGTAAAAATTAAACATGTCTTTGAGTTTATTGCCCTATGTGCAATACAGTTTCGACTAATAGCGTTCATGTGGTATCCGCATAGCAAAGTGATTCATCAGATTTTTTTAAAAATGGGGCATGGGCTAAAAAGGTTGAGAAGCACTGGTTTAACTGAATAAAGGCGACAACATGTAACGTCACAAATAGGATTTCCGCGCTTAAATGGTTGCTCAATATAATCGATTGCGTCTAAGTTTTTCCTAAATTACGATTATGATTACATGAAAAGCGTAATCGTTTGTAGATTATGATTAATGAATACGATTACCCCATGTCTGTCCGGTAAAGAAGGGAGACCCCATTTGTGCATGAACAAATTGAACCGCCAGCACCATTCCGAAGGTTATTGAGCTTGATTTAAGCTTAAAGCGAGGAGATCCCATTCCAGCAGGCCTGATACTAGTCCTGAGAATAAAAACACAGAGCCTCGATGAACTCTCACAGTACTTTGCATTCCATCTTAAAATTGTTCACTGGAAATGTTGAATGCCTAGTCGATCAAAGTAGTTTAATAGTGCAGCTGGCACGAACGGGCGCCAGGTTCATGTAATATATTGGTAATTTTGGTTTGGCAACACACAACACACAATTTGTATTCCTTAGTAACTAACTTACTATCGCTGACTAGTTAGGATGACGATGTATAATAAAGAAAAACAAAACATATAAAACTGAGTGTGCTTTATAAGAGAGAAACGACAGAATATTACAGTTCATAGTCTCACTTAAAGGCGTTTGAAGCAGGAATGTGGAGTCGGAGTCGCGAAATTGTACGTTTTAGGACGAAATCGGAGTCGTTTTTTAGTTTTGCTGGAGTTGGATTCGGAGCTGGAATCATTTTAGTTTTTTTGGAGTCAGAGTCGGAGCTGGAGCCGTTTTTTAGAATTATTGGAGTCGGATTCGGAAGTCGTGGTCGTTTTTTAGATGTGCAGGAGTCGGAGTTGGAAACGTTATTGTTTTTTGCGACTTTGACTCCACTTTAGGCTAAATTAAGCTTACATGTTTGTTACAGCTGGTCAAATGTACCAAACCAATAAACAAGCATGCGCATACACAGAGAATGCTTTTCTGAAGACAGTGTCGCTTTTTGGCCCTAAATTTGAAATAAATAAAGAATGGTTTTTGCTTTAAATCGACGGACCAAAGGGTAGATTCTTTTGAAAAATGTAAACTTACCCTTGGTTCAGTGACTGTTCTTCAAAGTTCCATTGAAGATTAAAAAATTACTTTTACATTAATTCTATGACAAAATAACCTTTGAATTAATGTGAAAACTTTGATTAAATAAACCAGGAGTGGCCAACCTGCCGCGCATTGCAGTTGGGGAAAATATTTAAATGAAAAACGTTCCACAAGTTATATCTAGCTATATCAGACGACCTTTTTTTGGAGAACACTATGATTTTGGGACGAAAAATAGAAAAATCAAAGATCGATTCTAAGTGAAGACCTTTTTTTTTTTTTTAGAGAACACTATGATTTTAGGACGAAAAATAGGAAAATCATTAATCGATTCTAAGTGAAGACCTTTTTTTTAGAGATCACGTTGTTTTTACTATGAACTTTTGAAATCTTTCGTCTGTGTGGCGCATGTGAACTGGACTTGAATGAAATTGGCGCTTGAAATAAACCTTTGAATTCGTATAGACTTGATTTTCGGAGACAAAATAATCCATCAAGAACTTTTGTCTGGACAGACATACTAAGATTTTGCTTGTATGGTGTAAAAAGATTTCCTAATTTCAAGATAACAATACTTTCCCAGTTAAGATATACGTATAACCTATCCAGCAAGTTTGATTTTGAAAGTGTAAATCTTTTTTTTGTTCAAAGTGAAAGCTGGTAAAATAGAAAAGGTCTTCATTTGCAACAAGAACGTTCCACCTTCATGAGTAGACTAAATCAAAAATATTTGCCGGCCTAGTAAATAAAATACCGCCACCAAAAAATGAAGAGCTTTGTGTTTATTTATTTTTGGCCTTTATTAAGTTTTTTGGTAAAAATTTCTTCCAACGCTAAAATTTGCATTTGTTAAGAGAGTTTTTTCGACCAAAAAATGATCTTTTTAAACTTTGACCTTCCTGCCCAAAATTTTTCCGGTGCTTCTGATTGCTGTACCTCTTTGGTTTTTTGCTTGCCAGCCGCTACTGCTGATGAGGGAGCATACTCCATGGAATGGTGGTTCTGTTAAACAATCTTTTGGTATGTGTAACGACAATAATGTCATGAACAGGAGCAGTAAAGTTGAATTTAAAAAATAAAAAATTTTAAACTATAACTAAAAAAATTCAATATTGTTAATTATTTGACTAATTTTTAAGAAAACTAAATCGAATAAATACTCAGAAGCAAAAAAACATTTTGTCAGAGGGGCTAAATTCAAAGAAAAAACATCTTATTTTTAAAAATGCATACAATTTTTTAAAAGTTTGAAAACGGTCGCGCTGCTATTCCGTATCTTGTGTAATGTAAAAGTAATTTTTTAATCAATAATAAAAAGGTCTTCAGTTCGACAGCTTTGCATTTTTGAAAATTTTTGAGACCGACGCATTATTGCTCGGGCAAACCCTCACTTTTATGCATCAAACCCCATACCCCATACGACCCCTTAGATATTCCAATCGGCCACTTGGAAGACCACTGGTTTAAACATAAAATTTGTTCATATACCGGTACATAGCGCACAACTAGACAATATGCATTGGTAAGAAGAAATATTTCGAGTATTCGATTTCTTTCGCATAAAATTTTATAAATTCAATTGCTCGTGTTACGAGTGATCAGTCAAGATCAAACAACGAAAGCAAGCAGCGAAAACCTTTTTCGTCCTTAGTTGGACTCGTCAAGATGCTATAACTTAATTTTATTCTAAGCTTGTTAAGTAAAATTACTAAAATTCCTGTTCTGATTAGTAGTTGCGATCAAAAACATCAACTTTTTCAAAGCTGAATTTCCCCAACAACACATTGTTCCTCATTATGACTATAAATACCGGCGGTTACCCCTGGCTCAAATAACAACATCAGGTTTCGTGAAACACATGTGCTTACTTTGCATAACTTCTCGATTCTGCTTAAGCTCACTATTTAAATAAAGAGAAAAAGAGATGAAATTTTGTGACGTTCGTTTTCGCTTTGCTCAGACCAAATTTAACTCGTTAAAACAAAACCGCGTTTGTCAGGTCTGCGGGTTTACCGAGAAATGCGGGACGAGCATTTTGATCGTAGCTTACTTGGCTCAAGGCAACAGGTCGAGTTAATTTTCAAAGAACAGCATCAATGCTTCGAGAGAAAACTATAGTAATTAGGAAAACAAAACAATTGTATGATTCATTTGAAAAAAAAAAAAAAAAAACGTTTTCTTGTTAAGGCACAGCGAAGAAACCGCAAACAAGAAATGTAATTTTAAATGCATGACGTCGCTCTTGCTGGAGCAAATAAGCTGCTAATAATTAAAGCAAAATCAAAAGGGAAAAGTAGGAATTTTCGACGAGTTCTGAGTCTGACAAGAAATCCAGCAATTTTTTGTCGGAAGTTGTCAAGATAGAGCTACATAGAAATATAAATATTAAGGGTTGTTTACCCTACAAGCGTAGAATGGAGTACTCTTTGTTATATTGATTTTTTTACTTGTTTACGCGCTTAAGCGCTAAGCGAAACCGAAAAAATCAAAAAGAAACCAATACTCCATTCTACGAACGTAGTGAAAACAAGCTTTTAAGGTCTTTTTGCTTCTTGGTTTGGCCAAAAGTTATGACGCATATTGCTAATTTAGTACTTTGATTTTCGGCAGGATAGTTCAGTTTGTTAATAAAAGACTTGTTAGCAGAAGGACAAAAGTTCAATGCTCAGTCTAAGTGATAAATTTTCGTTTTGGTATCGGGAAAGGGATTTTTGCGGTCAGTTTCTAAATAGGGTCATGCTGCTTACGTGTTCAATAGAATTATTTTGCGATAAAATAATCCAACATTGAAGACTAGAAATAAGTTATCATTTCACTTTTTATAATATTACGCAGCGTGTAAAATTGCTTTTGATGCTTTTAAAATAAATTAAAGTTTTTGAAGAAACTGACAACAGGCAACAATGGTGCACTGTAAATGCCTTTTCAGAATTTATTTGAAAACTGTTGTTTCTTAAATTGATTAAAATTTGATGACAGATGATGAAAATTTGGTTGCTGTCGATTATGTGCATAACTTGTGTCAAAAATATGGCTTCTTTTGGAGGTTAATTAATTGCCTTTTGACGGCTTCCTGTCTCTTGAAATACAACGCGATTTAACGAAAAGTGAAAATTTGACGTTTATTATAAAAAAAAAAATCAAAAAGTAAACTGAATTGAATGTTCCTAAAAATGGATCGTTTGGTCACGTATCCATTGCGTCAAAACTTTTTAAAAAAATTAAAAAACAATTTCAGGATCTTATCAACGTGAAGAACGAAATATTATTGTCTAAACCTCCGCAACAACATTTATTTGCAAAAGTCTCCATGTGTTGTTGGGCAATTAATGCCTTTTTTTTCCTTTTCATTCTATTGTTGTTTTTCTAGCACAGTGGTTCTCAATCTTTTATGGTTCGTGGCCTTTTTCCAGAAACTCTGAACACCGTGGCCCCTTGCTTTGTATATTCTCCCAAAAGACAAAAGGTTATCACGTTGAAACTGTTTCTGACTCCTTCATTTTAGTTGCAATAGACTAGTGAAGACCAAAAAAAAGGTCATCATTTTGAACCAGCTCAATATCTACCAAATCGGTTTGATTGTGAACAAATGCATTTTTTATTTTGTATTTTTCCACCAAAAATGATTCATGCCCCACCAAAATTTTGCCGGCAACGCCCCACGTTGAAAACCACTGTTCTGTCAGAAAGTACTTTTTAACATTATTGTTTTTTTAGAACCTATTATTTTATAACATAAAAGGTGACGTCAATTTAATGTCAAAATCTGAATTTATGCCAGTCAACAACACGATGATAGTAAGTAAAGTTGATTTTTTTTCGTGGTAAGCCGAAAAGCTACATATACTTGCTTAATAGATTTTACATTTATTAATACAAAAACAAAATAACTCCAACAGCAGGTTTCATCTGGATAACCCCATAGTACATGCTTTGTATCTGGCTTAATTTTTTATTACGGAAAACATTTGGGCAGGAATGTGCAACAACGGGAGAAATGCGTACAACAGGATTAAACTGCGGGCTAGATTTGCATTATTTATCAACAGTGATGGCCTTACAAAAAGGGGATCCCGGTGCAAGAAAAGTAAGGGGGCCATTATTTGGTGTTCCTTCTTACTTAAAAAAGGCCTTTGCCAATTGTCATAGGGGGAGCCATTTTTAGTGTATAAAAACAAAGCGACCTATAAAAAAAAAGTCTTCAATTTAGGGGGCCCGATGCGGTTGCTCTGTTTGCACCCTATTAAAGCCATCACTGTTCATTGACAATAATTTGTTTGTTACTACGAAATCGATTTAGTTTGAATGCAAATCATGAAAAAAGTTTTTCGCATTTGCTGCAAGAGAGGTTTGAACTTGGCTTATTCTTCCAATCACTCTAGAGCCGTAAGGCCATGAGACCATTCAACAATGATTGAAATGGCGAGGGCCATCGATCGTACTTTCAAGACCTTCCGCAGGCCGCATAACTTTACTACGGGTTCGGTGAACCGGGACCTGCTAGTTGAAGAAGACAAATATTAACCGAGTCGAATCGGAACGTTTTAGCGAACCTAGCCTCATATATCTATAGCAGTGGTTCTTAACCTGGGCGCTACCGCCCCCACGTGGGCGCTTTTGATTTTTGGGGGGACGGAAATATTCAGGGGGCATTTTTGGGGGTGCTGAAGGTGTACGGTATTTATCTCATTGCAGAGACCTTTTTTGTGTGTTTTTTTTTAGAGATCACAAGATCAGACGTCTTTTTTTCTCAGACAACATCAATTTTTGAAAATTCTTGCCTCGGGCGCCTAAATTGGAATATCCACCACTGTGTAAAATCCTATGCACTTTACTGTATAACTCATCATCTTCAGCAGTTACATTATGGTGGGCGACAGCCTATGGAAATCTCTAAAAAGGGGCGCTGGGTAGAAAAAGGTTAAGAACCACTGATCTATAGTAATAAAAATTTTTTTTCAGTAATTATTGCTGTTGTTAAAGTACTACGAACTGAAAATATGCAACAGCAACTCTGCAGTTAATTTTATGCTTTACTAGTATCTATAGTTTTCTTTAATAAAAAAAATTATGGTTTGCGGCATTTTTTTAAAAAGGTTTTATAGGCCTTACAATTAGAAAAAACACTAATTATTGCATGTTTAGGAAGACGATGCTTCGCCCATTTTAAGAAGCAGGAAGTCAGGAAGATGTGTCTTGTATTGGGCGGTTGTTGCGACTGCACTTTGTTTTTGCTTAATCATTGCCGTTGCCGTTATCAACTCCCGACATTCATCGACAAATTTTCAAAAAAGTACGTTTTGACACGAAAAAAAAACGTTTTGAATATAAAAAAAGTTTTCGTCTTGTAACACTTTAATACATATTAAGATTCTCCAAGCGTTCGTTGGTGCACCATGAATTCGGATGAGCAAGAAAAATGCAAAAGCATGTCTGCTGCATTCAAGCAGGCCGGTTTGTCGCCAATAGTTAAATGTATAATGAAGGATGGCCCTGACGAATGCATCAGCGCAATGAAAAATACGGAGGTGGATGCTTTTACTACTGACGGTGGTCATATGTTCAGTAACTTGAATTCAATTAAACCAATCATGGCAGAGAATTACGGCTTCGGTAAGCTTTACGGCTTTTTGCTGAGGCAAACGTCAAGATTGTCTATTATTGTGTTTTTTACTCTTTTACGTTTTCACTCATTTATGTTTTTCTTTTAGATTTTAAAGTTTTTGTTTGAAGTTCAGAATGGTAGAAAAGGCTAAGACTACTTATGGTATAATGATACCGACATCATCAAATCCTCCAAGCGAAATATTTATAGAAAAAAGGCTTGATTAGAGCTTTTTTTATTCCCAACTCTACGTTTATGCCATAGAATGGGCTTTTATTGGACACTTTCCGTTTTTATTTGAAAAACCTAAATTACAGTTTCCAGACGGATATATGTACTTGTGTAGAATTGTTTTAAAGTTCTAGTAATTTTCAAGAATCATTGATTACAACAATGTTTAAATTGTTTTTGGTTGCTCTTCCATCTAGCTTGTCGCAATAAAGCGATATGACCTGGCCTATATACTTTTGAAACTGCTAAATATAAGGTTTTATGAAAGTTTACTTATAAATATATTTTCCGTCACTGTTTAACGTGAAATTATTTTACCATTTCAATAGCCTGTGATTGCTTGAAAACTTGTACGTTTTTCATAAAAATTTTTTCTACAAAAATTGAAAGCTGTACTCCGATCCGAATAATATTTCGTTTACACCTCGGGTTTCATTTCTTTTAGGAGACGCTTCATACTGGGCAGTTGCGGTGGTAAAAAAAACAGACAACTCCACTTTTCTTACCACCAATGGCCTTAAGGGGAAGTACGCTTGTCATACCGGGTATCAGAGGAGTGCCGGATGGAACATGCCCATGGGAAAGTTGAAGGAATTGAGTGAGTAATCACAGTGATCCTTTTTTTACGCATCTTGAAACGGTTTATTTCTCAACTTTACTTTTTTCTATTTTTTAAATTTACAAATAGAAAAAAAGTAAAGTTTTTCTGCGTGTTTTTTTTAAAGACTGTTACGCCACCTTGTAGTTGATTGTGGATCAAAAAAATTCTAACCCTCTGTGTTGTGGTAAGACCTAAATCCTAAAGTACGTCATTTGCCTAATTTCGATTGGAGAAAAAAGTTTTATGTTATTACCTTGGCTTTCTTAAACCACAAAGTTGACTCTGTGAAACAATCACAATCTTACAACGACACATTACTTAAGACAAAAAAATATGTTTGTAAAGCAAAACACCCCTAGTTGCACATGAAATACAGTCAAGGCGCTTTTCGCAATAACTAAACAAAAATTCAAGCAAACCTTATAAATTGTATCGAACAAAAGTTGTTGCCTTATATATTATAGCCTTATATAAGGAACGGAATGTAATACTTTTGCCAAAAGAGAGTGGAAAAACTTTTGTAATAAAAGAGACGCTAGATCAGGGTTGGCGAACCTTTGTTGTAGGGCGGGTCAAAAAATGACAGTTTTTTGAAACTTACATTAAGTTGGGTCATTGGCTAAAAAAAGTTGAAGACTAAAAAAAAGTCTTCACTTCCCATTAGTATCTAAAATTTCTAATTTCGGCCAAAATTCAAGATGAAGAGAAAAAAAGTCTGCACTGTCCAATCCGTCCTACATTAATGCCGCTGACTAAAAATGCCAGAAATTTCAGAACATAGGTGGGTCATTGAATTTCAACTAGTGGGTCACAACGTGACCCGCGGGTCAGTGGTTCGCCATCCCTGCGCTAGGTTATATACCATAGAAACTAGTTTAAATATTTTTATAGCAAAATCATAAATTGCAAAATGCAGTAGTACAACATGTATTATTACCAAACCCTTTTGTCTCAATAAAATAGGCTAATTTTTTAAACAAAACAAGTTCAAGAAAACGGACAAAACCTAAATTTTTAAATATTTACTATATTATAAACAAATCATCTTGAAATGATTCTTAAATCTTAGAAGCTAAATCTACAGTAAATATAGTTTTTAAGACGCCTACAAAAGATAAAATCAGTACAACTTAACACTATAATGATATTGAATGTTTTTACAAGGCTGGCTCTTAGCACCGCACCAAAATTTTAAACGAAGTTCTATCAACATAGGTTCACTTTAAACTTGATCCTAACTCTAATCGTAACCAACAGTCCGTTTGAATCAAATAGATGTTTAGTGGTAATATCACTGTTCGAGTTTAACTGTAACCATTGTACTCAGAAATTACGTCGGTGCAAAATAAAAGTTATAATAAAGTAAAGCATGCAAATAAATAAAAAGCAATTAAGCAATTATTATGGCACAACCAGAGGTTTTCTCGGTAAAACAGTGAAACGGAAAATGCAAAAGCGTTCAATCCTTGGAATTTACATACCTTGAATTAGGTTTTCGAATTGTGTTCATGTTTAATGGTGACTTAATCTTGAAGAGCTATTTTGCTTCTGCGTGGCTGCGACCCAAACAGATGGCGAAGAAACAAGAAGGATATATTTGGGGTCGTGATGGCCATATAACTTGAAATCCTAATCATCTTGGTTTTGCCATCCTTGGTTCTTTGGAAAAGAAAGCCGAATATAGCTTCATGCTCACTTGACGACAAGCAATTTTAAAAACAAACGTTCAAGACATCATATCAATAAATTTCAACCAAGCTTCGAAGTCTTGAAATCTCTCAAAGCAATATTGAAGTAGCCCAATGGCTTGGTTGCCTGAAGTACCAAAATAAGCCGTTTCTTGCGACTCGGTTGAATCGATGATAGATACTGAATCAGATGGTGATGATGATGATAATGAGGATGATGATTTTAAAAGTACTGTTGGGGAATTGCTCTATCTCAAGCAATATTTAAAAAACAATTTTCACAGATCTTACAAATTTAAAGTATAGAACAAAGTTACATTTTAGGTTTAGCACAACTCAACCACGACACTGACTGTAGAATCATTAAATTGTGCAAAAAATCTTCTGACTGTTAATAGTAACAAAAATTGATATGTTTTGGATGATCTTCTATGTTTTGTTCATATACTTAAATAAATAAACCGAAAAAATTGTCAAAAACTAACCCATTGATTTCATCAAGATATCATCAATGGATGCGGTGATAAATTAAAAACCGATGTTGCCGAATTTTTTGGAAAGATATGTGCCCCCGGAGGAAAGGGAAAGCTTTGTGCCGGCTGTAGTGGATCCTGCCAAAAAAGTTGCGAGGGAGAACCGTTTTGTCGCTACGATGGAGCTTTTAGGTTTGCTGCATTATTATCGATATTAAAAACTTTTTATGGAGTCAATAACCTTTCCTATCCCACGATTTTATTTTTTTTAACATTCATCTTTGAAATTTAATTTGAAAAAGTTGGTGTACGACAATTTTTCTGTTTGCAGATATTTGCAAGCAGTTAAATTTTGCTCACGTTAAGAAATAAAAAAAATTATAATCGAACATAATAGGCTATAAAAGTTTAAAATATAATTCGAGAGATTGCTTGTCGTCGTTAAATGCCCAACGAGTCGTAGTACTTTTCTTATTTCTGACTACTTAAATTTATTTTCAAACAGATGTTTGGTTGAAAAGGGTGATGTTGCTTTCGTGAAACACACAACAGTTTATTCGAACACAGATGGAAACAATAACGAAACTTGGGCAAAAGACCTTCAGTCTTACGTAGGTTAATATTTGAAAATTGTGATTTTTGAAAATATATAAATTAATATTTAATATTTGAAAATAAGTGATCATGTTAATATATGAATATGATCAGGTTAATAGATAAAAAATTATTATTTGAAAATCTTTGGTAGGTTAATATTAAAAAAAGTTAATATTTGAAAATCGCAAACAAATTTTTGAGCAAATCAATTTTGATGGTGTGTTGCATACCGAGCGCAAACTTAATGTTTTGCCTTGGAGCAAAATTAAGATGTCTTGCTTTGAAAGTCGATTGCTATTTTACATATGCAAACTAAAGCCAGTCACCTAACTGTCTACAATTCGAAAATGTCGGAACAGCTTTGAGAAGTACATTAAAAAATAAATAATTGTTTTATAAATGTTTTTTTTTTTTGGGCATTAAAGCAGAAATCAAAACTTTTTGCCCAAAAGCGCATTTGCTTAAAAAAATGTTCTCGAATTTAATTTGAAATGGTTTCCGAATCATTTGACTTGGCTTTGCGTATTTTGAATATTTGAAATGCGGAAGCTGATGGCATTTAGTTATATTTTAAATTAAACAAAGTGATGAAACTTGAGTAGCCACAATCGTGTTTTTCAAATGACGACTTATATGGCCCAATGTATTTGCCTGGGGGCTATAGACAAAAAAACCTTTATAATTGTTTGAGCCGGTACTTTTTAAATAATTTCAGCTAAATAATTGAAGTGCGAAAACTTTTTATCAATATCTTTTTATCTATTTTTTATCACTATATTGTTTTCGCATTTCTAAAAATCGACGTCACAACGCATTAAAAAACTTTTTTCTAATTAACGTGTGTTTTGTCTTGACAACGTCTTTCGATGAAGAAGTCAATTTTTCATCAGATCCAAAGCTCTGCGACTACTAGTAAAATTTTCAATTAATCTGTTACAAAAAGCTTCATTTGACCATGAATCCGCATACTCCCTTCCATGTTTAAAATTTCTGTTGTTTTAAGGTTTTTTGCGGAACATTAGTTATAAAAAGATTTTTGCGATAAGTGAGAATTAAACGCGCCAGTGCCAGTACCAGTGCCAGTGCCAAGCTTATAGACTTAGATTTTAATCAAATTCACAACTTTATCAATTTGTAAATAAGTCATTGTTTTAAGTGTTTGAATGAGAAAATAAGAATATTTTTTTAGAATTTCGAACTGTTGTGTCCCAACGGTGGAAGGGCACCTTTGGCTCATTACGAAATTTGTAATTTGGGAAAAGTTCCGTCTCACGCAGTTGTAGTTTCTATCAATGCTTCCGACCTAGCGATCACTCGTGTAACGCAATTACTGCTTATTGCTCAAGTGAGTTTCATTTGTGTTGTTTCAATGGTTTTGCAATTGCGCTTTTGTCAATAACTTTGCGCCACGTCAAAATGTCTATTTGGATTTGTTGCAGCTCAAATTTGCCCGTGATGCATTTTTAAAAGTGTTTACAGTCATGTCTTATGAATGTTTTCAGTAATAAACTAAGTTTCACTTTGCGGCAGTTTAAATAAAAGCTTGCAGTTTACTCTATATACAGAATAAAAAACTAAGAAATCGAGTATAAAATTCAACCTAGTTTGTTGAGTTTATGCCAGTCATTGGACCACGAAATGGCAACCTATAGAATGTTTTTGTTCTGACCGCTTAATCTCAAAAATCGTAAGAAATTTTTTGATTTTAATTGTTTATTATTTGCTTTTTCAAACATAATGCGCATAAAAACGAATGTCCAGACAAAATATATTTTGGGGTTATGATGGTTTAAAGACAAATCAAAACTGTTTTGTGAAGAAAACAGTGGGTTATTAGCACTCCCTTTCGATTCGGAAGTTTTGTAAGTTTTATAATCAATCTTTTGCTGGTGTTAACTGATGGATCGATAATTTTCTTGTTGTTTTCTTGTTAGTTTCAAAAATACGATCGAAATACCGAATGATACTTGTCCAAATTTTATTCCAATTTTACAAGACCTTATTTAAAACGATATTATGTGTGAAAAAATGGAGGAGGAATTTTTCAGGGACGATTCGAAGTAAATTATTTAGAAAGTGAAAACCCAAGTATGAAATTGATACAAAACAGCTAAATTCCCCAAAAGATAAAAAAAAGTTGTAACCAATAACTGAAAAGCTTTGTTGAGCAATTTATCCTAATCCACTGTTAAATTTCCATTTTATTTCCAGTTGGAATTTGGACCAAGCTCTACTTCTGGTACGTTTAAATTATATGGTGGAAAAAAATCAAATCTGTTATTTTCGTCTTCCACGCAACTGCTGATACCTTTACATAAAGCCTGCACTTCTGAGGTAGCTTTGTTGTTTTGTAATTTGCTTAGTTAAGTTGCTATGAAAGAGTTACTTTTATTGTACTTTCCGAAGCCTTTTTACATAACTTGCTTTAAACTACGACGCATATACTGTATAAAGTCAAGCAAATAAAAAATTGCTAAGGTTACACGGTTATTCGTCGATAAACGTTGTTGAAATCTGGACATAATCTATATTACATCTTGTCGGTTCGAATCCTAGTGAGTTATGCCTCACGGACGACCTTTTACAAGATTTCACCAATCAGCATGCTGATCGAAAACTTCTTCGCAATTTCCTGAATTGAAAAGTAGCAATCGTCAGCTTATAATTGGACCTTGCAAAAAAGTCTAAAAAACTACTAAACTATTCAGTAATTAATTTTTATAAATAAAAAAAATGCTCTCCTAGTTTTAAAAATAGCGCTCTGAATCTTTTTCACAACATTACGTGGTTTTTGTGATACGAACTAAAATCTCTGCAAAAACTTTCATGATAACAATACAAAGTTGCATCCCAATGTAAACTAAAAAAGCTAAATGAAACAAAACGGTTTTCAACCGTAATCAGTATACGAAAAGTACCTTCTTGTCCGTAATATTAATGTAAAAAATGAAAAAAAATGTACATAAGTGATATTGCTGGTAGTCGAACATGCAAGTACCAATCAGTCTAATTACCAATCGATAAGCAATTATCGCGCCGTGATTGCTGCATGTTGCAGCAACTTTCCTGTTTCTTATATGCTGTTGAAGTTTTGTTGTGATGGTTTGTGTTTGTTTGGTTATCGATTCGCTAAAAGTTCTTATGTTATTAATTCTACAATGTTTAGGCGTGTCTCGTTTTTAGTGTATCAAACTTAATTTTAGGCAATGTTGCGTATAATAATTTCGGAACAATAAGAAATGAGCACGAACAAACAAATCCAAAATAGGCCTAGTGCCGACAAAAATTGTCGACATTTCATTTACGTCATTGATTGATAAGTTCATATCATAATGTGCATGTGCTTCATATTAAAAAAGACTTGATCATTCCTTTTTTTATTAAAAAAACGTTTTTCGGCTTCATTAAAAACGTAAGTGTACTTCAAAATGTATAATGACAGTTGTTATGTGTTGCGGGCAGCTTGCCAGACCACAATGGCTTGTTCTGTTGTGTAAAATTGGAACGCATAAATTCTCAAAAATATCAAATAGCGGCTTAAAATTTGGGAATAAATGTTTAGTTTTGATTTTCGCAAAGGTTTACCCGACAAACAGTGATGGCCTTACAAAAGAAGGGCCTGGTGCAAGAAAAAAAAAAAGGAAGGACCACTTTTTACAATTTATTTTGCAATGATAATAAAAAAAATGGCATGATTCAAAACAAAGCGAAACTTTTTTTTTCGTCCCAAAAGCATAGTCATCTCAAACAAAAAGTCACCACTCTCATCCGAGTGCATGAAGTTGCTCTTGTCGTAAAGTTGGGTGCAGACAGAGAGCAAGTGGGCAATCGCCGAAAGCGGAAAGACAGGGTGGGCTACCGTCGTGGTGCTACCAAGAAGAGATAGGGCTATATTTTGCTTAGGGGAGGACCAGTTTTTGTGGTGTTTTTTAGGGAGGCCAGCTGCGGCCGCTCCGTTCGCTCAGTACTAAACTCATCACTGCCGACAAAGTCGAAAGACCCTGCTTGGTGGTCTTGGCAAGCAGTTCTAAATCACAGTAATATCTCTATTAAGTTACTAGCGGACAGCAATATCTTGGCATCTCCGGAAGCAGGTCGGGGTAATTGCTTACCCTATGTATAGCGCCTCTGTCGCTTTCCTGCGAGTCAGGAGGATAAATATAGAGATAAAAAAAAATACTTTACCTGTGTTTTAGTACATCAGTATCATAGTGTTCTGCAACATCAAAAATTTTAGTTCTAAGACCATCAGAAAGCCATAATACAGTATCATCATTATCAAGTTTTAAACAAAAAAATGTTAACCAAAAGCCAGTATTTAAAAAAAAACAACTATTTAATCTCATTTGAAAAGTGAAAACAATCTATTTAACCGAACAAACTTATTGAAAAAAAGAAATAAACTCTCCATTTAATTTCTAACATTGATGGGTTGAAAATTTTATACGAATTTCAGCGTTTTCTTGGCTCTGACTACCTTCGCAGCATGGCGAATTTGAAATGCCAGAATTCCGTTCCTTCGATTCCGGAAGGACCTTTTTGCGTGCTACCCCAGTATTCTTCTCGAATACGTGAGTTTCTTTTAAAACTGTTAACGCTTTGAATTAATCATTATATGATTGTTCACGTGGTTGGCTGCAACAGCCAATTGTGCTTCGAACTGTTGCTGATATCGAGACTACCGGGAAAAAACTCCAAAACCACTGAGCCGTGTCCGTCGAAATTTGCACAAAACACTTTAATTCAGAGACGACCCTGTTGCTTTCTGCATTGTTTTCTCATGATTATGAGTTTTGCGATAGCACAAACTTGTGGTGTGTACTGTACAATAAAATTTCTTTCGGCTACTTTAAAAAAAAACTTGTTTCGAAGTGAACGATTGTTGGTTTTTATTTTAACAGCCACTTCTTTGCGCTGGTGTACAACATCTGATTTGGAGCAACAAAAGTGCTACAACATCTCCCAGATTGCAAAAAATATTGGAAATCCCCTCTATATTGTTTGTGTTCCAGGTAATTAGCTAAAAATCTCATGTTAAATTGAATCTTAAAGTTAGCTTGCTATATTTTATGCTTCTTAGTACATATTGTGTATTTTTACAAGTTGTAAAAATGATATTTTTAACTGGAGACAAAAAATACAAAAAATTTGCTTTTTTTCTGCCATAACTGAAAATTTTTCCATCTGACGATGTCCTGCGTCGTCCCTTGCATAGCTCTCATTGTGTTTGTGTTTTTATGTTGGTTGTCGAGGGTAGAATAAAATTAAATTAAATTAATGAATAACTGCGTGATAACAAAATTTTACACTTTTTAAAACGCAAGATCAAATGTCTAGAAATTAAAAAACAAATTTCGCTTTTTTAAAGTTGTACTGATTTCAAACTTTAAACTGTAAAAACTTGTAAAAAACTTCAAACTGTAAAAAAATAAAAAGAAAATAGACAATCAAAATAAGGACAATAAAACAAAAGAACAAAAGAGAGTTTGTATAGTAATACATATAGATCCATCATTTTGAATTCTTATGTTTAAGCTAAAAGTGAAACCGAGTGTGCCCAAATGGTTGGTGAAGGAGCTGCTGACTTGGTGAATTTGGACGGTGGCCATTTGTACAACGCGGGTCGCAAGTATAATGTTGTCCCTGTTGCTGCAGAATATTATGGGGGGTTACCAGGTATGTTGATTGATGTTGATTTTTGTATTTAATTGAATGGCTTCGGCTCGACATCTTTACAAAAATTGCATCTGGCAGGCGTCCAAGTCAATAATTTAATGACATGAGCTAAAGTGGGGAAAATTTTATTTGAGTAATTTTTAGTTGAAGTAAATCACGTAGTAATCGGAAAATTTTTCTTGTTCCGAAAAATTTGTTTGCATTTTGAGGAAAAAGTTGAAACATTTGTTTTAACCTTTTTAGGAAATAAGCGTTTTAAAGAGAAGTTTTAATTAGCGTTTAATCAAGCAAAAATAACCTTGTTTTTAATTGATTAGCAAGCTATTGCTTTCATCCAGACCAGTTTATATTTTATTAAAGCGTGTTTTTCAATCTTTGCATTGTTCAATTGGCGACAACAAAGAAGTATTCCAATCTCCGACCCCAAAACTTTGAAATCTCTTGAGCTAGATTTACGTCGATTAAATTGAGCGACTCGTCGATGCGAAGTAGGCGAACCTGTTTAAGATTTTTGTTTCGATCCACTTTCTTGCATCTTTTATATCCAGTAAAATACGAAAAAATACTGTGAATTTCTAAAATGGTCTATTTGAAAACTCTTTAAGTTCAATTGCAAGGGTACTACTGCTATTGCTTGTTCCACTCTCAATAAATTAAGGCAGGTCTTCCAACTGCAGTTCTTTGCTTGTTTTTAACTTTTTTTGTCATTGAGTAGTCTGTTGTTTTTACTAAAACCGAACAATTTTCATTATGTTTTTCTGAATTTAACTTAGCTGATTGTTGACCATTTGAATTTGCATCGGTCAAATTTGTTTGCTTGTTCTATAAACTTCAAACTGTCGTTTGCCACGTTTTTAAATAAATACGATTGCTCTTTACTGTATTGGCCAACCGTTCAATCTTTCTTTTAGTCGTCTTTATTATTATCGATTTCCACTTTATCAATGCGGTTTTGATCAATAACTGTTAGCTATTTCTAATAAAATTATTATAATCACAATAAACTCTTTCTAATTAAATTAGTATTGTGCGCATTGTTTCAAGTTGTTTTGTAGTTTTGCAAGTCTTTTGTTCCGTGACGTAATTATGTTGACGTTGAATGTTTGTTCAACAACTGGCGGGAACAAAAAAGTCTGTCTGACTGAAGAAAACGAAAACATCAAACATTTTTTGCAGAGCAATATCTTTGAAATCCTGTTGATCTGCTCGCGGCAATCGAATAACTTCTTAGAGAAAAAAAGCTTCTTCGTCACACTTTTGCAAACCCAAAAAATTGCCAAAATATTTCAAAATGCGGCTTTTTCGAGTTTTTAACTCCATCTTGTTCCAGGCGAAGCGGCCACGTATTACGTTGTGGCCGTAATTAAGGTGGACGATAACTCAACTACCTGGACCAAAAATGGCTTGATGGGAAAAAAAACTTGTCACACCGGTTATAAGAAGACATCTGGTTGGAATGTTCCTGTAGGCAATCTTGCAAGTAAAGGTTCGCGAGTCAATATTTAAAAACACTTCTAGGAGACAAATTGTAAATTTTAGTTAAACTATAATAAAGAGCTTGGCACAATATTTCAAAGAAAAGTTTGTATTGAAACTTGGAAATAAAAACACAGTAGAAACCACTGAGAAAATTTTGTAAAGTACCAGCAAATAGTTTGTAATGTATTTCGGTTTTGCTAGCAGTGTAGCACCATTCATTCTAAACTGGCAAAGCGTACATAAATTAATAGTAGACTTAACAAAACAAAAGTTCCTATCTATAAAGATCATCCCAAAATGTTTTACCAAAATCTGCTTTTAGTTTGGTCTGCCTGTATTTATGCTTGCCCAGAATTATTTGTTTTTTTTTTTAAACAAATTAGGATCGGCGCTTCGTGTGTGAATAAGAATAAATTATTTTTTTATCCTGATACTTGTAGTAGAATTTTAAATGGCTTTCAAGTTGCTGTTTTGTTTGATTGCTTAAACAAAAATCAAAATAATTCAAAACATTGACGGACATTTTAGATATCCAACTTTATTTTTAAACCAGCAATCTTGCTTTTAATGCAGAAATCATTGCCAGCGACTTATCCCATTGTAACATCACCGAAAAAATTTCAAATTTTTTCGGCGGAAGCTGCGTGCCAGGAGTCGATAAGTCAAAATATCCAAAGCTGTGTTCGATATGCAATGGCACGGGAGAAGCGAATTGCTCATCCAAAAGCGAACCATATCGCGGTTACGCAGGCGCTCTCAAGTAAGTGACGTGAATCACGTAGCGTTTAAATTATTTTGTTTTTACCTCTACCACAAGGTTGTGAGTTTGCTACTCACTCGAGGCGCTCGTGTTGCTGCCGTGCATAATGAAAGTCTCCCATATTGCGCTGCGACTAGCTGCTCTTAAGCTTCTTTGACCTGATTCGTTTCGGGAAAAGGCGCTATATAATTGTTGTGGATGTATATTTGTCATTAAATCGACTGCCGTCGCGCAGATGTTTAGACGACGGAGCGGGAGACATCGCGTTCATAAATCACGTCACCCTGAAGCATGCCCAGAACCAATCTCGCTACAAGCTGCTCTGCAAGGACGGATCGACCGCTGCACCAAACAAGTACAAGACTTGCAACTTGGACAAGGTACGCGGTTCCGGATTTCAAAATCTGCAAACTTGATCACAGGTTGTCTTTTCGCTTGTTGATTCGACGCTTTAGTCAAGCGTAACTTTGTCGTTAAATAGCGACGGAAAAAAAACAGGAAAAAATCAATTATTAGTTTAAGTGTTATTGTATATTATTATATTTCCATGCTTTTAGAATTGTTATATCCATTTCATCCGAAAAACTTATACGTTTTCGATACCTTTTTAAATTTTAACTTTTTTTTTGTACCATTTCACATTTGTATAGTGATAACAGATTTTAATATTTCTACTATTTAAAAGTTGATTAATATGTATTGCCGTTGTTCGTTGCTCGATTGCTCGATCCAGTAAGCTTAAAACAAAAACTAAGTGTGTACTTGTTCAAAATAGCCAAAGTTTAAATATTCAATAATTGTTTCGTCTCGACAAGTAATTGTTAATGAAGAGAAAACCGAAAAGGTCCACTAAATATCGATATTATAAAGGCCTCTGTTGAACTCGGGTCTAAAATCATCGTTCCAAAGAGCCGAAATAAAAGTTGCGGCCGACTTTACACGACCACTTATTTAATTGCACGTAGCGCCTTTTCGTGACCTACAATAAAGCCTAAATAAAATATCGGTAATCTTCGACAACTACTTTTGTAATATGTAGGTGATTAAAGCTGCACGATTCTTTACAAAAAATGCTCGTGCTCATTCTGTGCCGGATTACCACGTGATAAACCAGCGGCCGCAAACGGGGGCCACACAGGTCACCAGTGGTTTTTAATGGCCCGCAGAAAAAAATTGAGTTGTGATGTAATTTTAAAAGTAAAAACCTTTATTTGTTTTTTGGTCATCGCTTGTTTTTTACCTTTAACGTAAATTTTGATAGTTTAATACTATCTGATAATTATTGTACAAATATATTTACTGTAACTTTTTTTCTAAATTCATATTAGTGGTCCGCCAAATGAAAAATTATACATTTATTTGTCCATGAAGTTTTAAAGGTGTGCGACCGCTGTTGTAAACAACATAGGCTTAAATTTCATATATTTTCTTGTATAAACATGAGCCAGAGGTAAATATTCCTGCTTTTGGTGGCATTTTTTTTCCACGACAATGTAACAATTGATTGAGAGAAGTATATAATTAAAAAAGTTAATTGCGATGCATGAATTTATTAATAAAATCGGTCAACTTTCAATTTATTATAGCAAATAAAAGTTAAAAATTTAAAAACCAACTGTATTATTATGAAAAATCGATTTCGACCTATAAAGGTCATCATCAGTTTCTTATTCAAATAGATTCTATTTTGAATAAGAAACTGATGATGACCTTTATAGGTCGAAATCGATTTTTCATAATAATACAGTTGGTTTTTAAATTTTTAACTTTTATTTGCTATAATAAATTGAAAGTTGACCGATTTTATTAATAAATTCATGCATCGCAATTTGATCAGTTAAATAAAATCGTCAATGTAACTTTACTGAAAGAAGGGTAATAGATTTCTGATAAATAAACTTCAACATTAAAAAAGTTAATTAATAGTAATTTATTTTTATTAAAGAAGTACTAAAAAAATCGAAGTCTTTCATTATCGCGTTCTATTCATTAAAGTTTTAGATCGAGTTTTTTATTTTAATAAAATAAATGCTTTTAATTTATCTACTGTATTTCGATAACTTTGCAAAGAATAAAATCAAGTTTTTAATTTTGTTTATATTCTTTCTATTTAAAACAATCTTTTTAGAAAAGGCCAGTCGCTGCGATTTTTTTGCGCAAACTGTTTGTTTCTTTAAATAAAATTAACTTCCTTTCAAAGCCTTGTTTTGGTCGACCAAAAGAAGTGAAACCAGGCAAGAAACCAATCGTCTCGCCAGAAAGCTTGGTCAATTACGATATTATTAGTTAACAATTGATTGAAAACTTTTTTATTGACTTAACAAAATGGACATTTTTCAGGTTTCTTCTCATGCTCTTGTGACGTCACAATCACATTCTTTAATCTACAAAGAGAAGATTTGGTCGCTCCTAAACGAGCTGCAGGTAGGCTCACGTGATCACTTGCATCCAAGCTGTGCCTTACCAATAGAAAGAAATAATGGTCAAAATCTATATATAGACAAACTTAATAATTAAACTTTTACTTGAAAATTAAAAAACTTATACATTTTAATCACAAGAAACTATTTCCTGTAAAATATACAAGTATATAAATTACCCCAAAATTTTTATAAATACTGTACTTTACCAAAGTTTTTCTCTCACATAATCACAATCACAAAGATTTTCAAAAACAAAGTCTTTTACTATAACTGTATTAAGAAAATCAATCACATATCTTTCCTCAAGGACGCTGAGATTTGACAGAATATTTACTCAAAATATTACAATTAACTGGAAACATTTGTTCTTTTCAAACAAAACAAACTTGTACCTTTTAAGTAATTAAACTCTTCCCTTTTTCATCATGATGCTTACGTCTTTAATTTGTCCTCCCGACTTGCACCATTAGAATGTTAATTTTAGTAAATTGCTAAGCGGTTTACCCTAACTTGCTTTCCTGAGATACTAAGATATTGCTTTTCTAGTTTTTAAGTCAAATGGCTGTAATTTAGAACTGCTTGTTATGAACGCGTTAAGAAAATTGTCATTAAGTGCCGTTTGCAATTGATCAGTAAAATTGAAATTAAATTGAAGACCAAAAAAAGGTCTTTAGTTGATATAACAATAGAAATTTTTCTTAAACTTAATTTTTTGGAATAATGGCGGTTCTGGAGTTTTGGAAGAAGGAATGCGGCAAAAACTTGAAGAAGCACTGTTCCAGATTCATTAACGCTCCAACAATATCATTCAATATTTATTTCCGAGGAGACATTTTTAACCTTACTGCTTTTTGACCAGCATTGTAAAAGTACTTGCAAACTTAGCGACTGCGCGATCCTGAAAATAATTGTTCAGTAGTACGAAGCTATAACCTACTGCAGAGATGGCGAACCTTTTTTATAGAACGGTTCAAATTTTGACAATTTTATCAAAATTACTTTTAAGTGAGCCATTGGCTCTAATCTCGGCAAAATTCATGGTAAATACCAAAAAAAAGGTCTTCACTTTTGATCAGCATCCAAAACCTTTATTTTTCTTCATGTCCAATTCGTCTTAAATTGTCAAGATTTTTTTCGAAAATGTCAAAAATTTTGGAACATTAGATGGGTCATTGAATTTCAATTAGTGGGTCACATTATGACTCGCGGGTCAGTGGTTCGCCATCCCTGACCTACTAAGTTCCGACTTTCAGCACTCGAAATTTCGGGGTCGACCAAGATTAAATTGAGGCCCTATTTCTAAAAGTACCTAAGTCACATTTTCGAAAAAATGAGATAAGCTGAAAAAATTGTTTGTTTGCTTGCCAGAAATATTCTGACAAAAAATCTTCAGGAAATCACTTTTTCAATAGCACAGAGGTTTGAAATCTTAGCGTATTTCTATTGTAGAAGTAGGGTTTTTGAAAACTTTAAACCTCATTTTCTCAAAATGGATCCATGGTGACGTCACATACGACTCAGTGGTTTATTGTTTGTCTTCTGAAACACAAAATGAAAAATTGTCAAACGGCATTTCGTTTAAAAACAAAAAAAATTTGAAACAATCTGCGCAACCTCTAATTTGCGGTTTGCCCCAAGAAAATAGGTTACGTACTTACGCTGTTCGTATTCATCTATTCATCTATTCATCTCTATATATTTATTCTCCTGACTCGCAGGAAAGCGGCAGAGGCGCCATACAAAGGACAAGCAATTACAATGACCTGCTTCCGGAGATGCCAAGATATTGCTGTCGGCTTAATATTTTAAAGAAATGACTGAAATTTAGAACAGCTTGCCAGGACCACCAAGCAGGGAAAAGTGCTGTAAAATGTCTTTCTCAGGAACGCAGCAGAATGTTGCAAGTAGATTTTGAACAGAGACCATGTTTATCACAATCACGAGGTTCTTAACCACTCGACCACGCTGCCGACATCTACTTAATCAAACGTTCAGGTTCGTAACTGATTTTTCTTAGTGTCAACCGCTAATTGAAAGCTGCATAGACAGTTTGAAGTTTTCAGTTCGCTTAGCCGGAGTCAACGTCAAATTAGCCCATAGTGTTTTGATGAGCCTTACTAGGACGAAAACAGTTTTTTTGTCGACTTGACTATCCTACTAGTTTTACAATTACTGTGATGGAACTGCAGCGTTAAACTTGCTCTTTCTCCATCGGTGTTATTCACTCGTTGTTCGCACTTACTGTCAATATGCCTTTTGGCTTAACGGTATGCTTATGAAGTTGCCTTTAAAGTGCTCTGTTAAAATTCTACTACTTAACTTTCGCCCGTTCTTAATCACGTTCAAGTTCGTAACTGAAGTTGTTTATTGAGTTGAAAACCTTGACTGGGTCATACTAAAAGCTTTGGAATTTTGCGGAATCCTGCTTTATGTTATGGGATTAGTATACGCTATCAGAAAGCTGCTCCATAAGAAAAAAATGCTTCGTCTTCACGTGAATTTTTTTTTTTTAATTAACCCATCCCCGTTTAAACTGACTCTTATTACATTTGTTTAGAAAACGTATAATTCTACCTTATTCAAAAGCAACGGAGGCAACAACTTACTGTTCAAAGTAAGTAGTGGGGAAAAACTAAAAAAATATAAATAAATATAGACTGTGATGCTTTGCATATAACATTGTAGTTTAAGCCTACTTTTTGATATGTTCTGAATTATTGCTTTTCGTTTTGAAAAACCTCTGTGATCTTTAAAAAGGTACTCATTTTCAAGAACGCAAAAGGAAACATTTTAAGTGAAAAAATTTTAGTCGGTCTAATTACGTATATTGTGTTTATTTTTAAAATATTTTCGGATCTAGCATTCCAAAGTATATAGCTAGAGCAAAGGATATTTTTGCTTTTGATATTTTGAGGAAATTTTATAAGGAAAAGTTGTTACTACTATTAATCAAAAATACGAACTTTTGATACTAAAAAGCTTTAAAAATATTAATTATTAAATTGTTTGAAGAGTGGCATTTTTGGTGCGCGAAAATTTCGGCGCGGCAAGTGCCCAAGCTGTCAAATTAGCTAAGGTTCGTTTCCACAAAGAGTGTTGGCATGAGAATTTTTTGTTTGTTGACCATGATTTTTTTGCTTTTCCTAGCGCTTAAGTGCGGAAAAAAATAAAAAAATCAGTAAACAAACAAAGAATAATCCCAGCAACGGTTATACTGGAAAAAGGCCTTTACGGTAAATAAAAGTTGCAATCATTTGCAAAAGTATAGGACCACCCTAGTCGCAACGATATTTTATGCCAAAGCTTGAACTAATCCATCATTAAATTGTCCAAATTACATTATTTCATCAAAGAAATACATTATTGCCTCATGGTCAATTATTGAATCTTTAAAAAATTTCAAATATATATTTGCAATCAGTTGCAGTGCAGGTGAATGTATGGTTGAAAGGTATTCTTAATCTTTTTAAAAGCAGAAAAAATGGGCAAAAAACCTTCATTATTGGCTGTTAACGTGCTCTGATAATGGCTTTGCATATGGAAAGACTCAGCATAAAGACTGCTCCACCGCGCCATAAAAAAGTTTATGAGAAGCATGAAATTTATGACGACCCGAAAAAAACTGCTTGACCCCGTAAAACTTCACAAAGAGATGACCATGCCTCCGACGAACTGTCATGCGATCCCCCACTAGTTTTTATCGTAAAATACATCACAATTTGCCAAAAAATGGTACAGAGTGTTAACACGATTTAACGTCGTTTGAACAGGGTGGTTGGTTTAAAATCGTATAAGCCAGCTGCAAAACCACGTTTCACATCTGCGATAAAAAAAAAGAGATTATCTTTTTTCAACAAACATCTTCATTGAACTGTGCAAAAATGGGGAACAGTTTTATTCTCTGACGAATCTACAGTTCAGCAGTTGGCAGTGCTGAAGAAACACGTTCGAAGACCAAAATGCCAAAGAATCAACGCTAAATACACCGTCAATACACCAAAATACCCCCAAGCCAATGGTTTAAGGACCATGAGCAAACATGGAACTGCTGGGTTGTATTTTTCTTGCCCCAGGCACCACAATAAATTGCTTGAAATATGTTCAACTGCTTCCGGAAAAGCTGAATACACACACGTGGTGCATTACATCTCTGTTGTGGTTAGGAGCGTTATGTTCAAGTTTAATTGATGCAATTCATACTCAGAAGGTTAACCACCAACTTGATTCTATTTACAGCACATTTATTCACTTATTCAAATAGAAATAAAAACATAACAAACAATTACAAAAATAGAGACAATTTAATATAGCATAATCATAGCAGAAGTTAACATATCTAACCGATATCTACCGGAGAATAGCTTTATATATTACTAATTGTGACTAAGCCACATCGCTGTATACAAGAGGTTGTATTACAACGTGATCATACGGTATGGAACGGCAGGATGTGAAATTTGAAAAATGCATAAAAATAAAGCATGTGAAAGTTAAATTCAACGTTTTAAACCAAATTTTATAACTCAACAATAACAGAAGTTGTGTTTTGTGTAAAAATATGAAATTATATTTGGGCTGTCCAATTAATCGCTATTTATGCACGATGGAGCACCATGTCGTAGATCGAAAGTGGTTTCGGAAAAGCAAGGTGGAAGTTCTTGACTAGCCTGGAAATAGCTAACATTTGAACCTTATCAAAAACTTGTTGAGTTGCATATGAATAAAATGGCAGAAAAACAACCATCCAGTGCTAAAAAATTTGTAACTGCAATAAAAGAAGTTTGGGTGAAAGAAATCAACACCGAGTACTATGCATCCCTAGTAAAAAGTATGCCCAGCCGTCTTGCTGCAGTAGTGCGAAAGAAAGGTGAACACAAAATACTAAAAACAGCCTTCTTTTTAGATAAAAAGTAATATTGAAGTGCTTCGAATATTTGTCATTTAATTTAATTGTGTCTGATTACCAATAAAACTCTTGTTTTTGATGAAGAACTGATTTAGCTTATCGTGGTTTGAAAAACTGAAAATTTCAGGGTGGTCCTCTACTTGACCAAATGACTGTATAGCATTTTAAATGTATAGAAAACAGAGATGAGTAAAGCACAACTTGAAACACAATTGTGCAAGTTGCGCTCTTTCATACTTTTTTTTTCAAAGCGTTGCGCACTTTGCGCTGCGCTCTTCGAAAAAAACTATAAGTTGCGCTTTGTTGCACTGCGCTTTATGTAATCCTATTTTGCTTAAGCGTAATCTTGTTTGATTATTTTTCAATGTAGGCAAGGCAATTGGAAAACCAATTAGGATGCGCTTATGATTTAAAAAAGTACATTATTACGTTTTAATTGATTTAAAAATCAGGTTGCGCCGCGGTTAATATAATTTTTAAAACAATTTACATCGCGCTTTACATGAATTTCAAAATTACATTGCGCTTTTTGCGCTGCGTTTTACATGATTTCAAAATCGCATTGCGCTAATTGCGCTGCGCTTTACATGATTTCAAAATCGCATTGCGCTAATTGCGCTGCGCTTTACATGATTTCAAAATCGCATAGCCCAAGTTGCGCTGCGCTCTACCCACTGCGCTTTACACGATTTCAAAATCACATTGCACTTATTGCGCTGCGCTTTACATGATTTCAAAATCGCATAGGGCAAGTTGCGCTGCGCTTTACATGATCTAAAAAACGTATCGCGCAAGTTGCGCTGCGCTTTCGTAAAGAAAGAAAAAATGCCCACCGAAGAAAATGTGACCGACAAGTTTAACCAGTGTGAGAATAATTTTTCTCGTGCTAGGGGCACAGATTGCAAAATAAATTGAAACAAATTATTCAGATAAAATAATTATTCTGAGGTTTTTTACATAAAGCAAAGGCGTGCAACATTCGGCCCGCGGGCCAGAATGCGGCCTGCGACAACTCTTTTTATGGCCCGCTTCTAGTAAAGTAAATACGAATTAAACAAAAATGTTAAAAAAAGAATTTTTATGTGGTAAAATAAGAAACAATTTTAAAGTCGAATAAATAAACCATGTTCAATGACTATTTTTAATCTGCTTAACAGTTTTCTATTCTTATGTCTATTTTTGCTCTTTTACATTAATTAAATTCAGACTACGAACCGTGGCAATTTGTTTTTGTTGCATCAAAGTGCTTGTTGAACTGCTAATTAAATACGAAGATTTTCAATCTGGAAATTAGCCTAAAAGCTTAAAATGTCTTCAAGTAAGAGAAGAAAAGTTGATTGTGAAAGAAGACTGTTCAGCAATGAGTAATGCAAAAAGTACTTCGTTATTTAACATAATGTAAACGTAATTTGTCTCATTTGCCAACATATTATTGGCAGTAATGGAAGAGTACAATATTAAGCGTCACCATTTCACAAAACATGCTGCCAAAATTTATGGCATTGAAGGTCAATTACGATTTGACGAAATAGAGCAATTTTAAAAGTCTTTGAACATGTAAGAGGTATTTCACGCATATGAAAAAGACACCGAGCTTGTTACAAAACTGAGTTTTGAGATATCTAAAGTAATTGCAGAAAAAGTGGAAAGCTTACAGTGATGGTAAATTCGTTAAGAATTCTATGGAGTTGTTCACTAGACGTTTGTTTCTAGAAAAGAAATGTGTAGTGGGGCAACTAAGTCTGTGTCGGTTTACAGTGGCAAGGCGAATAGATGATCTTTCGGAAAATATTGAACTTTCTTTAAAGCAGAAAATAAGCAAAAGTTCTACTTTTAGTATTGCTTTGGGCGAAAGTACCGACGTTAGCGATATTGCGCACCTAATTTTTCAATTATCTCATTAATATTTTAACGTTCCGTGTAAATTCATTAAAAATTTTTTTACATTACAAGGAAAAATAACAACAGCTTTTTTTGCTTGGTACTAAATTGTCCGGCCCGCAGCATTATTACTATTGTACGTTTTGGCCCATTGAGATGAATAGTTGCACGTCCCTGACATAAACCAACGTTATCCGCCACGAATTTGTAAAATTCCTACTTTTCTTTCGCCACTTGATGTTACAGTTATGGTGTATGCATTGACAAGCGACAAAAAAGTAATACTAATTTCTATTTTTAAAAAACTTTCGAAAAAAACAAAGTTTTTAAAATAAACGTACTTTTGTCAAGTTTCACAAGCAAGCAGGTGAAAGCTATTTTTCTTAGAAAATATTCGGTTTTTTCAGGACACTACGGCTTGTTTGTGGAAAGTTATGGACGGATGTTCTTGGTACTCCTATTTGGGTAAGGATTATGTTCAAGCTTTTGAAGCTTTGCAATGCGACCCGAAGATGACCCTGGACAGCAAAGGTTGTCGTTTGGTCCCATCTTGCTCCAAAAAAAAGGGGAGTCGTTGAAGATTTGTGATGCATCACGGTGACTTTCGTCAACTAAATGACTGCGTGTTTTATTCGTGTAAGCGCAATCCTATTTTGCGAAGTTGCTAAGTGTAAATTTTGTATCTCAGTTGCTTTGTATCAAACATATTCTTTGCGCAGCGAGATTTCATGTGAACGGTATTAAAAAGAGGTGGGTAAAAGAAAGACTTGTCGTCCACCTCTTTTTGACCCACCTTTTTGAAAAAATGGGCAAAAAAAAGCTTTTCCACCTCTTTTTGACCCACCTTTCTGAATTTTTTTGCTTTTGACACAACCAGCTAGACAAGCATCCGAATCTACTTTATCAAATTTAAGTAAAATTGGGAGAAATCGATTTGTTTCTGTTGCATTACCGTCAGCGTGGCTGAATGTGCTGTTCTAACGACCTGTTGACATGGTCTCGCAAAACAACTCTTATTCACATTATGTTGTTGCATTTATGGGGAATACACTTGGAGTCACTTTTCTTTGCTGGGCCGTCTTAACAAGCAACCCTTAAACTCCGCTATATCATCATGTAAAAATTAGAAAATAAAACAAAAAACTTCGACCTTACAACACGGTCGTAAATTATGTTATTTTGGTTTTCATTAATAACATTATTTTGAAATAACAAAAAAAATTGTTTATTTATTAAAATGCAAAACAAAAGCGTGATGTTTTACTTGCTTCACAACGCCCAACTTCTTCAGTGTCACAGAAAAAATAAAAAAGCTTAGAAAAAATAACAGCTACAAACTTTTTAACTATGCTTATAAAGCCGTTTTCATTCTTTTTTCGGTTACTTTTGAAGAAAGTTGCTTGTTTTTGAAGCAATCGAAACGTCAGTTTTTTTGCTTTGGACTATCTTTTTGATAAAAAGCAAGACAATGTTTTCAACTGTAAATCAAAAGAACGTAATTTACAAACTTGGTCGATCATTGATATTTCCTGCAATATCTTGACATCTCTAATAGTAGATCGGAGCAAGCGCCATACGGATCATCCTGCTTTAAAGTCTCCGCCGTTGTTATTATCGCTATAAATCTGGAGCAGTCAAACAATAAGTGAGAATGGATAATAGAATATGCAACCACCAGTATAGGGTGAATTGGTTATCAAACTGAAAAGCTTTATTGATATTATCCTTGCTATAAATCAGTGAAGCATGTTACAGTCTAAAAATGCCAACTCTTTTTTGAATTATTTTTAACATGCACTTTGTTTTTGTAATAGATTCGATATCAAATGACCATTTGAGCGTGGGCATTAAAAACTAACTGGCCAGGGTTAACAAAAAAGTCACTAAAACAATATCAAAAATTTATTTTCATTCATTCATTTCATTTTATTCTCGATCATTAAGCAGTTTTTTTCGTTTTTCTGTTAAATTTTTCGTTAAGGTTTAATATTTTTCAAAAAATTAATTACTTTATTGGAATTTTTTCAAAAACTAATAAATTTTAATTTTTTTTATCAAATGTAGTGGCCACATTGTTTTCTGCTGATTTGAAAAAATTAAAAATTTGTAGTTGTTTCATTTTGGTTTTTCAATGTAGCTTACGATGTGTGGATTTGTCAAGTAGAACTTTCTGTCATGTCTATTAAAAAAGCAACTTGTAAAGTAATGCGATAAACTTTATAATTTAATAAAAAAATATTCAAGTCGAAAACAGGTGCGAAAATTACTAAAAATGTTCAAACCTTAATTTCTGGTCAAACAACTAATATGATTTTGTTCTTTTTGTTATGATGCGCGCTCTGCTTTGGTATATATAATATTATCTTTGCCAGCTTTTTATGTGCTTTTTGTAATACAGTCAACATTTGTGCTAAATCTTTACAAGTTCGTTCAGATGGTGGTTCCAGGGGAAAAATACTTGTAACTGTTTTTTATATAAAAATGAAGCACTGTGCAGAGCCAGGGTGTTTTCCGGTGTTTTATATCAAAGTTCTAGTAAGTTGCTTTGTTTTGATTGTATTTTACCTTTGAAACTTTTGCTTATTGTAAATAGTACACCTTCCTACAGTTTATTCCATCTCGAAATGAATAAGTCTGATAAAGGAACAACTCTGTTGCCTATTGTTATTTTATTAATCAAGTACGACAATTTAACTCATATTAGCTACAAAAAATATTATTTTTTCTACTTCGGCCACACGATGGTGTTTCGAAGCATGTTGCAATTAGTCATATTATTTCTGTTCAAAAAGTAAAAAAAATTTTTCTCTGTCCACGTTTTCTAACATTTATGTTTTCAAAAATCACATGATCGTTTGTTTTCTGTAAGCTATCAAGCCATGTTGCTAAATGTTATATGATATAATACAATTTTAATTGAAGACCAACTCGTTTCAAATTTATTGACGCTGTGCTGTATACTAGATGCCATTTCATTGTTTATTGCCATAAATATCACCTTGCTTATTTTATTAGTTGTCTATTATCATGATGACCAAAAAAGGGTTTCGTTATTTCAAAAGCACATGTGAAAATTGTGTGCCTGCTTTGCAGTTTTTGTTTTTATAGGCAATGGCGACTCGTTGCGAAAATGTTTGGGAGTGCTTCAAGTTATTTTAACCTAAAATTTAGCAGTCAGCTGCAACACGATTCTGGTGTGAATATGCACTCAACAGTGTTTAGATTAGTAAAAATAGAACTTTGAAAAAGCACATAGTGAGAAATTTTTAAACAATCTCAATAAATTACCGCAATAATAAATGAAGTTTTCAATTGATGTGATACAAATTTTAGCATTTTTGTATTTTGCACTATCGACACTTGCAAACTACTCATACAAAAACAAATTAATTAGAACTTTGTTCGTCTATGCTAAATGTCAAGTGGGTAGCAATCTAATTATTAACCGTGAACCAGGCACTTCTGTGTGGTTGGTAATACAATAATAGTTAACCAACATGCTGGGATATTACTATTATGTCCAAAATGGGTAGATAATTATAATGAGAGGTGTTTTTTCATGTCTTCTGTTTTTTGCAACTTGTCCATCTTCCCACAACTAATTGCCAGCCAGTTGCTGTGCCAACATCTAAGATAAATAAAACATATTGACGAGTCAAAAGTATACTAACTCGCTCATAATGCAACCTAATTAGCCATGAAAATTAAAATTTTTTTAAAAAGTATGGCTTTACAGGGCATGCAGATAAGACTTGCATCTATAGACGCTTTACCAAGAACTTATTCAAGCAAAGCAAAACACTTGAATTTCTAAAGAAATTTAAATTGTAGCTTTCAATGTTTGCAACTCGAATTAAATTGGTACAGAGAGCATAGTTTTTTTAATATATCGTAGCTTACCTTTGCATATTCTGTAGCATGAACCAACTTGAAACATCATAAGGTTCTCTTTATTTTCAGTTAATAAACTTTTAGCAAACAATTTAATTAATTTTTGAAGCTAAAGAGTTGTTAGAAACCTAGAAAGCAATTCATTGCCACAAAATTTACATAATTGACCTACTGATAGTATCTAAAAAATAATTTGAAAGTAAATCCCCAAGATTTTCATTTATAATTAGTTGCAACTAATAGCTAAGTAAGTTTAATGCTGATAAGAAAAGATCCTTTGTTGATTGCAAAAAAGTTTGAAAGCATCGTGGAGACAAATTATGCTTAAAATTTTTCTAACAACAAAATTTTTTAAATTGTCTAACTCAGTGGCGGCTCGTACATAGGGGCCATAGGGGCCGGGCCCCACTAAAAATTTGACTAATAATATGTGAATTTCTAAAGAGAAACCTTATATTAAATATCAAAATGTTTACATGCATGCCAAGATAACAGTTAACCGAAAAACAACGAAAAATATTTTCAAATATTTCCTGAAGTCTCTTTAAAACGATCCAGAGGGGCCCACATATTCTGGCCCATTTACTCCTATACATTTACATCTAAAGCCAACCAACTCACGCGCCGCGCTTTGTGAAGATTTTACTATGCTAGCAATAGCACAAAATTGGGGCCAGCGATGTCTGGCCCAAACAGGAATCGTAACTTATATGCAGACGTTAGCTGCGCCTGCGCCTGCGCCTGCCTTTTTTGGCTTAAGTGTGAGCAATTGTACAGTTTAATTTGCTTTAATTTTGTGAGTTTGAGTTCGTTTTCAATTCAACAGTTTTAATTTGATTTTCTATTTGAATAAGGTATTTTAACTTCAACTTAAAATAAAGAAATAATTTGTTAAAGAATAATTTTGGTAAAACAAATATTTTGGTTTTCTATTTGAATAAGGAAACAAATTGGTTAATAGGAATTACCTCAAGTAGAATCAATTGCAGTGATTTCACTGCGCCAGTTATGTTCATTTTTGCTTTTGAATAACATGCTTAAGTTATTTATATTTAGTGAGATTTTTGTATTTCCAGATCAAAATAATTTAACTTCAAACAAGCTATTCCAGTAAGTGATGTCAAATTGCTCACTAGCGGTTACTACATTGTGGTTTGTTTTCTCGTAATTATTGAGCTTAGACGTTACGTTTTGCATGGTTTATATTTATGATTCAACACCCTTCACCATGAATAAAGTTGATAATTTATTGAAAAATCCATTTAAAAACTTAAAACATGAGGAACAACTAGAAGTTAAAAGACTAGGTCCATATCAACCACATGACATCAATATCTTCCAGAAAGATGGTAAGAAATTGAGGACATTTTGACCTGGTTTGATAAAAAATCGTGGCTTGCGATAAAAGAAAGAGCTTATGTTGCTTTTGCTGTCTCTTATTTGGAGGTGAGAGTTTATGGACAAATAAAGGTTACAACAACTTAAAACATTTGTCAGAACAAATTTCTAAGCACGAATGCAATAAGGCTCATATGAAAAATTGTATTTCATTACAAATGTTTGGAAAAGTCAATATATTATCTGCAATTGATGCTGGCTATCGTCGAAGCACAATTAAACATAACGAATTAGTTGACAGAAATAGGCACGCTTTGAACAGGATTATTAACTGCATAAAATTTTGTGGCTTTCATGAATTACCGCTAAGAGGACATGATGAAGTGGAAGGGTCTGCTAACCGAGGTGTTTTTCTTGATCTTATAACGTACACGGCAGATTTGGACAGTGCATTTCGTAATCATCTTGAAAAATATAATGTGGTAAAAAATACATCGAAATCTATACAAAATGATCTTTTGTCTTGCATGCTTAAAGTATATACTGAAGAAATAACAAGGGAAATTAAAAATTCTAGTTACGTGTCTGTGCAGGCAGATGAAACTACTGACATTTCATGCAAATCTCAATTTGTGATTATAGTGCGCTATGTGAAGGACTTTGAACCTGTCGAAAGATTTCTTAAGTTTGTTGAGCTTCAAGATAGAATACCTAATGAACTTACTCAGGCATTGAAGGAGAGTCTTGATTCGCTTAATTTGGAAAGCAAGCTTATTGCTCAGGCATATGATGGCAGTATGAGGGGTTCCATAAATGGAGTCCAGGTTCAAATGAAAAAGTTTTTCCCACACGCTCATTACGTTCATTGCTACGCTCACCAACTGAATCTGATCATAAAAAAAATGGCTTCTTGCAACAGAAGGCTGAAGCTGTTTTTTTTTTCAAGTTTAAATGAAATTGGAGTGTTTTTCACTATTTCACCAAAGCGCAATAGTCAGCTCAAGAAATTCTGTTCTGCTCAGATACCAAGAGTATGTGAGACACGCTGGAATTATATATCTAGAATAATCTCTGTAGTGCGTAGCAACAGGGAGCAAATTTTAGAGTACTTTACCAGCATTCAAAATGGAGAAAGTTGGGATCAGAAGAGTTTTTGTGAATCAATTGGATTCACGAAAATTTTGGAAGATAAGAATTTATTTTCTTTGTAGAATTTTTTGATGATTTGTTCAAACATATTAGTGTAATTTTTGGAATCTTACAGTCTAAAAAATCAAACAGCATAACTTCTGAAGAAGCTCTTAAGTCTTTTGTCACAGCTGTTAATCACTTGCGTGGAAATGTGGTCAAATATTTCAATAACAGTGAACAATCAGAAGCAATAACAGAATATATAACATCCCAGCAAGCAAAGAGGCCTAGAAGAGCTGCAACTCATGCATCTGTTTCTCATTTGCAATTGCAATCATGTGTAACGGAAGCATGTGATACAATCACAGAGGAAGTTAAAGAAAACTTCGGATCTTCGGATAAGTTTCGTTCATTTTCCATAGTGAATCCAGCTGAATTTGAGCTTTATAGAAACTCTTTTCCCGACAATTATGTTAAAGAAATTGCTTTAAATTACGCAATGCTTAATAAAGATAAACTGAAGTGTGAATTGTCCGTTTTGTATGCAAATGATAATTTTAGTGGAATTTCCAATATTTGCGAGCTATTAAAATTCATAAATGAAAATGGACTTGATGAAACATTTTCTGAAAGGTCTAAACTGCTTGAAATTGTTCTTGTGACACCAATTTCAACTGCTGACTCAGAGAGAAGCTTCAGCACAATGAAGCGAATAAAAACGTATCTTCGAAACACCATGTTGCAAGACAGACTGAACAGCCTCGCTTGCCTGTCGATACACAAGGAGTATATTAGCAAAATCAAAGATTACAACAACAAAGTCATGAACATTTTCGCGCAGATAAAGGACCGAAGAGCTGACTACTTATACAAATAAAGGTTAGTGTTGAATATTGCATTTTTTGTTAAAAATTTATTTACCCGCCTTTGAATTTAGGTAGTCTATGAATGGAACTTTTTGACATTTTAATAATTGTTTTGCTGGCCCCACCATTAATGAAAGCCACGAGCCGCCACTGGTCTAACTCTTAAAAACTTTTCATATTATGCAGCATTGCTGATTAATCATCAAACCTGTTTTGGGTTCAAACCAAGGACATTTGAAGCGATCAAAAATTGCATTTCTATATAGCTTGACTTGTGACCGCAACCAATTCGCAACTATATTAACTCTATTTAGTGCACAATAGTTTGTCGTTTATCTGAACTCCTTTCGCCCTTATTAACTTTTCTTTTTATTCAACGCACAATGACTTGACACTTATCTGTCCTTTTGGCCCTTATGAATTTTCTTTTTTTAACTTTTTTTTATTTCAAATATTTATTAACAAAAACCCTCAAAATATAAATAACGCATGCCAAAGAAAAACATTTATTTTTCATTTAAGTGGTAAAATTACTTTTGGTCGAAGTGTAACCAATTACTTTGAACTTCGGAATCGCGATCGTCAACTTAAGTTATTTGGCTCTCCACATTCCTAAACTTTTGTAAGTAGCTTTTATTTGGTTTTTGTATGAATTTCGTAGTACGTAGCTATTTTCAGTAATTTATTCGTATATATATTATCTATAGGATAACAAGTACAAAATAGGAGTATTTGTCAATCAAGTTTTTACGTGGAGAGAGAGATTCGCGATAAACAATCTAAATCCAAAACAATACCTCATTTTTAAAGATTTCTTGAAGGTATATTTTTTATTTAAAATTCATTGTGCCAGAAGAACTGATGAATTTTAAATTAAGTACTATCCCAGATAACAGTGTTTACATTAAATTTTGTTGTAAAAAAATATCAAGTATGTTATTAAAATCTTAGTTCATGTTCTTCTGGTGAAATTAGCGTCAAAACTGCTGGCAATCTTTATTTCAAGAAAAAAACAATAATTAAAACTCGACGTTTCGGTATACTATAAAATCAGTAAATCTTATTTTATCAGGAGATTACTTGTAAATAAAACAAAAATATCATCGGCAATGAAATCATAGCGATGCAAAAAAATCGAACATTTGTAACCTATAACGACATCTAACGGATTTCAATTATTTAAAAATTTTAAAATTATAATAAAGCAGTTGGATAAAAACAATTGGTTTTGTCATTAAAAAATGTTTATTTGAATGAATAAAAAAGGACTCTAAAAATCTTTTTGTATAATCTGTTTTTTTTTCCCAAAATTTTTAAATTATTCCAATTTATATGATGATTTTGCGAATACACATGTTGCACGAGGATAGAGTTTTTGTTCATATCATTACTTTGTAATCTGCTAAACTTTTTGGATTCACATCACGCATGTGTTCTTTACATCTCGTACAAAATGCCCTACCAGTTTCGCCTATGTAAATGCCATCACAATGTAAACACGGAATTTCATAAATTACTTTTGGCTGTTGCTTTGGTTCAATTGGATCTTTTAGGTTCGGTAAAATTAGCTTAATTATTTGAAGAAGTTTTGTACATACTCTGATATTTTGTTTTTCAATTATACGGTTTAAAATTTCAGTTATATCTGGTAAATAAGGTAGAATTGCTATTTCTTTGTAGTTTTTGCTCTTTTCTTGTTCCTGAATTTTGCTGAATTTGAATCGATTAAATGTTTTTTTTATAAATCAATTTGGGTAGTTGTTATCAGGGTTGCGGAGTCGGGAGATTAAGATCCGACTCCGACTCCTAAAATTTTTAAAATACCGACTCCGACTCCCTAGTATGGGCAAAGTATTTATCTTAAATTAAATTTAACTAAGCAAAAATCATCTTTTCGAGTTGACAGTTGCGCAAAATAAGTCCGATTTTTTCAATACATAAAAAGATATTTACTTTAAAAAATTATGTATATGAGTGTATATACATATTTAACTGCAAATTACTGGTGCTCTTCAGAAGAGTGCTCAATGGCTTCAATAGTCAGAGCGATTATTCTTGATTATCAAAACACAAATATTAAACATTTTATTAAAATAGTCCCAACAGACTGTTTCACCTGTAAGGCTCACCAGGGGACACAGTTGAAATAAATTTTTACGCTTCAGACGAAAACTCGTATCTTAGAAAAATAACGCTACCAAAAGTTTGGGTTTAATTGATTATCACTGGTCAACAAAAAAAATTTTTTCTTTGCGGCATGAACTTTGATAATGGATTTAGGCTAATTTTGGGCTGCTGAATACAATTCTGAGCTCAGATTTGCTCTATCACGTCAGGTTTTTTCGCTACGTCTTTAGCCCATTTTTAAACTTAAAGGCCTAATTTTGACTTCTGATAGTGGCGGTATGTTGAGCGTATAACGGCAGCAGCTTAAGTATTCTTACCAAAGTCATCTTTGATGAAACATTGAAACCTACACAGGCCTGGAGATTAAAGGCGCTCTGCTTTTTGTGATAAGACCCTTCTCTTCAGCAAGCATAAACATCAGCAGTAAATAGCATATTGTTCGTAACTTGAATATACATTCGTAAAATATACATATAATCTTTAATTTACAATGGCCAATGGTGAACAATTTAAAACAATTAAGGAAGAGACACTGTACATCGATTATGCAACTAATTAAACTAGGTGCTTTTTAAAAAACTTGTTAGCCTCATATAAAAAACAAGGTGAATTCTGACTAAAAAGAATCGGAATCGAGAAATGTTGTTGAAATCGGCATTGGAGTCAAAAAAAAAAAAAAAAATTGGCATTATCCCATCACTAATTTAAACACTCAATGATTAAGAGTAAATAAATATCAAAATTTAATATGACTAAAACATAATGTAGCCGTGAGATTTGGATAACTTAAATTTTTTATTTGGTTCAATTTTCGCATGATTGTTACGTGGTAAATTTCTCTCTTAAAATTGTAGAGTGAAGATTTGACTGACTCAATCTTATTTATTGCCCTAATATTTCGTCACAAATGTTCTCGCTTATTTCGTCGTGCTTTAAATCTCTTGGGAGTTTTTGTTTCACGCACATGTGCTTCTAAAGTTTTCCACTAAAAAGATAAAGTTTAGCTGTTTGTCATTGCGGAGTTTGCAATTCATAATAGTTACGATTTAACCTTTTCATTGTTTAGATAAGGCCACAATTGATTTTCATTTAGTTATATTTCTTGGTACTCGCTTTCAGATTTGATTAATATAATTGTAAAGATCAAAAGTCGTGATTCTTGTTCGAATAGAATAGTTTATCGCAAAAAAGATTTAAACACTAAATGATTAACTACTTGTTTATTAAAGAGTTGGAGAGCCGGAGCCGGAGCTAGTGGATAAGTGCTTGATAGCTCCGGAGCTGGAGCCGGAGCTAGTGAATGAGTACTTGATAGCTCCGGAGCTGGAGCCGGAGCTAGTGCTCTTCTACAGTGGCTCCCCAGCCCTGCTTGTAACCACATGAAAATCAGAGTACCTTCTTAGCAGTTTGCTTTTATTCCATCAAAACAGTCTTAGAAGTTTCGTGTATGAAAGAATATTCTTGTAGTAGGCAGTAGTGTATAATAAAGGTGTGAATTTAGAGACAGTTTGTGTGCATTATAAGAGAACAAACTCAGTTTGAGTTTTATTGATATTTCTACAGCAAGGTTTCGAATTTGGTGTTAATTAGCTTTTTTCTCTGCCAGATTGTATCATTAAGGTGTGAGTTTTGAATATATTAAAACTATGTCAGCTGTCAAAAAGCGTGGATGCTCCAATGATCCCAATATTTTTTGCTACATTTGTGGGAGCTTTACTCTGTCATCCCAATGACGTAAAATTACCAACTTTGTAAAAAAGGTGTATTTCGCTTACTTCAAGGTGAAGTTAGGAGATCAAGATAAAAATTGGGCTCCTCATAAAGTATGCAAAAGTTGCGTGGAGAGTTTGAGGTATTGGTCTTAGGGAAAGGACAGACATCTGAAGTTTGGTATACCAATGATCTGGCGAGAACAAAAAAATCATGTCGATGATTGCTACTTCTGTCTTGTCAACGTCAAAGGGTATAACAAGAGAAACAAGCACAAGCTGCAATATCCTAATCTTGCCTCTGCTTTGCGACCTATACCTCACAGTGAGGAAATACCGGTGCCTACTTTTACTGAATTGTCCGAAATTGATGATGAAGAGCTTGGGTTGTTTTTTGATTTTTCACAAACTGATGAAGATTCGGAGTTAGATTTTCAACCCTCGAGCTCTTTTTCTGAGAGGCCCTTGTTGTTCAATCAGTCGGAACTGAATGATTTAGTCCGTGATTTGAATCTTTCTAAACATGCGTCAAAACTGCTTGCTTCACAACTCCAAGAAAAAAACCTTCTCTAACCTGGAAGTAGTGTCACATTTTATCGGAATCGAGAAAAGCTGTTTCTGAATTATTTCTCTTTAAAAAGTTCTTTGGTTTATTGCCATGATATTGAAGGTCTTCTTTTGCAACTAGGAATAACCCAATATCAACCAAATGAGTGGAGACTGTTTATTGACAGCTCAAAACGAAGCCTGAAGTGCGTGTTACTACACAACGGAAATAGATATGCATCGATTCCAGTGGGGCACTCTGTAACACTCAAAGAGTCCTATGAAAACGTTAAGAATGTGCTGGAAACACTGAAATACAATGATCATGGCTGGATGATTTGCGTGGATTTAAAAATGATAAACTTTTTTTTGGGACAGCAAGGTGGATACACCAAATACCCTTGTTTTCTTTGCTGCTGGGATAGCAGAGCCAAAGATGAGCATTGGATAAGAGATCAGTGGCCAGCAAGGAGCAGTTTGGCACCTGGAGATAAAAACATCATTCACAGACCGTTAGTTGATGCCAAGAAGATCATCTTGCCGCCACTTCATATAAAACTTGGGATGATGAAGCAATATGTTAAGCCTCTTGATCACAGCGGAGATTGCTTTAGGTACATTTGCCAAACCTTTCCAGGTCTCAGTGAAGAAAAGAAAAAGGCTGGAGTTTTTAATGGCCCACAAATAAGGCAGTTGCTCAGAGATTCAAACTTTATAGCATCAATGACAGCTCATGAAGCAAGGGCTTGGAATGCATTTTCTTTGGTTGTAAATAACTTCTTTGGTAACAGAAAGGCAGAAAACTATGAAGACCTTGTGAAAGAATTGTTGACCAGCATGCAAGAGATGCAATGTTCTATGAGCATAAAGTTACATTTTCTAAAAAGTCATCTAGATTACTTTCCAGAAAACCTTGGGGACATCAGTGAAGAACAAGGTGAGCGCTTTCACCAAGATATTAGAGTTATGGAAGAGCGCTACCAGGGCCGATGGGACTGCCATATGATGGCAGATTACTGCTGGAACCTGAAGAGAGAAGAGTTCCACCGCTGTGCACAAACGAAAATCGCTCAAAAAAAATTTTCAAGTTCATGATGACTGTGACATATCTATTTTATCAAATGCAATGTGCTAGGGATTACGTCCAGTGATATTTTTAAAGCACAGTAATGTTGGGGTCTTGTTTTGTGTTTTTGTGATTAAAAGTTACATCAGACCTGCTGCAAACCAGCCACTGCATTTCAAGATAGTTTTTTTTATATTTTTTGTATTATTTTGTAATGAAGATACCTATTATCTCAAAAAGGTGATGTAATGGAAACAAAATAATGCCAGATTTGGATTCAGCGCCCCCAAATTAGGTAAAAACCATCAAAAAACAATCTGCCGCAAAAACCGTGTAGACCAGTGTTATTTTACTAAAGTAAGTGATTGATTAGCAAATAATTACTTTTGTTACGAGATATTAAAAGAAAACATGCTGTAATGTTGCGCATAGATGTATTCTTAAACTTGGCCAAGCTTCCGAAAAGATTACCGGTAAAGCGTAAAAAAGTTTATGGATGATTACTTAAAAGAAAGTGTTATAAAAGAATCTTTTTATAAAAAAATGTTTTTGTAACACTCTCTCTCTTTACGAATGATCCATACTAATGTTTTGTACAGTATAAAAAAAATTTTTATAACATTTGCTCTTAACTAATGATTGTTATAGTATGTGACGTCATAGCGCACGGCTCTACTGCCTTCTTCTCTCTGGTTTGTTAAGTGTGGTTAACCGCGTGATAAACTATTAGTATAACTTACAGATTCAGTCGTATAACTATCGTGTAACTCCGTATAAATAAAAGAGCTAACTGCAGATACTAGTGGAACTCATAACATGGCGTCGTCGACAGTCAGCTTATAAATTTGTTTAAAGAAAATAAGCTTACGAACCATTATAAAAGTATACTGCAAGTTCGTGATCGGAGATTTGTAAAAGATTGAAGATAAAAGAGACATGGCAAAAAACAAGCGAGAGCTGCAAGCAGAATTAGAAGCAGCAAACAAACGTATAGCCGAATTATCTCAATCTAATCAAAACGCGAATAGTAATATTAATAATGATGAACTTCCTTCTTGGTTAAAAACTTTTTTAGAAGCACAGTTGTCAATGCAAAGACAAACACAAGAACAGAATGTCGAAAATCAGAGACAAATGCAGCTCGAAAGTCAGCGACAATTGCAACAAATAATCGAAAAATTTTCGCCACAGCAGCTGGCCCAATGCGCGAACAGCGAGAGAAGCGAATCACGTGAGCAAACCATTGACGTCAACAATTCTAACAACGAGGCAAGGCGAACCAAAGCGGACGCACAAAAGCCTTCGACACTGCAGGTGGGAATTTCGTTAGCTGAATTTGCGAAAGGGCGTAAATCGTACAACGATTATGCCACGGTCTCGCTTGCAACAGAGCTGCCATTGAGCAGTCAGTTGGCATTGCTTCGCGGTTTTTTTTCGATGGACATGCGAGAAGCCGTAGAACACGTACTTCTTATCCCGGATGATACGACACTTAAACCAGACGAAGTGTTAGACAAAATTAAAAATTACATCCGGAGTCAAAGAAATATAGCGTTAGATTGCGTCGCATTTGAAGAGAGAAAGCAAGCGGCGGGCGAAAACTTCGATTCGTTTTTAATCGCGATTAAAACTTTGGCAAGAGACGCAGACTTGTGCAATGAATGTTTAAATCGTCGTTTAGTCACAAAAATCATGTCGGGAATATATGACAAAGAGACTCGAACAAAGCTCCTAGCCATGTCCCCATTACCTGATCTTCAGACCGTCACTGATTTATGCAGATCGGAAGAGTCAGCAAAACTAGACGACGCGCGAATAAGCCGACAGCTGAATGAGAGAAGAGCGTACCAAAGCAAATTTCGCCGAAATTTCTCTAAATCTAAAGAGCGCACTAAAACGCCCTGTACAAAATGCGGTAAAAAGACCTGCCCACCAAAAGGTCAAACCCACTGTCCCGCAAAGGATACAGAGTGCTTAATATGTCGCAAAAAAGGTCACTTTACATCAGTGTGCTTTCACAACAAACCCGGGTTCAACAGACGCGAAGAAACGAAGAAAAAATTAACGGGACAAATAAAGCGTAGATGCAATGCTAATGCAAATTTCGCTAACTCCGCGGCGCCCAAAATAACTGTTAATCTTTTTTCTCTTAAACATCGTAACCCGTTAGGTTCCACAGAAGCTACACCAGACACAGGTGCCGAAGCAAGTCTTGTTGGGGTAAACATCATTCAACGGCTCGGCATAGACCTTGCTAATTTAATGCCGCCAAATCAAAACACTCTTAGTGCAGTAAACCGGCAGACCGTAACATGCGTAGGGACTTTCCCATGCATCATCGAATACTGCGGCCGATTCGTGGAAGAAACCATTTACGTCTGTCCTGAGGTAGAAGATTTTTTGCTTGCTTGGTACGTATGTCAACAGGTTAACATTCTACCTGACACGTATCCCCAACCGATAAATTCATCAAAAACACCTCGAAAATTAGCAAGCATATTAAAAGCAGAGAACACAAGATTCATTATATCAGAGAACCCAACTGAAGCAGAAATTAATAAAATTGAGAACAAGTTGATAAAATCGTACAGCGATGTGTTCTCTGAAGACACAACATTACGGGAAATGAACAGTAAACCCATGAAAATTTCCTTGAAAGATGATGCTGTTCCATTTGCTTTACCTGTTCCACGCCAAATACCTTTAGCTTTCAGAAGGATGGTGAAGACAGAGCTTGACCAACTCGTACAAGCCGGAGTCATTGCACCAGTAACAGAAGCAACTGATTGGGTGCACCCTATGGTCGTTGTACAAAAACCCAATGGTGGAATTCGTCTCTGTATTGATTTGCAGAAATTGAACAAATACGTACGCCGTCCATATCATCCATCTAAATCACCTGCCGAAGCTATTTCGAATATTTCTTCTTCGTCTAAATTTTTCTCAACATTAGACGCCACTAAAGGATACTGGCAAGTACCTTTAGAAAAAGAAAGTCAAGACTTTACCACATTCATTACGCCGTTCGGAAGATTTAAATTCCTTCGAGCTCCGATGGGACTAGCTTCTTCTCAAGACGAATATTGCGCAAGAGGCGATGAAGCTCTGCAAGGCATTGAAAAAGTCGAAAAAGTGGTAGATGACATTCTTATTCAAGGCGAAACTGCACAGGAGCACTTGAATACCGTAGTGGCTGTACTAAACAGATGTCGAGAACACGGTATTACTCTTAATCCGAAGAAAGTGCAGTTACTACAAAGTGCTGTGAGATATGTCGGATATATAGTGAGCAGCGACGGTATTAAAGCAGACCCCACAAAAATTGAAGCAATCTCTGAATTCCCTGCTCCAACAAATATAACTGAATTACGATCTTTTATGGGCATGGCAAACCAGCTGGGCGGATTTACTCACCTACTCAGTGAAGCAGCAGGCCCACTTCGGGACTTGCTCAAACCAAAAAATGCTTTTCTCTGGTCACCCCAGCATGAAGAAGCATTTACAAAGACAAAAGACATTCTTTGTAGCCCCCATATTTTGGTTGCATTCGACCCCAATCTGGAAACGATGCTGCAAACAGATGCATCTCGGTTGAAAGGTCTAGGTTTTGCACTTTTGCAAAAACATCAAGAAACGTGGAAATTGGTTCAAGCAGGATCACGTTTTATAACTGAGACTGAGGCCAACTACGCTATGGTTGAACTGGAATTGCTCGCTGTTGTTTGGGCTATGCGTAAATGCCGCATATATCTGCAAGGCTTACCCAATTTCGAGCTGATAGTAGATCACAAGCCATTAGAGTCAATCCTGAATACCCAGACACTCGATATGGTGGATAATCCCAGGATTCAGAGACTTAAAGAAAAACTCAGCGCCTTTATATTCCACACCACCTGGAGAAAAGGCAAAGACCATGTGATCCCCGACGCGTTGTCACGAGCACCGTGCCGCGACCCAGAACCAGAAGATATCATAAACGTAGACACAACCAGAATGATCTGCAAAAACGTTTCTACAATTCTGAGAGGAAAAGACCCAGAAGTCACAAAAGAAACATTTATCGATCCAATGCTGGAAGACTTAAAAGAAAGTACTCAGCAGGACGAAGCAGCACAACAATTAATCACTGCTATTAAAAGCAACTTTTCAAAAGGAAACGAATATCCATTAGCTCAACCTTTCAAAAAGCTGAAAGATCAGCTTACTTTCGAAGATGGATTAATTCTCCTGAACAGCCATCGCATTGTGGTGCCGGTACAGAAAAGAAAAGAAATACTGACAAAGCTACATGCCTCACATCAAGGCATCGAAAGAACAAAACAAAGAGCGCGTCAAATAGTGTACTGGCCAGGAATCAATAGCGACATCAAAAATACCGTTGAAGCCTGCACGAAATGCCAAGAGCACCAACCAAGCTTGCAACAGGAACCATTACAACGCGATCCCCTCCCATCAAGACCTTTTGAAGACGTATCTGCAGATTTATTTTATTATGCCGGTAAGACTTACCTGGTTTATGTAGACCGTCTGTCGGGATGGATTAAGCTCAGCGAGTTCTCTCATGACCCTAGTTCACATCAAATAATCAGCACTATAAGAAAATTTTTCGTGGACACAGGGGTACCAGTACGAATCAGAACTGACGGAGGACCGCAATTCACATCAAGCAAGTTTCAACAGTTTCTCAAGAAATGGGGAGTAACTTCCACCATAAGTACTCCACATTACCCACAGTCAAACGGACACGCAGAAGCAGCAGTGAAAGCCATGAAGCACCTTGTTGCCAAAACTGCTGAGCATGGTAGTCTCGACTGCGATGAATTTAGCAGCGGCCTAATCGAATGGGTTAACACACCCAAGGCCCATGGGTTATCACCAGCCGAAATTTTATACGGCGCCCCGCTACGTTCAATCGTCCCAGCTAAACTGAAGTATTTCAAGGAAGATTGGCAAAACAAATTCGACAAGTGGGACGCAGCTTTATCAAATCTACAAGTGGCTACAGAAACCGAATACAATAAACGCGCAAAACACCTCAATCCACTAAAAATCGGACAACATGTTCGAATTCAAGACCATATTACAAAAAAATGGTTGCGATCGGGACTCATCATCGGCGTCGGGAGAAACCGCGACTACCACATAAAACTACCGAGCGGTCGAGTCTGTTGGCGCAATAGACGTTTTATTCTCCCTCTCCCCACCGAAGGGGGAGACCCCAAAGAGGAAATGATGACATCAGACGAACGTCACGTCCATTTTGAAGATGAAGTCTTTCCATCATCTCCAACCTCGCGGCGAAGCGTGAGACAAAAACGCTTTCCTAATCATTTAAGAGATTTTATATGAAGTAGCGTAAAACTCATAACGCTTGTGCCGTATTGTATATAGTTTGTGCATGTTTATTAATCGGGCTCGTACAACGTACTAATATTTTTCTTAGACAACCTTTTCGCTAAAAAGCTTCTTAAAAGGGGGTTGTTATAGTATGTGACGTCATAGCGCACGGCTCTACTGCCTTCTTCTCTCTGGTTTGTTAAGTGTGGTTAACCGCGTGATAAACTATTAGTATAACTTACAGATTCAGTCGTATAACTATCGTGTAACTCCGTATAAATAAAAGAGCTAACTGCAGATACTAGTGGAACTCATAACAATGATCCATAAACTTTTCTACACTTTAATCTTTTCGGCAGCTTGGCCAAGTTTAATACATCTACGAGTATGTTGTGAGAATTTGCGAGTCTGTTGGAACTATTTTAATACAACATGTTTTTTTGTTATATTTATGTTTCGATAAATACGTATATACATATAATCATATCATATACACAACCCATTAACCATAATTCTTACTGTGTTTGAATGAAACATTAATACAAATCACATTTAGAAAACTAACTCGAAATGGCATACATAACTCGAAACTAAATATGTGTTCTATACTTAATGCTTACTACGTTTTCTGAACATCAAAGTATTTTATGGATAATCATGATGTTATCTCTAGTCTATTTTACAGTTATTATTTTTCCCGTGGTAAATCGAACCCACGACAAACCTTAATGTTAATACAATTAATGACTTGTGTAGGGCCTGGGTGTAGGACTAGACCCTGAGTGTTGTCTCCTGCGTGTAGGACTACATCTAGTCGGTTCGAAACTCAATAAGGTATGCATCACTGACCTTTAACAAGAGCAAAACTCGAGTCTGGTGCTTCTTGTTTTAGGTTGCTTAGTTTCGTTTTTATCAGTAGGTAATGAGGTTAAAACGTAAATATGAAAATTTTATAATTGTAAAAATTGTTACAAATGTTAGTAATAACTATGGAATTTATTGACAAAGAAAATTTGAAAACAAAAGTTTATAAAAGCAAAAGAAACAAAAAACCATATGTAAAAGAATTAAAAATTTAAACCCACAATTAGAGACTACAAGAAAAACAATAAAATACGACTAATTTTAAAATTTTCCTGAATCACCCACTGCATATAAAGAAACTCCAGAGAAAAATGTTGACATTTCCATACCAATAATAAGCTCATCCTTATTTCTCTCAAATAAACATTAATTTAATGGCATGGAGTCCATCTTCACAGTAATTCATGGTTATATATCGATAGTAAGAATATATATGTGAATTTTGTCGGATTTTGTAAACCAAATAAAAGGAGGTCTGTAGTTTCTATCTCATGAATATTTCAATTATTGTAATTTTGTACAAGACTGAACCTGCAGGCTCCCTGCCGTTTATAGACATTCATATTCAGTGGCGTATCTACGTAAAATGGCGCCTATGGCAAAATTTAAGAATGCGCCCCCCTACTTCACTTGTTTCTTTTTCCAATTTATATTAAATTGCTTTTTCTCAACCATGCAACATAGTTAGGTAACAAGCAATTTAATAATACACTAAACAATAAGCAACAAAAAATTCGGACGGTCGCTCAATAACAGAGTCTTACAACAGTACTTTTCGTGCCTTTCTTGACACAAATTCGTCAATGATTTCATCAAAATTGGTTTTCTTAGTTTCATCCCTCTTAATAAAGCTAGATCACACAACCTTTCCTGACTTACTGAGGATCGAAGGTACGACAGAATTAGTTTTAGTTTACTGAACGATCGCTCGCAACTTGCTATGGATACTACCACTATCAGCAGAATTTGCAAAGTTATCCGGAAATTGGGAAATACACTTTCTTCCCCATATTCGATTATGAATGTAAGAAGATCTTCAGGTCGCGATAACCTAACGTTGACACGACTTGATATCAACATTTTGCAATGAATAATTTCACCATATAATTGGTTGCCGTCAAGGTCGTCACTGTAAACAGAAGCTTAATTATCACACAGCGACTCCAAGTTCCTACAGTCACAACTGCAACAAATTCTTTGGACATCAAGCAAAAAGCCAAACTTGACATCGATGTCAAATAACTGAGAGAAACGGTCATTCATTTCTTTGTAAAGACGGTCGAGAGCTCCCTTCATGACGCGCTTTATTTGATCTGTTGCCGATAAACCTGCATCCCGGACATTCTTACCAGCCATTAATTTTTTTGCGTCCTGGCCTTCTTTCAAATTCAACGCCCCATTTGTCGCAAAGAATTTTCCCATTTTCCAAACATTCATCAACTATTCTCTCTCTTTCATCGTTAGAATGATCTCTCAGGCCTTTCAAATCGAGGGCTGCGTTGTGAAAATTCATTGTTTCATCCTGTAATCGTTTTTGAACTCTACCAATTGGTATAAGTAACCTTTTCCAAAACCCTATCCGTGTCATAAAGTTGTATGTCAGAATACGATTTAATATTTGCTGTCCATCGCTCTGAGTGTCGATTGTTTGACTGTCATCTTCTACCAGTTCTCAAGAAAAAGAACTATTTTTTCAAAATATAACTATAACTATTGGTTTTACTGCTTCTGTTCTAGAACTCCAACGAGTTTCGGCCTCACTTTTAAAATCAGCGGAACTGCATCCTTTAGCTTTTCCCAACGCTGCGTAGAACGGGAAAAGAAATTGTACAATGAGTTAATGGTCCAAAAAAAGAAATCATTTCTGTGTCATGTCAAGCGGCATGAACGCCCACCAGGTTAAGTGAATGATTGTCACAGTTAATAAACATTGCCTGTTTGTCTTTTTCGTATATTCTTTGCTGTACACCATTCCGATGTCCTGCCATTACAGCAGCATTGTCATAACACTGCGAGCGACAATTTTCTATTTTTATCTCATCCTTCTGTAATTGTTGCATAATAACTTCAATGAAGCTTGCAGCATCTTTTTGATGAAGTTGAAGGAAGCCAAGAAAGGCTGTGTTAAAGATCCAGCTGTAGCCAAAGAAAGCGTCGCTCCTAGTCGGCGAAGCTCAACTGGCTGGATGCCTGAAAGTATGGGTTGGTGGTCCGTTCAAGCGGGACGCAGGCATCCACTAACTATGCGCAAAGCGTCATTCAAGACACTGTCGATTAGGCGAGTGTAAACGCTGCGACACCAAACTGGTGTGAAGCACTCAGATTTTGGGTGGACCAGAGATAGGCAGCTGTGCGCAATGTTTTTGCTCCAGCACCCCATCCTGAGCCTACACGTTTTCTCAGCAGTGTGATGCGCGAAGATAATTTTTGCACAATGACACTAAATGGTGACGGAAATGAGCAATCTGTCCAGTTTTACCACAAAACAAGTATTTATAGGTTGTACAAAATGGTAAAATTCAATTGCTGTTATAAACATTTAGCTCACGTTGAGCTTCTCGGTTACTCGAATAAAAGATTGCGGTCACCTATTTAGTGTGACTGAAGCTTTCAAGTCTAGAGATACGTTAAAAGTACGGTCATGTCTTGACATAAAATCCCCTTAAAGGCCTTCCAATTTCCCGAGGAGTGCAACAATGTTAGATTGTCTGGGTAGGCAAACTTTCTGGAAATCATTGAGGGCAGGTTGTATATATAAAAGTTTAAAAGGAGGGGAGCCAAAACCAATACCTGAAAAACTCTGTTTTTCAAACGGTGAAGCCGGCTTTGCTTGTTGTCACAAGTTGTAAGGGTGAACCTTCATGACAAGCTCGACAAGCTCCATGATCATTTTGACAATGTGCCTATCCGGAAGAAGTCTGAAGCAACTTGCAGGTAACGCTACTGTGCCAAACAGTGTTATACGAGTATACCGCCGTCAGATCGACAAATTGACAAAACGTTTTTTATGTTTTTTGTCAATAAAACAACTTGATCCCCGGTTGACCTTCCGCGTCGAAACCCAGCCTGCTCTCTAAAAGCAAGAGATGGATTAATTGGTTTGAGACGGACGTAGATAAGCCTTTCGAGGATCTTGTTGGAGCACAGAGCAGAGATATTGGTCGAAAATTCTTTGTCTCCACTACGGGCTTTATCGGCTTTGAGATCACGACTATAAACGCTCTTCTCCAGATCTTGGGAATTTTGTGTCGGTGTAAGCAGGAAGAAAAAAAAATCACATAATTGGGACTTCAAAGCAGCTCAAGCAAGGATATTTTTAATACTAATTACGTAATAAATTTAATAATTTTACACTTCATTTAGATTCCTAATTAGTTATTCAATCTTATTTTAATACTTATCATTTGGTCATGGCATGTAATACCAAAAAGAGGAAAATTCATATCAAGTACTTTGCGGCCCGCCGAATATATTTAAATTTATAATTTGATCCCTTATAAAAAAAGGTTGCACATCCCTGCATTAGACAGTTGAAATGTTGAAGCCATTATGGGCTTCACTCTAGTCTGACCGAAACAGCTATCTACGCATTAACTACCAATCTACGCTTTTCAATAATGTAAAAATTCGCTTAGCCAAAATGGCCAGCAACTGTCCTAAGTGATCAATGATATCTAAAAAGAAAGCTCTTTAATTCAATCTAAAAAAAGCAATTCGGTCCATCTATAACGTAAAAAATATTAAACAAAAAGTCCATCACTTAAAATCGATTGCTAGGATATAGTTATAGATTGCATAAGTCAACAAATAACTAAAAATAAAGAGCATCACTTGAGTATTGCCTGTCAGAAACCGTTTTATAAGATTCATGACGACTGAAAAAGTTTAAACCACATTGTTAGTAATGATTCGGAATATCTTGTTCTACGTATGCTAAGAGTTGGTTTTACTATTTGCAAATTGTTAAGAGTTAATATTATTTGCAATTTGGGGAGTTTTAAGACAGCAATCGTTTTTTTATATATTTGACATATTATGTTTGTGTTATATAAAAGGTTAAAATTTTTAAACATTGAACATGACTCTTTGTTGATTTTATTCCATGGGCTAATTTTACAAATTTCACTGAACCCCTATCTATTTAATAGAACTAATAATAATCAATAGAGAATACTGATTCCCCAAACCTATGTCAATGCTATAAAGAATCCAACCGTTAAGCGTGTACGGCCTCTCTCTTAAGGTCGTTTTAGAACAGAGGTCTGCTACCTTTAGCGCTGCCGGGCCAAATACTCACAACAAAATTTTATCGGGGGCCGGATTTTCTGTACTCATAGTCGTACCAGTTCAAAAAATAAGGAAATAGATAATTGCCCAAATTTCTTCGGCGATTGCCCGAATCGTGATCTTGCATTATTTCACGAAGATGCCCGAACGTCATACAGATTTAATGTAAAGACGTTTTTGTTTTGTATTTTTTTAAGAAAAAACTTTTTGTTTTCACCTAATCTTGTAGTTAAAAATGAAGCAGAAATGATTGGTTTTTCTCTTATAAATACCAAAAAAAAATCTTCACATTAAATCTGTGTGACGTTTGGTTGCAACTAACCAATCATTTGTGCTAATTTCTTCAATTGTTTTTTTACATCTAAGAAACCTAGTAAAGACCAAAAATTAAAATAATACGAGAAATCAGAGATAGATTCAAAGAGAAAAACTTTTTTTACCACCTGAAAAAATTTTCCATTCAGCCTATTTTCTGTGGTTGTTCGCCCTCGATCCCCTCTTTCAAAATCTTAGGTACGCCACTGGGTAGATCACATTCGACGGAGGCAAAAAGAAGTTGAAAACGTTTCATGCCTAGAACAGATTTCAGAAAAATCACTTAAACTTACCCTACTGCGCCTGAAGCTTGGCAACCTTACTCTAGTTTGACTGTTTGTGAATATATAAAAGTGATAGCGCTCTTAGTAAACCTTAGTAAATGTCTTAATACATCTGCGAGTTCTGACAGTACATCATGTTTGAAAAACAGCCTAAAATTAATTTGCATTGATTCAAGTTTTGTAAAACAAAAAACTGCCTTTTAGTCACGAGTTTCTTGGTCCTTGCAGTAAACAAGAAGTACATCGTGATTTATTAAAAAGGTTTGTAGAGGCAAATGCAAAATTGCAACAAGTTCAACATTCAAGAAGTCCGCCCGTCAACAACTGTCTTGAGTCAAACAACCGTTCAGTTTATATCGACTTTTGT